>CM052259.1:276979-876979 GCA_028455795.1 Lasioglossum marginatum | reverse complement strand
AACATTAATTAGAAATTAAACACCTTCTACTATCACATTCACTAGAAATATTTCAAGCCCATTTAAATAACGTATATTCCAAGCAGAAATATATTTTAAATCGAACTAAAAGCAAACATCTAAAACATCTTAATGACACGAACTGTCGTCTTGTAAAATCGTTTACCTGTGTAAATGCGTGTTTGCAAAAGTTCCGTTCGGGAGCGCACAGGAAATCCTTGATTAGCGCTTATCTAAACAGAATTTGCGCTTCGATTAAATTACCACGGTGCGGGTACTTTGAGAAACAGTTATTCATCGGCGTAGAGATTGAATGACCGGCGCATGATCGAAATAGACCGCGGAACGTATGATTATGCGGCATTCGCGTTCGAGGAGGACGCGCGAACGCGTCGATTGGCATCGGTTTGTCTTTCCCGTTTCTATCCTCTTTTTTTCCCGTCGAATCCTGGAGAAACGACATGTCACGAGGATGGAGTATGTGGGTCGTAAAGCAATACGGCTCTCGTCGACGATGGACGGGAAGAACGGGCAGAAAAGGAGCGGAGGCTTTCATTGATTCACGCTGGCACGCTCGAGGAAACGTTGCGCCAGCGTGAATCTTCGCGCTGCGGTCCGCAAGGAGGAAAAAAAGAAGAAATAACAGAGCTGCGGTAAAAATAACGACTTCCGGTACAAGCCAGCTCAAGTATTTGGCACAGGAGTGACGTCACGTCCGTCGTCTAGAACTGATTGCCGTTTTTCACGGTGTGCCACGGCTATTTCCAACCAACAATCCCGATGGCCGTTGTACACAGGTGTGCAAGTTATGAGACTCGTAACTGTCTTTTTGCTTCTGCTAACGTCAGCCGCGCGCCGGTACGAGTTAATTGCGAATAAAAGTACCACTAGGAATTCGTAATATGAAAATTCCATCCCGCCGAAGATTGTTATTAATCGCGGAGAAATTTATTGCCCCGTTGAGTGGGTTTGATCCATTGTCCTTAAATGGAGGATCAAGAATACAATGTCACGAAGTTTGGGAATTTGTAAGCCAATGTTAAGAGAAAATAGCCTTGATAAGTTCAGTGTTAATTAAATAATAAATTAAAGTTACTTTAAATAACTCTTTCTACATACATGCCTACTGAATAATGGAAATATTATTTTAACAACACGGCGCGAACGATGCAACCAAATCGGTCAACGGAACAAACTGACTCTTCTCGAATATATCCGAACATTGCGGTGTGCATAATTAAGCTCTCGCACGAAGCTCCCCGAAGCAATTTGAAAGTTAAATTTATTTTAGCGGCTTGTCGATAGGTTGTCCATCGGCAAACATCCACGTGTATCCATAATCCGTCTGGCCGATCGAATCGAGAGTCAGTGATTCGCCGGCCAGGCTGATCGAGGCACAAAGCGATCCTCGAGGATTTCATTCACGAATCGTGACTAGCCAAAGCTACTGTTCTATGTTGCGCTAGCTTTGATCTATGGTGAAATCTTTATCATGTACCAGATATCGTAGCCCACGTGTTCCCAGGCACGGCTCTTTGAGAACAGACTTTACAAGGTTTCTATGCAGATATTCTAACGCGTGTGTCCGCCCACAATGCACCGTTCTATTCATCGTATGCGTTGCGTATTCGACGGATTTCTACATTCTATGATTCCACGCTACAATAAGGCCACCGCCGAATAAATTCTCGTCGGTTTTCGTTTGTTCCGGGATCCAGTTTCCTGCAATTGCCCCGGTGCACGTGTGCATCGATGATTGTTCTCGTGGAAACACGCTCTCAACGATTTTTCGTCGTTCTCGCGCGTTCGATTCGACTTATTTGGACGGTGAATAGTGTCAATACAGCTTCGTGCTATACGAATGCGGATTGTTGTTTGTTCTGTGATTAAGCACCGTCTTATCATCTTGGTGCACGTGCACTCCTAGTCACTGTTGCCTTTGGGAATTGCACTTTCAGTCATTTTTACGGATCAATCCTTTGGCAGCGGATACAGGGTCACTCGCTGCTCAACAATAAATAGTTCTCCTATACAGAACGTTTCACCTAAAACGGGCCACCCTATGATTTTCTCCACCTCCGATAGTTCGAGAAATATTTTCGGTCAATTTCAGTGGTTCTGCAAATCAAACGGAAGGTCATTTTTTAAAATGTTTTAATACAGGGGTTCGGCAAACTACGGCCCGTATCTTTTTTGTATTTTTTACATTTTTTATATTTTTTATATTTGCTCACCATTTGCATATTAAAGTCAAGTGTTTTCACACTTTGTTCACGAGTTCGAATCGCAATGTTTCGTACGGACGACAATTATTTCGTTTAGGTTTATCCTACAATTTTGATTATATCTCGCGACGTGTGACGTGCAATTACTTAGGCGCAATTTACGGATGCACTTCAGTCGCTGGTAACCGCTACGTGCCCCGGAATTAAGTGGTCTGTTATCTCCGCACAAATATACATCGTCTTCACTTCGTGTACTCTCGTATTTCAAAGTGTTTTTAGATAATTTTCATTAATGCTTTCTGAACAACGCCGCCGCGAGCGTTGTAAAGTTACAGTAGTTTAGCTGAAAAACGGTGGAACGCGAAAGATACACGAGGTTCTAGAATATGCATCTGGTCCCCCCGCGTTTTACGTAAAGTGTTCCATTTGGTGATAACGTCCATCGTTTCGAGGTGCTGCGCGTTGCCGAAAATTTCAGCATCCACCGTTCCCGTTCCGACTTTCGTTCTAATCTCGGTCGGAGTGCTCGGCGTGCTCCGTCTACCGAGAACATCACGTAAAACGTGCTTATTTGTGTGTCAGACTTAAGTGTAGTCTCCGTATCCCGGATCTGCAGTGTTTTGCTTTCCCACGGTCCGTTATTTTTGTCATTCGTAACTGGTTACTGCCACTGTTCCGCCGTCGCGCGATAAATATTATTTTGAAAGCAGCCGTCACGCGCGTTTCCCGTTTCCCGGTCCCAAGTTCACGGGCAACAGCCTCCGAGACGAGGAAACAAGAAAAAGTTGTCGCCCCGGAGCGTATCGAACTGGTCCTCGTAATTGATTTCCCGATAAAAAGGTCCCGTCAGGCGTGTTCTTTTCGCGGGAAACGGAACGAGAGGAAAAAATATCGAGGAACAATAAGAGAAAGAAAATCAGGATCGACGGGGTGAGTCATGGAAAATGGAGCACGCCGCAGTGCATAAGCGGACGAGACGTTATCTAGCACGAAGCAATGCCCGGCGAATCGATCGGCGTGCACGCGAGCGCCACGGTGTCTGCCGGGATACCCCGGTGCTCGTTCACGGACACGTAATAACAATTATATCGTGACAACGCGAGAAAGATCGAGGTCACCGGTAGGCAGACCCTCTTCAAGCTCTCGCGCTCCCCAACGATCGCTTTCCTCCGAGATCCTCGCTGCTAAATCTCTTATCCTGATCGATGCCGATCGCACATCGTACGTTTCGTCGCATAACATAAGTCTTATTTGGGTAGGCGGTAATGGCGATCGCTTGAGTAATTTTTAAATTTAAAATTTTCTTTTTCCGGGCACGGTTTCTCTTTGGAACAGTACAACATAACTACTAACATAACTTCCTCCCTTGGCCAATTTTACAATTTTTCTTCATGGACCCAAGCGGTCAATTAGAAAAAGAAATTCGTGCTGAAGAATCGAAAAAAAATTGAAAGAAAATTCAGTATGGCGTTATAGTTAACCATTTCGTCTAACATAACTTCCTCCCCTGGCCAAGCTTACAAGTTTTCTTCATGGAGCCAAGCAGTCAATTAGAAGAATCGAAAGAATAATATCCACAGAATAAAATTCCGGAAGTGAGAATCTGTCGAAGGCACTTCTGTGGATAATCGAACAGTATTGCTCAGTATTGCGCCACTTGGGCTAGTTCCAGGGACAGTTTGCGGCATATTACGCGGGAGGATGGGAGCGATCAAAAAGCTTGGGTGGCATCTTTATTCATTAGCTTTCTAATTGCCAGCCGGTCGAAGCTCCCCAGTTAACCAGGCAATTACACGTACGATAGAAGCTTTCATCTGCCTGGGCAAGTCTGTCTCGAAGACTTGTCCTGGGAACACGGGGAATTAGTTACGTGCTGTTCAAACTTGTTCCCATGATCCCGCAAATTGCCCCACCATTGTTCAGGATGCAGGAGCGACAATTAATTTATTTATTTATTCGTTCATTTGTACAAGGTAAAATCTTTCTTGTACACAGATTGCGTTTGATGTAGCAAGATTAATAAGACGTCCTGTGTAAGCCTGACAGAAGAAAGTTATGTGAATTATCTACACTCATCTTTGATTTACGTTGCACGTACGCGAAAATAAGTTCGATGTGCCATGCTTATTCATGAGAATGCAAATCATTGCCATATAGTATCAGGAAAGTAAGAGATATAAAACTTGAGACTGGAATTAGTGGAGGTCATTTAATTTGTTGATTAGCACGTTCGCTATCATATTTCTTTGCTAGTTTTCACTTTAAAAATGTTTTAGCAAATGCAACGTAACTTTTTCTTAAAATATTGAAACAATTTAACAGGAGTTAGTCACAGAATTTCTGAATATTATGCTGTAAATCCTCGATCTAAGAAAACGGGAACTGCACGATCAAAGAAGAACGAATATCCCCTCCACTGCGAGGCACACCTCAACATAAAAATTCCGTTAGATTGGAAAGTCTTGCTACCAAATTTGAGACACAACAGAAATCTTTGGACTATTTGCTTATCCTGTACAACTGCTTTCATCTAAAATCTAAAGCATAAACTGTACACGTGTTCGTGCAAACGTAGATTCTATCTCAAGCTCTACTAACATTAGAACTCTTATCTCACGTAAGCATGAATGCGTCAGTTTTCTGCAGTACTATCATTTATATTGTAGGCTCGTTTGTTAAACCGTCACGGACGATACTTTTGTACGAGCTTGGCCAAATTTGATTTGAAATAAAGATAAAAATCATTATATTAGGAATAATACAGGAAAAGTAACATACTGCAGAAAATATATCCCGTCCATTCTTCACGAATTTCCATTTCTGACTGCTGCTCGGGCCTGCGAGCGGGCTTCGTAAAAGCGAAGAAGTTACGTTAGACGAAAGGGTTGTCCGTGCAATTAAACTATGCAAATGCGAGGATCGCGAAGCGACCGGCGACCGAACTCTCAGCGTGTTGTCCGATCCGCGTAATCGCCGCGGCGAGTTACATCGAGATTATGGTTAATTAGCTGACCCCCGGAACGGGAGGTTATTACCGCTGCGCTTGGTCACGTTTCTGCAAATAATTCTCATCGGATAGCCGGTCTTGACTATACGCGGTGACTATTAGCGGCGTATCAGAACGAATAACCCTGTCGACCCGAGGATTTTTGCATTCGTCGACGTCCCCGGATAATTTGTTCGTCAATTGCGTCGGTGATATCATCGGGCGTCCCACAGGTGGTAAAGCTCACTTTTAATTGTTCCCGCTGCTCAAAGGTCTAGAATCATGCAACACCGCGCGCGGCGCTCGTTAACGTCTTCCTTAATTAAAATAGCAATTGCGCGGCTCGCTGTTTCTTGAATATCAGCGCAGCAATGGGGATTGTTTGCTCCGCCGGCCCCGTAAATCTCCGGCGGGACAGGGCACGCGCGGTCCCCCGGTTAATATTCGCGAAAGTGAATCTAGAAAAAGGTCAGCTCGTGCCTTGGCTCTCGAGATCGCGTCTCTGATCGCCGGACTTCTCGTGGCTGCTTATTGAGAGCCGGCCTTTTATAACCGTTAATTACCGCGGCTGCACTCGTATTTCCCTTGCTCCCTTTCTCCTACCGATGTCTGTCTCCGTCCGCGGCGTGTCGCGCATTTGCATCCATTGCGGAACCACTGCTAGACCGCTGCTTGTAATTGGGCCTCGAAACTGCTGAGACTTTAGAATTCTTTCCTCGTGGGTCAACGGTGTTGAGCAATTACACGAAAAACTTCTCGAATTCTTCTGCACAATAATGGCTTCATCACTGTCTCTCTTCTCTACTGAGAGGTAGAGTGATGCTTCTGAAGTACAGGTGTCTTGCAATTATCTCGTTCATCTTCATCTTCCTTTACACAGAATTTCATATAATCAATGTCACTATTATCGAGGTTATAAAAAAGATGACCTCTTTAGCCGAGACTTCTCGAATTCTTCTGCACAATAATGGCTTCATCACTGTCTTTCCTCTGCTGAAAGGTAGAGCGATGCTTCTGAAGTACAGCTGTCTCGCAATTAACTCGTTCATCTTCCTTAACACAGAATTTTTTATATAACCAATGACACTATCATAAAGGTTATAAAAAAAGATGAATAGCCGAGACTTCTCGAATTCCTGTATACAATAATGGCTTCATCACTGTCTTCTGTGCTGAAAGATAGACTCCTGCAATTAACTCGTTCATCTTCATCTTTCTTTACACAGAATTGTATACATATAACCAATGCTATTATAAAGATTATAAAAAAGATGACCTCTTTAGCCGAGACATTAGCGAACTTACAATAGAAATACAGTAAAGTCGCGATCTAGCTCCCATCGCCTGTTCCGAGCAGAGACATCGTGTAGGAAAACTATTCTTTTTATGCGTCGACCGCGCCGAAAGTACAAAGGATGCCGTGGACGTAGAAAAGGACAGTATGTAAACACGGCAGCTCGAGCTTCTTGGCCCCTCGCGAGGAAGCCGCCCAGTGGAAGGGGTAGGCGAAGGGACAGTGATCGTGGAGATCCTCAGGGAGCTAGATCGCGACTTTATTGTATTTCGTTTAATACGAATTATATTCAATGTTAGGCGTTCACTGGACAGGTCACCCTACTTTCAATTTATTTATATAAATTACTTATTTATAAAAGTTAATTCATAAAATTGTAACCACGAATTCGTCTGGTTGATGGAATTCATAAAGAACAGAAATTCAATTGTTTTAGTTAGTTAGTAAGCCAACGTCAGCTTCCTTAATTAGGTTATCCTAGGTAATCCTTAGGTAATCCTAGGTTATCAGACTTACGATTACAATATAATACGTAGGTAATACGTGGTCCATTTCAGAAAGCGACCTGAATATTAGATTATTTGGCGCGGGATAGCTTAAAACAGCGTTACGTATATCGTTCCCCGGATGCAACCGAATTATGTTAGCGCCGTTCGTCGAACCTCCTCCGTTCGTTTGCCTCCGTTGGCTGCTAGAGAAGCGTTGGCTACTAAATCCACAACCGGGTCACTCTGCGGACGTAATACCAGAGTTAACAGATTTAATCATAGAACGGTAAATGGAGCGTCGCGCCGTGTTAGGAATTCCATTCTCCTCACTCTCTCTTTAGCTTCGTTCCGAATTCAAAAGGAACCTTGTATCTTCCGGAGCTTCCACCATCCATCTTTTCGAACCTAAATAGCCTGACCACGCGTGAGGTGAAATTCCGACTGCAACTGTATAGATATTTATCTCGCATCTATTTAAATGTTTTCACTAAAATCTGAACTTCGTTTTTCATTACCGAAACGGGAAGTTAGCCCTTGTGTAGCCAACCAAAATGTATAGATTATTTAAATTATGAATTAATATATTAGCGAGCAAAGGATGGACATTCAGAGGATTTTTGTAATATTTTTAGAGGAACATGAACAAATTGTTCATGTTCGCGAAATGCATTAGATGGGTTAAGACTGTGATTGTGGAGCGGGAGTAAAGATTACTTACGTAACGATCAGCAGATCTTTATGCAAAATAAAAACTACGATGGCTTCATTGATTTGAAAATAATAAATTAACAGTCTTAAACTCGTATAGCAGTTTCGTATCATTATCGTCATAAATGCAAAAAATCCGCGTTATGTAACAAAGTGCACTGTGCAAGCGTGAGAAGACAACAAATTCTCAAGAAAGGAACGTTAAATCTGACCCGGCCCTAAAACGAAGAAGCAAACACCGAAACGAGGGTCGCATAAAGTCGCATTAGCCGGGTTCAAATGAACGTTCGGGCGTGTAGTGCTTGTCCGAGAGCCTCCAAGTTGGAAGATCGTGGCTTGTTAATCTTCGCGGGGCATCGGTCGTAGTTCAGGGCCCGGACGGTCTCGATAAACGATCTCTGTTTAAAGTGATAAATGCCCGTGCACGCGCCGCGGCGGCTAGGTAAACAAAAGCACTGTGAATCGAGGCTGCTCTGACGCGCAGACCCGTAGACCCGCAGAAATAGGATAAACGTGGGGGAACGCGAATCTCGCCGGGCATGTGTGGATTCTAATTTTACGAACGGCCGGCTTCGCCTCTGGCCAATCGAATCTGCCCGACGACACGGCCGTTCTAAAACGGTCTCCTCACCGTGCAAAGTGCGCGCCACAGTGTTCAAATAGGTTCGGAAGTTTGCATTCCTTCCAACAAGTATCCGCAGCGCTGCGATCGATTTCGGTGCTTGGAAACGCCGCGGAACCGGCGACTCTTGAACCGATGAGAAAAACGGTTTCCTCGACCGTCGGCATAGCCGGTCCCCTGTGTATCGACCACGTTTCCCGGGGCGATCAACAGTCGGTAAAAGGTTCCTCGCAGCTGCGACCCTTCTTATCAACTCGGCTTCGTAGTTCCTCTACCTGTTCCTGCGAAAACCTGTCCCGATAATTGCTCGTTTGCACTCGCAATCTCACTATCTTCTGTCATTTATCACGACTAAGTGATAAATACTGAATTAACATTGTAAATATTTGATAATCGAGGTATGCTGCTTCTTGGAGATAATAATGTATGCTAAAGCACGACATCAGTCGACTAATGGTCAGTCATAGATATGTGATTTTCAGGTAATTGTTTGTCATTTTCAAACCACTTCACTGTTACAGTAAACTTGAAACCTCTTCTATGAGATAGAAGATTTAGATTTTCTTATATATTTTTCTGAAAATTCGTGAATGGAATCAGTCGTACTTAAGGAACATCATAAGATTAGTTTTATAGTTATCAGGCGGACACTGACTGCCTCACCTATACCCGAATGACGTGGCACTCGATGGTGATTTCAATGCACGGTACTAACACCGTTATGGTACTCAAAGCGTCGAAGTTTCCTGGCGAAGATTATTGACCGGAGTGAAGGGGAAACATTTTCTCTTTCGAGTTGAATAGAACTTTTTAAACAAATCGCGGGAACTATATCTTCCACGTCGAAGAATAGTCTGTTCGGTTCCAAGGAAGTAGAAGAATGGCGTTCGTATTCTCGATTCGAAGTGGTTCGGATGCTCGTTAAGCGGCGGTGTTAGTTGCACGGTTCGAGAGCAATAGAATGTTTTATTAATTTCTGGCGAAACCGATGGTGTGTGCGTGTTGATCACGCGACCGTGACACGTTGCCTGTGGGACCGAGGTACGCACGCAATCATCTGATACGCGCTCGAGCTAATTGCCGCACGCGGACGGTCAGCCGCGAGACTTTTTCAACGTAGCGGTTTTTCTGGCCGGTTTACGATTGACACGTGTCCACAAACGATTCAATTAAATTTCCCCGTGGGAGGATGCAGTCGGCCGGTCTGCCACCGTATAATCAGCGAACAGCATGTATGTATGTGCGACGCACTCTCCCTCTTCTCTCGTCACGTTTCGCTGGTTCCGTTATGATCGGCGAACATCAACGAGATGTGTTTGCTCAGTGGAAAGCCTTTTCTTAATGCCGTGTTATCAGGCGATCGTAACGGTGATAATACCTGCCGAACCTTGCTCTGAAACACCTAACCATTCATGCGTCCGTTCGCGTGTAATCGCATTCGTAAACTCCAACAATATCCTGGGAAAATTTTTCTGTTCCCAAGAAAACTATTCGAAGTATGCATATTATTTGCTCCAGTTTTTCTTAAGGATTCATTTTTTTATTTAATTGTGCGTCATTTCCATGCGAGAATGATTAACGAACTATTAGAGTAACTTGCACAATTTATAAATATAGAAAGAAAGACTTCGAACAAGTGGAGGTTATTGTTTGAAAATGACAAATATCCATTTAGCATCCATTTTATTCATCGCGTGGTTAAAAATTCATTTTTCGCGGTTCTAATCATTTTAGTACTCACTGTAAATACGTATCTGTTTTATTTCTATCCAGGGTGAAAATTTGTGTCATAGTCTTTGTTTAACACATTACCGACCGGTGATTATTGCATAATTTTGACAAATCTATGATACATGGCTACACAGCAATTTTCATTGTGAACTAACAAGTCATCCTCAATAACGTTATCTAATAGTTTTATTTAAGATTTCAATATAAAAGAAAATTTCTATGCTTTCTTTTGGTACAGCACAATTATTGAAAATCCTATTAATAGGCTTCCGGTAGATAAAGTGTTAAGAATCATTTTAGAATTTCATAGGGCATTTACATTTGAATCACTTTTTAAACTTTCTACTAGTTGTAATGTACATTAGCATTATTCATGTGAAAATAGTACGAATAACCACACCGAAGTGAGCGTCACCAGGCGTCACGTTGTTTAATAATATTAATATAAATTCGCATGAGATGACATTTCAACTATGTACGAGTGAAGAGTTAGGAGAAATTGAAGACAGATAAATCGACGTTATTTCGCTTTCGATTAACTTCTGACAGGAACAGGATTCGAGTATAACTTTTTAAGCCGCATGTTTTCTAACGGATAAACTCTAGATGATGGCTGACAACTTGAAGTTGCACAGGCAGCAGATGTGATCCATTGATATAATGCTTTGACAGTTAGGAATCTTCAAGTATCGACAGTGACCTGATGTTATACCGTTCGCTTAAAAATAAGAATATTGTTTCAACAAGATCTGGTCGCGGAATTGAGAAGGCGAAAGCGACTTCTGCTAAGAGCACAGTGCGTAAGAATTATTATAAATAAACCTACTGTAAAACCGTTGAGGGGTATCGATTTTATGAAAAAGTAAATATTTAAAAGAAAGTCGAAACATTCACAAAATCATGTAAAAGTTCAACACCGGCAATATTAGTCTTTTCAGTATCAAATTACTGCAGCTGACAGTGAAATTAGATGAATATTAAAGGACTATCAATTTTATTAAAAAGTAAATGTTTAAAAAAATGTTGAAACATTCACAAAATCATGTAAAATTCGACACCGGCAATATTAGCCTTTTCAGTATTAAATTATTGTAGCTGACATCAAAATTAGATTGGTATTGTGTTTTCATTCGAAGTCGATAATTACAATTTCCGTAAAGTAATACTTTCCCGGTAGATACTTTTTATATGCCGAACTGAATAACGGGTAAAATGTGCGTGAGGAATGTGGAGAAAGCATCCGCGTACTTTATAAGTAAAAGCAACGATTTCATAAATCTTAACGGGTTCAAAGGTGCACGCTCGTGAAAATCGTCAAGTGATTCAGAATGAAAAAAAAACGTGCAGTCTCGTCCATTGTGACTGAATTCGATAAACGTGTTCTTCGAGTGGGCCGAATCACGTCATCCTCTCTTTTCTTTATCTGTCCTATTACACTTGATACAGAAGTCGCATCTGTAATTGAGATCTCATTAATTGACTCCGCCATTACTTCATTGCCTGCTTAACAAAAGTACTTGGGTAAAGTAAGACTACTTTACCCAATCAGCTCTGCAAGACGAATGAAGAGTTTATTTTCAGAAAAAGCTGATTGAACTTAATTCGTCTTTCCGTGTGAAATTGTTGTAATGTTAAAAAATCAGTATGATGGGAAGGTGAACAATTAAATTCAACTATTTTGGTGAATAAAGAGGTGCAATAAATAGTTATGTAGATACTTAGATAGTAGAAAGAGGTAATAAACAATGGGAAGGAGACTGGTGAGTGAGTATATGATAAATGAAAGGAAATGAATTCGTTAGGTTTATGTAAACCAAGTCCAATTTCTTAGCTGTGAGGTTGAAATAAAGTATATATTATTATTATTATTATAACTACCTTGGTTACACTATTTCCATGCCAGTGTCTTAGTAATCCGAAGTTCAATTTTAAAATTTTTCCTTGAAACACGCTGGAAAGAATGGAACGGTTTTCATAAAATCGTAGGAAACGTTGCACAAGTGAATTGAGTCGTGTCTTTTCTCTGTTACAGGTGAGTCACGGCTTCGCATAACTTTGACATATTTATGCGCGGCACGATCGACGATCGACGATCGAAGTCGATCGTGTGCGCTCCACAGCACGTACCGCGGAAATGTTCAGCCGAAAATCAGGTAATCGAGCACGATTTCTAGATCCACGTTTGCAGCAAGTCCGTGAGCCGGGCCATCTTTATCGAAAGATGAAGATGTTTCGTTGAGAGATGTTACTGCCGCGCGGAAAAAAGTAAAAGGGACTGGCATTTACGATCACGCTTTCACCAGGACTGATATTTAGAGACCGCGAGGATCGGAACGGAGAAAATAGCGGCCGGAGCCGCTTGACATTTATGCGTTTCGATCTAATAAGCGTAACGCAATAAATATTCGTCATGATGAAAATAAATTAGCGGAACGCACGGAGTGTGCGTCGGCCTCGGACGCATCATCCTCGCGCGAAAGTCATTATGAAACGCATTACAATCGCGAGATCATTCTCTTTTATTTGATTGCACCGCGATCCTTTGTCTATCGTTTGGCTTTTTCGTTGCGTTTGGCAACGATTGCTGCTGTGATTAACGAATCAAAATAGATTTGGCTTCGATGCGAATGGCTGTGAGCGGTTTCTAGACTCTTTGTCTTGGTCTTGCTTCATCGATGTTTGAATGTACGTGGAAAATGTGCATCTTCCACTTCACGCAGTTGTGCTAATTTAGATGTGACGCTGCGTTACATGAATTCGTTCGTCCCTGCAATTATTAGTCATTGTCTGTGGCAGTGTTCATAGTCGCTAGTTTTGTTGTAGATGCATTCGGAGTTGTTTAGTGTGTTTTATTGCATTTTTCCAGCGGGTATTAGGTTGGCCAAAAAGTAGTGCCAGAATTTCCAGTAATATACTCGGAATACCACAATCATAAATAACGCAACACCGTAGTATTAATATAAAAAAAAGTCGGAGCATAATGTTTTCAAATGAAGCAATAAATATTCCTAGTTGCGTGGAAATTGGAAAGTCTAGATCAGATTCCCAGATTGGCGAAGTGTGATATAGAGTCGAACGTAAAATATTTTCTCGGATCATAAGAAAGTGTGTTTTACCGTTTATGTAACGGTAGCGTTGAAGCTAATTTATAGTTAAAAGATAAAATATCCAACGGCAGACATTTACAGCTAGGGTACTTGAAACTTAAGGTTTTCCTTGAAACTTAAGGGATATAATCTCTATATCTAATGCTATTGATTAAATTTAGAAAAAGTATATTATAATATGGATACGTTCCGAATATGTAGTCGAGAGATGCGTGCGGAGCGCTTTCTTTCGATTCTTTCGCGCTGTTCACGACAGGCGGCGGCGTTTTAGAAAACGCGAAACATATTTCGACATCTCACGGATTTTCTGCGTGCTGGAAAAAGCGGACTTTCTCCTGTCGGCGGCGGCGGCGCGCCATCATTAAGAATAAAAATACTGTTCCCCGTTCTTTTTCTTGTGTCATTAATAACAAACGCGTCGGTATACTGCGCTCGACGCTTGCAAATCCGGAACGCCGGATCTCTTACGGTTAATTGTTACCGGTAGGTATGCAAAAACAGATGATACGATTGGCGATGGTCAATTAGCTTTAATTACGCCTGTTAATTACTATGTTACCGGACCCGGTTCTATTACGCCCAAACATACCTCTGAACTAATTATCGTGCGATACACACGGTGATTCTCCTTGAACCTCGACTAAACTTTATAGCCGCTTTCTTCCATTTTCTTTCGTGCTTCGCGATTTTCCTCATTATTAAAGATTAATATACAAAAAAGATTATTTACAATTATATTTCATTTTATATATTCATGTTACGGTATACTTTGTAGACAATCAAATGAAATTGCTAACAGACCATGATCATTTATTTTATCGTCAAACTTCAAATCGCTTTAAGTGCTTGGAAAATGCCTTTTCAATTGGTTGATCGATTTCATATGGAATTTCTCATTCGTTTGACCACTCATGCGAATTTACGTAATCCCACATTTTCCCTAGAGCATCGATTCCTCTCGAATTCAGGAACCGAATTATTTTTCTAATCCGCCACCTCCGAGTCGAGTTCGATTATTTTTCGTCGCGTCATCGTTCGTGTTCCGGCTTAAACGAATCCGATGCTACCAGCTCGCCTGCTGAAACGGATTTTGTCTTCTTTCAGCCGAGTTCCTCCCGTATTTTGTCGGTCATTAATCCGTCTGAAGCGTTTTCTGCTCGTTAAAAATGATGGAAACCGCGTTTACCTTCGTGGGAGGCTGGAGTCCCTGACATGGAGCGTAATTTGAGTGTATTTCTATTAAAATTGCTTCAAGATGCTTTTCAATCTTCTTTGAGTAATGTCCCGTTTCGTGCGACGAATTCTGTAACGTAAGCGCCCGTGTACAACGTATAAATGTATCGTGGAATGTCGTCTGTGAAGATTCAGCCTATTTCTTAAAATAGTTCATGTATTATATTTACAATTTAAATAAAACAAAGAGGTACATATACGTGTAGTCATCGTTCGCGAAGAATGCTGGCGAGATGAAGCTACCCTTAAAATTCAAATAATCTACATAAATTGTTGGGGAAATTAAAAACGCTTTGAATTGCTCTTTAATAAATTTATAGATTTCCATATTCCTATTTAAAATCTCTACACAACTATGGTCTGCTTTTCGAAAGATGATATCGTATATGAAAAGAGAATTTTTAATCATATGTATACAGATTGGAAGAATATAAACATATTTCAGTTCATTGTGGAGAGGCTAATTTCACAATAACCTGTAATCAATGTACACAGAGTTTCGTTTAATCCGATCGGACCGTTTCCCGTAATTTAAAACTTTCATTTGGGCGTTAAGCAGCTGGATAATAATTTGTATTCTCTGACTGTTGCACGCGCGTGTAAAAGCCACATATACGAAACAAAAGAATACAAGTCGGCCTGCATGACGTGAAACGTATTGCTTTGCATAAGGAACAATAAATACATCGCGAACAATGATGTACTACTTACTCGATATTAATCTCCTTATCGGTATAATCTATGTAGGCATAATTTGATACCATGAAATTAATTTAATGCAGTTTTCACGGTAATTGACATGCAAATTGTGTAATTCAAGCTAATGAAGATCTGAAGATATAGTTAAATGCAAAGATCATTAACTACGTAACCTAGAAAATACAGAATTAGTGGGTAAAAATGATAAATTAGCACTTGCAGAGTCTACGACGATGCTTCTCTTTCCCTTGAAGGCTGTGTTTGCCTTTAGCAATTAAGCAGTTTTTCACAGTAGAATATGTCAAATTAATATTCGGACAGTGAAAGTTTGCAAATGCATACTTGTATCAACAAATTAGAACGAATTACAATTAAATCTAATTTTCTTCTCTGTTTACTTTAAATTCAAACAAAGCGATATTGAATTCTATTCTGTCTTATGTTTTAAGTTTTAAGCTTGAGGACTTATAAGCTATACAATTCAGTTTCCTCTATTCTTACTATAACATAATGCAGAGTTTGGTCATTGTTCTCAAGTTGTCGCCTGGAAACAAAGGTTATATTGTCGCCTCGCTATGAACTATTTTGGGGTGCACGAACGATGTCAACAACGACTGCAAACTACTGTTTAGACGGAACGAAAGGCCTGGTAGCGGCAATATTGCCGACATTCCAAAGTTTCGTTGTAAATATCAACCGATATGGAAGATCACGAGGAAGTGTGACAAAAGATCGAGCCACCGATCCAGCCGCGCGAAGTTTCTCCTTATGGGGTTGCACGCCTCGCGGATCCTCGCCCGTAAATCACGCTCGAGATCGTAATCGATCGATGCCGGGACGCTTTAGATGGAACAAATTGACCCACATAACGATTCCCCCGTTTCAATGATACTGATCACAGGGAAATCGAGGGTTTCTACGACTCGGCACGGGGGAACAGCTCCGCTTTATTGAGACATTATTCATTTCTGCTGCGCCTAGTCTTTTGGAACCTGATGCCCGCTGACAGACGATCGTGATCCTAAAGATCGAACATTCTTCTTGATCCTTTCTCAGCTTCGATGACATCCTTTGGCCAGCTCCACGAATTTCCATCGTGCTAAACCTTAGTCACCCGATTAATCCCTTGCCGTTTAACAAGTCAGGCTCGTAATGAAGATTCTAACAAACTCTAAAACGAATACGAATGCCTTTCTATTTAAATGAAATAAAATTTGATTCATACACAATATACAAATTTCTCTTCTACGACATTTTTGGGTATAAAGACGTTTCAATCACTGTGACTGTAAAGAAAATGTTACGACAAAGGGGTTAAGTAACTCTTAAACCCCTTACTTCTTTGCTCAATAATTTCACCGAAGAAGAAGAAAATTTATATTTATTAATAAATATTAATAAAAAAAGAATAGAATTTTATTCTGTCGTAAAAGAAAGGCATAACATATTTAGTAGACTCTAGGGAATTAATTTTCTAAATTTCTCAAGGTCCAAGTCAATTGACAAATTTATTCAACATCATTCAAACGTATTAAATAAATGATATTTCAATTACATTCCAGTGGTTGTTTCGAAAAACAGTAGCGTTCGAGCCAGGACAATTGCCGTGCGACGTTAATTCAACTGAAAATTAGCGAGCAATTTCGAGCTCTCTGTAATGGAGTAGTTTACAGTTCACATAACTTTCAGTAAACATGTATTTTGCCGAGAATGAACCCGTTTTGATATTATCTGCGTATACATCATATTCTGATTCGAATGTATCGCCCAATTTATATTAAACAATTAAAGACGTAATATATAGTACCAATTTTCGTTGGTGCCATCTCGTCTGTGTGTCCTACATGTTTAACATACTAAATCATACATGGCCCGTTCCCTGCGACGTACCCATTTCATCCCTATCGATTTCAGTTTCGGAACAAGGAGCTGGGATTACGGTTATTGTTATCAGGAACACGCGCTATTTGTTATTAGACGTCTGCTGGGAGTCCCATATTGGGTAATGTAGGTTTCAATGGTCGCTAAACTCATTAGTCAAAAGAGCCATTAGTCAAAATAGCAGTACAACGATTTAGATTTCTTTGGAGAGTCAAATTTCTTTACAAGAACCCTGGAAGTAGAAATTGCTCTTCATTTGAATTTAGATATGACACACTGACTGTGTGTTAATAAATAAATTTATTTCAAACAAGTCATTTGTGGAAGAGCCGCACTCAAGTAGCCAAAGAGCCGCAGTTTGTCGACCACTGGTGTAAAAATCCCATTGTTCTCCGATTGTAAAAATACTGACATTGTCAAAAATTGCATAAGATTTTCGATCGATCTGTCCTTGCTCCCATTTGGCGTAACAGTGTAAAGACTAACATTCGCGAGACGAATAAATGGCTCTCGACAGTGCATTATGCAACAAGCTATTGTGCCAGCTATAGAGATGCGCACCGACATTGAACCGTAAAGATTCGAGTGTTCTCTTTTCGCCGTCTTTTCTTGTCGTTACCGGCGTTTCCTCAATTGCGAACCGAGTTTCGTCGTCCAAGGATCTCCCCGATGTTCCGGTCAGCAATCCGGCCATCACGTTTTGACGGGCAGCAGCCCCCGAGACGACGACAGCAACGACAGTTTCTAAGTAAACCGTCGTAATGAACCCTCTGCCACGTGTGACGAGTCTCGTGACGCGAAATCGGGTCACTCTTCTTCCGTTGCAATCACGACAGAATCGAATGTAGGGGGAGAGCAATGTGTATAGAAGCAAATACCAGCTCGTTCGACCACGCGTGATCCACTCTTTTGTGGACACGATCGTGCTCGTCACGTTTCCATTCTATTTGTATTCTCAATAAACGCTCGATCGATGAAGGGACGAAACCTGAAGTCGATGCTGCTCGCGCGATCGATAGTACGTGGTATTCTTACGCGTCCTCGCGGTTCGATCTGCTAATTGCACATGCGCCACGAGATGGGTCACGGTTGCCATACGCGCCGCGTGTCTCGCTGAATCTCCATTGGACGAGTCAAATCGACCGACCAAATCACGGTCAGTTTTACTCGTCGTTGCAGCACGCCCACGCGATACGCCTCTCACAGAAATTCCTCGACGAACTGCCTTCTTTCGGCGTTGCAAAACCGATTCGATGATCACCGACATCCGCTACGGTGCACAGTGGTTCGATCACTCTGGACAAAATTATTCTTCCACATTTTCGCTTCAGGCTTTCAGCTTATTTGTTGGAACAAAATGCCAGGGCCAATCGAATGTTTACGTTTTCATGATGGAATCAAATCGGCCCGAGGCAGTTTTCGCAAAACATCCGGTGGCCGACGGGTATGGTTAAAAAATTAAACATACAGGAAAAAGCCTATTTACTCGACCTAATAGGAAATAAACGAAACTGTTTTGCAGTGTTCCATCGAGGTCAAAGAAAAATTGAACCTGTATCTCGATAAAATGCATACAATCCGCAGCGCAATCACAACAATAGAATTCACCGGGAAGAATATCGCATGTATCGATTTTGCTATCTGGGTCATAGGATTTTTATCTCGATCCAAAGTGATTCTTACATAGACCAATTCAAAGGAAAAAATACAACAATTCACTGTTACGCTGTTCCTGAACAGGCTCGATAGCGAGCGGATTTTGTACAAGCATCCCGGACGTGACAAACGGAATGACATTAGTCTATGAAACCTGAACACCCTCGTTAAAAATCAAACATGTCTCGGAATACGTCGTGTAACACGCGCATGTCCCTGCATTCCGATACACATTCCACGATCGCGTCCCAATTAAATTTTCATTGGCCTGGGATGGCCCGACGACCCTTTGTAAATCTGTTTTCGTTGTTCGAGCGGATTTACACGACTTCCTCTGATATCCATTGTTACGGCTCGCGCAGGCCCGAACACAGGTTCACGTGAACCGTGAAAAGGTAGAGCCGACTAACCTTGCTCACTACTGTGCGTAGAAACCTAGTTAACGATTAAGCCTACCTAGTTAATCGACTCCTCTCGTCGTAAACTTGCAAATGTACGCCGTCCTAAACAAACTTTTGCCAATGTTCAAAATCACGATGCAAAACCCTTCGGTCTTTGTTGCGACATTATTTATTGCTCTCCGGAATTTCTTTTAAATCTAAGAAAATGTCTACGTAAAGCAAAACTAACAACAGTGTTACTTTTCATTTATCACATGGACGTAAATTACAAAAATGGAAATTTCGATAAAGATTTGTTCACGTCTGTTCACGATCTGCCTGTTCTACTTCTGGAATAAACGATTACACGCGCACTTGGCGAAATTTCAAAATCAATTCTCTCGAAAGGAAAATCTCGTTGGGAAAATTTTACTCCACAATTTTCGACGGATTTTTTCATGAAAGATCTGATGAAACACCTTGTGTGTACTATAACACAACGAACCGCGAGCTAATGGTCTTCATGCTCGGAATATTTTGGTACGTATCTTCTGGGAAGAATAAATAAACCATAATTCAGCAAGGAAAAATCTTCAATTCTGAATATTACGTTACACGCAACGAGTGCAAGCAACGATGTGCAGAAACTTAATTAGGTTTTCGTCATGCAAAATATGATACGGCAGTCATCATAAATATGTAACGCTCGTAGCAAACATGTTAACTGTGAATAAATTGTTGAAAACTATTCCGTGTACTACGCTGCAAGGTAACTTGTCGGTTTTGTTTCTAATATTTATTATTTGCAAGGAAAACCTGAACACTTTATATACCTCACAGAATTTTTGAAGTTTCATATTTCTGTTGCGAAAATTAGGGATTTAATCCGGTATTAGTTGAAACCACGTAGCAGGTCCCGCGATCCTCCCGCGATCGATGGAACGCACCAGGAGATCCACATTTCACGGTCCGCTCCGCGCGTTCGCTCCTCTCGCTCATTGTTTAACTATCGGACAGAGACGGACTGCGAGTGTCCGTGTCCCTCGGACCGATGAAACATTGTTACATAGCGGCGAACTTTCGAAAGCGTCTAATTAGTTACACTTTCATCGAGCACCGTAACTGGGGCGCGGTGCAGCATGGGCAACTGCACAGGGGGCACAGGAGATATTCAGGGGGGTGTACACTTGGCACGCGCTGCTACAGAAATCTTATTCCGCTCCAATCCGGTTGCATCTCACGTATGAAAAAATGGGCACTGCGCTCCGCTCTTGTCCCGTGCAAAATCGCCCGGAAATCTGAACTGCGGAACTGCTGCTGGATCGACACGAATGACTTAACGCGACCTTCCTTGTTCCCATCTGACGCAATTTTTATCGACGATCTTCTGTGCGAGTTGCTTAATCCTTGGAATATCGATGGAGCCATTGAAAAGACTTCTTTGTTCTACGTTTTCTGAATTTTTATTGTTGCTAATAAATATTTCTAAATATTTCGCATCAATTTTAACTGGGACACATTTTTAATTCATCTATATTTGCTTTGGTAAATAATTTTCTGAGACGCTGCTTGATTAACCCTTTCGTTCTTTACCGAAAAAACCATATGTAGTAAAAAATGGCGCAGGATCGCGTCGAAGCCCGTTGAATTTTCGCAGACCAATTTTTGTTCATACTTTTATGCAGGTAGATTGGCTCTGGGAATACCGATGGAAACCTTAAAACAAAAATTTGATATCATATCCTGCGTAGAAAATTCTTTTTCATCCGACATTTCATTTGATACTTTAATGTGCTTCTCTCTGGAGAATGAGTTTTTGAAGCGTTAGTCGGGATGATCCTTTCGCCGTTCATTAGAAAGACGCTGTACAGCCGTATCTAGTACAGAGTCGGCTTGAAAGACTTAACGATGACTTTTTCTGTGCTGGAATTTTTAACGATCGTCTTTTGTTCGACGACAAGGGACCTTCGGAATATTAATGGGATCATCGGAAAGTTTAGGAAACTTTCGTTTCTTTTTCACAGTGCTTGTTTAATCTATCTTCTCTTTGGTACATTCGGTTCCTCCAATTTTATTTTCTATAGCGTTTTCTGTTGGCAAGATTAGTCTCCCCTTAACGATTTTCTTTATTAATTTTCCGCTTGCTCAGCATCTTCTCGTATGTCTCTTTTTAGCAAGGTTATTTCCACCTATTACATATTCATGTGGTCCTGATCCTCGTCGTCTACTGCGTCGCGCGTACGTGACATAATTTTGCATTTTTCAGTCGAAAACTAGTATCAAAGTCACCACAGCGAATAACCTATACGCCCGTTGCCCGAACATCTTCCGATCTCGGCAAAAGAATATATTACATTGACAAATGTGTTCTACATAAAATTATATACGCAGAGATCTATACACTCTTGCGGTATCTGCTACAAGACTTTTTTCAAAGGGACGCTTTTTTCTTAAAAATAAACCTGCTTTCTGCACCATCGATTTTTCCATCGTCGTAGGAGCACCTAACTCCGACCCAGTTTCGAAAATCGCCCTCTGCATCAATGTCACCCAGCTGACACGTCTAAACTTCTCCATTACCGATACATTTCGTCGATTCCTGCGCGGTTGTGCAATCTATTTATCTGCAAATCAATTTACTGGTCAAGTGCGATCGCAACGGCAATAGTTGTGTGTGAGTCATCTACGCCTTCGTGAATCATCAAGTCGGGAAATTGCAATAACACTATCGTGTCTTTATTTCTCCCAGCTCCGAATTTCATTCCCTTGGACTGACTCACGCCAACGTCTGTTTAGAGTCAATCAGTTTAAAGCAGGATTTCATAATACTCAATAGAATATCGATTTTTGTATCTCTGGACGCTCGCTAATTCTTCCATCATGCCCAAGTTGGACTTTGGTATCTACCTAACTTTTCCGTTATGATCTTGTCATTTATAATATTTGTGCTGGTTAATAATAATTCTGATAAAAATTTCTTCGCCAGTAGGATATCCTACGCCTTCAACTCCCTCCAAACTCCCTCAAGGCTGGCAGAGCTCACCTTCATCAGCGAAAGAGTTAACCAGGCCATGATCTTTAACGAATGGAATTTCTCCAACTAATTGTCGAATCACAGACCCACGATGGTTCGCAGTAGATGATGAACCTCCTCGGCATAAAAGTCGCGACATTATGGTCTGATTTCACGAATCGGGTCTCGACCTCCTCGGGTACCGTTCGCGAGGAACAAGTGGACGTTCATCAGGGTCTCGGACGATCGTTCGATCGTTCAGCACGAGCGAGCATTGTTCTCGACCTTATGTCCCCCGAACCTGTTTTTCTGCGTAAGCACGGAGTCACAGGTGCATCCAGAATCCATGTGGCCCGCTGCTTATGCGACCGGTATCGCGAGTAGTCGCGTTTATCTGACCTTAAATCCGGGATTCCATTTTTCCAGTTTTTATCTGATCGGCCGGCAGATCGAGCTGGGCACGTTCCACATCGTACGATAGCTTGCAGGTGAAAGCCTCCGGTTTCTTCTATTTGTATTTCGTGCATGTTAAAATTAGTCCGCCTTTTTTTACCCTCTCCTACAGCCAGACAATAGGGCACTGTTCTTTTTTCTTCCTCGCATATTCTAAATAGGAGAACAGACGACGAACCGAACCGGGAGATACGGATCGGCGGGGTCGATGGAATAGGATATTATTATCTTTATGCTTCCACGTAGTCGTAACAATACCGTCGACTCGTTGCCGAGCATATTTCGCCGGTTAGTGGGACGCATTACGGTTGTAAAGCCGCTCGGGATCGGAACTTCCGCCGCGATTAGCCGCGGTTTTATCTTCAATTGTTCGAATTACTTGCTTCGCGGCTCGTTTGCGCAACAAATTCGTTTCACCCGGACCTTCGCCGGTCTTTTGTCCCGGCGGAACCTGCGGCCACGTACCGCAGCCACAGTTAAAGGCATCAAGAATTTGCACGAACGCGTTCTTAGGGAAGACGAACGCGGAATTGTCGCCAGAAACATCGCAGAGCCGCGTGCCTTTATGCTTCGCTTCTTCTTGAAGAAGGTGCACCGATGGGATTCGTTCCAAGTGAACATTTCGGTAATTATTAGGTCGTTCGAAAAGTAATTTTGTTTGTCTGGTAGGGATTGCATTTGTTGTTACTTAACCTTATTTGAAATCGCAAAATCGTGGTATTAGTGCCATTTTTATATAAATATTTATATATTAGATTTCTATGACCTTGAAATATGTCGTCAAGATCACTAAACAACTTCTTACAATTAGATTTCAAACAAATATTAGAACAATGGAATCTTAAAGATAAGATCGGAAATAAAGTTGGCAAATAACTCTGTTATGTTATAAATAACAGTCCGGTCAACAAAATAACAATTGCAGAAAGACGTAAACAACTGAGCAGACGTTGAAATTGGTTCGAAACAAAAATCGAAACAATTCCCTTTCAACCAATTCCACAACGCGACTCGTAATTTCATCTTTCAATTAAAATCCCTGAATTGTTCCACCGGGTCATGCGATTCGAAAGGAACGGTCCATTGGCAGGCAGCGATGCTCGAAGCTCGAATCACTGTTCAAGCTATTTAGAAGCAAGCCTACGCCGCTTGGGGAGCCTGTTTGTCAAGCTCAAGGGCTCGCGGAAATAAGCGTCGTCTCCGGTGCTGCAGCGTTCGTCGGACGCGGTGGCGAAAAACTGTCGGGCCGGGATGGGAGTCTGACCAAGATAAATTCGCGAAGCGTCCCGTTTTCGCCAGTACAGTAGTGTGTGTACAGTTGAATTTAATTAAAACCCGCACGATTAAATTTACACGAGTCAACCCCACTCTCTCTCCACCTTGAGCTTGACGAATGTCTCGGTAGACAAGGATCGTGCGGAGCCGGGACTGGGGAAAGTAAACATGGAATAAAGTTTTATTTTGAGAAACCGGATTAAATCTACCCAAAAAGTCGACTTGTTTTTGTTCTGCGAATTACCCGGATTTAATTCCGGATTCGTTTATCATACTTTCACGTGTATTTGCGTACCCGTGGAATCGAGATCTCTGTTTACTACGTCCGTCTCGCTTCCGCTCGTTATTCCGATCCTCTCGCTTTGTCGAGCCGTGCTCGACTCAGTCCTTGGAAAAAGGAGATGTTTTGCTCGCGAGAATTGAACCGCTGGCTCCCGAACCGATGTAGATTTAACCGGTGTATCAACTGTAAACAAAAGTCTCGCCTCGTGGAGCCGTCGACGGTCTTGTCGAGCGTACGAGAACGAATCGGTGACGTCGACGTCGTCGTATCGACCCTTCCTGGTCGGGCGCCGGTTGGCGTCACCCTGGCAACCCTCGCCCATTTCCTTTTGCATAGGAAAACCCGCTCGCCGGCTAAGACACGGAGTCGACACGCGACCAACCACACCGCGATCTTCGTCTCCTTCCTTTCTACCTTCTTCTCTTCCTGTCTTTTTTGTTTAGATAGCACTTCATTAGCGCTAGGACCATCAGCGAGTCGAGCACGTTTCCGCGACTTCCGGTTTATCGCGACGCACAACCACAAGCGAAGCCAGGCCACTTCAACAAGCGTTGGCTCCGCGGGTAGAAGTCTTCTTCGGGTTCGCAAACTCTCCACGGGCTTACCGCGGTGAGCCGCTTTGACGAGGAAAGATCATCGTTAGTTCCGCGACGAGTCGCTTCGACGACCGGACCGAGATCGTCGTTAGTCCCCCGAGGCTAGGTTTGATCTCGAGTGGCCGTGCTCCCGTTCGCAACCCTCCAGCTACACCGTTTCTGGCACATTTGGAGCATTCCGAGTGGCCCAGAAAGCTCGCACGGCTGATCACGTATTAACGGGAACCGTAACGAGATTGTTTCGATCCCGGAAAGAGATATGGTAGACAATTGCGCTCGCAGAGACACCGCTGTTCGGAATATTCTGATGGTGAAATTAGGGTATTGGACCACTTCAGCGACCTCGATGGGTCCGATTTTCTGGCCGAAATCAGAGACGGAAGTAACACCAGGTTTACCGGACCCGTCACAATCACAGATTCCATTATTTTTAATTTAGCATTACTCAACATTATTCAACAAATTTATTTCTTAAAAAATGGCAAAAATTTTTATAAAGTAATGTAAAATACAAGGGGCTGTTTTTAATAGGGGAGCTTTAAAGAATACGAAAATAGTTGTTCTTCTCTTTTATTGTACAAAACGGCCGCGCTAGAGGCGTATTCATGGACATGTTTTTTAAACTTTTTCTATTCCTAATCGAAAGAAGCGAACGGGTCTGTTGCAGCATATTAAAACTTTCAGTGCTATGAGCGTGTACGCGCGTCTAACGTATCCATAAATACTAACAGCGTAATATGTACCCAGCGAGTAGCTTTTTTAAAGAATGAATAAACATGCTCGCTCTCTGCATCGAGCAAAAATATTCAGTTTCATCATGTGATGCAGTTCATGCGTCATACAATAAGTCAGAAACATTTGGCATCGCAAGAGCTGAAATCTTTACTCGCAGTTAACATGTTAGAACGAAAAATTTGTACGAAAATCAATGCTATTTCAATTTTTTCATCCTACAAATAATTTCACTAACAATTGATAAATTCCTGCAAGCGAGTTGAACGATTTTAGAACTTACATTTTTGAGACTGGTTATCAGATTCTGGTTCCCTTTCAATTAACCTTGTAAGTTTAAATTTCTGGTAAAAATGGGTCCTTTTATTTAAATGTTTACTATTAAAAATAGTTCAGCCCAGAAATGATTTCACTATCAATTGATAAATTCCAGCAAGCGAGTTCAACGATTTTAGAACCTACGCGTTTGAGACTGGTTATCAGATTCTGATTCCATTTCAATTCATTTTGTAATTCTAGTAAATTGAAGATCTTCCACAAACGATTTTCATAAAGATTGCAGAGCGCGAGATAAGAGAAATTGGTTTTTCGACCCGGGATAAAGCAAATATCCCTTTAGCAGGGTCGTTGATGAAGGGATAGACCTTCTCCTCGAAAATGTAGGAGGTGCGGAGGTTCAGGCAGGGACGTAAGGCAAACGGGGACTTCTTGGTCGGGTTCCTGAATTTTGCATGCGACCCGGCGAAGCCTAGTTACATGGGACGTGCAGGTGTGCAATGCAGATACTGCACGTGTCCATGATTTCGGGCAGTCCAACAGCATACCTCGGTCGAAATTCCTGTTGAACCTGTAATCTGAACTGAACACCTTCTACATGGAATTGCGTGGATCGGTTCGTTCGAAATCTGGAATAAAAAGAGGCTAGAATAGATTCTACCGGTCGTTACTTCGAGGATATCAGTTTACAGGGATCTCTACAGAGATGTCGATAATGTATCTCGGTAAACAGCTGATACAGAAGTCCGTACACAGCATACGTTGGCGCTGAGCAATCACCATGCAAAGTAACAGGAAAAGAATGCGTAATCCGAGCCTGCGAATGACTAATGATCCTATCAGTCGCGCGAAGGACGATTATAAACTCCGTTGCAGCGAGGTGTTAACCGTTACTAGCCGCGAATATTTTCATTGTAACTCCACGCAAGATCTTCGCACGTAAGGATTATGAATGGGACGATAATGAACGATCAGGGAATACTTGCGATCTGCTACGGCCGACGCAGAAATAAAGCTTTTTAAATGGGCACAACCTGTAAAATAATATTTCATCTATAAAATGGACATCTGGGAGATTCCGTGGCTAATTCTTGCGTTATTACATATATAAACTGAAAATCTTCCAATTCATTTTGATACGCGATAAGACAAAATCGTTTGGCCAGCTCGATCGGCCAACTGTGTGCCTTCAGACGGCTTCTCCAATTAAGATCCGAGTTCTTGGGAGACCTGAATGATCGGACGTGTCATTGTATTGGCTGGTTATCATCGACCTGCAGGCTAGCAGAAAGCATCGATCGTCGCGTCGGCCGCAGGCGAGGCGTTTCCCTGTGATACTCGTATCAGCCATGATCCATTATTCACGATATTGTGCCGCGATTTATGTCGGACGGTAAAAGTTGACGGGAGCATATAAGTTCCTTGTTTATTGCCTCCGTGCGCAGGCTTGTTTATAAACGCGCCCGCTGATATTTCCCTGATGTGCTTGAGCTTAGGCTGTCCGTGCTATTTAATGTCATCGCAGTGCGCAGGCACTCGGATGCACTCAGTCGTTTCTTGGCAGACGCGCAACATGACAACTGGATCGCAGATTTTCTTCTCTTTTTTCTGCGTCTTCTCCATGCGAAGCATGGTCGTTATGAACAATCCAGGGGGAGCTTTGATGGATTTTCATTTATTTAATCACCGGGATTCCGAGTTTTATGCTGTATTTATGACAAGCATGAACCCACCAGATGGAGGAGAAAAGTAATTATAATAAAATTGATAGGGGAAGAGATGGCTGGTGATTGGTCGTTGCGAGCTTTGAAGATTGTATTCGAAATTGATATGCTGGGCTACTCGGGCTGTCTACTGTGTTCTTTGAGAACGCTGCTTCATGAGCATCCTTGTTTCACAGTGGTTTCATGGGGGGTCGTTGAAACCTTTGAACAGCTTTAGATCTCTAGAACATGTTTAAGGATCCTATCTACCTTATACTGTTCTGCTGAAGGATTTATAATCTTTGACATCATTAGATTCCGTTTTAAGATATCCTATAAGATGGTTTACCTACACGGGGAGTTACCGGATACTTCAAAATGACCCAACCTAGGTGATTTATTTCATAAGCACTGAAATCCAAAGGAGCTTTTATGATAAAATGATCATACTTACTCGTGTATGCAAGCGAATTTTAAATATTTTTACAGAAAATTTTAAAAGCTAGAAGAAAGACATGCCCTTTAGACTGCCCTCCAGAGAAACCCTTAAGACTTAAGTTTTGCAATGATTACTGATAATTAGACTGCGGATCTTTGTGCATTTATAGCAAAATTGAGAAGATGAAATTCAAAATTGTTGAAAAATTTTAAAAATTGAAGATGTCAATATTTCCTCTATTAAAATCATTAAGGGAAGAAATACCATTTAAATTGTTTCTATTTCTTGCAATGTACTGATAATAAAGATCCGAAGTTTGTCCTGGTTTTTGTGAAAACTAACTCTTTGTTCTTTGTCGAGTCACACTCGACATTTCAAAATAGTAGGAAGTTGTTGGCAACAAAATTGTGAAAAATAATTCGTAGTGCAAAGGGTGAAGCATGGAGTTTAAGCTGTTGATGACCCGCTCGTTATCGATAACGACATAGGTGCGTACCTTAATTTTCGCCGTGTATGGCAAAGTCCACGGATGCTGGTAAACTGGGTCGTCGTTTCCTCTTCCTTCGGTACTCACGCTTCGACACGATCGGCGAGGTGATTTAGTACGATGCTTCTAATTGCTTCCGATTAGGCTGTCTCGAAGGCGAAAATGCCCAGCCTCGAGTAGAAAGACGGGAATTAACATACCGCGACGCCACGGAGGGAGGAGGAACACAGGTGCAGCAGGAAGTCGATAAAACGACGCGCACCTGTACGGACCGTTCGTTCGGACGTGAATTGTCGCCTCGTTGATTAACGGCCACCCTGTATTGTTAACTAACGTTGATCGAGAACCAGCAGCACGCGAGTTTCTCATCAGACACTGTCGCCGGTTCATCCGAAAGTATGATGACACGCTGACAAGTTATTTATTTGATCGGCGACGGAGACTTCATTTATTTACATGGTATATTAGACCCGCATATTAATTAGGCGCGCCACAAGGTCGTCGCGTCTCCCCCTTTAGAGAGTGAGTTACGTGCTTTTCACACGATCATGTGAAATTTCATGTTTCTGTCTTCTTCAAGTACGATAAGAAAAGACTAATTGAAAATATTTGTAAACTAATTTTAGTCAATTCGAAGTGTTTATGGAAATTTGTAAGATTCGATGCTAATTTAGATACATAAGTTTTAGAAGCTGCAAGCGCATAAATATTCGCAATGTAATTATTAGACTGTAAATCTGCATGCATTTATAATATGAGAAAATACTTGAAGATGAATAAAATGAAAGTTTATGCTTAATCTACTGAGAGTTTAATGTAGAAAGCAAGATTCTGTTTTATTTAAGATTCTCGACACTCGGCTATAAATATGTAATTTCGAGTTAGCAACCGCCGTCGATTTACTATGTTTCTGTTGAATAGAAACCTCTGCCATTGAAAACTGTTTATACACTGTCATTCTCCCGTATTTTCGTCAGGTCGCTTTTCTTTGTCAATTTTCATACTTCACGACCTGATATATGGTTCCGAGGGTGCACCCTAATGGAATCCTGCGTGATTTGGTGCATCTAGAATACGATTAATCGGCGCCACGGATACAGCGACAATTCGCAACCGCCCCCGCGATCGAGCGTGCGAGAATAACACGGGCGACGGCCCGCGTTACTTTTAATAGAGTTGGACGTGTATCGGCGCTCGCACGAAACAGGAAATTGACAGCGACGCGTATGGAAAATTATGGTAATTCCCCATCAGTTATTGCCACGGTTCAGCTTTACCACCCTCGTGCGTGTACAGGATCTCGCATTGAATTTTTAATCCCGCTCCCCTCTCGTGTCCGCGAGCATCCCACATTTTCTTGCGAGTATATGTGTGTTGTCTCGTAGTTCCCTTTCCTCGATAATAAAACAGCGATACACATCTCGCTGCTTGTTCTTGGTTTCCAGAAGCTAGCTACGCTCACCTCCATCCTTTAAACTTACGTCGAAAAGTATACAGGGTGGTTGGTAATTCAATTCACACGATTTGCCGGACGTGTTCGATAGTCTGACAACAATTGTATCGGGAAAAATTAACACAATGTTTAGAACTAAACAGAACATTTCACTAAAGAAAAAGTTACTTCGAATGACCCGAGGTATCGCCTCTTCCAAGGAAATACAACATTTCCGGGACACCCTGTATGACAAGCTTGTACTTTTATATTCAGTGCGCAAGCTAAGGAAAATTCGAAGAAACAACCGCAGCTATGCGGTTTATGCGTCATTTCTCGAAGTAGTAGGATGCACTCTAATTGCGATAGTTAATAATGGCCGGCGGTATACAAGTTTAAGCCGAGAGAGGTATACTTAATGCATCCCGTCGAACGTAAACGATTGCGGGACCGTGTACGTGAAATATTCATCGAACTATGCGAGCAGTTGCTTTTACCTGTGCCTATACATTATTTAGCGCAACGAACGTATAAAGAGCCTGTGGACCGTCGATGATCTGAATCTTTCACGGTAAACTCGTATCCTTTTGTTTAACAACGATGCACGGTGTACTCTGACCCGACGGAGTGGTTGCTGGGAAGCCCTCGACGTATAAGTCTTGAACTGGAATGCAGCTCAAGTTGCTACGTACGTAGTCGGTTGTCAGCCTTAATCCATTTACCAGCGCGCAATTTCCTGCGTGTTTATATAGGGATGCTGTATCATGAACTGCAAATATTATACTTGGAAAAGTTTCTGAAACTGTCATGGCAGAGTCCCGTGTTTCTTTTCAGACATTTTTTTCACCGAGTTTTTAATCCGTCACCAATCGGGTTTCGCTTATAGGAAGGTGTATACAAATATTAGCTTTAGAGATCTGAAAGCGTTGCGGTTTGCAAAAGTGGGGTAGAAAGTTCTTCGAACGTCAAGTCGTAAAGGAAAAGTTCAAACCTCGAAGCCTACGAAGTATCGCAAACTGTCTCCAGACTTATCAAATTAGTTACTTCAGGCGGTTTGCGAGGACAAGTTTGCGAGCGGGAACGCTTTCAACTTGGTGAACTCGTTGTTCGAGGGCCACGAATGTCAAGGATACTTTCGGTAAATTAGAAAATCCGATCATTCATTCTGAATGGCTCATATCGGGAATCCTGTTATCCCGAAACTGATCACGGCTGTACCATTCTCAATCAAGTTTTTCAGATTTATAGGAAAGAAAAACAATAACCTTTTAACTGGGTCACTTTCCGATTAGGAACACTTGTGAAGGCGTAACAGATCAAAAATGGAGATACTAATAACGTTACCATAACACTGTCCAACACCAAATTTCTTTCCCAATTACTGTTGGGTGGTTCTTCTAGTTTTCTGCGCTGATTCCGAATTTGCCCTTAATTTTTCTCCTACACGCACAGTTTTTGAGGAACATGACTGAAAAAAACGTATTTTTCAACAAATATTGTGATGTTATTATAAAAGATATTGAATTGTTCTTTGCAGCAAAAGATTCTGTAGACTTTCCCGAATCTCGAAACCAGTAATATTAAAAACTGTGCATGTAGGAGAAAAATTAACAGGTACGGAATCAACGCAAAAAACTATATAAAAATTACCCCGACAGTAATTGGGAAACATAAAAAAGTTGAAATTTGTTGGACAGTGTAATCAATGTAAATTCAGTAAAGCATTGATCTAAAAAAATAAAATAAAACGGCAACTATACGATCTAATAACGAATAAGAGACCCTAGAGCAAGAAGAGAAAATGCGTAACACAGATCTTCCCTGGCCGATAATCGGCGCCTCGAGTGGAAACCCCGTTTCCTCGAACGGTATGTAAATCGTTGCTAATTACGAGGTAATCGGGGAACAAGGATGGCGGTGATCGAGTAAATTCCTCGGAGTTCGTTGATTAACCGCGGCCCGTATCTCCGGCGAGTTCATTAGCGCTGCTTCAAACGTGAAGACGCGAGATCTTGTAGCGGAAGGATAATAAAAGGGATGTGCACGCAAGGGTGGGGGAACGTTAAGGAGGGATATGGGAGGGGAAGGGACAGGCAAACCTGACCCAGATGAGAGATCCGATCGATGGGAGGAGGACGGCATCCTTTTGGCTCGCGTTTAACGCCTACAGACAGCCAGGCAAATCGAGAAAAAAGGGAAAAACGTCCGCAAGACGGCCCGCTTCGCCTCACTTCGAGTTATCCCGCGTCTCATCCTCGAAGATCGATGTCACTCCTGCCGAAGGACACAGATTATGCGCTCCGCCGAGCGGACAACAATGTTTCTCTTCCTAAACGCGGAAGTGAGGTCCTTCGACCTGGCTTGTTCTCCAATATCATCGATACAGCGTTATCTCCTCGGCATATTACTTGACATAAATTCACTTGGATACCCTGCTGCAGCGCTACGGACTCGCAGGATGTGATTTACTCTATCTTCCGCAGGGTTTTGCTACTATTAATTTACCTCGCCTATGGGCCGGCGCAGTTTCGAGAAATTTTATAGATAAATCTGATTTAAGTTCTTTAGCTCCTGACGCGAGGTAAATTTACTGAAGTGGGTTAGCTCGTTCAATGCACCCATAGGATACTCGTAGAATCGATACAATAAATTGAATGAAATGCGAATTGTAATCTGAAGAGAGCGTTCCCATTCGGACGGGCTGCAAAACCGATTCTTTAATTGTACTTTTTACAAGTATAAAATCTTGAATATTAATCTACAACAACTTCTTCTTCTACTAATCTTGAAAAAATTCATTGAAACGGCAAAGTTGTCATTTAGCACATGTTTTGAAACATTTTTCTCAAAATCATGGGTCGTCTTGGAATATTTTTCTAAAGAAACACGTGCTACATATAAGAGAAGCTCGATAGTTCCCCGAGAACGAAGCGAGAACTTCCATTTGGCTTATCGCATATTTTCGTAAAAAGTTTGTCAACGTGTATAACCTATTTGCACGAATAAAACTGGTTCTCCGGTCGGCTGTGATTTCGTCGCAGCAGCAGCAGCAGCAGTTGCACCAAGCGGCGTGCAAACACAACTGCAGCGAGTTATTCGACACACGGAAGTAAGCCGCAGCGAAAGCCAAGTGTGCTGCTGCAGAAAATCGAGGTACGCGGTCTCGTGATCGCAGTTCCTCGAAAAGGGTCGCGCGGGTGGCTCGATCTCCAGTCGAGATGTCTCGAGGAAAGAAACTCTCGGCCGGTCTTTGCATTCGAGCACGTGACAACGCGCGAAAGACACGCGATTCCGTGGCCACTTTCTTCTTCCTCCGGTTTCGTGCGTCGCGCCTTCGCCACGCTTAATTAGCGCCACGTGTATCCACTCCTCTTTCTTCATTCCCGGCGAAACTCGTCCCACTAACGACTCCCGTCACGGACCTCAGCTCCGATCCCAGTCGTAGATCCAAAAATGAGACTACGATAATGTCTCGATACAGGTTTTGTGCTTCCAGTTCATCCTTTTCAAATCAAATTCCTCTACTTTGCTTCATCAAATTCAACAGTTCCAAAATTCAACATTTTACCGCGTGTAATTCTGTACACGTATGTACGTTCAATTACGTCATTGCTCCGCAGAAAGACCTGCGATTCAAGAGTTTCCACCAGCGGTAAATCTTCTAATTAAGTGAAAGCCTACAAGGATAGCACATGGCACGCCTACATCCTGCCCGCGCCGCTCGCGATTACGATGTTTAACGAATTACAATTTCGAATAACTGGCATCCAGGACGCGAACCTAGCTGCACGACGACCGAAGAACATCTCGTAATAAAATAAACGCGAGTGCCGCGAGGCAGGATTAAAAACATCGGTATATGGGTCACCATTCCACCGGTATTTGCGAAAGACAATTGCGATCCTTCCTGTGAATACGTCAGCCGACATATCGAATCAATCGAATCATTTTTATCCCCTGGGGTATAGATTGCAGCTCGAGAGAGAAGCGTTATAAACAGCTCCGTTGAAATATCGAAAATATAGGTCGAGTCAATATAAATTACCGCCTGGAATAACTCATTATTTATTGACTTTACCAGAAAATGATTGAAATGAAATTTATTATATCCGAGGGGGATATTTTCAATTTTCAATTTTCCAAATTATTTTCGGAGATATCAAGGTGACATTGAGTTTTTCAAATGGCACCGTATATTTTTCTGTTACTGCATTGTACTTATTGGAAATGGGTATTAATAAATGCACACTGGTAATTTTACTTTAAGAAATCTTAGCTTCGACTGAAAGGAAAACTGTTGGAACCCTGAAAGGAAACCAGGATCCCCTCGTAACTCCAGACTGTAGGTTAGGCCCCACAGTCCGGCTCTTGGGATACTTCGAAAAGTTTGTTTAGAAACGATTCTGAGATCGTTTCATCGGTACTTCGTAATCTCTGTTTATTAATACGATTCTGAGATCGCTGATTCGTTTTTGACAACGAACAATAAGTTCATTGTTCTGTTAACCTATTGATGATCCAACAGTACTTTATTATAGGTCGCTGAATTTGTGTCTTTAAGTACTACAATGCAGTAAGAAAAGGTTACAAAGGGGATAACATTGCCACCTCTTGCTCTGTCAGTCGCGAGTCCAGCGATCTCCGTCGACTGTTTAGCGGACAGTTTGATAACAATCTGTTTGGACGGAGCACGCGATCGATGGTTCTTGGAGCGTGTCAGAATGGTTCGAGGCATTAGGTCGACTTGCCGGCGATAAAAGTCGAGCGCGGAGGCGAGCCGGCCGACCGCAGGAGTCGGGTCAATTTAATCAAGAAGATGGAACTAACGAGGCCGCCACCTTGGCTCGATCCTTTAATCCTTGCCCGAAGAAAGGGGAACGACGGAGCCCGTTCTCCAGCGCCGGTATTAAAAAGGATCTTCTTTCATAATGACGCGGTTAACAGTGTCGCGCGACTATCCAGCCGTTGTCGAGATTAAAGCGGATTATATGAGGCATGGGCAACCCGATCTTCGCTACCACGCAATTACTAAATATCTTGACTTTCTCGACGATTCCCTCGATATCGACGATTCGATCTTTTTTAAGTTACCTAATAGAGATTTCAGATTCACTGAACGCCCAATAAACATCCCTCTACCTTTGCGCTTAGAACTGCCGTAATTTTCTGTATATAGTAAATATTCGATCTAAGAAAACGGGAACTGTAGGATCTAAGAAAAACGAATATCCCTTCCACTGCGGGGCTTCTACCTATACTAATCCAATTACAAAACTTCTTTATTTTTCGTTATTCTTTTACGGGACATTCGCCAGCATATTTGTGGCATTTTTCTTATCAAAATTACACTAAACATGATATAAAAATAATATTATATTACTATAAACTTTTACATTTTTTACTATAAAAATTTGTCTAGTATCAGCCCAGAGTTTTTTAAGCAACCGTCTCTGACGATCCTGCAAGATTTAAGGAATACTTTAGAATGCTTTAGATTGATTGAAATCAAAGAAAAGAAAGTTCCACTGTCGGCAGATCCAGGTTAAAGACCACCAGTACGGATCATTTGCTACTGTTTTACTGTCCACGAATAATTGTTTATTCACCACCGCGGCAATAAGACGGTTTCAGTGGACTCAACTTTCGATAAGAGAGAGATCGGACAGGGCACGTTGGATTAATTTCCCGGTGATATTAGGTACATACATATTACAGTGGCCCGATTGTCCTCGTCGCGCCCTCTTTGAATCTCTAAGACGGAAATGCTTCGGCGTCCGACAACGTTTTTATTGAAACGAGAACCTTAACCGGCTACAGCGACCGGCTTACCGGTAAATCCATCGAGATTAAAATGGCAATTAAAAATCACTCGAGCGTGGAAAGTATCGATTACCCCACTCGATAAAATTGTCCGGCGGCCTTAAGTTTCATCCGGGACGCTCGCAGAAAGGGTCCTTTCATAGAGACGTTTAAGGATGCATTTCGAGAGCCGTTTTCCGGCGGCTCTTCAATTCAGATTAACTACTGACGAAGTGCGTCTAATGGCTCGAATATATCGAAAACATGCAACGACATATTCGTAGAATCTCGTTTCATGTTAACCAAGTTATTTAACTTCGTTGTGGAGTATAATTAAACACGTGATCCGCATTGTTTCGTTTGGAGCATGACAATTCACAATTAGTCTATTCTTTTCGACCATAGAAATGAAAGACAATATTTTTCTATACATATATCAGAGTAATTATATTTGACTTTGAGAAATACAGTTTCGATTTGTCTGACAAAGAAAAAGGGTCGATAACGAAAGATTGTGCAACTTCGTGACGAAGATGTACCGAATTTAGCGTAACATATCTCTAAACTGGAGTCCTCCTTAATCGGCTGGCGTAACTGATTGCTGGGTCAGTGGAGTTTGGCAAGGATCGTTGAACGTATTCAGCTTGCAAATCCCGAAACCTGCGAGCGTCGCTGTTACTTCTGTCCTTGGGCAAACGCTTCTGGTTCGAACAACGCCGAGCTTTTATTCGCGGTAATAGCGTTCGCGGCCGAGCGGGGATGGGTAGAAGCGTCGCTTCCGGCTCGTTTCAGATATCTAAAGGTTGTTCGTTTGCAACTTTCGACTGCAGTGGGAGGACGAGAAAGGATAGAAAGACAGAGTGAGAGAGAGAAAGAGAGAGAGAGGTAGAGAGGTAGGAAAGAAAGAAGAGACTCGCGAGATCGTGAGTGGAAATCAAAGGAGAAGAAAGCCCCCGCATTCCGTTTAACCCTCCAGGCCGGGATTTTTCCCCGTTCGATTGTTCGCAGACGTGCCATATAGATATCTAGCAACATCCGCGCGTCTTAGCTCCTCCCAGCGACCTTCTATGCTAGCTATCTAAAGCCGTCGCAACGTCGAACGCCATTTTCGCTTGGTCCTGGGCTGCTCCACTTTCCCCCGACTGTCGGTCGATCATTTAATTTGCAGAAAGACGTAAGAAATCGGTTCGCGGAAGCTTCCTGGCCCCGGAGAGGGGAAGAAGATGAAAGGTAAAAGAATAATAAAGATGGACTGGCGTCTTAAGCGCGGACGCTCTAGGCGAGAGATATTTATTACGGCGGAACGAAGTTACTGCCTGGTTGAACCCATGCGCCAGGTACGATCATCGAAACGGAATTATTTGCGTTCCTTTTGCACCTTTCCAGGAATCCTACGCTCGACCCAATTCCCAACTACGTCTCGCTTTGGCGATTCGGGCTGGCCTCTGTCTTCGGTCGGACCAGTCCACTGACACGTTACCCCTGATCGGGCGCGGCTCTTTTTCGCGTTATCGCAAATGTCGAGCTTAGATGATCTTTGATAATCTCGCGGAGTCAGCCGATCGAGACGGAAACGAGCTCGCGTGCAGTTAATCGGTACACAACTCTTCAAACTCGGGATACAGATGTTCGCGCGTTGCTCGCTATCTGGCCGATTTGGTACTTTGATTTCAAGTGTAATAATCGTTCGACATGTTAAGACGAGTATCAAGACAGTTTTGATAGTTCGATGACGGACATGGCCAGATTCGTTGAAATCTATGAAATCTTTAACATACATTTTTGGAAACGTTCTATCCAAATCCTGATACATATTAATAATCACAATGAGACACTTTAATATAAAATCGGCAATTTCATTTCCAGATCTTTTTACCAATCGATTTTGCAACCAAAAATTGTAAAAAAGACTCACAGTCATAGAAGGTTCGTGAATCTTTTCAGAATTTTTCGTTGAGCAGAACGAAAGAAATTCAGCATAATTCACTGAAATGATAACTATCCTTATGGTAGGGCCACCAAGCTGGAACAGACGGTTTCCTTTGGCGGTTCAATCGAATGTTACCAGAAATCAATTTGGTTTCGAGGCGATTTTGAGCATCTTCTCCGGCTGTATCCCTTTAAGTGAGCGTTACTTACGAGCACCGCGATTAAGAAGAAGGGATTCTCGCGTGCGCGAATCAGTTGACTGAAACGGATCAGTGGTAACGGGATCGAGTAACGCAGAGACAAGCGTTTGAGTTAACTCCCTCTAATCCCGATTCGCAGCGGCATGGACAGCAGCACGCCGAGCGTTAGTGGGTCATCGGATCGTGCCAATTCGGTCTGTTCAAGCGATAATCTGAAGATAACCGGCCGGATGATATTGATAAAACTGGGTCGACGTAGCAAACCATCGATTTTCCTGTTCGCGTTCGACTGGTTTTCGAACCGCTTTTCCTTTTCCTCTTATTCACTCTTGCTCGAACCCTGTCGTCGATTAACGCGAAAACTTATGTAGTAGAGCACTGGATCGTGGAAATCACTTCCGGAATGATGCTGGGCACTCGCACGCACCTAGATCGATACTCGATTGATTGCGATTCGAGCTCTGCGTCATTGAAACGTCTAATCATGAAATCTCTACTGAAATTCCTTAGTTGTTTATTTAACTTATCCTGATGATTATTACCATTATTGGATTAGATATTCGCTAATATTTTATTCACTCAATTATTGTTTACAGTTTATTTTCCATGAGACTGTAAAGTGTTTCAAGTGAACTGTAACTGAAGAAGAAAATGAACGCTGGGACCCCAAGCAGCGTGTTCTGGTGTCATTGTAAAACGAGTTAAGTCCAAACTGCTGAAACTTTTCACATTCGAAACAGCAGGTTACAAGACCGGTCTAAAACGATTCTGGTAGGAGACACACCGTACATTCGACACTTCAAATGGGTAGATTTAAAAAAGCTTTTACTTGGAAAGTAAGGGAATTGGAAAGTCAAGTAGAGGTATGTAGTTTCTTACAAGGATCCAGATGCCAAATCGATGTCGTTACGAAAGAACGAAATTTTCAGTTTGCTGTACAATTTCAACTGAACATTGAAAATTACTTTGATGAACAAGTCACTGAGTGTACCAGTTGCAAAGAAGTGGTCAGCGAAACACGAGTGCAGTGCACCAAACGCAGACGTTAGGCTCGCGTCGAATGTACAGTAGACTCCCGTATAATGTGATAGAAATAACTGTTTGAAAAGGCTGGCTTTGTACACAATTTTCTAGAGTCTACCGTATAAATCAAGACAGGTCATTTTATCATCTAAATAAAAGTTATATTTCATGTAAATGGTTTTTCCTAACATTAACAATCACTTAGACCTGAAAACAGCAGTTGGCCGGCACCGCATGATTCTTCCGAGCAGCGCGATTTATACTTAATGTCATTCTAAAAGCGATTTCCTCACCCAGACGCTTCGGTAGTCTCGATTTGCAACGGAAATCACGATTACTGGAACAGATCTCCACGGGCCGGTGTCGAATCGCACGATCGCCACGGATATCTCGGGCTTTTCTTGAGCGAGCGTGGCAAAATTGACTCTCATGTATCACGGACCACGCGCAGAGAAAGAAAAATGGCCCGCGACTTGTCTAGCAGACGCGCCGCGCCGCGCAGATTGCGTATCAACGCCGCTCGGTTTCCTTTGAAAAACTACTCGCGTTGCGCGCTTTCACCGCGTGCCATCTGCTCGGAGTACGAAACACGAACAATCGTGAACCGTCTGGCTTCTTTTTAATTGAATTATTCCTGCTAGAGAGTCGGTTGGCATCGCGTTTTCAAACGGACAACCCGTGTCGCGAATGCAAGTCCTCCAGCTTACATTTTTCACCATGCGGTGCGAACCAGACGCAGAGAAAACGCGCGCTATGCTTCAGACGACGCCTCGATCGCACTTCATTCTAGCCATTATGGTTGCGGGTTGCTGTAAGGTCTTGCAAAGCGTTTTATAGCTGGTGGACAAGCTGTAACAAACTCGTAAAATTGATTTTATTGTCTTTGCAGTCCTTTTCTCACCTGTTTACGATCCTCTTTACGGAAATAAGTGACTCCATGGACGTTGTATTACTGATTTCAGCTTAATCTATGTTAAATTCCGTTAAAATTCAAATTTTAGTCTTTTCCAAACATTAAAGTTTAGCAATATAATATTGACTTTGTCTAATCCCTTTCAAGTAGGAAATAGGAGGACTTTCTTTCTAGCTGAAAACCGAAAATGACCAAATTACTTTTCGCTGCAGCAAAGTAGTTGACCCTTTCACGACGTCGAGATCGTGTATACTTTGTTACCACTGCACACTGACTCGCCTTTCAACGCCCATTTCGTTCGTTGTCCGTTTGAGGTAGTTTCATCCAAGGGCTACCATCGATAAAGGAGTAACTTCGTGCTGCTCCTGAATCGTGGAAGTTCAATGGTCCAAACCAGTGGTTTCCAAAGCGTAAGTCGTGTCTTCCGATAATTTAAGAAATTAGTTTTTGAGTCAGGGATTGAAATAGTTTCGGAACCGTTAAACGTTTCCAGTTAGCACCTCGTAGTTTCAGTAACAATCACAATCAGCGAGAAAGTTACCGCAAGTTGATTTTATAACATAGTTGTCTTCGAATACTTAACGTTTCTTTCCCAGAACACATCGGAAATCGTCCCGCAATACTTCAAGCGGGATTAATTAATTAGCATGGCCGCCGAACCGGTACCCATAAAAATTTCACACAATCGGGGCAATTTATTTAATGAAACCGGAATGTTTAGATTTATTAGAGTAATTAGTAGACTGCGGAGTAATATGCAAATGTGCGGTTTTACAGGCCCGTGCCGCGAGAATAAAATTCAGCAAAATTTTATTTATCCGGTGAAACAATTCGGCCAATAAAACTTAAAAAATGTTCCTTTGTAAAATATTCACTACCGGCGTGTCCCTTTGGCGTCGCCGCGTTTCGAAGCATCCGGGTCTCCAGGGATGGCGAAGTTCACGGAAAAGGAACTCGGCTGTTTGTGACACCGGTTGTGACACACTCCGGCCGGAAACGACGTCGCCGCTCCCGTTGCCGTCGTTTGCCTCGCAGAATCGACCAGTCGAACAATCAACTCGGGAGAAAGCACGTGACGTAGTTTTTCGTAGGTCCGTAGTCACGCGGAAGGGACCGTTTTTCTCGGGTTTGGTTTTTTAACGAGGCCACGCCCGACCAAACAATGCATGCCCGAGCGAAAGCAGTTCTCGGTTTTTACGTTGCCCGGTGGCAAAGACATTTTTGCGGCGCGGTGCGAGCATGGCAAAAAAGATGGTAACTAATACGAGAACGGTACCCGGAGCTGGTTTCGGGGTCGGCGCGCTCTCCGAGATTGCCGTCACGTATCGACGCCCCTTTTCTGGCTGATCGCGTATCGAGCATTACAATGCCGTAATATCATGTGTCGACGACGGAATAACGGGCTAACGCGGATTCACCGATGACATAATCCCTCAAACACAAGCTTTTCTTTACTCACCTCCACGCGAAATCGAACACCTTCCGGAGTACAGTAGAACCTCGTTCGTTGCATACTAGCGATTCCCATCACGATTGTTAGAAGTTCTGCAAGTGTGCAACTGCTGTGCAAAAGAAAAGACAGTAACTTTTGGAAAAGGATTCCGCTGTTTAATTGAATAGTTCTGAGAACATGTGTTATTGCGGATTATCTAATACTTTAAATGTAATAAATCGGTCATTGTTCAATACAATTTCTACATAAAGATATTATTTGTCATTATATCTTATAATTACACTGGGTGTGCTTCTTTCTTTCGCACAGTAGTGTATATATTGTAAGAATGAGAAAGATAACGAGTGAGAGGAAAAATGAATGCATTGAATTTGGTTTGTTTGATCAGCGTTCCATCCACTGCTTGAATACTTGCTTCGTAGAAACGAAGGGGTATCTACATTGCAAATTGACGTTTTATTTTAGACGTCTGCAAAACCAACAAGTTTTCAGAATTCAAAAACCCTTTGAGATACGTTCATACGTCGTTAAAGATTACATCACATCCGAATTTGAATAAAATTCAAGACAGTGCTCCCAGAAGAGTCTAATTCCGCGTGGAATGACCGTCTTGCGACTGCCAACGATCTCGGTGCACTCGCCGGATAATGGCTCTTTAATTTTCTAAACAGTTACTCTGCTATACTGTTGTTCTGCGAATGTGACGAATTTCGCGGGCCTTTGATGAGTACCTAACGGCATCCTGCGCCGACGAGAATGGAGTCTGCTCGCGCTGAATTAACATTATCAATTTGATTCGCTATGAGCCGCGCACTATTATAGGACGCTATTATAGAACTTTCTTTTCGCAGAAGCTGCGTTTCGTGTGCCGATGGTTTCTCGAAACAAGTTCTTGTTTAGTCCGTAATCCGCGGAACGAGAATGTATATTCCTCTGGCTTTCGGACCTGGAACGTTTTGCACGTAGAAATAAGTTTAGAGAGCAATTACTACATTGTAATAAACTCTGTAATGCGGGAAGGAGACTTTCAGAGATAACGAGTCTTGTAAAATGGACTGTGGAATTTGGAGTTTGCGTAAATGTTCGAAGGCGGTCCGGAACAATTTGTTCCACTAACATAGTGTTCTAATGGTTCAGCTCCAGAAATCATCCACTAGCCCAGACTTTCTGTTCCAGAAGACTTTGTACCATCGATTAATCATACTGTCGGATTTCATATTCCTTCGTAATGAACGTAAAGAACTTAGTTCCTTCTGGATTACAAAGCTTATTGCTGCAGTGGAATCGGACAATATAAAAGATGGAAAGGTATCGACGTTGTCAGACGTTATCTTCTTTCAGGATCAGATATCTCGTTACTTGTGTCATTATTTGTTGCTAGTTGGTCTTCGTACATCCACAATTTCTAAAGGTTTCCAAAGGAGAATGGAATGCGGATATAAATGGAATTTTTTTTTAACTTGGTAGTATTATTGGGGACTCAATTTAGTTATGTCAAATTGTAATTTATATGAGGTCCTTTATCCTCGACTACAAAAATTTGTATCTTATTCATAATAAATACTTTCTATATACATAAATAATAAGTATTATAGAAGGATCATACGAATTTTACACAAATTTATAAAATCGATTTTCTATTAAAGCTATCTAGGGTGAAGTTGCTTCGTATGAAACCTCTTCTAATATGAGACCCCAGCTTACCTCCGAGACGGAACTCTTGAATGTCGCAGCGATGACGTTTTGTTTCGTAACTAATCCCGTATTAGTTTTGTCCGCACATTTGCGTTGAAATCAATTATGCGTCTTCAGCGAGCGCATTCTATGGAATACGTTGCAGAAACTTTTTGAAGTGGTCTAATTAAATTACAAATACCTCTAAAATGGAAATTGTATAATCATTTTCATAAATGCTGTTGCATAATGCAGTTCTATTAATTAAATTTCGCTAAATAATGAACTAGCAGTCATCAAGGATTATATTAAGTGCTAAACATCCAAACTTTTTCCACTATATTCTATTTTACTTGTGACATCATCTTGAACAATCGCTTATGCGTAGGAGATAATCTCACAAAAGAAGTGACATGTTAGTTATAATTAGATTGCGGATCTTTATGCAAAATAAAAATTGTCTGCATCGATTGCAAGAAATAGAAACTAAATTGAATATTATTTCTTCCCTTAATGATTTTAATAAAGGACAGATCATATATCAACGTCTTCAATTTTAAAAATTCTCCAACAATTTTGAATTCCATCTTCTCAATTTTGCTGTAGATGCATGAAGATCCGCAGTCTAGTTATAATTCTAAGCAGCGACATGCGCAAAATTAATTTGATTCTCTCTAAGTGATACACAAGATCGTGGTCACCGCGCACGCGTGACGCCAGTAACGAACGTGTTAATGTTCGGTGCAGTATACACGAGCTAATTACACATATTGCACTACGTATCTCCAAGTGTCCTACAATTACGAGCAGCCTTTCCGTGTCCCGCCAGAAGGGACATCCAACTTGCCAGCTAGATTCGCAACGTTCCCTCAGAGAGGACAGTCGAGTGCAAAGGGTTAATCACACCCGGAAGCATATCACGAAGATCGTAAAAACACGATGCTAAATGACTCGAATATCATCTCGAAGCGTCCATTAGCGAGCTCACGGGTTTCCGTAGCGGCGATTCATAGTGACAAAGTGTCGGTGGCAAAAACTAGGCAAGATCTTAGTCAATCACCGCGCCCTTGGATTTCGATCGTTGATCGGCAGCCTGGCAAAGGAGGAGTCGCTCCGGCATCCGCGAAGCCTTCGACATCGTTGCGGACCGGTGCTCGACCGGTCTTGGCATATTAGTCCCCGTAAAGGGGCATCGATCGCCATTTCAGCGACTTCGTACACGAGGCACGCACGCGGAAGATCAAGCCGCAAGAAGCGTCCAAGAACGTCTCGCCACGCCGCTCGTGTAACAGTATACGACGATGGAACTTCTGTCTCGTGAAGTGCGCCGGTCTTGCCTTCTCGTTCTAACATTTTTTTCTTCCGGCTTCCGTGGGATCTGCAGCCGGGGCTTGAATCTTTCAAAGTGCACGGCCACCGCGCGCCACGCCACGCCACGCCACGCCACGCCACGCCACGCCGGTAGCCTAACCGTCGCGGAATATTGATGGGAGATTCTGTCCGAGACTCTGCCAAATTTCGGGGACACCCGGAAGTCGGGTTGTTTGTCCGAGATACGGCACAGTTAGACGAGCTCGAGGTCGTTAGTTTCTACGGAGGGTCTGCGTTAGGTTTGCGTGTTTGGACTCGCCGGGGACGCTAACTTGCTCAATTGTACCATTATACCGGGTACAATTGCACGGGTGCAGTCTAAGTTCATGCGAGATTTTCGCAGGAATTCCGTTCGTCGAGTTTACGTTTGTTAATCAGAGGATTGCCACTGGAACCCTTTTAATTTTAAATATTAACCTTCAGCGCTCCGTTGGCTCCACTGCGGAGTCGTTGTAAGATAAGTGACTTCGTTCGGAGTGCCAAGGGTTAATTTTAAACACAAAATACTCTTGCACAAACTAAGAACCACGTAAGAAAGTTGATACAATAGCAACAGTAATAAAAAATAGCAATGTGTTAAAGTTGCAGCTCCGATAACGAGCCGGAGCATCAAGAACGCATTTATTTAAGCTGTTCTTCTGCATTCGAGCACTCGGTTACTGGGTGAAGAAGCAACCGACAAATCACCGGGGAGCTCGACTAACGGATCGACCATTAGACGTTACGATTATTCTTTATAGACTCGCGAATGATCGCGTTCCAGCCCACACCGGCTTCCCGCACTCTTTGTCTTCATGTTCACGATAGTTCCCGGGATGCAAGACGGTTCTAGGAACTGCTTTAACGATCCTTACTTCGCGGAGGATAGTTTCGGCACAGCTTCATGAAACATTCCCCAGCTATAAAATCGAGGTTCGCGCAAATTGCTGACCGCAGCTGGCCGTTCCCCGCGACCAGGATACTCTCTCGCATCGCGAGGCTTCACACTCGAGTGCATCACACCTCCCACGTTCTTTCACGCATCGAAACTCGGGAGTTCGGTTTATTTTGGACCGAAAAATACCTAGCTATTCCGTCAGTCGACTCCGGCAGAAACTCCCGGTGAAATGCATTGCTGCGTTTCCATTTTGCCAGACGCCCCGCTGGTTACCACTTCGAAACAATGAATTGAATATCTTCGCCCCCTCTGGTTTACTTTAGCCACCTCTGCGAACACTTGAGCTGGAAGTTCGAGATAGCGGAGGAAAGTATAATACTTGGACTATGAATTTTCCGCGGTAGAAGGGATAATCTTTTTGAAGTTTGAAAGAGTTATATCTGGAGTGAAGAAAAATTTGTAGCCGGTAAACTGGTTCAACAACATTCGCATTTGTATAAAAATCTACAGTCTAGTTCTATTTGTACATATTACAGTTTAACATTTTACTTGAACTAAGGATTTTGCACATTTCTAAGAGATCAATTTTAGAAGAGTTGAGTCTGCAGTGAAGGTAATTTGCATTCCATCCCAAACTCTGTAATCTGATTCACCATTATTTGCACACACACGTGTGGATACACATCTGCAGTCTAGTTATAACTCCAGAAACTTTACGAATTTTGAACGTTTGTAACGAAAGTATCAAATGCGACGGAATGAACAATCGTTTCGGAACATAAAAGAGTTAAACCCGTACTGAAGGAAAATTAGTGCCCCATCCCAGGTTCATGAATATTTGCTCCTGTATAAAAATCTCCTGCCTAGTCCTATTAGGTTGGCAACTAAATTCGTGACCTTTTGTTTGGTAATTCTTTTATTGTATCATTATAACCTCATTCAGTGACCAATCCTTTTGAACTGTATATCATTGGAAAGCTCTGAATTTTGCGATTAATTTGATATAAAATACTCGTGCTTAAAAAATTATATATAAATGACTTTGTTTGAGAAAATGTGGAGTCGCGAACTTAGTTGCCAACCTAATAATTATACATATATAAAGTTTAACGTTTTATTTGAACAAGGATTTTGAACATTTTCAAGAGTTACATTTTAGGAGAGTTGAATCTACAGTGAATGTAATTTGTATTCCATCCCAGACTCTGTAACCTGGTTCACCATTATTTGCATGTGGATACAAATCTGTAGTCTAGTTACAACTGCAGACGCATACAGAAACTTTACGAATTTTGCACGTATGTAACGAACGTATCAAACGCGATAGAATGAACAATCTCGGAGAAAATTAGTGCTCCATCCCAGATTCTGAAAACTAGTTCATCAATGTTTGTGAAGTCTAGATGGAAAGGTACGTATATGAATACACATCGCAATTTTAGTTTATTAAAAAAGAGAGAGAGAGAGAGAGGGAGAGAGAGAGAGAGAGCGAGGGAGAATGAGAAATTTTTTCTGTGGAATATTGATATCGATTTTATAAACTAAACAATGCAGTATATAAAATTCACGATTGAAAACTATTTTGATTGAACGATTAAATCTTGAATACCGCAAATGGTATTTGTATAAATATTCTTCTCGAAACTTTAGTGCTGCTATGGTTATTGAAAATATATTCGAGAAATTTGAGAATGTGTTTATACAAATTTTAATGTTTGAAAACAAATTTCTGAAAAAAATTCTATTTTCTACGCATCAAATACGGAATAAATGCATAAGAATAATTTCATTTACAATTTTTAATTCCCTGTAATATAACTTTTCTTTCGATCTAGCGCGGTATGACGTTTATTACAAGCCCACAGAATAACAAGCAGCATCGAAAAAGAATTTTCTCCGCAATCTCGAGTTTTCCATCAAATTAATGAGTTCATTCGAAGATCAGTATTCCAGTAGCCATAGCGGGTTGCGTCGACCGCATAAATATGTATTCACTTAATGCGGTGTGTACGTTTTATCGTACACTAATAGTCATCAGTTTCGGGTCCACTTCCTCGGTTTATATTTCGGATTACAGCAAACCGACGGTAATTATCTTCTAATTGTATCTATCCATGAGTAATTGCCATCTGTCGGAGTGCGTAATGGCTTCTTGACTAATCGGAATCGAACGAAGAAAAAAGGCGGCCGTATATGAATAAGCAACAATACGTTGAAGATAATAAATGGAACAGATGTGCAGCAGAACATTCAATTATAAAACTAATAAAGAGAATACTTAGACTTGCGTAAATTGTTTCGGTTGCTAGCTCCGATGATTATCTGTAGCAACGATGCAGTATATCTTAATTATAAAGGATGAAGCAGCAATCTCTCCCGCGAGCTTTCAGGCCAAAATAGAATCTTCAATATATGTACGTAATCTCTCTCATTCCTCCTCTGAGAGATCTATTATAGATTTGCTAAATATGCACTATGCTCATCACATGGATTTATTTTCCAAGGCCACTATGCTAGTACTAATTACGTACAATATAAACGATAATTTTGTTCGTTCTGCTCCCGAGAGATCCAATATTATTGCAAAGCTCGATTATTATATTCTGATACTTCATCAAGAGGATATGGTCGAAATAATCATTTCAAAAATCCCATTCCTATTAATAGTTTTAATAAATCGAGAGTAACTTAACAATATCCTTAAATTCTTCTGTGTTCATTGCTCTGTATTTCATTTGACCAGAAATGCAGAATAATAGAATACAGATAAATATCTTCGTCTAATATCAAATGATTAAGAACTACCAATTATCGCAGCTGAGAGAGAAATAATACAGAATAATATGAAGTATGGTAAAAGTTTAACGACTTTCTGTTTACCTATTATTAAGAATCATGCCGATAATAGCAATTAGCTCTGCGATGGAGAAGATAATGCTCGGAGAATTCATTCGAAGCTGGATCTTGAAGAAGATATCCAGACAAAAGTGTATTGTTCCCCCCGAGAACAGGATGAATCGTTATTCGCGGCGACAGAGACAAACGTCTGATCTCGTATTTTACCCGGTCGGAAGATATTCGTATGATCTTCGTTTTTCATTCTCCGCGGCAAGTAGATTCGTCCGGCGGTAGTTGGCCGATCGGAGAAGGAACGGGTTTCAGTAGAAATTACGTCGGGCGGGCCCAGCAGCTTCTAACACGAAATCTCGTCGAAACAAATGAGAAGTGCCGTGTGTGTCCGGCGCGGCCGATCGTGTCCTAGCGTGTTCGGGGATTTCCGGCACCCCTCGGCGCGGCTCGAGACGCGCGCTGCACCGCGGCGTCATTCAGTCGAACGCTGACCGCCACGCGCGAAGGATCGCGTTACTTTCGATATCCGCGCGTTGCCACGAGTCTCACGGCTGTCATCGGCTCTGTCGCGCGACTGACAGCCAGTTAACCTATCCCGCCACGAGCGAGGCATCTGTCGATTCTCGTTTCTTTGATCCAGTGCGCTCCGGAATTGCCCTTTGCGCCGACACGTGTATCCACTTGGTAGCTTCGTCAGTGTCAGTGTGTCCGATTACTCGCTGATCGATATCATCTGAGATTCAGCTGGACGTGTAAACACGGTCCGGCGCTGTGTTGAGTTTGGCATCGCGAAGAGAATCCCGGAGACCTTCCGTTCGAAGGTCCGCTGAACGGCAGGGGTCTGCCGGGTCCGGTACACGGCTCCCAGCCACTTCAGGGCTTCTTAACGAGGCTACACCCCGCCTCTAAACGAATTCAACGACGCCACTCGTCCGCGTTCGGTCAATTCCTCCGGCGCGGCGGCCCGCGTGTCACGCTCGTACACAACTGTCTCCCTCGTTCCGCAGAGTTGACTGACCGAGTGACTCAGAAGATCGCGAGCGTACTCCTCCCGGCTCGCCGATCAAAGATACGTCCCGCGTACGATGCGCCCGTGTCGCCTAGCTGCGAGTGAAGAGCGATCGAGATTGCAGCAGGGGAAGTAGTCGAATCGCGAAGGGAGCGGATTCGTCGTCCTTGTCCTAGTCCCAGTCGCTGGGGAGGGCTCCGAGGCGGGCCCACGCGAGTCCAGCGAACCGTCGAAACACCGGGAAACCGCCAGACGATCCGCAATTAATGATCGACAAAACTGACGGCTGGTAATTAGCGGCGGATTAATTGGAACGCGTAGCTGCGCGTCGAGCCGCGATGAGAGAGGAGAACGCTGTGGGAGGGTCGGTCGAATAAGTGCTCCGCGTGCCTTCCTCGCTTCGAGGAATCGCATTCATTCACCACCTTTGTCTGGCCAACGTCTGACGAACTGTAAATCCTCCCACCAGCCGGAGAAACATACTAAAAATATACACCGGTATAGAAATCAAAACATTTAGGGTATTTCAAGCTGACCCAGGCCCTCTATTTGCGGAGGGTACCCTGCAGCTTAGGGTACGGCCAATAAGCGGTCAGTGCCATCGTAACGTCACGGTCAATCTGACCTGTTCCTGCTAAAGTTAGTCCATTCAAGGAATTGGTGTACTTCAGAATCACTTGGAATAAGCCTTCCGTAGCTCAAGAGGCGTTTAGCTGTTGCAAGTGATCAGAGTCTCGAGAGAGTATCGACAGTGTGGAGGATAACGTCAGGCGATCGAAGTTAGTCCCATTGAAGTCGGCAAGAGATTCCCCGTGGGTTAGGGGACGTGCAATCGACCGCAAGTGATCAGTGTCTAGAGAAAGAGCGTTTCCGAGGCACGGGGAGTTGTCGAAGAGTGCAGGGAGTGTGATCTCGGCGATAAAAAGAGTGAGCCCCGACGGTCAGCGTGTCGGGAATCGGGTCCGAGGATGCGCCATCGGGCGACAACGCGTTCTTTGACAGTTGCGACGATAGGATGTTGACGGCCCGTTCTGGGCCTCTTGGGCTCGGCGTGCCGCGAACCCTGGGGCCCGCGGAGGGGAGCGACCATCTCTTCCTGCTGCCAGAAAGAGCATTAATCATGGACAGCACCCACCTAAGACAGGACCTGGCCGGTCTCGACTTCAACTTGCATCTGAACCTGCTCCACACTGCGCCCCGTGGCAACGTCTGGCTATGTGAGTCGATTGATTGCACTAGGTCACTGTCGACCACTTCTACCAGTCCTTTTTCACGGCTTAGAAGACGTGTCCAGGGTATACTGGCTTCGATAGTCAACGACTGCTTTCAACGCGTTCGCTGCGCCGAGTCGTTTAAAAGGTTTTCCGGTAACTGGTTTTTGCTCGAAGGAAGTGGCATGTCGTTGGTGCTTTTCTTACTGTTTCTGTGCCGAGTGTTTATGCAACGTTTGGAGGTTAGGATAGGCTAATGAACAGGGTGAATCACCTAACTCCTGTCACCTTAACGACTTGTTTACTGTTTGCCACATGAAAATGGATTTCCGACATACGGTGTTCGGTAACTAAAAAGATTTATAACGTAATAGTTATTTTTCTGTTGTTTGCAGTAGTCGAACGAGACTGTTGACTCCTGTATAAATGAAAGTTATTTATCGTGTTTTTAACTTTTCGGATTTTTCTGTGTTTCAAGCTGCCTTTGTATATTAACACCAAAACTCTGTTGTAAGAGTCCAGTTTTCAGTAGACTGTGGATCTTAACATACAAATTGTCTGCATCCAGAAGGTCTCGTATAAATTGCAGTAAAATGTGTGAGACGATAGTTTCAGTTAAAGCACTGCATTTTATTGCAGTCTTCTTGGAACAGAAAAGAGAATAGTCGTAAAGCACAGTTGTTTCATAACCAATCGATAATCTTAACTATTTCGTTCAACCTCTGGTTAGTCGCTTTTATGTGTAGCAATTACTAAAATTCAATTTCTACCGTGATACGATCAAGAATCTTGAATTCCATTGACGGAATTATATGTTGGAATTATATGACGGAGTTATACGTGGATTATATGTGCGCTTACTTTTATCAGTAAGTCTGTCAAGATAAACGTTGCGTTTGTTTAACGTTACAGTTCGAAATCGCACATTTCTTATGCAACAACGTAATACATACTCGGTTCGACCTAAAGTTTTTATCTGGCATCGTGCACAGATCAAGAAAATTCCTAGAACTCATTTTAAAAGAGTAAATGTTACGTAAAAGTTCATTTATTCAATTAAATATCTCTTACTCATTCTCGTTGTAGTTCGCCTCTGTCGAAGTCCTTATTATCCGTTTTCCAGGCGCACACGGCCAAGACATTTCCGAAGACTATTTTGTCACAAGCATGCTTTGTACGACGAACAACGCAAAGTGTTCAAGGACCGTACATATTTGCGCATTACGAAAACATTTATCACGTGCCGATATTTGCATAGCTGGCACATCTGCGATTCGTTTTCTGATTCGAATGGCTATTTCAATATTTCCATGGGTTTGAACAATTAAGCCATCGAGCGATGACGCTTTTTTTGTGAGAGAGGCTTCAATCGAGTTGGCTTTATCGTTTCAACTCTTTACACGACGCTTGTTTATTCCGTAATGGCTCGGAGCATCGCGTTTTTTATCAGATATCGGTACGATAGTAATCTAGCTAAGTAAATGACGCGGATGTCGGTTCGGATAACTCGAAACTCGTCTTATTCGTGTGCTCTGGCAAACCCTTGGCTCTTGGGAGTTCGATTGTAGCGACTATGTAGGAACTTTTAATTGGAGTAACGAGTTATATGCAAAACAAATGTCACATTCGGTTTTGGCTCTCGAGTCCCCTTTGTTGCATACGCGACACGGAATTATACTCGTTCGATTATGGACTCGGTTTTATGAATATCAATGCACCACACTCCGGGCGTATTTTGCATAAAATATTGTTTACATTAACGCAGAAAATCGTGATAAAAACCGCATTGTCTGTTTAAAGAGATGTTTGTAATTTCATCGGCGAAGCTGCTGTATTTACGGTGAATTCGAATTTCCAGAGCACAATGGAGGAAATGCCTTTGCGCTCCGCGACTCCGGAGTATTCGATTCTGAAAGGAATTGTAAATTGAAGGAGCAAAAATTAAATATTTTTTTTTAAAGGATAATAATTTCGTTTGTGATGCAACAGGAGAACGAATGCAAAGGTATCAGTAGGATTAGAAGTTGTGAGTAGACTGCGGATGTTTGCGCAAAACAAACATTTTCTGCATTTGTTATAAGATATAGTGCTTATATACAAACTTCGTTTTTTTTTCTAAATAATGTAATAATTATATAACTATTTCACTGAACCAAAATCAAAGTATACAAGTAAAAGAGGTAAGGAATGTAATGAATTTACTGAAGGTTTCCAGTTGTGGGCCGTGAAGCTTGATAATTACATTTCTACCTTGCAGTAATTAAAACGCTAAATGGAGCTTATGGAAAAAGTGGGTTAATCTGGATCTAAAGAAGTTTACATATAATTTGTACTGGGTTACTTGGAAACTAGAATCACATGTGTATATCTGTGTCTGCATAAGCAGCAGCAAACCGCGTGCGGAATGAAATGTTTGTTGTGCGAGCAGAACCAAATTCTCACTTAGCGTAAAGTTTTAGTTATGCTCTTAATTGAAATGTCAAAAAGTTTTAATGGAAAGACGTATGCCTCGCGTAGCCGCTTGTACGCACTCGTAGCATAATTTATTGCGTAATTTATTGTTGCGCACTGTTTCACCAATTTTCTCTGCGTTTTTTTTCACGGAGATAACCGATCTGGCAAACGAGCGGCTCAATTTGCAGTGAAATTGTTCTCCATCGCGTTAATCGTCGCCGTGGAGTCGTCGACGTGTGCTTGTTACAATTTCGTTATGGAAGCTCGCGTAATTGTTATCAGCAATCGAGCGTGAAACACGCCGTCAAAACGACGCGATAAGCGCATTCGCTCGTGCAACGCTACGCGGTTTTTCATTTCTGCGAGCTGACTAAACGAAGGAAACACGTCGACTCGGAAAGCCAAGCCGGAATCGGCAAATGAAAACAGTTTGTTACTCTTGTTAGCGGGGTTCGCGGAATAGGGACGCGAAGTATCCGCTCTCTTGATTCGCGGAAACGGAAGTAGTCGCACGTCTCGGGACCGTTTCGCCGTTCTCGTTTCACGATCCCTTACACCTGCTGTTCGATCGTTACCGCGGATCCAGCCTGCCGCGAAAAATTTATGGGATGCCTGTGGAACGTATTTCTCTGACGGACTTGATGTCCGAAGCACGTTGCTCGGAATTTTAGGGTGTTTCCTTTTAATTCCTTCGGGAATTCCTCCCAGGATTGTTTCCCATAACGTAACGCCAATGAAAAGCAGAACTGTTGGGAATGTGGCAGATCCTGTTTTTTTGAAGCCCTGCGAGTTGTTAGTGCATTAGGAATTGATGGAAAAATTGGGAATCATCTCTCACACAGAAATTCGTATGTGTTCATACGAATATTAATAATTCTGGTATTGGTGGATTCTGTAACATCATGCAAGAAAAATTAAGAAGTACACAAACTCACTCAGTTTTCTGGAAATCGCGTGCAAATTGTTTAAGAAAGATAAATCTTGAGTGTATCTAATATTAATTTAATTTCAATCATTTCCCCTTATCGGTATCAACTGTATTATCAAGCACACTCTGTCTAGTGTGTCTGATCTTGAGCGTCTTTGTCATTTATAATCACTGAACAGTTGGATATTATTATTTTAATTATGACTGACTGGTTTAATCACTTATAATATACGAAATTTTTGGAAGAAGAGACTCGAGGTACAGCAACGGTCGTAATAGTTGCCCATTTCAATAATTCCAAGTTTCTACACGTGGGTTCCAGAAGCAGGGCAGCTTCCATGACCATTGGCAGCACTTCAAGTCCCTTTTTTCGATAAATCGAACGTAATCATTATTATTCATTTTTATTACCCAGCTGAATACAGCTATTCCAGTTAGATAGTCGCAATAAATAATAAGAAAGACGCGTAATTGTCGAGGTCCGTCCGAACGTTGTTATTTTACCTAGCCGCAGGAATGCTTGCGAACTAGTCATCATACTAAAACTAAAGCGGTAAAAGTACGGAGTCAGATAGGACATCGACAGAAGATACGAGACCGAAGAGAACCTTGCATAAAGTCTCGTAGGTATACTCTGCCGCAGCGAAAAGAAACACAACCATAATCAGCATTGCAGTTTCTCGTAAAAATCGCGACTTTTTCCATTCACTGCGCGCTGGCGAGGTGGATTCCTCGAAATTCCATGAATTCTTGAACGAACGATGTTCACTGCACTTAGTACAAACAAACTTTTAATGATGTTACTTGTTTCAACTACTAGTTTATTCATTTCGGAGAAGATTTCAAAATACTCCTCTCCGAAGAATAAATTCGAAGTGCATTAAAAACACTTTCTAGATACTCTCCAGACTGTAATTTAATTTTCTTCTTGGATATAAAATTATCTTTGGTAAAATATTTATGTGTCGAACAAATCAAAATATGATCCAAGCGAAAGATTCGAAGAATAATTTTTTGAAGATCTAAATACGTTTTCATGTTTCAGGATTTTTGCATGCTCTCTGCTCGTCGTTCTCCATTTCCAGACTATTTCGATTTACGACAATTTCGCCTGTTCTCTTGCTCGCACCTGATGCTTATCAACCGCATTCATCATTAACCTGGCGTCTACCAATTCTACGTTCCTCTGTCATTCGTTCTCAGCGTCGTCAACCTCTTCATCCAAGATAGCGAACGCCATAACCATAAACATGGCTCTGTCGCTTGCGTTTTTCCCCCGGATTCGTTGACATCGCGTCGGTCCTCGGGATTTATGGAATCAGTGGTTAAGCCTTTTTCACCGAGTACAGTTAGGTCAGTTATCGTACTAGGACAATCAGCCGGTGTTTTTTAACGCGTTCCATCGCGGCGTAACTCTCGGGTTAATAATTCCGGGCTTAGCAACGCGCAATCTTGTTTAATGGCGAGTCCACATGCAGCGGCGATTTCTACCGGCCTCTCTGCGTTCTGTTTCGAAAGGATAAACCTGGTCACGTTTTTAATCACTAGCAAACAGCCGGCGGAGCTGCGATATGGTGTGCGCCCGGTTTCGAAAGGCAGCGTTGATTTTTGTTTCGCAATCCGCGTGGCCAGAGGGAAGCCTCCTCGACCCGGGCAGCTCGGCTGTGCTGATATTTTTGCTAATTAACCCATCGCCTGTTCCCCCGCCGATCTGCCGATGTATCGACAGGCGAATCGACAAGAAAGCAAGCGTGAAATCTGCGCCGCGTCACTCTATGCGTTCTTTCGCGGAACCACGGCTCTTTTCAATCACGTTCCGCGCCGCTTTTTCCGCGCAAAATGAAGGAACGATGTCGACCGTGCATTTTTCTTCCTTCTATCGGCTGTCGGTCGAAACAACCTAACGGCTAGCGCACCGTCCAGCCATCAACCAATCGGAATTCGCGTAAAACGCAGTTACGAAACACGACGCGAATTACTTTCCAGCGAATTTCGTTAGTCATACCGCAATTTAACTGCAGCAAATAAATGCGACACCTATGCTGATCCATTTTTATATTTTAGAACTGAAAGTGCCTCGCTTGTGCGAGATATATTGTATTGTATGTCTAAATATATTTTTTTTTCGAAGGAAGGAGCCTCCCTTGTAATAACTGTAAAATTTAATACGTAAAAGTTCAATATTTCTCTACTGACAGAGCAAATACTCGAGTGCAAGTACATGATAATGGATACAGAGAAATCGCCCGAGAGATACGGATGATTTTAGTTTAAGTCTCGTGTAAGCACCATCTGTCTCATTAGTAGACTGATCTCTATGCAAATGTCAAACCTCATAGTTTAGATTGCAAGGATTTGCGTCAACAAAGTTCTTGTCGAGAATGAAACTGTGTAAATGTAGATTCTAAACTTTCTTATTTAATTTTCTACAACTAGGATTTTCCACTTGAAAATCATAAACAAAGTTCTTAGCACTTAGTTATTGAAATGTATCAGATTTTTCCAGCATTATCAATTGCGATTTAATAAAGAGAATGGTTTAAAAATCTCACAACTCGATTTTTCCTTACAATTCTCCCTCCAAACGAGATAGAGTATTAAATTATCGTAAAAACATAATTAGTTATTACAATATTACGTACATCAGTGAACAGATTGCAGTAATTTAAATCAGTTTTGCAACGTATCAAAACATAAAAACAGCGTTTTTATGGATTAACGCAACGTTGTTACTGCTTGAAAATCTGGAGCACTCGCCGTTCTCCAATCTTTTTTATTGTACCATATTATTTTTCGCGTAATACAATTCGCGTACTGGAATTATAACTGGATTGCGAAATTTTATGCGAGCCTACATTTTTATGAAAGCATTAACAAGAATCGAGTAAAAATTTTATTTTCTTCGCTGGTCAAAAGTAGGATGAAACTGCATCAAATTTTATAGATCATTTTCTTTTACGATTATTTCAATATTTTTCTGCGCTGTACATGCACAAAAGTTTGCAGTTTAATTGTAGTTGTGACTTTTTCTAGGTCCATTGGAAAGTTCCATTATTTTATCGAGCCAGATTCTCTAGGCTTTGATATTTCTACCTTTTGTTCTTGAAATGTAAAAGTAACACAAGTGATAGTGCCAGTCATTCATTTTTCAACGAAAAGTCGACAGATTTTTGCGCGGTTGTTAACAAGTTATCGCCAAGATAAAGCACGTCAGTATAAAATAACCGACCGCGCTGCAATTTAGAAATGAGAAAGGAAATCGTATCATAACGTAAGCAAAATAAGCTCGGAAAGCAATAGGCCATTAAACGGACCCCATAATTACAATAAAGTTCCGATTCATCAACCTCGCTAAATAATATCTTCTATAAAATAATCGTTTACTGGAACACTTTCTTTGCTTCGAAATTGTACCATGCTTCGAACTTCTTATCGCCGGCGTATGCTAGGACCGGTAATAAGATTATAGATAATGCAGCCGCGGGGCAACATTCTTGCGCTTACGTAACGCGAGAAAGGTGTATAGAAACGTGTGTTTTTCTAGGTTTTTTTCTCGTCTCGTTTCATTTCGAATCTGACTCATTCAGGTGTGAAATGTTACGAGGACTCGCGGGGAACGGATAAAAATTTTAAGAGGACTGTCCCATGTGAACGCTGAAAAATTGCTCAATTTTCATAAATCTTTTTCCAACGTGATGGTACGCCTTAGGATTACAATCTTTTTGCGAAGATGGATTGAAACCAAAAGGTCTAGATGATTCTTAATCATTGAGGAAAGTATTTTTAAGGTTCTACAGTTTTAAAAATGCATTAAAAAATCTATCTTTTAGCCATGAGACAGTCCCCGTAGCAGTGCCACGGCTGAGATCAATGGTTCGAATGTACTCTAAAGTTTTAATTGCCCGGCTTAGTGGTCTTCTGGACGATTGGATGGCTCCGCGGTTTCGAAGGATTGGATTCGAAGGATTTTCACGGTTCCGCACACGTCGGATAATCGACAAGATTTGTCCGCCGAGATTATGGTTCTGTTTGTCTCGCGGTGGAAATTGTCGTCACCCGACACAGGGATAATAGATTTGTAATCCTGCGTGGGCGGTTACTATGTATTTAATATCAAGTCTAGTCGAGCGAGAGGCGTTATTTCTGGTACACGGGGTAATTTCATCGCGTCGTGATTATTGCTATTGAAGCATGATGTCACAGCGTCGATCGCTCTCGTCGTTACACAGTACAGCGATAATGATTATAGCGTCGTTATTAGCTCTCTACTTTAGCTACGCGAAACGAAGTTATTCGGGCATGAAGCAACCTTTAACTAAAGCCGAAATATATTGTTTTCCGTAGTTGCTTCACAGTCTCTACATCGTTATTTACAGAATTATCTTTGTAAAGCATACGGGCGTTTTCGAATAACGCACCGTAAACTCTCTTGTGTTTTAGCTCAGCATTTTAATTGGACAAGTTAATTCGTCGGTCGGGTTCGCTATCGCCTTTCAGAAGCTTCTCATTTTCGTCTTTATTGAACGAACGTCATTATTGTATAAACTATGTTGAACTTCGTAAGCGATCGCTAGAAAATGTTTGCATCGATTGCAAGACACAGGAGCTAAATAAACAATTTTTTCTTCTCTTAATTATCTTATTAAACTGAAACTGATATATTGACGTTCTTGAATTTGTTTAAACCATGTGCACCCATTTTTAATAAAATTCGCAGTCTGGTAATCACAATTGAAAAACCATCTGGTTCAAATCTGCTGCTCAGAATGCTTCTAATTTCGGAGCGGAAGCGTAACACTAATCAATAAAACGAATGTAACGATGATTCAGCAACAATCACGAACACGTTTCAATTTGCACTCGCGAACAAAGATGAGAAGTCACAGGCAGGCGAGACTGAATGCGATTGTAAAATGAATTCTTCTTCCCCGTAGAAAATCCTGATGGAAAAATCATGGAAGCGTTTCCTAATCAGAGATTGCTTTAAAAATAGTTGAAAGAGAAACAGCGTCTCGAGTCAGCACTCGGCACTCCGTTTAATTAAGTTTTAGTGCAGTTCTACGCGACAACCACGCTGTTTCAATTTCACAGAGATTGCACTCCTTTGTGAGACAGATGGTTACTTGGATAAACTGAGTATAGTTATTTTAATTCCGACCATTGGATCCTCGCCATAACTAAACGAGTATTCCTTCGCGTTTTTTGGGTCACAAGGTGAGACTATCGCTTCTCGAAAGATTTCATGTGTCATTTTACCAGAGGCCGTTTCGAGTCGCTATTATTAATAGCTGATTGAACCGAACGGACTATAATATGAATATTGAATTTCATCGATTTCATGCAGGTCGAAGACTATGAGCGCAGCATTAATGGTACGGTTTGATCAGGAATAATTAAAATCCAATTACTCCACTGAAACGGACGTAGATTATAACAATGCTGCTTAGTGTAGTTAATGATGCACCAAATTAAACAGAACTATATTCTCAAACTGAGTTAAGTGCATCTAAGAATATATTTAAAGCGTTGCTTTTGCAAAACGCATCTTAAAGTTAAACAAACTAACTTGTTTTATAACATCTCATTATTTACTAGTTAATTTTAGCAAAATTAGCGGTGTGCTAATTTCGTTTATCTTGAGTTACGTGTCCCTAAATATTCACGATCGAAAAGTCGCTCAGTTGAAAGATAATTGGTTTTGAAGATTGAATGTGTGAATTTTTATTTTATGTTTCGGAACAGAATTCTTGTATTGTTCCGTTGTTCCCCGGAGCGACCTAATTTCCTCTTTCGAATGGAAAATTTTACGATTTCTGAATAATCCCTTTTAACGTCCATTCTTCAAACGGACGGCCAGCGCTTAATTAAAAATCCCGTCCCGTCGGTATATTATCTCGCGTAGTCATTGCAGAATCACCGTCTATCCGAGGTGATCCGGACTATCCGGCAATAAAAGTAATCAGTGCAACTCCGCATCACGGGGTATCACGCACTTCAGCTACACCCTATTTCGGTTTACGATAGACTCGCTCGCTGCGTCGGTCACTCGGTCACAGTGTCCTAACTACCTGCCGCAGTATGCTCTCGTTCGCTTCTCTCTGCAACGCGCCTTTAACTAATCAGCAGCTAACTTCCCGTTTACGAATAGTATAAAATACGAGGCGCAAATTAGTCAATTAGAGCTGTCTCTCCGAAACTTCGTCATAAGCGAGCACGCTTCTATATTCCAGTAGTTGCTGCTGATTGAAGTGCTTCGCAACGCAGAGAATCTATATCAAGCTTCCCTGAAATACTCAGCCATAACGTTTCAACCTTTTTCCCATAACATTAAAGCAATTGCACAATATGATATGTTAATGTACAATAAATCTGAACTAATTCTATCTCATGAATCTGATGTACTGTCGTTTTTTGCATGCGAGACTCGTATACTATCTCATACAATACGTAACTGTGTAGTAATTTATTAAAAACGAACAGACGGTCAAAATAACTTGCTTCTGATTTATTTTAGAAATATTAAAATTATTAATATGTTTCTCTGAGAAATTTCTCTCTGAGAACTTCTCTGTTGAAGTATATATTTAAACAAAGCTGGTACGGAATCTAAATAAATGCAATTTTGTCAGTATTATAAGGCAATCTATGCCAATTGCGTTTAGTGCTCGGTAGTTCTAGTGTTAATAATGTAAACAATTTTTAATTTTTATTTTTCACAGAGATCCGCAGTTTAGTAATAACAATAAGAACTTTCAAAAATCTTTACGAATTAGCCTTCAAGACCGTGGAATTTTATTTTCGAAAGTAAGTGCTGTAAGAAAATCGGAGAATAGAATTTTGAAGCCGTCAGAGTCAGATTTTGCGATGTTAATGAAACAGTTGGTTGTTCTAATTCGCCAGAGACAGTGACGCAATACAGAAGCATCGTATAACTTCGCTCTCCTTGTAAAAACTGCGCAATGTTGGAACAGAGTGAGTATTCACCCGGCGGACTCGATAACAACGTAAGGCTAACAAGCGGTGCTCCGGTATTTTTAACAGCCACTTCCGGTAGCTTAGCGAGTCCGAAAACGTTTCCAAGGGCTATCCGCGCTTGAATCGCAATCAGAGTCTCGTAATTAAAACGTTGCGGGCCACTCGAACGTTGGCAAATCCTTCGCGGAGCAATTAAAGCGAAGGACCTCGCAAATTTTCGTCGCGAACGCCTGCCGAACTGCAAACTCGGGGTTAGCGTATGCCGGGGGTCTGACTAAGCCGGGGTTTTACTACTTGCGCTTACGGTTCGCCCTTAGGCAGAACTTCGTCGGCGGTTAATCTCCGACGAAATATGAATATCCGAGTCCCATTTATCGGTTATTATTGTATCCATTAATTCTAGCGGCCGCGCCCTCGAGCGCGGATAAATCATCGCGAACTTTCTTGGATCCGTTCCCCGAAGTCGTCGAGGACGGTTTATCAGAGTTATCACCGGCCGCGCCTCAAAATCGACGTCGTTCCGCCGTCTCGGCTTTTGTTTGGCCCTTACGGCGACATTCTGGCTGGTCGCGTGCGGCTAATGGAAAAAGATAGCCTACATAGAATCGCATTAATTATTTTTAAGCCGCGCCTGGCAAGCCGGAGTTAATTAAAGACGCGACCTTAACTCTCGGACCTTGGAAGCTCTCGCGCCTTGGTGTAACGAAGCTCGGTCTATCGTGTGGATTACTGCTCGTATCTTTAGCCGGAAGTATCCGGATCTCCTTTGTCGTTTATTCTGGCTGATCGACCCACTGATGGGATTCGAGCAGCTAATCCGATCGACCGCGCGCTAATCAACCCTTTCGGCACTACTGCCGGCTCTACTGTGTCGGCATTATTATCGAGTGCCCACCGATCGATAACTAATCAATTTTCGACAACTAGTTCGATCTCCACATCGCAGTAGTATCTCGGTATTTGCGAGAACGTGGGAACCGAAACGTCATGTCACTTATCTCACAGTGGGACATTTGGCTCGAAAAGTCGGAAAAACTATTTTAGCGTTATTTATGGGCTCGTCAGCTATAATATTGTGAAATCAGACATGCATTTTAATATTTAAAAAATCAAAATTATCTTTTTTTTCTTAGCCTTTCGACATCGTTATTTTTTTTTGATTCTACAAGAGCATGTTCTTGGATGAATTCTTGAATTTTCATATTTCGAGTTTCTCGAAGCATATAACTTCGTTAAACAATCTGTGACCGCCTAATTGCTCCATACGATTGTTGATCAAGAGTTCTCTCATCATTACCGTGGAAGCTTTGATCGTTGTCGACAGGCATCCGCTGGTGGCACTATGTCGTATCGCGACAATAATCGATAGCCAACAATTCTCATCAGTATGTAGTTCGACATTGAGTTTAGAACTTTTGATCCCGTATAAAGAATGACTTTCCCCCACGATGATCGAGTTTCCGCGTAAAAGTGGATATTATAGCTCCGGAAATTTTTAATATGACACGCGATCCGTATTATTCGTTCTTACTAAAATGATTTACGTCTTGCAATCTAGTACTAGACTGTCTAATAAACGACAAATAGAAAATACGATTGTTCCATATAATGGCTAATTCTAACACTAAAAGCTATTTCATTTCGTCCATCGATTGAATCATTACTGTTACAAGAAAACTCCACTTACCAAAGTTTCTTTTATTTGGTTTCAGGTGAGTACCTTTTCCACGTACACGCGACTGCATCATCACCCTCGAGGGTTTCCAAATGACCCAGTAAGTACTCGATCTATTCCTCCGCGTGACATATAGATCATTAGCAAACGGAAGAAAAGAGGGCTTGACCAGGTGACACTTTCGATTCTCATTAACTTATAACGAAGCGCCACTCGAACGCATTCGATGACTCTCATTATCCAGTACTGTGTATGTGTTTTTTGTTCGATTGACATTCGTGAAGCAGTGAGAGTGAGCGATTTAGAGTGGGGGAGTCGAATACCGAGACTAACGAAGTTAATGAAGGTAGCGTAGCCACGCCCTCGGTTGCAAATCGATGATGCCAAAGGCCGAATCGAATAGGATCGAATCGGGACAGTCGATTTCGATGCCGGAAACGCGCACGTGCCCTAATGACCGGGCTAACCTGTGTGTTCAATGAATTCGTTCGATTTCCTCGAATGCCTAGAAGCAATCGCGTAATCCAATCTTGTTATGTGTACGAATCTTTGTTCTCGACATTGTAGCACAGTCCTGAAATGATCGATTGTCGGAATTTTATCGAGTTCATTGAAAATTGCCAAATTAAACGAGTCTTCTGGTCTGAAGCGTTGTTTTGTAAGCCTTGTTCGAAAATTTTAATTCAGTAAACACCGGAAAGAATTTAAGCAAACCCTGCTATAGACGTACAGTGAATCACAGTAATATCCGGACAATTTAAAAGGATGATAACAGATCATGCGCTTGGATTTTTTAGAGAAGTTAGAACAATTAGTTTACTACATGATGTGGAAAAGAAATTTTGGAAATATTGCTATTGATCAGAATTACAAAGAAAATAATCAAAGTTGTTGTTTACTTTTTTATGTAGGCCAATATTAAAAATTTTAAAAATACGTTTCAGATGTGGAAGAAAATTACAGGCATTGGAAGATGCAAAAATTCTTAAATTTATTTCAGTTATAGGCTAAAGATCGTGAAAAACTGTAACTTTCAACATCTTTAAACGTTTATTGCAACGTTGCCCGATTTTCATGAAATTTTCAGAATATTTATAATTGACACACTACGAAATGTATTTTTTAAATTTTCAATAAAAATAAAGAAATTGTTAACAATCGACGTCTAGTATTTCCTCTATAATTCCGTCTTGTAGTAAAGGAATTCGTCTAAGTTCTCCAAAAATATCCAATGACGTATGATCTTATATTTACCAGAAAACTGAATATCCGAAGTACGAAATAATGGATACGCTTAAAGAATTTAAAAATACAGTCAAGCTATGTTACACACTCGTTAAAACAGCATTCGAACCCTTTCTTCGGAACCCATAATTCTCGACGCTTAACTAACACGAAATCACTCGTTGCGTTCGTGTTAGCCTCAACAAGGATTAATGGTATGACTGAACGATCAACATGTAATAAAATACACGTTGAACGTCATAAAAGATATTTTACGGTCGGAGCATAACGATCAATCGGATACACTTTTTTTTCTGCTACGTTTTGATATCTGACGCAATCGATTATGCACGGCCGTCGCACACACGTCACGCAATACGATCGCCTCGGTCGGTTCGACGGTTGTATACTGAACGCATTGAATTTCAAAAACAAAGCGCGGGAAACGCTCGCTCATTTTAGTTCTAAAACTGTCGTATAACGGATGCGTGCATCAGAGATTTACGTTTAGCAAATCCTTTCACGGCCCTTCCGACTAGTCTGTCGATTTAATGGAATTCTCGAATACGTCACTGCGTTGACCGTTCGTCCAATAGTCGTGTCAAGCGCAGAGGTTTCCCCATTGAAGAATTAATAAAACCTATACAAAAATTCTTATACCTGTACGCAAAATTTATCGAGACCACAAAAGAACTGTAGAATCTAAAGAACTGTGTAGGCTGCGGATTTTATGCGTTTATGACGAAAATAAGAATTCACGAATACAGGGTTCGCGGTGTGTCCTGCTGAAGGCATTGTTAGAAGAGAGGATTGACAACAAAAGCATTCGAAGCTTATGAATATTGCGATGCCGCCTCGCTGCAGCAAATCTTCGATCATTCTCACAGTCGTATCTATTGCTTACTATTATATTATTATTATTATTATATACGGACCGAGGTCCTTTTATACAAATGTATACAGTTTTTACAGTAAAACTATTGATATACAGCTTTGGATGCACGAATCTTTCTCCATGCGCGTGGTTTCTTCAGGAGTATGGCATTGTGAGGACAGTTAAATCTCAGTTGAATTCCCGTTCACAACAGACACGATGACATTTCGCATTTGTCGGAATTTCTCTTCGAAGTGCTGTTCGGAAATCAGTAGTCGCCGTTCTGCGAACCCTTTTTTCAACGACACTTCTTCCGAAAACTTCTTCTGAATAACTGCAGTTATAAATTTTCGAACTTCTTTCTTGAAGCACACGCTACAACGAAAATTGTCTGAAGTCTGAAGACTGCGGATCTTTATGTAAAACAAAAAATGTTTGCATTGATTGTAAAATACGAGCCAAATAAACAATTTTAAATATTTTTAATGTGTCCACTGCTTTAAATTGTCATGCATAAATGCATAAAATCCGCAGTTTAATTATTACTAGACTGCGGATCTTTCTGCAAAATCAAAATTATCTGCATCGATTGCAAGAGATAGAAACCAAATTACATGTTACTTCTTCCCTTAATGATTCTAATAAAGGAGAAATCATATATTGACATCTTAAATTTGAAAAATTTTTCAACAATTTTCCTATAAATGCATAAAGATCCGCAGTCTAATTATTACAGAAGAATATACACCAGTCGAATTTATTGCTCGATAGTTCTAGAGTTAATAACACGATTCTAGCAGTCCGTCCTCAAACAATTTGAAGTTTGTCTAATGTAAACCATTCTGTATAACAGTCAGAAGAAGTCGGTAAATAATGTCTCCTGAATGTTGCTCGATTTAATGGAATCTGGGGAAACGGTTCAAGGTAAGCTGCACCGTCGTGGAGTCTTTATTTCGCGATGGTAGCAATGAAGACTCCTCTGTGTACATTGTTTAGAGCATTTAGAGACTCTCCGATAGCCTGGGAAGAACGCAGCGGGAGATTTCCACGACGGAGTCGCCGTCGACGCGATTAAACTTCGGGACGCCCAGAAGAAATTTGTCGGCGACCGAGACGTCGTCGTCGTCTGGGGGATTAAATATTCATATCTCTCTGTTGACTGTCGCCGAAGCCCGTCACCGGTTTAAAGATGCTTTTTCAAGCTTCCGCGGAACGCTGGTCTTCGATAGGACCTCGATATTCACGGACAACATTCCCGCGCGTAGTTAATTTTGGTATCGGTTAATGGCAAATCGCTTCCGAGTGGTTGCCAAATTACGTTGCCGCGTGCGTGCGCGACACGTAATGTGATTTATAGATCAGATTGGGCGAGGCGGCACACGGCCGGCCCGAGATCAATACCATTCTCCGCGTCCCCGTTTCGCAAAGGTTCCCACCAAGATCACGGGATTTCTTGAGAACCCTAAAAATCACGGCTCTAACGGCCCCTCGCCCAAATAAACAAGCTAGAGCTGGCCCCCTGAAATATTGGGAGCTTAACCCGAGAGGCTCCATTTCGTTCCGTTTTTTATCCCCTTTGTTCCATTACGTATTTACTCGAAAGCATTTTTGAATTTCTTGAGAAATGATCAATAGTTGAACTATGATAATTTCGTTATAGAAAATATTTTTTCTCTTTATGAAAAGTACGGTGATAGATTACAAAGAGTATTCTGAATGGAGGATTAATTAGCTGAAACAGCATTTTAGTATTGAATAGAATTTAATTAAAATAGAAGTGGGGAATGGGGAGGATTAATTTGACTGGGATAGTATTTAATTAGATCGAGAACGAGAAATTTTCCTGACCTAGTTCGGCAGTTTTTCGCTCACCTTGAAAGTTTCGCCAGGAATCTAGATCGATAGGCTTTACTTCATTCATTGTCACTTTCATTGATTACCGGGGCTCTGTTTGGTCTCGACGGGCGTTCAATATTGATACGCTTTGCAGGGCCCCTAGGAGTACTAGAGAGTACAATTTGCAACGACGTTTGTTACGACCTGGCACAGGTAGTCGATAATCGTCACGACCGTCGCGCATCGGGTCCGTTAGTGCAGGTCCTGAAAGTCATAAACTGGTTCTTGGACAGCTGTGCAGTATTACTAAACAGCCAGTGTCTAAGAATCGAGGAACAATGCACATTACATCCGAGAAAATACAGTTGAACACTACCGTGTAAGTACATGATCAAGTGCAATGGTCAAGTCCAGGGCTGGAAGTGGTTCTGAAAATAACTGTTCCATAATTGTCGTACGAAGATTCTGATTAAACCTTTTGGTGCGAAACAACTATACGTCGTCGCCGACTGCATTTGCAACAATTGATCATGTTCTAATTTGTAGGTGAAGTACCATGTAAGTACATAGTCAAGGCCAGGGCTGAAAATGGTTCCTAAACTAACTGTTCCATAACTATCGTATGCAGTTTCTAGTTAAACTTTTTGGTGCTAAACAACTATACGTCGTCGTCGGCTGCATTTGCGAAAAATGTTCTAATTTGTAGACGACTCTTTTGTGAAATGCATAAAATTAAAAGAAAAATTTATGCAAAAATATACAGACTGAAAAAACGTATGATACGCAAAATCTACACCATCTGGCAATCTGGGGATTAAACAGCAGTTCTCGAAACGATCGATCTTGAAGGGAAGAATTTCCGGGTCAGGAAGGGAGCGAGGGTTACACAGTAGAAGCAGCGCAGTTAAGATAAACGTAGGTCACCGCTTATTTCGTTTGGCGCCGGACAAATGCCAATCGTTGTTCGTTTTTTGCGCCCTGCAATTCAGGTCTCGACTAACCGATTTCTACGTGAAATAATTGTCCATCGATCGGAATCGGTTCTGTCCCGTTTATTTCAGTTCTTCCTCTGTTTGTTCTAGTTGTTCCCTGAATCTAATTTTCTATTTCCTTTATTGAAAGTGTTGTTGACTGACTATCAGGTTTCGATTCGCTATAGCGAAAATCCATTACGGGGTACCGTACGAACGATACAGGGTGTCTTGATTAAATACCCGATGGCCAAACGCGCCTAGTTGTACGTACAGAAGCTTGATGGACACTCGGTTCTTTATCTTAATGGTTTGTTGACTTCCGCGAATCGTTCGTTAATCCCCGTCTACCACGTACCCATGCTTCGCCACGACAAAGAGAATATTGTTATCGTTCCGCAATAAAGCCGGCCAGGTTTATCGCTGACATTTTTCGTTCTCGTTATTTTTTCACAGACGAAGTGGGCCAATCACGCTCTATCGTTCACGAAGTTACACTGCCGGAGCAGCGATTCGTTTAATGTTTCAAAGATTTTTGTTCGTTTCCATCTGCCAAAAGTTCGCTTTAATTTGTGCCGACGAGCGCGCGGCCCCCAGCGAAAGAAACGCAATTATGGTCCCGTTTGTTTCCCGACTTTTTTGAACAAGTTTAATTCAATGTTGGAACACTTGATGCTAATATATATGTTTTTTCCCGTTCGCGCACGTTTCAACGCGTGGGCGGCTGGGAAAATTCAACAGTATTAGCTTTGACAATATTTATACTCTTGTAATGATATCTGGAAATTGCTCGGACTCTCTCTGTGAGAACACTGTTGCGCCGATTCCTGCTGAATCAAAATTTATTTGAAATTACGTAAACGCAGAACAAAATTTTTGATTTCCATGAACATTTTTGTAAAAGTGTGTTGAAATATCGATGTTAGAAATTTTTAATTCACATGTTTCACGTGTTGTCCAAGGATTATTCGAAATCAATCCAAATATTTTGTGGTACTCGAGTCGAAAGGTTGCAAATTATTTCTTCTCCAGCAGAAATGGTGTCCGCCCGAAAACTTCTCGAGCCTTCTCCTGCCTTTCCTTCGACCTTCCGTGGAGTAACCCGATAAATTCATCGATCTTCGGGCCGCAGTGTTGTCTCGTAGAAAATCTGACACGGGGAGAAGCCGATAAACCCTGCCCATCTGTAAGAATATATCTTTCGTGTTCCGCGGCGTTTGATCAACCACGAAAGGAAGCAGCGAAATAAGTTAAAGTTTGCCACGTACTGCAACGTCATTCTGTTTGTGGGGAACAGAGAGTCGTTTTAGTCTTCGGCCGTTTCTTTCGCTTTTATCTACCCCATCTAACGAATTCTAAATTGCCTTTTTCTGGCCCCCTCGTCCGCGAAACAATCAAGATAGTGAACCTGTCCGATATGCTCGACGACTTTTGACATGTCTTCGACAACGACGCTGGCAATGTGTCCGTGTGCTATTTGATTATATTGCCACTGTTCAGCAATCTGTGATTGTTTTTATCGATTCGATAAAAATTTGATATTCTGTAATGTCGCCTCGATTGATCTACATACTCGAGAACAATCGGCTTCAAGGATAGTCGAGTAATTCGAAAGAACAATTCTAGGAACAAGCCAGAAAAGTATCAAAAACGTCATTGAATTACTCAGTTCCTGGCTAATTAATTAAATATGTTAATTAATTGATATTAATTATATATTAATATTAAAAATTTGTTTTAAAACTGATAAATAAAGCAGTCCTTAAACATCATCAATGATATAATTATAAAAATGATCCGCTGTCCAAAGGTTAAATGTGTCCATGTTACGCAGACTGCACTTATATTATTAGAATTTATATATTTTTATATGTGTCTCAGAATTTAACTCCGTGGAATTGGTTTGCCCGTTTTATACGTGAATATAATACTTGATTAATAAAGTCAGTGCAAGTATAGGATGTCGAAGGGAAACGAGAGCAGTCAGAATTTCCCACGTAAAAAAATGACGTAGAATTCACTGTGCTATTTTAGACCCTCACCTTTCATTTGTAAAATAAATAACCCTTCAACCTTTAGAGGCCAGGCATTTTTCCATTGAAATTTCGAATTTTACCTGCGTCATGTTTATACATGTACAGCATGTTCGTGCATTTACTAGTCAGCGCTTTTGTCGTAGACGATTAGCATGGAAAAATAAAATAAAATATAAAAGAGAGACACACATACGTGTTTTAAATGGTTTGCTTTAGCATAAATGGTTTCATTTCTAAATTGTCTGTGGTAAAAATACGTGACGTTGCAACTCGTGTTCTTTTATTAAGCAAACATTTTTCTACATTATTGAATTTTTATCAACTACACGTGGCAGAAGCAGATTTATTTCTGACTCTATTGATATTTGTTCAACATCACTGTGATCACTAGTCTGCGGATTTTATGCATTTATGATAAAAATGGGTAGATCTAATTTTTGACAGTAAAAAAATTTGAACAATTTAAATATACTACTATATTCTTTTCAACCTATTAAACATATTCAGCAAGAAATTAGATATTTATTTCACCACAGCTTGTTGCAATTCAGGTAGCAAGTTTTCATTTTTCATGAAGATCCGCTGTCTAGTGATCACTGATTTTCATAGTTCCCGGTCCATTCGCGGGCCTAGCCAGGATATTTTTTCGTCGAGAATGATGGGGAACGAAGGCTAATCCGATTCACCGGACTCTCGAAGTCCGCTGGCAGATCCGCGGAAAAGTCAGCCGTGGAAACAATCACGATCCCATTGTTCTTGTTCTCAATGCAACCGGGAACGAGGATTGAGAAGGCTGAAGTGGACCCCCGGCCGTGATTCGCAGTTTCTCCCTGCGGCTAGTATTTTCGCGAGCTTCCCTTCGGCTCCTTCAGGCTTCTTCGATTACTCCGAAGAATCACTCGAGAAAAGTTTTGCTCTGTTTTCCGCGCGACGACGCGACGTCTTGGCCGAAAGCTCGGCAGTCCGGTGGCTCCCGTCGGTTTTCTATCGTTTTTCCAGACCGGCTCCTCCTTCCCGCTCGATATAAAGCTCGACAGTAAAATTGGAAACACGCTAGACGATCCAAAGCGTCTTGGATAAATCCTCTATGCCGCTAATCTGGGACACTCGTACCTCCTTTCGGTAATTCTCGGATCGGAAAACAATAAAGCCGACGCGGGCGGAATCAGAGGGAATCGAGGCGAAATAATTTTCTCATTTAACTATTCCGAGAATGTTTGGAGGAGGACTCTGTTGTGGAAAGTTCCGTTTCTCTGCGGCAAATAGCAACTATTTGGTAATTTTGCTCCGAGAAACTCCGATATTCTGTTTCACTTGGAAGTTGCGAGAAACTTTGCCGAAATACATCGTATTCTTTGTTAACGATTTTCGGTGCGTGCGATTTCTATAAGGTATAATTGTATCGATGCTTTTATACGAAAATCAGTCGACTCGTTTTACGAAATTCATAGAAATCTTCAGAATCTGGTTTGGAATGTTGAACTGAAGATGTACTGCCGGTTTTATGGGGCACGATTTGCATATTTTATATAGTTTAAAAATAGTTACATAGTTTTTACATCCGGGAAATTGACTTAGTAACTCCTGAAAGCCTCGGCCAGGATGGAAAGTACGCAGATGGCAAAAAGAGTGGGTTCTATTTACTCAAAAAACAATTTGCTGACCCATCCATGTTCCTGAACGTTACCCTTCACGAACGAGCGCAAAAAGCACGCAGTAAATTTGCCTATTCGGATTGGCACACCAGTAGGCACTATGCCAGGCGGCCTCATCTTCCTCCATCGCGGAGAGAGTGCTCGCAGTAAGCTCAAAGCAGCCACATCTTGACTAACCTTGATCTTTTAATGCTCTGTTCCTCGCATATCGATTTCCCGCCGTGTATAGGGATCGTAGATTTTTTACAATTTCTCAACACATTTCGTTCTTTGCAAGTCTTTCTTCTGTGAAAATATTGCGTAGTCATTTTGCATTTTCTGGAAAGAGAAACAAGCAAGTTTCGTGCACCATAACTCTTAAAACAGTAACTCGTAATATAATAGGGATTTGGCTAACGAGATTTCTTTGTTATATTATTTAACATTTCGTACAAGGATTACGTTGCATGTAATAAAATGTTAAAACTAGACGGGGGATTTTTTACATTTATGACAGAAACGAGCAGGCGTAATTTAAAACATGAACTGTAGAAGAATGTAAAAATATATACTGTTATATCGTTTTTAATTCTTAAAAAAATTGTCCAATAAGTTACAGTTTTTGTTATTTCCTTGAACGTCTCGATTACGAATAATCGTGGGCGTGATAAATATTGAAAATCCGCAGACTAATAATTAATGACTGCGATGTAGTCCGAAGGAAAATAAACTGGAAGAGAGGGAGGGAAAATAAAACGGAGGAACTCCCATATTTCCTGATACGTCTTTTTATCTTGGCGTCGTCGTGTCTCCTCTTTTTCCGTCTGAATGTCAGTCGACTAAACCACTCCCACACGCAGCCACGACGCACTTTAAGTTCGAAGACAGTTCGGCGCCAAAGTGCTTAAGCTACAGCTTATCCTGAGATATCAGATTCTGTAACATGAAATATCGGATTTTTCCCGGAAACTCGTTTCTTAAATTCAAACATTTCCACCCAATACTTCTGAGATGGTTACTCGTACAATTTAACAACAAATTGAAAGCTCCTCCGAAAGTAATGACAAAAACAAACAATTCCAGTAGAAAATTTATACGTTTCGTTATGGTATTCTTTATCGATTGGTACGTAGATCACGAATCGTAGATGTTTGTTTACGATACTCCCAAGTTTATGATTCGTTCAGGAAAGGGTTTATAGTATGGAATATTAACGATGTTTTTACTTTATATAGAAATCCTTTGTTTGTGGAGATAAATTTTAATAGACGTTATACTCCTTTTATTTTACCTTTGTCAATAATATTTTATTATAATAAATTATTGCGGTAAAAAAAGTAAAAGGCGATGGAAACGCGTGCTTTGAGTTTGAAATGTCAACTGCCAAGATATGCCACGATTTTGCGATTTAAAATAAGGTTAAGTAATCAATGCCATCTCTACACGGAAATCAAAATTACTTTCCGAACGACCTACCACATAGGAATTTGATTGTAGAATTCCATCATTAAACCGAAACTCAGTTTCCGCCTGTTGAGCTACCCTTCTGATTGCTAGCCAGGGCTACCTGTTCCAGGTCGGAGTCCCTTGTACCCGGGTGTCGCAAGGATCGGTAGACCCGTAGGAGCCAAGAAACACCGTAAGTTCCCGTTTCCTTGGTGCTTCTGTTTGCCTAGGCCGAGCGAGAAACGAGTTTCACCGAGTTGCGCCTATTTATTTCGTTCTGGAGCGGCTCTTGGATTCCTCTTCTTGCCTGCTAACGACTTACACGGAATTCGTGGTTTAGATTGGCGGGATGTTGCGCACGCGGACAGAGAGGAACGTTTGCCTGGGAGATCTCGCTCTCCTGCCTCGATCCTCGAGATCCGTCAAGGGGAATTTCCTTCTCGCCGCGCTCTTTTTGCCGGGCTTTTGTTCCGTGGAACAAGGAGAACCGACGATACGTCCTCTCCCCGGATTCCTGCTCCCCTCGGCGTTGCTCTGCGCCCCGCTTTAATGGTCTGCCGTTTCCTCGGATCGTTCTCGCTCCTCGGAAATTCGCCGATCGATCCCGGCACTCGTTTCTGCGTTTCTGCGTTCCGAAGAGACCCGTCTCTCTCGAACTACCTGCCCCGGATTCCTCGCGCAAAACGGATTCCATTGTCCCGTCGCGTCGTCGTCTACAGTGTCATTAGCCACCGGTCTTTCCACCCTTTGAAACACTCGCCGGACACGTCTCGCTAAGACTAATGAATTTTCCACTCGTACGAATCGCCCGCTTCAGGTTTTTCTCGCGGACATTGTTCGATCCGGGTTTTCAGACCTGTTTCAACAGGCTGACTGACAACCGAGACTCTCTGGGGTACTGTGTCTCTCGTCGAACGGAACTGTCCTCGGATTACGGTTTTCCCGACCATTTTGTTGGCCCTCGGTGTGACGGGTTATGCGAACTGTGCTTCCCACTTGTCAGACGATACCGGATTCTTGAGAGAAACATCAGTCGAAGGCTCGGATGAAAGCTTTGACCATCGAATGCCGGACGGTCGATCTAGCAGTTCATTTGGTACAAAACCAAATAAATGGTTAGCAATGTCGAAAATGTCGATTTTAACGAAATTTAATATAATTTATAATTGGAACAAGCATTTAAAAATGAACATTTTGTGAATATGATTTTCGATCGAAAAAATTACTAATATTCTTCTGTGAACCCTGCCGAACCTATTTAATATTTAGAAAGAAACTTGTTTTTTAAATGAAGAGCATTCTTTTACTTTGAAAATGCATACTTCAGATTTAGAATTACAGTTCGTCATTTATTAAATAAGTAATTCTTAATGGACTAATGAAAGTTGTTGAATTTATTTCGCTTTCACGTGGAATATCGTTTGAGTTCCAAATAATTCAATACAATTATGTTTATTCTATAAAAAATCAAGGTCACCTTTCATTTTTAAACATCAATATATATTTTTGACTTCAATCCAACGACCTACATTGTTTACCTTTAAGCTTCCACATTGTGCTGAAATCTCCATGAACTGCTAGATACTGCTAGGTACAACGACCTATAACCCAGACCTAATCCAAATGCTTAGGATCTGTCACAGTTTTGTTTATCAATTGTTTAAACGCAGCTTCGTTTCAGTTTCAAAAGCACGTTCATTCGAGAAAGAGTTTGATTCACTGTGCAACAGTCGCCGCGGAAGCGAACAATTTCAACATTTCTATGTATCTCTTCTATTCGTGTGGCTTGCTTTCGGTAGCTCTGTTCGAATCATCATCTTCATACGTACCGACTGGTCAACCGTGCCGCATAGTGAATAGCTCGATCTAATATGAATGAAAAGCAGTAACTGCATCGATGGAATATCGATCTGAATTTACTTGGTAGCCAAACTATTTCAAACAAGCCACCTGGAACAAAAGTTATTTGCATCCAGAGAGGCCATTACTCGGAGAATGAAACTTTCCTCTGGAGAACGTGCTCGCGTGATTAGTCACATTCTCATTTCTTAATTCAACCTATAAATTTATTGATAAAATAATATTACATGAGTTTTGTTAAATATTTCTTCTAAAAGTGTTGCTGAATAGGAAATGTCTGTGCATAACTTATTACTTCCTCCTATTGTAAAAGCTCATGCACGCGAGCTTGACAAATTGCCAACTCATTTTTTCCGAAAATGAAGCGTCATACACCAAAAAATTTTTTTCTCTCTTTTGGCCTATATTTTACTGTAACGACGATTGTACAGCTTTTATATACCTACATACCAAGATGGCGGCGCCCTTACCTTTCAAATCCGGTAAAAATCGCTGAAATTTAAACACGCATAACTTTTGAACCAATGGATTCCTAAGATTAATACTCGGCAAAATCTCAGGATTACATTTAAAAAATTTAAAAATTTCTAGTTTCCTCAGGTGAAGTTTAACGACACTTTTGTCTAAAAACTTTTCTTCTACAGAAGCTAAATAGTTCACGAATAATTTCATCGTCTGCCGCAGATGGAAAAATTTACCATGTCATCCAGAAAATTAAAAGTTTGAGTTCTTTTCCACCTAGCTTGACCGTTTGACCCATTGTGCGTCACGACGGATCGTCTGGGTTTTTTTTCGCATATTTCCGACGAATGGGTCGGTCGGTATAATTTTTCACAAAAGCTACGGGAAGGACGAGGAGGAGGAAAGAAGTGGCGGCCGGTTACACGGAGAGATTCGTTCTCGAATTTGGCTCATGGCTCAACGTTTCGCGGTCGGAAATTACATTGTGAGGGTCCTCGCAGCCATCCTTTTTCCACTCACCTAAATTGCTCTAATTGGATACATCGAAGCTCGCCGGAACCCTGCCGTGTGTATATCGCTAGCGAACACACGCCCCACACCCACACGGATCGTTGCCGGCGTGTGTGTGCGTGTGTTTCGAATCGATACCACTTTGTGTAATACTCTGTGAATAAAGCCTGGCCGTTTCAGGTTACTGGAGTGGAGACCACTACAACCAAGCATACGATTAACCGTCGCGAGCTGTCGGATAGCGAAATGTCTAATGGTTGGACTCAGATTATGGTGTTCGGTCAGTTTAGGCTTGTACACTCCCCGTCAAAAACATAGCGTATGCTAATTATTTTTAATATCTGAGCATCACGCGTACAGCTTTTCATGCGAAACGAATAACACGGATTACGAGCTGACTTCACACAGATTGGTGAAAAGGCGGCTTCTTCGGATCTGTGCAGAACAGTGAAAATAAGAAGCATTTTCAGTACACTCTGCAACAAATGTAATAATTAAATAAATTAAATGTATAATTTAGGATAAAAGAAAAGGCTGAGTTCTATTTGATTTGATTAAGATTTGTTGTTATTAGCAGTCAGAAAAGAAGTATTTCTTTACAGCAGTAAAACAATTGAGAACCTTTTTTGGGGTTGACCCAATATTTAAAAATTTTATTTTCAGTTACAATTGAAATCGTTTCAAAACTAAAGCAGGTTAATACGTTCAATGAAACATTTATTTACCTCGCAACGGTTGAGCCGAATAAATATTTACTACCACATCCAAATGATGTTATGTTTCGCCGTATTCCGCATATGTGGCGCCGTATTCCGCATTCACTGAATAATAATTAAACTGCGGAATTTATGCTTTTCTGCCATGAACGAACCTCTAAAATCCTGTGTATTCGAAGGTTTCTATACATTTTAATGCATGTTTTGTTTTGTTTGGTGCTCGCAGACCCGTTAATGGAATATTGAATATCTTTTTATTAAAATTATTATGTTTCACTGCCAGTAAAATTTAATATCCACGTAAAGATATTCATTATCGCTAGCTTGTTTTAGAATTCTAGTGTTACGAAAAGGAGTGTGTGCCCATTTATTTTGTTAATACTTATATTTTCTATATTACAATATTTCCTAATGTACAGTACGCATGAAACTTTTTATAAAAGAGTCATTTCTCAAACTGCTGCATGTTTTTGTGCATCAAGTCGATACCGACCATAGACTCGCATACTTCGGTGCTTCGTTCACCGGCACGTTGAAAAGTTCTCTTTTTCAATGCTGACTGCCTACCAAAAATGCATCGGTTTTTTCTCGTTGGCGTGTGTGCAGCTTCGTTAACCATCCTATGCACCAACCACACGTATGTTTACACGGTGCAAAGATTCGGTACCGGTGCGCGATGCTTGAATCAACCATCGGAAAACGCTGAATTATGCGTGTCTGCTCGCTGGAAACCAGCGGGTTGTATATTTCCAGGCTCACTGGTTCGAGAAACAACCGCGTAACACTTAAAACACTGTCTTCCATAGCGTACTTTCCGGGGCGATTTTAAATGAACCATTCCGTTCGTGTCGAATAAACAGCGCGGGACTGTCAAATTGTCGGAAAATGAGCAAAACGCCAGCCCGACCTTCGACCGTTAATTGGACCGTAACAAGGAACCCTTTCAAGACCGCCGATAATTAACCTCGCGTGTAAAACGAGCTATTTGAACAACGGCTACGTTTCAATCGCAGGTTCGCACTTCGGACTCCGATTGCTAACAACAACCCGGTTTTTCGGTCAGAGATCTACATTCACCCTTCTGCAACTGAAGTTTTTCGGAAAATTGGTTTTCTTATCGCTAAACCTACCACTGCCGGTCAAATGACCGATTTGATATTTTTCATTTTGCAATTGTTGAAATTATGAAGCTATTTACACGGAAATTAATTCGATAAATTTCTTTGTTCAAGCACGTAATCAAAATTGCACAAAATATAAATAAATAGGACCTTGCCATTTTTATAAGCTGAAGCATTTTCATCGTCTTTGGGGCTCGGTAGATTCAGTGTTAAGTAAAGACTACTTCCTGTTGTACTATAATATAGTTATATTACTCAATAGTATCACAAAATCGTCAATGATGTTTTATAATCGTAAAAAAACTAATGTAGACGATAACGAAATGAAATCTGTGTGAAAGTGCTCTGTATACTTACTCGAAAAGCACTTGAAAATCTCTAATGAACCAGCTGTTTCGGACACTAAGTGTGCTATAAAATCTCTTGGCTTTCGATGAAATGGGGTACTTCATGGGTATACAAATAAAAAAAAACAATACTGTAAAAATCGATATCAAAAATTTTGCGTACGTCTGCAATTACTGTTGTAGTCAAAGGTATGAAGATTCCCCATAACTACACCGCGGCAATTTTCAATTTTTGTAGGCAAATTTTAAGAAAGTGAAATCATGTGAAATGTTATTTTCAGTGGTAGTAGTCTTTATAGATCTGAAATAAATAAAAATCGTACTTAATTCTGGGGAATTTTATTTTATAGCATTTTTGGAACATTTCTCGAAGCCATAATATAAATTTTGAAATCGACTCTTTTCCGACTTTTCGGGACAAATATCCCACGATTCGGCGGTGAAATCCGTATACCGTCGATCTTTTCTCGGTGGGAAGTGTTCGGGTTAGTGACGATAATTCGTCAGGGATCGATCGTTACAGCACAGCGTAGACGTTGCGATGGTCGAGCCGCGTCGAAACCGGTTTCGCGAATGGGCCAGCACGTGCCGGATGACGAGGCGTGCTCGTCTGGAGGAACCGCGCTCTCTTCCCAATTTATTCCGTGTTCATCGCGGGCAAGCGAGACACCAGACCCGTCGGATAACCCACTCCTGCTCGCAAATAAGGGCTCGTGGACCGAACTGCTCCGCCAGGTGAACCTTCTCGCAGAAGACGAGAAGGAAGGGAACACAGTCTTTCTGCAGCTTGGGCGGAGGACCGAAAGGGCTCCGAGGATCGTGTTTGCTTGTGTTTGAGTTGCGGGGGCGAGACAATCCGCCCACATCGTTACACGAGCCGTTCGTCTTCTTAGGCTGTAAGTCCATCGCCTTGTCTCATCCTTATCGCCGTCTTCGAGACTCGCAGATTAAAAGCTTCGCGTAAATCGACAGATTCAATTCTGCGAGCACTTATGCTCGGCCGAATAGGTCCGTGATATCTGTGTTGGTCTCGAGAGAGATTTAACTCGTCACCTTATGCTAGTTAACAATTTAGCAAGTGGAAGCCTGTAGGAGTCTCGGCTTTAGATTACTTCGCTCGTAATGCCTTGCTGGTGTGATAAACATACCGAGGAACTTTATGCGAAATGAAAATGTTGTGCATCAATTGCAAATTCTTAGTAAAAACCGTAACTTCATATTGAAGTATGCGTGCACGCAATATGGAACATACATATGTTCAAGCGTTTAGAACTCGAACGTGTTTCTGAATGATCGCAATGACTAAGAGATTGTATGTAGATGATGACGGTAACAATTCAGAATTAGTTTGCAAAGCTAATCATGAAAATTCCAGCGGAATACGAGGAATACCACGGTGGTTCAGATATTATAAGTAGACAGCGGATTTTATAAATTTATGACAAAACTGAGTAGGTGTAATTTAAAACAGTAAAAACATTAGAAGAGTTTGAAAATACTGTTATATTATTTTCTTTTTTTATTTCACTCCAGTTTGTCGCAATTTAGGTAGAAAATGTTTATTTTGTATAAAGATCCGCTGTCTACATATAAGAGACGTAGAAAGCTGCATTGAATACCGAACAATGAAATATACATAAGGCAAGAATTTGAAGTCACATGTTTCATATTACCAACGTTTACCATATATTTCAGGACGACAGGTAGAGTCGTAGAATAAAATCTATTTATACGTAGAAACATCTCTTTCCTAGAAAGCTATTCGGATTCTTCAAGTGGTAGTAGATATTGACCAGACACGATGATAGAGTTCTGTTGGACTGTTCAAATTTTGGCAGGTGATTTGCTCAAAGTCTAGTACGTGGTGAGCGATGAATAGAGTGTACGTATATAGAAGATGATGTTGACCCACTGACAGGTCAGACTAATGTATTCTGTTTGATTAGAAATGGGTCACAGTCACTTGTTGGGTTTAACACGCTAACACGTTCGCTATTATGGACGCCGCACCCTTTCTGCCAGTGTCCACCGAATTACTCTATGACACAATTCTTCAAAGAAGAATGAACATTTGGACAGTTGGACAGACAATAAAATTTCGGTAGAAGCTTATTTATTAAATTCGTATAAATGGAACGAAGAATAGTCTATAGAGATCAGCTAAACGTTTATTAGAGTGCACGGAATTCAGAAATAGCAGTGCCTTTGCTCTTTTAAGAACGGTTCCCGAGAACAATATACTCTGAGCTTTATCCTCTTACTGGAAGCAGCTTTGCCTTCTTGTATCGGAGCGTAATGAATATTCAGTTCCTACCGAGTGTATTGATTGAGCTGGAGACGTTGTGCACTCTTGATACGGAATCGTTTTGCCTCTCGAATATTGTCGGTACACTTCCCACAGGTCGGTAAAACGATAAAGCAGATTTCTATACTAGTTCCATGATCCATTGAGAATCGATGTATCGACGTACAAATAATCTGCAGTCGGTAATTTCGGCTACTTATTCGCTGGAACTGCAGTCGATAATGCAGGTGGTCGAAAATTGGTGCCAGTAGTAGATGCGACAGAATCCTATTCGAGAATACCGACAATCTAAATTCTAGGAACCGTGATCCAAAATCTTTATTACCGAAAGTTGGAGTAATTCATCTCTACAGTACCAAACTTCGTTCTCGATTTCGCAATATCCAGCAACCCGCACGATTTAAATAATTACTCGAGAATATTTCAAACGGCACACTCCGAATATTCGGAGCAGAGGGGAGCAATTACATCCTCTAATGAACCGTGTAAATTCTCATCCAACTCTCATTGTTCGTTCATTATGCACCAATATTAACGCAGTTTTTCGTGGACAGAGGAATAATATCGTTCCCATTTCTTTCCGTAGGAACGCGCGGCGTCGCCTCTTCTCTGTTACCCGCGATGCCGGTGTTGACGGGCTAATTAACTGCCATTAGCAAGTCTGACTGCGTTGCGACACCCGACCTCGGGTTTCAGAGAGGGTGGCGGCCACATTTTTCCTGCGGTTCCCGAGCGCCGAGTAAAATTCCACCCACGCCTGCTCCTTCTTCTCTCCTCGTGTTTCCCGCTTCGCTCTCCTTTTCTCGATTCTTCGCGTTCTCCCTCTGCGACGGCCTCTCTCGCAAGCTCTCGACGGTATTTCAAGAAAATTAATGCGACCGGGCCTGTTAGAGTCGCGTCGATCTCGTTAACGGCCCGCCCCCGGTATCGTTGGGGATGTTAATGGTATTAAAATTCCGCGAGTAACCGCCATTCGTTATTCGCTCGCGGCCACGCTCTTATCGTTGCCAGGCGGACATTACGTTTTTCTTCGCGAACCACCCACGCCCCTTTCCTCTATTGTCCAAGGAACCGCGTCCCTCTTTGAACGCGAACGCCGCGCCAGGGGAAAACTTTCCGAGCCGTTGGAACGCGAGAATGTATCAATTTCGTTGCGGTATTCGCGCCACGATCGCGCCCTGGGATTTATTTCCGAGATACTCCAGCTGCGGCCATGTTTGTCGGTAAGCTCGACGTGATCGAATTAAAATCCCGCGGTAAATGTAATTTTCCTTCCGCTCGGTTTCAGATTATACGTTGGCTTAGGCACCCGTCTTAAGACAGGAATGAAATACCTGTGGATCATCCAGACCCGTCTAGACTCGCATTTTAACGGCGAGCAAGGGTGTAGGCGTTTTTTAAAATGATGAGAGTAGATTCCCGCTTACGATTCTTACCATCCTCGTGCTTCAGCCGACGACTTTTCCACGGAAAGAGTTTCGTTTGTCTTTCTTCAGCGCTTTCAAGATGTTCAACTCAGGGTGGTGCGCGTCAGTCGTCAACGTTTAAGAGATTGAAGTTGGTCTTCAACCCTCAGAACTTCTCTTTGTTATCCATTTTATCCATCCGTGCGACACTTTCGAAACTTCTGTAGATAGTAACTACATTATAATTGTTTCTAAACAAGCCGACAATGATCAACTTGAAATGTTTATTGTTTGTATAGCAACGCTAACCGATTTCGATGAAATTTTCGCCGTATATACAATCGACGTAGATCTATAAAAAGCATGTTTTAAATTTTCATTACAAAACACACATAAAACAGTTGAAAAAATTGACTTCTAAATTATGCGATTTTTAACCCTCATCCGTCTCTCATGTCAATTTGACACAGTTTTCCCGAAATAAGTTATACTAAATGTTTCCTTATGTCGATCGTAGATTCTTGCTAACAATATTATTATGATTTCAGCGCACTGGTTCGATCATCTGATTAATAAGTTATACTGTTCTGTTATTTGTAAGTGTTCGAAACTTGGTGACTTTTATTTTTTTAATGCGAAACATAACCGCAAAAACCTAAGATATAAATGTTAACTCATCAATTTGAATGAAAAAAACATCGAAAAGTGACTGTTTGACTTGTTATTTTATCGATTTTTTTTATCACTGTGTCAGTTTGACACCGAGGGACAGATTCAGTTCGCGAAATGAGAGACGGTTGAGGGTTAATGCGTCCGAATACTTTTTGCCAAGGGTTGTAACACAAATGTTGGTCCACTCTGTGTAGTTCCACGCCGAATAACGAAATGACAGAGAGAGAGAGAGAGAGAGAGAGAGAGAGAGAGAGAGAGAGAGAGAGAGAGAGAGAAAAGAAAATGTAAAATTGTCCGGTTGATTAGGATCGGGCGCATATTGGCCAGCAGCGGGCGTTTACACGTAGCGCAGGACTTGAAGGATTTTAGAAACGTTCGCGCCGGTTATTCGCGAAAGCGTTGACTTTCGCCGCATTACCAATCGGAGTATTAACAATCGGCGTGGTAGCTTTTAAAGCGTGCCGTGCGGAATAACGAACCACCTACGCGATCGAAAATCCCGCACTTAGAGGGCAACGGTATTTTATAAAGCGGTAAGTGCTGCGCCGGTTGGTATTCAACCGTGTTCCCGGGTTGGACGAGGGAAAAAATATAGTGAAGCGAAAAAATGAGGTGGGGATGGAGGGAGGTTTTCTGATTCGCGGCTGAGAGGCGCACGCACTACGCCTCGGGTGACCCACATTTTGCCTAAAGCCTCGCTTCCCGAGCACCATCACCTGGTTCTGCGTCACGTGCTGCACCAGACTGCTGCACGATCGCGCGAGTACCTAAAAAAAAAAGAAAAAAGAAAACCGTAACGCACCTTTTGTCGAGTGGAATTGTCCCTCGGTACACACGGCCCCGTATAAGAGGTTGCTGCGAACGGAGCAACCTCTTTTCTTTCTTTCTTTGCTCTTTCGAATGTTTATTTACACCTTCGTCACATTCCCTTGTAATTTACTTTATAGCTGCAGGGATCTCTTTGTCGTTCATACTTTACTATGACAAAAGAAAATACACAAAATGCTTCCTGAATCCTGTTACAACCGGCCTTCGACTCTGCGAACAAAAATACGTCGAGAAACGCAATGAAATTTTTCGAATAACGCTTTTATTTTCTCTAAAATCAAAATAATCTAATGACGTGTCCGTTCACAACCTGTCAATTTTACTGTGCAAAAGCTAACTGCGCACGCACCTATACTGCAAACTCAATTTTTCTTTCGTTTCACACATTTGTCGATTTAGAATCACTAGCAATTTGCACGGTGATGTACGCACGCTATTCCTTTCTTTTTACGCGGCCGACGTTGATTAACTCTGAAAGACGTATTGATTTCTGATTGCTCCTGCGCCAGGAGAGAATATTTTCCACGGAATGCTGAAAGAGAAAAGGCAAGAAAAAGGGGATCGGGTCTTCCAGTTACAGTTCCCAGAAGCGAGTAACGCGATAGTGGCTCGCCGAAGAGTCGCAGGAACGATCGTTGTAATCCAATGCTATCTGGAAGACGCGTAAAACCGCAACGATTCCGCTCCGGTCGACCTTCTTCCCCCTGGCCGTCGTTAATGCCCTCGACCGTCTCTTTTTTAATTATAGCCGTTCGATTCCGAGCTACTGCCTTCGGCGCTAATCGCTCTATCAATTGCAGGCGCGTTAAACGATATTATTCCATCGATGTTATCCCGGTCGCGTAATTCGTACGGGTAATTCAGAGCCGCTCGGTCGTCGATTATTGTGAATTATATCAATCCCGGCCTCGGAATTCCCCGAATCGCTGTTATTGAAAATATCGAATAACGGCCCGGGGATTATTCGAGTGTTGAGCCGTTTCGAAAATTGAAAACAGAATATTCACATTTTCCCCGATGAAATTCTGTTTGCCGCGGAGTAAAATCGCGAGAGAATCCTAGGGAGAGGAGAGGCGAGAAACGGCTGTCGTAACTCACATCGGTGGACTGCTGTCAGGCTCGCGCGGACGACTCCTCTTGAAATATATATTCCGCTCCAGCGTCCGTGCACTCTCGCCGAGGCAGAAACGTCGGCCGATTATGCATACAAGCGGAAAGGATGATATTACGCGAGCCAGGCCCGTGTTTCTTTCTTCCGGTTTCGCGACTCTCGTGCCCGAGTACCCCGGGAATATCGGTGATTTTCCGCAAAATTGATTTTCGCTGTCGTGCGACCCGCGTAACGCGAGCATTCGTCCCGCGCTTCTTTATTTAGACATTTTTCTGTCACAGTAATCGAGATGGAAAATGAGAGGTCGAGGTGTGAACGTGACAGCTTGACGGAATTGAAATTTTTTCGGAACGAGCTGCTGACGTTGCTGCCGTCGAGACGTGTCCGAATATTTTTTCCCGCGGCAAATCATTTATGATACGGACAGTCCAATTTATCTTTTCGAGAATTTACGCGCTAGCGGACGTTGGGAGTCGTTTGCCGCGAACTAGCTTAGCTGACATTGAAGTCGAGGAAAGGAAAAGTGAAAGAAAGTAGTACGATACATATACGCTGTTTATTGTTTTCTTCTTCTCCGTAAATAGTTGTTCGGATATTCCTTCCTACCACGTAAAGATCTTAACAGTGTTGAGTCTCTTGAATGTCCCGATCGATGGAATTTGTGATTCTCTACAAAGCAATGGAATAGAAAACAATGAATAGTTCAACTATGATCGGAAAGATGTGTTCGAGTGGGTCGATTTAAATGGGGCAGTTAGGTTTAAAACGAATCCCGTCAGTTCGAACAATGTTAAATCGGTGATTTAAATTTTTTTAAATATTTAGTTAATTAATACAGACATTATTACAAGATGTCATGGAACAACAACTGTGCAGCTATTAGCTCAATATCATCCACTACTTCTAAGATACTATACTATAAGTTACAGTATCGTAGAAGTCGTGGATAATATCGATTGCCCAGGTCTCACCACGAGGAGGTTGCTGCACAAGAGACCCGAATGGTAGTCAGAACGAATTCAATATTCCTTCTGGCTCCCACTTTTGAAAGTTCAGAACCAAAGTGCAGTTGAGGAAGGATAAGGTAAACGAAGAAAGCATTGAAGAATCCTTCATCCACCCCGAGTTAGCTTGAGGTAGTCCAAGGAAGTTTTAAATAACCCATGGACTACCCTAAGCTAGCTGAAGGTAGACCAAGGTAAGCCAAGAAAGGTTGGAATAAGCCTTGGTCTACCCGAAGCGGGCTAAAGGTAGACCAAGGTAGGCAAGTGTAGGCTTTGAAGGACCCTTGGATGGTGGAAGACAGGCAGGTAGATAGGGGTAGGTCAGGGTAACTCTGAAGAAGTCCTGGTCAACGCCAAGCTAGGCAAGGGTAGCTAATGATGACCCCTGGTCAATCCCACGGTAGTCCTAGGTAGTCCAAGATAGTCCAAGATTGTCCAAGATTGTCCAAGGTAGCTCAAGATAGCCCAGGATAGCCCAAGATAGCCCAGGATAGCCCAAGATAGACCAAGGTAGCCCAAGATAGCCCACGGTAGTCCAAGGTAGTCCAAGGTAGTCCATTGTCCTCTTGGTTCCGGAGCCCGTCCGCTCCTGCCGGAGTCCCCGGCCCGACTGACTGAGTGTGCTCGCCGAGCTCAGGTTCAGGTGCGCAGCGATGCGCAGGTCTCCCCACTCCAACCACTTTCAATAGATCTCGATTGCCGCAATAGTTAATTATTGATGAATTTATTATTTCCAGCCGGGTAATATGTATAACAATTCCTTTTGCCAACATGTCGACAAGCACTTCCTTGACCATCTTGCCATCCAATTTTTTAATAAAAATGGCATAGTACTCGAGATACAGAATAACTTTTAACGCATATCGTAAATCACGTCAATGGTAATATACAATCTTTTATCAATAACTCACGATTTCTTTAAAAATCGAATCTCCATGCGCTGTTTCATTGCCAGAGTGATTTCGCGTTTGTTTGGCGACGCAAAACGAAAGAACACTGTTTTCGGATATTTACCGGCCACTCAGCTCCGCGTTTGATTCCTACGTAAACGATCAGAAAGCAATCAGCAGCGGTTTGCGTAGTCAATTAAAAAGTCAATTATAGCGGAACGACGCGTGTCAATACTTTCCCCGATCGATTCGGTTCCCGTTGTCTCGTTCGGCAATACGCGTACCTGTTCGTTCGCTCACGACAAATTTTCAATCAATTTTTTCGCCTCCGCGTAAAAAGAACCACGGAACGATTATACGTAGAGGCGGGAAGCTTCTATTATAGTCGCGATGTCTCGTTCTTTTCCGCCTTTTGCACGGTTAATCGCTCCGTTCCGTCGACCTACATTCCGCGTCCCGCAACGTTTTCGATACCTGGAGCCTTCTTAGGCGACGACCAACAAGAGAGAAAAGTCCCCGGACGGCTTTCAAAGGAGCCCCGATACTCGATGTTTCTGTGCACCGAGATGGAAAGATGAAAATCAAACGAGATATGCCTGCGCCTCCTGTTGTGTGGCAAACCTTTCATCATCGTATTGTTCAATTTACCAGCGGCAGCCGCCCCGTCGTCTATCTTCAAGATTAGAGGGACAGAATTTAGCCGGTGTAATGCTAGAACTATCCGACGTGCCATAATAACCAATTTCAGATATTGGACATATTATTGGGCGGAATGTAGCTGACGCAGCTTTATGAAAATAGCTACATGCGCAGCTGTAGCAAATTACGCCTCGTAAACGTAAAAATAGGAAATTTGGGGACGACTACGGCCTAGATTGATCTTTTATCTAGCGCTTTTGACTACTGAAACCCCCCGTCCTTGTACATATTATCGAGAAATGAAAAGGCGCATCCTCGCAATCCAAAAATCAATTTTATTTCATTCTCTTCAAGTGTAAGTGTTCTCAGCGAGGAGCAAAATTAAATCTGCGAAGTTACCTAATATTGGTAAAATATTTAACAGGAGTACAAGAGCCAAATAAGAACTAGGATTTTAGAAAAGTCACGTTTTTCATCCTGTACGAAAGAAACAGGGTCTGCACAGCTAAGATCCACGGCGGACTTTCTCCCGCAAATTGGTAACTCGATGAAGCCGGCGCGGCCCGGCCCAGTTTTGGAACTCTCGTTACGGGTTCCGAAATCGAGCGGAGGGCAGCGTTTTATGTGGCTCGTAGATCGATGATCTGTCATCGTAAATAACGTCACGGCAGGCGCCTTCGAGCCTCAGGGCCAAGGTATCCGGAGGAACGGCACCGTAAACCCGGCCTGGCCCGACCGGACTCGGCTTGGGTACATGTTTTTGTCTATTACGTGCTCGAACGATGTCGCCGTCTGCTCTCGAAACCGAGCCGTTGTCATGCACCGGCTGCCACCTCGACTCCGGATCATTTCCACTTTTCCCCGTAGAGGATCTATGTCGCAAAAAGCACGCGATCATAGACGAGCCACTAAACGTTTCGCGGGCAAAGGCTCCCGAGAATCGATCCTCTCGACAGCGCATATATAATCAGCCTTCCACGATGCCATCGAATCACCCGCTCTCGATTCCTTTTCTCCGATATTAATATTGCCCCTCCCACCCTCTGACCCCGCGTTCAAACGCAACAAATTGACTACGCGAAAATTAATTGGAGTTTCTCTAATTGATATATCGAAACGCGATCTCAATCGAATACCTTAGGAACGGTATTGCCCGGTCTGGCGGGATTGATTGCGAAACCGGATACTTGTTCGGCTTGTAGAGTGGATGAATTGTCGGGCGTTTGAAAATCGACGTGGAATTGAGAATTTAAATGGAACGTATGTTAACTCGGAATTGTGGACTTGGCGGTGTTCGGGCGAACGGTTTTGATACCCGGACGACTTTAATTGCACGAGTTTTCGCGTGCGGCTTCTGCGTAAACGTGGTCGGAAATTTATTGAGCATTAAATTCTGTTCTTAAGAAAGTTTCCGGTTTTTAATTATAGGCGGCTACGATTAATTGTCTATAAATTATCCAGATAGTTCTATCGATACTTTCGCACGAGTTGCCAATAGGTGTGTCTTAATTGGACGCAAACCATATTAATTTACGAGATTGAAGGGAAATGAGGTGAACTGGAGACTGTATACACACAGTTGAAATTAGAAGCAAATATACCATCGGATCTTCTATTGACTTTGAATATGTGAAAAATTACGTCTCGAGTAGAGGGAAGTAATAAATGTATAAATTAGCTGAAAGCCATTTTGACGTACCATAAATCCGCGCTGTTTCGAGACCGCTGCTGGCGACCGTGTTGAGCCGTGTTAATCATTAATCTTAGAAAAACTGGAGCATCTCGTGAAGCGAATAATAAAAATATTAAGAATATAAAGTAGGTCCTCCTTTGTAATCCCAGTAAATGGTTTGTAGCATCGTAATTAACATGTGGATTATAGTAAAAAGTCTTATCGATGACCAGTACCTGTTCAAAGATGACAAATGTTTTTGGTTTTAAAGATTAGGTGACGAACTAGCGAGTGTTTTAAGATGTCTAAAGTTTCCAACGGAGTGCTGGAGGTCAAAAGGCCTATGAATACGACTCAAAGAAGCAGCGTTGTTAGGAAAACCTTAAACCGCCTGCAGCTGCTTAGAAATGGCGCCTGTTACGGCCCTAACGTAATTAGGCGGATCTCGCGAGTCGCCGCAACGGCTTCCGATTTTCTCGACCTTCCATAATAATTTTCTGTACGAATTTTTAGATATTCATTTTTACTGGGAACATTCAAACTGTCATTCAAGTACTCAATTTGTGGCAATTAACCCTTTGTACTCGGAGCTATTTTAACTCGAAAATTAAACATTTCTTCCGACCTAGAATATTTCCATTCTTTATGATTTTTTAAATTTGGTGGATATGAAATTGATATAATACCTCATAAAATATTTAAATGTTAGTAATTGATTAGATGACAACATATCTAATACTGTAAACAATATTTTAGCTAAGGGTTAAACTAACTGAATAGCTGTTTGAGGATATCGGAAAGATTAATGTGTCTACACGAGATATCATCAAAAATAAACGTTTAAAAATTATTAATTAGAACTGTGAACGGTCCTAAGCATTGCCAATTATATAGCTATAAAAATCGTCCGTTGTCCGAGGGTTAAACGAGCCGTAAGGACGAGTGCTTAACGTGGGGACATTATGAATTTCCGCGTAATAACGTCGCGGTTATGGGCTTAATATCCAAATTGAAAGAAACGCGTCGAGATTAGTTTCCTCTACTAAACGAAAGATATCCCGCTTCGGGAGAAACTTTCTGTCCCCGCGGAGAAAAATGAAGATTGCGAAAGTTAGTCCGCCTCTCGTTTGCTACGAAACAGATCTTTCACCGTGTGCTTTCCGCTTCTTCAAGCTTTCGTGAGTTTCCTTTGTGCCTGTTAAATCTATTTCGCGTCCACGAGTTTCGAAACAGTTCGCGATACGCCGCGCCGTCGTTCCAACGTTTTCTCTGCTCCATCTGATCGTATATTTCATATCATACTGTTTTCAGGAAACAATAAATTTGTTACGCTCGGTGGAACTCTCTCGACGGATCACTCGGAAAACTCTCAGTGTTCTGAATCTAGAGATGGAAATAAATTCGAAGAAGCTCACTCGGTGGATTATTAAAATAATTCTCTGTATTTCGAAATGCTAAAATTCGGTTCTGGCGAAGAAAATGAATTGAGAAACGTTATTTATTACTTTCTCTCAGTGTGTACCAATTTTCATCGACGAGCTAAATTTGTTGTTTGTTAATATAGGAACGATTTTCAGTCCAAAAATTTTGAAATATTCACAGATACGTACGCTGCGAGGTGTAGCATTGTTTCCCATTGTTCTTTCAGTAGGACAAAAAAAATTGAACTAAAACTGAAAATTGCGTTCCGTGCCGTAGCTACCATAACAGTAGGAGTTTGATATTTCACAGAAAAAATTTCTTTGACAGGACAACCGAAGCCCCTCCAGGCCCATTAATTCCGTTCGAGAGCACTTTTATCTTGACTATTCGAACGAAATGTAATAAACACGAATATAACTGAATTCTTCGAAAATTTCGGACGAAATTTCATAAACATGAATTTCGTTCAGTCCTCTGAAAATTCCATATGGAATTTAATAAACGCGGATATCATACAGAGCTTTCGAAATATTTAACAAAATTTAATACACAAAAGTATCAGTCAATCCTTTGAAAATTTCGAACGTCATTTAACAAACAAGAGTATAGCGCGACCGTTTCGTTTTAGATGGATAACGTCAAAATAACCCAGATTTTTTCGATCGTCATATTACACCTTTGGAATAAAAGCAAAGTTGTAAATTGAGTAAAACTCAGTTTGATGTTACTAGTCAGAGAATCAATTGTACTCGGTAAATTTTGCTTCTAATATACAATATACAATAATCTAATATACAATACCCTTGTCCGTCTCCTGTTGGAATATGCTTCAATTATATGGTCTCCGAAAAGCTTTAATTACGAAATCATGCTCGAGAGAGTGCAGCATAAATTCCTCAGATTCTGTTCATATAAGAGAAATAATCCTATGTCAATCTTTGATCACGATTACTCCACAATATTAAACATAGTTAACCTGGTTTTTTAGATTTTACAGTTCCCGTTATATTAGATCCAGACTTTACTATATTAGGAAAATTCTTCGCCAACATCATGTATGCGTCTATAATCCACACGGATAGCCTTCACTGGACGCATAAATGCGTGCATAGTAGTCAAAGGGTTAATCTGAGAATTAATCCTTCTGTCGTATTTTTCCTAAGGTCCTTATTAAACCACAAAAGGCTTAACTCGAAGCTGAAGTAGGGAAAATGTTGGGAGCACGGTGGTGGTGACAATGAGAGAGGAATCGAAAATTCCGGTTTCCACGTGGCGGGCACCGTCTGACAGATTACTGGTTCGAGCGGAGCCGAGCAGAGCTGAGCAGAGCTGGTCGGAGTCCTCGAACAATGAGAACTCCGGAAATGCGCCGAGCGGCGGCCCCCGACTATTAAAACTCGGTCCGGTACGTTTTTCGGGCAGAAAGTTCGGCCTGATATCGCATCCAACCGCGACCCCAGTTAAAAACGGTCAGACATCGGTCGGGATTTTCGTTATTTCCACGGGCTCGCTCGAGAAAGCGTATTCCCGTGTCGCTACGTTTCCGGCGACGAACCTAAACAGACAGGAAAGAGGAACAGGAATACAATTACCGACGCATCGATCGGTCGCATTCGTCCGGCTCATTTTAATATTCAACATTTTTATTTAGCATTTGGCTCTGTCTGCGCCCTCGTTTCTCTCGTTTCTTGGGCTCCCTGCGCTCCCGCTTATTCCGCAAACAATGGGATTTCGTTTTTAAAAAGGGCGCGTCTGCTGTTTGGAAATATCTACCCGCGTGGAAAAATGTGCATTAATAATCCCGGAATATGGAGCGCATAAACTTCGTTATTCGTCCCTGATGTTTCTGCGATTTTCCACAGCTTTTCCTGCAGCCACTTTCCCTAATAAACGTCGCATAGAATTTGGTACACACTGATTTTTTTGAGAAATTTAATTTTAGCCGCCTAGCTCAAGAAGTTTGTAAAATGTTCGTGGAAAATGTTTTCATGTCAACACACAATCCTCTTGTCTGTATCTTTGTTATACTTCGACGACATTCTACTTATGAGCATTTTAATTAATTTTTGTAATCAGATTAAATAATATCACTCCTTGAATGTTCGAACATTTTCGTTCCAGATTTCAACTAATTTTTATGCTTGAATATCCTTAATATTTAAACCATTGTCCCTAATCGGGGTTCACAGAAACTATTATCAGATGCAGAGATCCTTAGACTTTGCTTTCAAGACAACCTACTGGATATTCGCTTAGAACTTGTGTAGCTTACACGAGGTAGTTTGCATGTACACCTGTTTCGCGCGTGTTCGGAAGGCTTTAAGAAGAGTCAAACTGGAAAGGAAGCAAACAGTGTAGCCCAGGGATTATCCTTTGATTCCCTTGACCGGCCAAAAGTCCGTTAGAACAACATAACTACGAAAGGACAAGTTTATCCTGTTCAGCGGGTGTCATTGAATAGTGTCATTGAACGAAAAGATAACGAACGCTCGTGTAAACTTATAATTTTAAGCAGTAATATGAAACATAGAAAATGGTTGTAATTTTATTTCCTACTTCTAAGCAAGATATAATTAAAATCTTGATTTCACTCTTTGTACTTATTCTTTATCCAAAATAAAAGATTTTTAAGTCAATTTAAAAAAAAAACAGCGTGTACGATTCACAATAAAATGCATAGTTTCATTGTTAATTGTATATTCCGAGTACAATGTACTATAGCAATCGGCTCTGTCAGTCGCCATTTCGAACGTTCATATTCAGCCTGTAAATTCTTGACATACGTCAAATAATTCGCTAATTAACCAGCTGTTACGAAAATCTCGTTTTCGTCGGCGGTGCGTCAAAAAATGCCGAACGTGAGATTGGCGCAGAATATTATTACGTAACATCGTTGAGTGGCAATGGCGCCCAACAGCATCGATCCGAAATTAATCGCGAGCTGAGCAACGAGGCGAGCCGCGTTAAAATCTCGAAAGCTTGCTCACCGTGCGCTTTTAAATTGCGACTCTGTGTCGGGCCATGTTAAAAGTCAGCCCGTTGCGAGACCGACACGGTTCAGTCAGAAAAGCCACTGTAACGCGTGTATTTCGAGACCAATTGCGACGATTTCGACGGTAACGAACACTTTGCACACGGCGCTGGTCGATCAACGTCGCTTTTCAACGAGATTGAAATATTTCGTACACAATTTAACTTGATAATTCGATTCATCGTTTCTTTCAATCGTGAGATAAAATGCTCCAATTTTAATGGTGCAGATTAAATTCTTTTGACAGGCTAAATACTTTCTGACCATTCTGAAAAAGGTCATTCGTTACAAAATTGCACACCTGTCTGTTTCTCGCTCGCTCGGCTAAACTCGACGTCCCCGAATTGCGTTTCACCTCGGAGCGTGACGGATCAGACTCATTCACTGCCCAGCAATTGTGTACGCGGCGCGCCTAAAGAAGTTTTCACTTCAAAAAGAATATTACGGTAAGGAACAAGCATCACTTTCATCATGGAGATCGATCCAAATACAATAACCAGTATTCGGTCCCCGGTTCCAGTAAATTCGTGTGCGTGTCTTCTTGCGGATAATGAATCCAGAGGGAAATTTGCATACTTACTCAATTTCCTCCCAGCTATTACCCGAGATTGTTGCTCAGCGACTTAATCCGATTTCGATTGTTCAGGCTCTTTGGGATTAGATCTGTCGCGAAAGATTCTCGGTTTTAAATAGACCTTCCGATACAGAGAAAGTGCTCATAAATTAACGCGGCGACCGGAGCTTTTCGCGGCTCTTCCGAGCTCCCTTTCAAGTACCTGTCGCTAACTGAAACCGGGCGGCCTGCTTTTAATCGGCGATGATTGGAGAACTTTCTGGTTTCATCGTTCAAGTGGACAATCTCCTGCTTTACCAGAGAAAGTCCTTTTCGAAGTTGAAGGGCTTCCACGATGGACCTCCATCCGCGGTTTGACTCTTAATCTATTTTTATCTTATTCGAATTGCTTCTCGGTGATCGACAAACTCCTCCCTGGAAAATATTGATTGCTTTGGGATTGAGTGTTGGGATTAACTCCAAATTGTATTTTAATCCTTCGCGCAGTATGTAAGGAGGAAGTTGTATCACTGCGCATCCGCTGCGTTTTTCTTTTCTCCGTCACTGCGAGGCCTTGCTTTTTGAACTGCTGTAAACACCTCTCGTATTATTTAATTAATGTGTGGACTATTTAAGTGACTTCTAACCGCGCCAACATTTCGAATAGCAACTGAATATTTAACCATTCTTGGAAGTAAATATGTATTATATAAAATGACGCATATATTAGTGGAATACTTTTTGGTTTGTTGGAACGAAAGTATCGGTTCAATTGTAGCAATTGAAAGCTTTAATCGCCGCAACGATGAGACTCGCATTCTCCATTATCGTATTACCAAATCCAACGAGAAAATTAAATAAATATTTACTCGACCAGGCACGGTCCTACCATTTTTCATCGCAAAATGTGGGGTTCGTATTAATCCTTTACCATCCGATTTCACGTAATTCTACATACAGTACGATGGCTATACAGAGCGCAGCCGTATAACATGCCCAAGTGGACACGAAATGATTCCTTATGTAAAAATAAGAAAAATGTATGTAATAAAATTCGTTATTCTGTAATTGATAAAATACAATTCTTTCCATTAAAAATTGTATTCTCCCTTGAACTCAGTAGCCTGTAGATGCACTGTAAACATTTCTTACAAATGCAATACATGTTAAACTTGATTTATTTGAAAGCGTCGGATGAAAAATTATTTTCCTATATATTTTTCCTACTTTTTCGTAAAGAATCGTCTCGCGCCTGTTTGTTTGGCCGCGCCCTGCATTTCCCCTTTATGTGTCTAACGAGCAAAAGCGTACAGAGGTATATGTCGGTGGCAAGTAGTGCGTGCGATCCCCGAACAAACCTCACCTATGTTCTTTCAACGGTATAGAACTTCAAGCCGAGCTGCTTGAACGACGACGCCAAGGTATAGTCGTGAGAAACCCACAGCTCTTTGACACCTCTTACACTACCCAGCTAGAAACTCGATATCCTTCGAATTCGCCATCCTTTTTTCCACTCGCGATGTGCTTGCGCTCATGTTGACGTGTCGCGGTCATAACGAGTCACTGCACAGTCATACTGCGACCATGCTACTGGTAAATAGTAAAGTATATCGCGATTTATTCGATCCTATATTATCACGCTTCATTCTTAGAATCTTACTTCAATTCGTATGATAACATAAATGAATTTAGATATCGTTTTTAAAAATGCTGCAATTATATTTTTACTTTTCTGTTGCCTTTTACTTTTCTAGAATTAATCAAAACTAATCTTTTGGATCGTTAAAAATGTTAAAGTTTCTCAGAATTCTTCAGAACTCCAGAGTGCGCTACAGTTCCGTAGAATTTTGCAGAAACTCTGCTTCGAAACTCTCCATACTTTCCCGGAATTCTTCAGAATTGTTGAGAGCCGTTCAAGAATGGTCAGAATTCTTCGGAGCACTTCGCCAGACTCCTTAAAAACTTTCCAGAATTCTTTAGAACGCGTTTCTCTGCCATCGAACGCTCTGTTTTCCTGCTCCTCCGTGCGCACGGTCAGCTGCCGGCGCATTTTCACTTTCTTACGGTATGAGACCACGACGGTATTCTTTATTTGGTATAGCGTGCTCCGGTCAGTATGTTTTCCAGTGATTCAAGAACTGGTTCCCCGACTTTTACTGCCACCGGCGGAATAAATACCCAGCCGCGGAAAGAAATTGCACCGATGAGGCTCGTTACGAGGTCTGTACTCTTTCGTCATCGAAACCCACGGTTTTAATACCAATTAATCCATGGTCAACGCGCCGATTCACATTTTCGTACATCGTTTATGATGAAGTTCGCGTTTGTAGCGAGACAACAGAATTCTTATAGGCAGAGTAATTATTAAGCTATGTACACACTGAACCGACATCGAGCAACTTTTTGTCGCCTTCTTCTTTTATTCGGCCAAAGAACGGAGGTCGAGAAGCAATAAAAGCAGAGATTGATTCGTTATCTTCCAGATAAGACGAAGCTCTTAAACGAGAACTACTGTACGTGTATTTGAATTCGGCCGCTCGAGTACAAGAAAATCAACTTAAACGCATGCAAATGGACGACCGGAATCCGAAAGAGTGAAACCGCGAAACAGGTTATAGCGAGGAGGATCGTTTCAGGGGTGAATTAAGGACAATCGGTGAAAAACGTTTGGCCATTGACGAGCAACCGTAAAAGAGTTAAGGCGCGACGGGTAACAGTGACGAAAAGGCGCCTCGGCTTTCAGTTATGTAAAACGTTTCACCGCTTCAACGCCTAAACACGGTAATAGCCGGGTTCGCTGTTGCGTGTGCATGTTGCATCGCCGGTGCATGACGCGCATCATGCACGGATCCATCGGCTGCCACGTCCTCGAGTTATCTGAAATTGAATAATCGCAGACCAACGACCATACCTCGACGCTTCCTCCATTTTGCATCCTCGTTCTTCCGTGTTTCCGCACACGCGTACAAAATCTCTCTCTCTCTCCCTCTCTCTACCTTTCGCCAGTGCCCCGTATCCACGACTCCGAGTTTATTGGAAAAGCTTTCCGACACATATTAAATGAGTGGATTTCCATAAATCTGAAATTTTTATTGATGAAAAGTCAATATCGGGTCACTCGGAATTGGAAAATTTACATCAAACCCATTCGAGCTTCCATCGGCGAAATAGGTTAAGCAGAGTGAAATGCGCTTTGAAGTAATAATTTGTGGTTCGTGTGTTGCATGCTTTTAAATTGCTTGTATTCGCTAGTGTGACGTCTGTTTGGAATTCATTTATGCAAGGCAGAGGTGCTCGGACATTTATGTTTTCCGATGGATTTCAATTTGGAAAGCTACATTTCCCATCTACAGTACATCCTCTATAAACGCAGCGAGGCCGTACACGATAAACGCAACAAAAATATCCCCTCCCTCCACTGTGTAATCTGATCTCGGCTCGGTATATCGGTGTAAACAACTACTATGCGACGCAAAGTCGCAGTCGCTTCGGCCTCGCGCGGTCTCTGTTTACATGCGCTATCCTTCTCTAAGTTCGGCTCGGCCTTTGGAGATTAAAAAACAGCTACCCTGTACGGTAGATGCAACCAAATCCCCCGAGGCTATCGCGTCTATAGAGAATTTACTGTACTCGCATTTTGAATCACAACTGCGGTCACGATGTAACACATAATTACATAGTCCGGCCGCCTAGCACTATAAAGAATACTTTGCATCGGATTGGTATTACTAGGAAGCACTATTCGATTGTCCTCACCTGTTGACACGTATAGTGCTTCCGGCGCGACATAGCATAGGGTTCGTTTTATTCGTTTTCGATAGGGCTGGCCCAGGTTCGAAACGATCCCGTCGCGTGATTCTCGTCGAAACTCGGAATTCTCTGATGCTACTTCGCACCATCGCGATTTACCATCATCAAAGCCGCGTCTGTCTGATTGAATTTTTCCTTTCTACCCAGTTTTCCTTTGAACAACAGCCAGACGACAACACCTTATACGTATCACGATTTAGCCCGCTTTTCCCAGATAACGGATTCGATATTCGATACATTCTATTAGTTATCGGTCGGGTATTGGATTATTCGAGACCTACTGTAGAAAATATTACGTACAGAATAATGTTCACAAAGGACAAATAAAATCACATCGACTCCTCTAGACACAGAAATGTATTAATGCCTTCACACTCGTTCCTTTCGAAGTATACTAAACTATTGCAAATAAAATTACACTCGTTTGATTGTAGAAAAATAGATCTTGTATTACTTCGAATATGTTCACTTTGAACCAATTAAAGGGGATGATTATTCGCTTTCAAGGATGAGATAAAAAATTCTATAAAAGCATGTGTATTTACCTTTATGTGTGGAACAAATTTGATTGAAAATTTACTGAATTTAAAATATCGTGTGTGGAAGACACCTTGCTTTTTGGCTTGGCATTGTGACAGTGTATTGAACAGGTTCCTCCTGCGCGAGCAAAGTCAACCGATTCAAATCGCCTCGGAGATTTCACCACGAAAAGTTTCAACAGATTCTCCGTTGATTTATCGCGGGATGATACCTTGCTCTCGTGCAGTTCTATCGCGACGCGGCACCACGGATGCTTGCAGTTCGACTTTAATAGGGTGTTGCGCAAGAACCTGACTCGCAAAAAAAAAACGAAGAGGATGACGCAAACGACACTGGTATTTTCGTCCTTCGATGCGAGCGAACATTGCTTTGAAAGGTGAAATCCGACGCCTGGAAACGCTCGCTGGTTATGCCTTTGTACTTGGCACGCGCGCGACTCGAGTCGACTCAATCCGACTCGAGTCGACTCAATCCGACTCGACTCGACTTTGCTCCGCTCAGCTCGACTCAGTTACATCGCGGAATAATTAATGACTTTCGTGCGCCGATTAAAACCGACAAATCGAGGCTGATCCAACTTTCACGGGAATTATGAAACTTCCTGTACTTACACGCGCTTGCGCGCCAGGCGGATCGCGCCGTTTCAAATTCCCGCGCTTTTCGCGACGCCGAAATCCGCTCGATTTCGCATTCCACGCGCGACCGAAAAGCTTGAGGAGATTGTCGAAACGTATGAGCATGATTCGCGACTCGCATACAAGTGATCGCCTAATCGCGGGACTCGCAGCGCGTAGCTTTCCACGCGTCATCTCCGAATTGCAATAGTCGACGCCCGTTTCCGGAGAACGCTTTATGCGTCTCCGGTGGCGGATGAATCCTCCGAGGAATCGCAGATGTGTTTCTTTAACAAATCGATTTAAGAACGATGTGTATGCTACGTTCAAACTATTCATGCAATTATTTGCATTATGTATGCAACCTTCGAACTAGCTGCAAGTAAAGTCTTGAACTGTGCCAGGCAGTGCTATTTTTATCTATTTAATTTTTCAAAAGTATTAGCTATTATCGCGGAGATATGATATGCTGTTGTGAATATGTAAGCGAACTATTTTCCTTCCACTGGCAGCAGTGAAAATAAACGATTATTTTACGACTGTATATTTCATTTCAGTTTTCAAGAACATTCTGAAACGAACAATTTATTTATTATATACGTCTCCTACTATCAGGCTCAAGAAAATTCTGTTATGATTAGACTGCGGATTTTTATGCAAAATAAAAATTGTCTGCATCGATTGCAAGAAATAGAAACTAAATTGAATATTATTCCTTCTCTTAATGATTTTAATAGAGGAGAAGTCATATATCGACATGTTCAATTTTGACAAAATTTGTCAACAATTTTCAATGTCAACTACTCAATTTTCCTATAAATGCATAAAGATCCGCAGTCAAGTTATGATCGTATCAAAAATGAAGTATCTATTCTTTGGCAACGTAACAAGCACACGATATTATTTCACTAAGTATTTTATTACGAATATAGTGTTCGACGTAGTTCGACGTTATTGATGCTAACGTTATTGATTGAATACGGGTATTGGAGTCTGGATGCGCATAAATGTATGCAATCTTTATGCACAGCCGAGAGCGAATTCGAAGAAACAGTTCTTTCGCCGGCGAGAATGTTTGCCTGTAGCTTTGTAGTCCGAGAGAGCATTTCGCCGGACACTCAGCACTGTCTGTACAGAAAACAGTTCCGGATTAGAATTTTAAATGGCGGCCAGGGTATCGACGATCCATGAAAACGGGAATTAATATGCGGGCGCGGCGGAGTTCCGGCGCATCCTAGGCGAAACTTGCTAATGGCTCTTTTACCAACTCTTGCTGCCGATAGATCTCGCGAAGTTTACACTTAACGCGGCATACCATGGCGTTCCTATTTTTCGCCAGCTCTTCGGTAATTACAGCTGTGATGGCTTTTTGTCACAGTTCCAACCACTTTTCCGGGCCCATTAGCATCTTCCGCAAGAACAATTTTTGGTAGGAGATAAATACCGCTTGAACGCCGGTTACTCGTGTCGCCGGGTGCAAACAGTCGTGAATGAATGATTATGTCGGAGATTCAAACGCGAATTACTGGCGCGATTGATTCGTCTGTCTAGACCGCAGCTGAGGAAGTCCAGACCACGGTTCTGGAGAAGTTTAGGGTCGCTGTGATTTGAGTTTCTGGTTATTTCGTTCCCTCAATGGACAACCTCGCTTCCTGTGATTAAACAATGACGCGGATAACTAGACTATTTGTCAGAACAATCGTAATCGTTACGTCTTAGATTTTTAATTTTCTACTTCATTAACACTCGTAGTACTGAATTCGTGAAATAAATAAATCTTGGACAAATTTCAGCCGCGTAACGTGCGCATACGGAATTTAATCCTGAAACGTGCTTACAGTAGAAAAAGAAAGTCTACTGAACGCGACGTGTAGATACTGTCTAGCTCTACTGTGTGTAGAAAGTGCAATGTGCGGCTATGCATCCCGTAAATGCTGTCTAATTCTACCGTGAGTCTGTTTCGGAATTAAATTCCATGTGTCTAGTACACGGTACAAATACAGTGATGTGTTTAATCCTCGGATGGCGGATGTTTTTCATTCAATGTAGAGGTCACGAATGTATTAGTTAAATTAATTTAATACTCTTTATGAAAATAGGCTTATAATCAATATAATTATAAAACCTTCTTCTTCTTATTTCTTTATGAAACCGTATCGTGGATTACGCAAGTAAACATGATGCGAAGTGTGTCGTGTTTGGAGTCGTTCTGATGAGAAAAATGTCACGGATACGTTCGTAAAAGTTTTATAAAATAATCATTAGAAACAGAAATGTTTGGTTTAGTCGCTCCCACGTCCCACGGTGGCGTCAAAAGATCGATGAACAGTGCCTGTGCACAATGTAAGTGAAATTTCGATCCCGAAGTTTTCGCATTACTGTAATCTACTATGAAGTTTTTCTGGTTAGCATCAGGATATACTAGATCGTGTAAAGGAGGATCTCGTATAAGGGAGGATGAGAAATTAATGTTCGCTCACGAGATGTTTTGTCGGCGGTGCCGATAGCCGGCCGCAAGAGCCGCATGCCATCGGCGGTGGCCATTCGCAGGTGGATGCAGTTCTAATGCCAGAGACGCTTTGCATCGCGCACGGCATTGCAAGGCCAGCTAGCCGCAAGAAATCGTCGTCGGGAATACCGGCCTCGCAACTTCTCGGCCCGTATAAATCGCGGCACGAAGCAATGTCGGCTCGAGACAAATCTGTTGCATAACTGCTACTTCTATCGGTGGAAATCGTCGCCTCCATCGCGTGATACCTGGCGACCGGCTTCCGCGCTGTAAACTCTACCGTGAACGATCTGTTCGGACTGTTCGAGTCGTTTTTTGCTACTAAATCTGACTTATATTATATTTAATCCTCGATATCTTCATTTCATTTAGTGACTCATTTGCATCATGAACGTATGTGTATCATTTCCTTTTTGTACATAATACGTAAGTATAATACAAATATAATACAAATGTCTATTGTACAAAATATAATACAAATGTGTATTATGCAAAATATAATACAAACGAGTATCATACAAAATATAGTACAAATGTGAATTGTACAAATTATAATACAAATATATATTATACAAAATATAAGACAAATGTGTATTATACAAGACATAATACAAATGTGTATACATAACAGTATGTACGCGAAGCAAAGAATATGTCCATTTGTTGACGGTTCCGTTGAATCCGACTTAATTCGACAAGAATTTATGTACACTTTCTCTTCACCAAGTATTTCTTCCTTAGAACGTTGCTTTATGCAAGCATTATATAAGCACGATTATTCCGCGTCGGTCTTTTTGATCGCGTCCTATTAGGTGCTTTGAATCGATGCGTTGGATACCGATAGTGACCTAATTACTTTGATTCTAGAATTGAATCTCTAATAGCTGTGACAGCGTCTGGAAGATTGGAAAATCTTCCTGAATGTTCCATTTGGTTTGCCATCAGCGCAATTAAGCTATCTTTCGCTTACAAATTCGACTGCTATTCATATCCACAAAAATATGGATAAAGAATCCAAATAATAAAATTAATTTGTATAATATTGCCTCTCTATTTAATGACGGTGGAGTCTTACGGCGAGCGATCTTCTACTGAACATCTCAATTTTATTATCATTTTACACAAAACTTTTTGAATACAGATTCACAATTTTTAGATGTGCTCATTAAATACGTGTGAAACGAATAAACTACGTTACAAATGTAGATCTGCTGTTCTATACTGAACTCGCGTTATCCTTCAGAATATTAGCACGTTAACACGACTCGCATCTCGAGCGTGAATTCATTAGCACCGTCAGGTCTTCGAAAAACATCATTAGCCACAGTCTTTGATTTACTAATCTGTATCGGCCGCGTCCCACATAGAAATCTCTCTCGCGCATCAGCCTTTTTTTCTACGACTTGCAGTTCTCAAGAGCCGATTTACGGAGATCTCTACGTCACGGCGCGTCGCAGAAAAATCGCCGCTGGTTCTGCGAGGTTCAACGAAGAAAAAAGGGGTCATCTCCGCGAAGTGGCTTCGAGAAATCTAGTGGAGGGTTCGAGTACCGTGAATTTCCTGAGCTTCTCCTTTACGATTCTTGTAAATCAATAACTTCGACTATTTATCATCCATAATCTCCAAATAACTCGGTGCCAATCGTTTCGAAGTAATTTACATGTTCATAAGAAAACTAAAATTTATAGAATTCTGTATTTGCAAATTACAATTAAATCAGAATACATATTCATTAAACGTTCATTTTGGTTTCATTGTTTAACATTAATCTAATTAAAAGAATATAATTAAAATTTCTGTAACGATGGAATCCACATTACGCAGATAATAATCATACTAATAATAGTTACTCCAGTCACTGTAATTGTATTTTACTCATTATCTCTTTAATCTTGTGCTTATATTTCCTTTTAATGATCAGCGTAGAATAATGACGAATATGTATTACGTGCACGGTTTCTGACGCACAGAATTTCGTTCCGGTTTAATTTCGTGAAAACGGATTACATTAAGTTGATACTAGAATAATTATTGTAGGAATTTTGTTATTATAGTCGTGGCGTGTAGGATAATTATTTTCTGCATACACGGATTCTTTTTATTGGATTATTATGTCAGTGAAGTATGTGTAAGCAGAGTCAAAGAAACTGTAATCGGCGTTTACGTAAATATGTTAAATACGATTTAATTATGCATAAACACTTCGACGAAAGTAAACACGTTCGTTCGTTGCGAGATATTCGCGTTAATCTGACCCTTTATGCGCTTCGTTTTCCGCCGGTTTTTCCATTCGAGGCGACACGAGTTTTTGCGCGCGACAGCGCCTCGTTTCATGGTCATTATCGTCGCAGTGAGCATAGTCGAGGGAATCGGCGCGCCGACGTTTGCCGTCGAGTGCATAAAATCTGCTCGGTAATGCAGCTGACCGATCTCTCGTCGCGTTCCAACGTGCTCGGCGACATTTCCAAGCGGCGGCGTCGCCGGGTTTTTTAAAAAATACCGTCGAGCTCGGATTTTTGCATTCCATCCCCCCGACGATCGCCTAATTATTCTTGATCCTCCGTTCGTTTGTTGCTCTTCTATTGTGTAGCCCTCGCGGATCCTGCGAGCGGATTTTAAACAGCGGAACATCGTGAAACCACCCTCCGGCCGCGTTCCCAGCGTTATTACCAGTTCATTCGAGTTCATGGATGATTTCAGCTTCCCATGGCTCGATGCACCTCGTTCACATAAAAATATTCACCAGAGAAAATATATACCGCATCGTTCTACTAAATTCATGTCAAAATTGTTCGACCCCAACCGGTAGAATTTTTCTCGTGGCCACAACAATTGAAACTACTTTATCTTGAATAACTAGACTGCGGATTTTGTGGATATACAAAAGAAATAATAACACTAAACCTACCGAGCCTTAAAAGTAACTGATAGATGTTCCATTATTTAAATGACAAGTTCGATTTTATTTAGACTTTGCACGGCTCCTATTGTAATACGTGCTCTACTAGCTATCTATATTTCTTATGAAATAATTTTTATTATTTCAATAATTGTGAAATAAAAAATCTGGAAACGGTCATCTTGACCGGTGATGGTAGGCTTAGTGTTAAGTGGGAGGGAAGAGTTCACTGTACTCATAGATTTCGTAACTTTCTTCTTCCATAATTTACGAGAGGATCGAACGGATATCGATCGATCCACGTACAGAGGAAAGGTTCTGTATATTCGATGAAGAGAATTCTAATTTCGATCAAGGGAGATACCTGGATATCTACCATATCTACCAGATACCTGGATAGCGCGTAATAATTCTACCTGGAAGTCGGCGGACGCGGAACAACCGATCTCCGGCGATTAGAACGATCCAGCAACCCTCGCAATCAACTTAATAAATTGCATTCTCAAATCGGGAAATGGTCGAGGCGATTCGACGCAGGAAAAATCCGAGCATTTCCGTTCTTGTTTATAGGGTCAGATGGAGGCTAGCCGATGGTTAGTTGCGGGCGATTCGCGCTTTCCGGATGATTTACGGTGTTCACGGACGATTGCGCTTCTGTGTGGGCCGAGATTACAAAGAGATATCGCGCTGCTGCTTGTGCACGACGTTAGATCATCTGCGAGAGGTGGCTACGGTGGATACGGATCTCACAATTCAGCTTAATTACCCTTCGTGATTGCTGTTCAGCTATTGTTGGAGCATTTTTTTCATTGAGCGCCTACGGGTCGAATTAGAAATGATTAGCTTGGTTTCGTTCGTTAATTTACGTGGGGTGTCTCGTAAGCAGTGATATGCAAACTGCAAACATTTATGAGGAAAATCGGTCACTGAAGTTTGAAATATTGAATAATTAATGCAGACAATTTTTATTTTGCATCAAGATCCGCATACTAGTATGTATGTATCTGTATAATTTTCTGAAAAAGATCATGAACGTCCATAAAGTGTAAAATGTCCTCTGTTCCTAATATTTTTTATGCACTTCTATACCCGACTGTCAATTGAAATTGTGGAAGAAATTTGTTTTTACCGGACTCCATTTTTACAGAAAATAGATCAGAAAGTTTATGTGCTTTACATTCGCTGGCAATTGCGATAAGTAGATTCAGTAGGTCATGAACAGACGCGTTAGCTAAGTAAGTTTAAGTAACAGCACGCGCGACTGGCGTTTGAATTAAAATTTTTTCGTGGAACGTACTGAGCACGATAATACGTCACCTTATATTTATATTTGCCATTGCTATAAAATATATTGTATGATACACGTTTCAATTTACGTCGTGAAATTCTGCATGCAGTTACTGTTTGGTTATTATCAGGCGATTATTGTTCAAGCGATCTTTTAGGAGAATATAAATCATTAATGAACATTGTTACAAAACCTCTCGTCAATCCGTGCTGCGCCGACTCTCGTTTACAGCTGTGTAACACGGTCGTTCTTTTTGTGCAGTGATCAGTAGCTATCATCATTTCACCAGCATCCAGTACTGAATATTTAAAGCGTCTTTCAATCTCAATCCTGAATAGAGGAACAGTTTATGTTTGATGATCATTCTGAATATGAATAATGGAATGGTAATTAAAGCTAACAAGAGGGAACTGCAATACAGATGATTGCTCTTCGAATCGATAGAACAGCGGGGATCGATGGGAAAAATAGCAAGAAGAATTCTAATGGCATTCGTTATGTTCTGATGCTTTTAGCGCAAAAAGAAGGTTTCAATATTGCCGGATCAACTTGATTTTACTTTCAATGGAATCTGAATCCTTGGCATGATTTATTATTAGGGCAATTTAAAGGATGTCTAAACTTCTTTGAACGACCTTCGTTATTTACAGTTCAAAATAAATTTTCATTGCATTACAGTATCCGATCACATCTAAAAATGGCATAATTCTGTTGTGACATTTTCGAAGAATTGGTTTACTAAATAATAGGTAAACAAAATTTTGAGAAAATTGCTGTCAGCATTCTACATTTTTAATGCGGCACTAAAATCATAAAATTCGATGTGGAACATACTATACAGAAAAATTCTCGAGCATGTTTACAACACGCCAGTCAGCTCGTAGTCGTCACCGTTGCCATTCGAGTTCAGTTCTCGTATTTGCGACTCGATCTCACAAGAAGATTCGAATTTCATCGGATGAAAGCTGGCGTCAGTTTTCGAAACGATACTTATTCAAACAACTAAGCCGCCGTTGAAACAGCAACGTAGATGCCAAAGCCTCGGCGAGAATTCTGCAATTACTAAAAGTAAGTGACCGAGCCTCGTTAATTAACGAGCGCCCCGTCAGCGTCGATTTTGCGCCCCGACAAATTGCCCGTCCACCCAGATCACGGAAAACTCTCCCAACCCTCGTAGCCCGCTTTTATAAATCTAGCTTCACACTTTTCCACGTTGCTTTGCTCGCGACAAGCTCCTTCACGGGTTCGATCCGCATAAACGTTTAACCAGCTGGGGAGACGCGCCGAGTTCAAAGGATAAAACCGACAACCTACACAGTTATTTTCCTTCGAGTTATCCGCCTAGCGAACCGTGCGCGGAAATCGTAAAAACTGAACCGGATTGTTGATCCTCTCGTTGCTCAGTTAATATCGCGTGTGTACCGACCTTGAGTAATATTTTTATCCTCCCCCCCCCCCCATGAAACGTTAGTACTTAGTTAGTAGGCAATAAAAAGCTGTTCGATTTTATCGCGTTGCTATGGTAATCATTGTTATGGCATACGGTATTTAAAAAATGCCATATTGGATTTAATTTACTATGTACAAAATATGCGAAAGAACTAATTAGCAGTTTTCAAGAATTTTTTAAGAGGAGAGAACACATGATGTTAGGTTGTGTGCATTTGTACATTTGAACGAGCAGACCACGGAGACCTGAAAGCTTCGAGTAAATGTGTTCAAACATTTTATCTTGTTAAACAATCTATAAACCGAGGATCCGTGGACTTCGGTAGCCTGATTGTGAGTCATGAGGCTTTAGTACTGAAGGACACTGCATATACTCAGGAAGTAGGAAACTGTGGTTCTTTAATGTTCTTCGCTTTCCTCGTAAAAGGACACTGGTTTCATTAGAGTAGGCTTATGCCGAAATCGATGTCGAGCCAATCATCGAAACTTTGAATTAAATCATTGATTTTTACCGATCGATCTCATTACCTAAAACCGCTTTCTGATTCCAGAAATTCATTCAAATAAACATGTTTTTGAAAAACATATCAACTCTAACACGGGCTTCACGTTTTCACGATTATCGATCAGCATGACGAGCTTCGACGAGCATCGTTCGTCGCGAGGGAATGGGGGCCGCTCGGCGTAGCCTTTTAAGGTCGATTTCGTCGTTCCGCGTGTCTGCTTTGATAGTCGCGAACAGAAAGGAAGCATCGTCGTCGCTTCTTGCTTCTCGCGCGAATTATCCGACACGTGGGTCTCGATTTCTGCGCTGAAACTCCGCGCTCGTCAGGTTTCCTCGGAACACCGTCTGAATAGCGTTTTCCTGACGGCCAAACGAGCGCCGTTATCGTTATCTCGGGAACGATGACGGACGACTGGCAACGGCGAAGCGGCGCGAACAACGCGACTCGTCGAGATAATTTGAATATCGAGGCGAGGCACGTTTGCGCCACCTCCTTTATCCACTTACGAAGACACACCGGCGCGGATAATGAGGCGCGCAACGATCCGCCGGATCTCCTCGAGGAATATTCATCGCGGGATTCTTCTATTTTTACAATCGGAATACCGGCCGCGCCGACGCATTCCAATATTGTTCTGCGTCGTGATTGTTAATCCTTTGCCGGAACTGCGGCACTTGCTTATCCGGCCCGATCCAGCGAGTCGCGTTCGTCACCGGTCAACCACGATTTCTCGTTGGAACTCGCGAAACGTGAGTCCGTGATACTAACACGTTAGTCCGTGATACGGACTAATCCGCGGTGAATTAGAGTCGCGGACGTTTTGTCACGTAATTGCTCCGCTCGTATCAGTTTTTGTTCGTTGTTCAGCCGATGAAACTCTTCGACATTTCGGAATTTCTTTAACACTAAACCCACCATCACCGGTCGCAATGACCGGTTCCAGCTTTGTTATTTTACGATTATTGATTTAATAAAAATAATTTCATAAGAAATATTGGGTCGCTCGGAAAGTCATTTCGTTTTCTTAAGAGAAAATGAAAGCCAATTTTTTACCATTTGGAATAAGTTTTATGGCATTTTGTTCTTGCGATTTTCAGGCAACTTAATGATTCCATGCTCGTAGCATTTCTGTTTTTGATTAGCAAAATATTGAGTTATACGACTTTTCACGACTTTATTCGAAATGAGATTTGCACCGCATAAAAAATGTTGAGAAAAGCGAAAAACATAGTAATCGATGGTACATCCTCTCTTTTAGATATTCCTGCAAAGTACATGAGAATTCATTTCGGAGATCGTAAGATGTCGGAATTATATTTTTGAACTACGAAACAGAAATTGATTTTTGAAGTCATCCAAGTAAGACGATCCCTCCACCATTAACGATTGAATTGAAAATGTTTTACACTTTTTGCTGCCATCATTGTGCTTCATTATGCAGCTTGACGAGATAAGCATTTATCTTATTTATGTAGACCACCCTGTACAGAAAAAATTCTGCTTTCTCCATAGAACCAAGAAAACCATTTCCGACCCGTACAAGTCGGTGTTCTTAAAGTTGTAATTAGAGGACTCAGCCGGTGGTGTTTCCAGGATAAGTGTACATGTTCGCGATAAGATAATCTCCGGATTTAATTGCTACTTCCTCTTATGCGTTAAACGGCTACATGCTTCTGAACGATTGAAAAATAAGAGGAGTTGAAATATTTTTTTAATATGGAAAATTATGTTTCTTTACAAAGTCAACGTATACAGGTTGTGATATGATATTTAAGGAGTATTTGTTGAAACATTGAGCTAGATTGCTTGTACTTTCACGAAACAATTTTTCAAACACTGTTTGTGATGATAGACATTTTTTATTAAATTTTATATCAAACTGGACAAAAATGTTACTGCTAAAATTTTATCCAGATTGGTTCAACAGCCGGCGAGGTAACAAACGTGGCGGAAATAAAACGACGAGGGATAGATCTAGGTAGAAAAATATCAGCGCGGCGATGAGGTTTATTGAACCGGAACCCGGAACACCGTTTGCCGGATTGCTGCACCCATTGATTCACGGTGTTCAACGTCGAACCTCAATCTCGGCACCAAAATAGACTATGGCCTACTCAGCCTACTGGTTGGCTAATGGATTCGTCAGCAGGGCTGCCTATTAGGTGTACACGATTTGGGGACGCGAGATGTTTAGATCTATTTCAGGCCTACGAAGATCGTCTCCAAATTGAATGACGCACAAAAGTTAATACGCACTTTGCAGATATGCAGCCAATATTTTTGGTTCCATTGGCGAGCTCCGTTCGTATATTAGTTGCATATAATTGCGCAAATTCGGAATTTTTAAAACTTGTAAAAAGAAGTTATGCAGAATTGTATCTCCTATTCTAGAATTTTTATCCTGTCATTAATAACTCGGATATCGCACAAAAATATTTCTAAACATCATAAAATACAAGGCGCGATGAAGTTCCAACTCCATCTCAATTTTCACTACTGAATATATTCGAAAAGGAAATTATATTTTATTTAATGTCAGCTCCTTCAATCTACTCTACGAGGATATATATTTGCATAAATTACACAGTCTAGTAATAGCACACATGCAACAGCATGTAAATCCAGTTTTTTAATGGAATAATTCATTGAAAGAGGAATTCCAAGTGGGGGGGGGGGAAAGAAGTTTCCTCTTCGAACGGTTACATAACGTCAAAATTTGATACTTATCCAGCAGATTACGTTGAGTTGCAACTAAAATCGAGACGCAAATATGTATTTCATAATATCTTGATACCGGCGTGTTTCAATTCCGGTATTTTCTACTTCCCGAATAAACCGAACATTTTTGTTCAACTGAAGATAGAATTACTAAGCAATAGAAGTGATCAATTAATTTCTTTATACACAAATTACAAAGAACCTATTTAATAATTTTGTTTTAGCGAAGGAGTTCCCCACGAGTTTAATAATATTCTTGTTATTTATTCTAACGGTTATTCTGGGTGGTCTACTTACTCGAATAGTTTACACATCGGAAACAAGTTTCGAGAAAAGTCGACGTAAATACGTTTGTCGGGCGCACGTGCGTACGAGCATTAGTTTCCCATGTCTGACCATAGCTAGCAGTTTCTACTTGTGTAACAGTGGTAGCTTACTGTAACTTATGTACGAACACAATCCCAGTGGCAACTTGGTTCTCGGCTCGGTTTGCATTCTTACGGACACAATTCAAATTTAGGCTCCCATTGAAGACACCAGTTTGCGTAATAACAGGTCTCGCGTAGGTGTACGCTCTAAGTTCAAGTTACGTTCAACATCCACGGACGTTCTTTCCTCACAGCGCCGGAATTGCCATAACATTCATGATTCGTGCACATTTTACCGATCTGCAAGCGGTTCTCAACATGAAATTCTGTCTACATAAATTAATAATAAAGTTGCTCGTCGCTCTAGGATTGTTATGTGCTTCATTCTTCTTATAATTATATTATATACAGGGTGTTCCAGTTTTTTCCGGCCAAACTTTGCCAGCGTGTTCTACACGCAAAAGTAAGAAAAAAATGTTATATGAACATATGCTCTTAAATGTTTTATTAAGGAGTTATAACTAATTATACAAAATGATAATGAACTGGCATTTCGTCGACACAGCGTACGAACGTATTATATAAATTTTTATGTAAACATAAGAGTTTATGTAAACACAAATAGAGATATTCATAATACGTTCGTACGCTGTGTCGACGAAATGCCAGTTCATTATCATTTTGTATAATTAGTTAATAACTCCTTAATAGACATAAATTTTGTCCAGCCGTTTGTGATTCTGGCTCACTGTGCATCGTCCCCGACGGATTAGCAATAGTGTTCAAGGGAGATCCTCTCAGTTAGGATCTCTGGGATCCGAACCATGAGTTCCGTTGATCCATGTATCACCGTAATACCACTACCGATACGACAGTAGCTCTCATTTCGCAAAACCGTTCCGGAACTGTGTCGGCCGGTCGGATTAGCCCGTGACAGAGCGTTGCAAGCGTTCCCAAGTGGGTGGGGATAGCGGATAGCCTAAAGTTAAGCAAAGTGACATGCGGCAACGATTTCCGAGGCGCTGGTTACCGCAACAAGACCGCGTACTTTATTGTCAGATCTCGTGCACACGTTCTCGCGGTCCGAGACAAGGCTTTCGAGCACATTGGTCCCCACTCTGTGCACCTGTGGACGACAAACGGGAGTGCGAGACGGCACGTTGTCGAAGGTGTACACGTATTCCGGCGAGTGTCCGTCGAAGCAGACGGAGTGGTAGGAGGTTGAGGCTCGAAGGAAGGAGCAAGAAAAGACTTGCCGGCAGCGAGGAGGTACCTGTGGCTTCTCGAACAAGTCGCACGGTCGGGCATGTTCCAGCGAGTCGTCCGGTTGTCGGCGCGGATTGCGTGTTCGAATCGATATCGCTTGAAATCGCGTTAACGTCGACCGTCTTCGAAGTGGTGCTCGATGAGTCGTCGAGCTGGTTGATCAGTTTCTGACAGTGTCGAGCCGCGAGCAGCCCGTGAAATCGCGAAATCGCAGCGCGACCACGCAGGTGGCGCTCGCCAAAAGCGTAACAAAAACGACTCGGTCACGGTGCGTCGCGTGTTCGATGTTTTCCCGGGAGAGAACCGCGCCGCCGACGGAATTTCTAAACAGTCCGAGGAGAAAGGAACTTTCTAGGCTCGAGCACCGTCGACGATGGCATCGTTTGTCCGATAATCGACGGCCTAAAGCCCGTCGGGCCTCCTCATGGTCCTGTCCGTGGCCACCAGCGACCTTTAGCTGCAACGCGGCCACCGAGCCGCCGTCAGCTGCTAAACAACCGATTAAATTTACATGGTGACGCAACACGCGCTCGTGGCCGTCGACGACGGACTACCAAGAAGCCAGTTGCGAGCGCACGTCACGGTGAAAAGGGGCGTCCGCGATCCGGCAATCTCGATTCGCTGTAGATCATTTCCATCACGAATCGACGCCTCGTCATTCCCGTCACGGTGATTCGCCGAACTACTTCGGCCACGAGCCAGACGGCCTGCTACCGTCCGTTTTCCCTCGGAGAAAAAGTGAAATTTCTTCGAGGATTGTCGGGCACAATAAATGCGCTATCCCGGACGCTACAGACGCGTTTACAACCGCTCTTGTCGCGCGTCGGATGGATTTCGTGCGGTTTTCCTACGGAGAACTGGGTCATCGACGATCCACGCTCGCCAGACTGCGGCAGGAAAATTGTGGTTCACGCGTCCACTGTGCGAAAAAGAACTCTGATTTCGTCTCCATTTGAATTGTTCTAGTGTTCAGGTTGACCGAGTTTAACAAACCATTGGGAAGCGAGTTTGAAATCGCGAGGATACAGTGCGATCTCCGTTTTAAATAGAATTAACCCTCCAGCAGTGCAAAGGGATTATGTTTTCAACATAATTTGAACGACAAACGTTCAAACAAGAAAACTTGGCATTTCTCCGGAGGAGCAAGCTCAAACAAGAAAATCTCCAGGATAAAGTCTAATCCGGGTTCTACATACTGATTGCTTTTCAAGTAGCATCAAGTGAAAGAGAGAAATCCTGCGGTCCAAGTATATTCTAATCCCCGACCGGTGTTTACATAATCCACGTGTAGAATTCTTGTTTAACAAACGCTCCTCGGGAGATCCAATTCAAACAAATGGATCTCGGGGATAAAGCCTGATCCAGCTTCAAAATATTGATTGTGCTCCAAAGAGCGGCGCGATGGGACTTCGGCTTCTTCCAACTGTGTTCTTATTCAGTAGACGATCCGTCTACGAAAATTGTTCAGTTATTCGTCTGGAAATATTTTAGATTATGTTCAATGTTCACGTGGACGAACTATAGTTTCTACGAAAGTAGAGATGTTCAATTTCTCTTCGATACCCACACGAGCAAAGTGCAAATTTCGTCTGAAGAGCTAAAGTGACGTCGATAAAACAGTACGAATAAATATACAGAAGCGCTAAACAGGTGAATCGAAATATAGAATTGATAGTTCTACATCCGCGAAGGGGTGATCGCAGCTTTCGGGAAGGGTCGATCGAGGCAGGAGTAGAGTGATAAAGTGTGATCGAGATTGAAGATAGTGCAGTGCGTCAGAAATCAGGTGGCTTCGCTGTCGTCGAAGCGGACCGTGCATTTCTGTGTCTACGGAAGCGTGATAATCCGCGGGAATTATGCGAGAAGGTGTTGAATAGGGGTCGGGGGAGCTGTGACCGGGATGTTAGTGAGATTGGGGATGACATGGGAGCCGGCGACATGAATAGGGAGATACCGAGCAGCACCCTAGCGACTCTCAGGGGTATCCTGGTGAGCTCGTTGTCGAGGGAGAACCTGGGCCCGCACGATCTACCTGTCCAAGAGAACGGGAGGCATCGACCTTTGCGGAAGGTGCACTTTCACGAAGGTACATTCGGATGTTCGGCTCGGCCGTTTCGATGCCGATCATTTAAATATAAACGAAGGAACCGGCCTCGCCCATCGGCTAACATTGTTGCCCGCAAGCACACCCGGTAGTTTTCGTAGAACGATCGAACTATCGGGGAAATTCGCTCGAACAGGGAGAAAGTTTGCGACTGCGACGACGCGGACGTTCGCTAGTGAAAACCGAGAGCCATGGGATGTATGGTCGAGGGGCTTTTACACGATTCCATTTCGCTCAATTTGCTAAGGCGGTTTACGCGATTCCCGGGAACACTTAGAACACCTGCTCGAGGATTGAGACCTTGCCGAATGACCGTTCCCCTGTTTGCCGTGAGTCATTCCGATCTTTCGATCGCTATCCGGTAGCGATCATTTTCTGAACGTTATTCATCGCGCGCTTTCTAGTCTGATGATCATTCTCGTAAGAAACACGGATTGTTTCGGTCGACAGGTTCTGCCTTGGGAGACATTACAGAGGTGTTCGATAATGTTACGTACTTGGACAAATGTGAACGTTGTTGAAGACTGTGTTTATTGAAAAAGTGTTAAGACTCACGCGTCCAAAGAGATTCGGAGACCCTGATGAAGAGTTTGTTGGTTTTAAGGTGACAGGTTTTCTAATTTCAATTACTAAGAATTAATTTTCTTCCTTATTGACGATGCCTTTGATCGAAAATGTAAAAGGATTGCGAGGAGGTGAGAGTCGCAAACTACGGTTGAGAAACTTTTTAAAGGATCTCTTTAACAAGTAAAAATCGTTTTGTGTTGCATTTCTTTGCCGTTTAACAGCTTAAAACGCGTTCTCGACGTATCATAGCTAGATTCGAATGTTTGGTAGCATTGAAAGCAATGACAGGCACACGCACGTATAAATTGGAGTGCATGGCGCTCATGGTTAAGGCCGATTATTGCAGCACAATACCACATAGTGCCCTTCTGATACAGAGACGTGTGCAGATATAGTTATCATTTACGACCAACGAATTGCCAATTAATTGTAATTAGTCGATGTACACTGTAAAACACTACCTGGAACAGTAATGAATAGACTGCCGATCTTTATGCATTTATAGCAAAATTGAGTGAGTGATATTGACAAATGTTGAAAAATTGTAGGAATTGAAGATGCCAATATATGATTTCTCCTGTATTAAAATCATTAAGGGAAAATTAACATTCAATTTGGTTTCTATCTTTTGCAATCAATGCAAACAATTTTTATTTTGCATAAAGATCCTCAGTCTAGTAATGAGCATTCGGTGCAGCAAGGTTTTCATTTAAAAATTAACTGCTTCAGTGTATAATAATTCGACCACTCACTGTAAATACATTTTTCTTGCGATGTCTACTGACAATGGCTGTAACGACGAGTCTCACCGCGTGTATAGCAAAACAACTCTATTAGAGTTTCCCGGAAACCTAGTTGTTTTCTTTAGCCGGTGAAATCATTCGTCGACACAATAAGCGTCTCGAGTGCTCCTTTCGCGAAGTAGTCCGCAAGAATTTAAATTTGCACACTCCCATTCTTCCAGATGTTCGCGGCATATTGCGCGCGAGACTCTCCGGTTCAAATATACCGAACTTATTACAACACAAATCGATCTCCGCCGTCTGAATGCCAACAGTCCACAGCGTGAATTCGTTCTCAGAGTGGTGAACTCGCGGAGGAATAGTCTCTATCCGTCGAATTCGCTCGTTATTCCGCTCACGTGCGTCATTCTGCTTATAAATCGAGGATGACGATCAAACTTTCCATACCGCCATAACGATCGACTGACCCGACCGGGTGTGTTCGCCGGCAGCTTCGGTTCGCGTTCGTCGCTTGACAAGATAAAATATTCGCGCAATTCGCGCCATGGGATTGCTCGATGTTCCCAATTGAAGACGACCGAGCGAGTTTCTCCGGAAAGAAGATGAATATACGCCATTAAGCTGGGGTTTAACTCGTTCCACGGGAAACAGGCTGGATATAAGCTGAGCTTAGAACACGCCCATGATCGCCGTTCGTCTTGATAGGCCTCGCGGAATCGATACTTTGATCTTGTTTTGAGAAATGTACTTGCTTTCTGGAGAGACTCCTAATCAGTGTCTACATCAGTTTAACTCTTTATACGCGTTGCGATTGGAATATCCTGCATCGGATAGCTGGGAATATATTTCACCGGCGAAATGGAGCTCGATGGTTTGAATCGCGTTATCAAATTTGATGTCTATCTCCGTTGGTACAGTTTGATTGGGAACAGTGGCATGCGTCGAATTATCAGATATCACATTTTCATATCAATGATTTGCTCGCTGTTTATGTTTGTCGGAATTTGGGACTTGTGTATCGAACAATTTTGGATGTGTCATATTTTTGGGAAAGAAAATATACTTCTGAGATTTGGATTGTCGTATCAATTCTGACTGATCTTGGGTAGATCTTGCGTATAAATCTACACTAAAGTCCAGGACAGCGTTTCTTATCGAATCTTGAAACATTGAATGACGATAATTTATTCGTTCTTTGTGTTTGAAATTTCTGTATCAGATAATTTGTATTATTGAAATATGCTAATCTATTGTCTGCCTGCGTACAAAATTTCCAGTCGGTTCGCGACTCGTATTTGCACAATTGAATCACGAACAGAAAAATAAGCTGAATGATAATACGTCATTTCTGTGCATCAGAGAAGATCATATTCTCAGCATACTGTTGCAATAATATTTACGATAACGGGATGTCATAATAGCGTAACCCCGACTCGCAGCAATAGATAGTGAACGTTTGATATGAAGAGACTTTTATTTCCGGTGTGTGACAGTAGATATGCGATTGAAGAACGTCAGAAGAAGGCGGTGACCCTATTTCCCGCGTTGAATAAATTCGAAAAAGTATAAATTTATTATTAACATAAAACTCAAAGTCAAAGTAATTCACTAAATAAGCAAGCTGAGTCAATAGCTGGAAAGCTATGTTTAAGGGGATAGATCCTTTTTCCAGGATTGCAAGGGTGCGGGATTCGCGTTCTCATTTCTTGATAATACAAAAATGGGATTTTCCAGTAGTCAAACATGCTAGATAAAAGATCGATCTAGAGCGCTATCTCCCTCAAAAGCCCTATTTTTTCGTTTACGAGGAATAATTTGCATTATTCGGAAGCATACAACTGCGCACGTAGCCATTTTCATAACCACATGCTGCCAAATAATTCAAATTACGCCTCGTAAACGAAAAAAATAAGACTTTTGAGGGCGATAGCACCCTAGATCGATCTTTTATCTAAATCTTTTATCTAAGTTTTTGACTACATACTGAAAAACCCCATTTTTGTATTACCGAGAAATGAGAACGCGAATCCCGCACCCTTGCAATCCTGGAAAAAGGATCTATCCCCTTAAACATAACGCTACCGCCTTAATTACTTAATTTTGCTACTCGATGCAGAAGCACAAGATTTCCGTTTTAAGTTTAGACGGATAATTGTGTCATTCATACATCAACGATGCGGCATTTAATGTGTGAAAGCTCTCGGCTGTGTATAATAGCAGCGCACTGTTGTCCCTAACGAAGCTAGCGGCAAGTTAAGAAAGACTGTACTTTGGCGACCTAAAGAATAAAAACAAACAGAAATCAGACTACGAAACGGAGAAACCTCGAATTAAAATGTTTTTCTTCCGCGATCAAAGATTCGAGGGAATGAATTCATATTCATCCAGTGTGCAGCCTGACCCCGAAGAAGAGTCTGTTTCCACTGGCCGCGTTATTTGTTTCGAATGTGATTGCGGCCTTACAGTAACGGGTCAAGCCGGCGTTGGACGGCTCGTTGGATTTTTCTCGTTAAACGTAATGAAAGATTTCCGCGAGAAGTAACGTTATCACGCGGCCGGTATTGTTTACCCTTACGCGGCGACGTCGTTTCCTCTTCCAAATCTGTCTTAATTACTGCTCACGGTTGCATTCCGAGAACTTCATCGCCAGTCCCGTGACTAATAGATCTGCTGATGTCACGCACCAAAAAGTGCCGGTTACTTGGACTCCCGTCTGCTCAGACACCGCCAGCACTTAACGGGAATTACAGTAATGTCTCACTGTTTCTGAAAACGTTGAAATGTTTGAAAAGTTAGGTTTGGATGAACCATTGCTAACTAAATTAATATTGTAGTATGGGGACAAAGGGTATTGAAGAATTCAGATACCATCGGTTCGGATAATCGAGGTTCTACTGAATTGTGAACTGGACGAGCAACTATGTTCCTTGGTAAACGTTAAGGCGTTACAAGGATGATAGGATCGGTTGATTTCTGTGCTAGATCGACCTTCGTGGATCACTGACGGCGCACAATGGGTGATTTCTTTTGTGATAGCTTACGAGAGAAAGATTCGACGGTTGTTGGCTCATAAATTTTGTCCCTGTCGTTATTACGTCACACTGGGAGCGGTAACTTCATATTAACGGGTATTAAACAACTGTCTTTACGATGTTATTGTTATTATTTATTCATGAAGTGATCCCGCCAGCGCATGTATCATGGGAATGATTGCTGGTGATGGCAATATTGCCTTTCGAGACGTGTAATGATCCATAATTTAAGCCATTACAGGCCATATGGAAATCGAAGAATAGCGGGGAAGTATGCGGGATATTTAAGCCTGGGATTCCTGAGATTTTAAATAATGTTTATTCTCGTTTAATAAATAAGAATTCCCACTATTGAATGCTGTTCCGTATTGTTGATCTTTTATATTATTTGCACGACTAATAGGAATCAGCCTGTTTGTGTCGGAACCAATGACCAAGCCAATGTGCCGTAGAATTTAATTGAAAAATTAATTTCGCCAACCAGAATTGTTATCTGGAAGACGTCGCATAGTCGGGACGTCGTCAATGAACCCTCAAGATCGTACTCCAGTTCCGTTCTATTATGTAACGCCGTTCTTATTCCCACTATTGTTTCGTATGACCGGAGCGAATCCACGCCTACGGGTCAGCATTCCAGCCAGAATGGTAATCGGAAATGAAAAGTTCCAGTCGGACCCGCGTTCCGTAGCGTCCTCCGGATGAAAAGCAAAACCAATTGAAGGGCAATCTGGGGATGGCGTAGTGGCGAATATCGGCCAATCAAACCCTTGACGGTTACCCGGCCGGAAGTGCGTGAATTAGAAACAGTGTGACGGCCCGATAATTGGGGGCGGGGATTGATTTATCTGGTAATTAACAATTACGAACTGATGATAGTGCGTAACAGGACGGTTTAGAAACGCGTCCTGCGACACGCTGGCCACTTACCAAAATTTGGGCTATTCTGGGTAAACATCGAATTCCGAAAAGTAATTTCTAGCACAAATGGTATAAAATCTAATCAAGGCGGACGTTATTAATAATAATTGCTTTTCTTAAATTTCATCATAGAGATTAATAACTCGCAATATGAAAGATGAAAGGCTGCAATTTGCAGCGAACGAGAAACTGTCGTTCCGTACCGGCCGGTAATCTATAAAATAAAGAGTCAGCGATGAAAAATAACCTCCGTTGTACGATGGATCAGCTGAAAGTTCATTTGTGTTTTCATTTATCAACATGTATTTCTTGTCTCTCATCGCTACATTGATGGTTTTTCTCTGTTTCAGGTGAGTACACCGCCATAGACCAAGAGTACCGAGACTCCGAGCAGCAGCCAGGTAGTGGTGGTACGTAGAGTGATACCACGAAGATTGTCGTTTGGTGTCTCTTTGGCTTAGCAACCCACCACTTTCATACCATCAATCTGAGAACGGGGAGAGTGTGAACCACTTTATCGAGTTGATTGTTCAATCCGATAAATTGCTTGTCACCTTTCAACGCGTTCACTGCCGTGGTCGCTGCTGAGAAACCTAGTACTCATGAAAATCTTACAAAAATAATATAATTAACGTTTCCGGAGCAGAATCGGGATACCCCATAGATTCATAGAGGTCCTTAATATCTGAGGCGTGAAATTTTGGCAGTCAACGTGTTCATCAGATCATTCAGCAGCTATGACTTTACGAAGATCTCATTCGATGGTTTCTGTGAGCAGTCAGATCTTTGCTTCTTCGTACCCTTGAGCATGCATAAGACGAAAGACTCATAACACTGGTCAACGAATCGTAACTTTTCCGATTTGTAACTTTAAGTAAATATGAATTGGTGATTTTGAAAATTTTAGCAATGCCATCCGCAGGTCAGAGTAATTAGGTTTTCTTCTACCTATTTAGTTGTCGAAGTATGTTGACAAATATACCCAAGCATTGCACGTTTTAGGGGTCTTTCTCATTTTGACCGTTGTCTAAGCATGTTTCCGTACTCATGATGTAATGTTAAATCATATCACCTCATTCGGAACAATTCTACATTACTCTGCAGATTAGAACTATGTGTCTATCATTATCAAAGCATAAGACGTCTTCAAATTTGAAAACTACACATGAGAATTTAAAAACATGCATTATTTCGCAAATTTACTGAAACATTTACTTCAAGTTTCAAATCTATGTACATACATCGCCCAGTAAACTAATTGTTGTAACTTCTAGAAAGTACTCAAGTCGTTTCATCCAATCTTCAGAAAGTTATTCCATTTTGTAGGATGATCGAATATTAATAAGCTTTACTGTATGCGTTGGACAGTGTAATTAAGACTGTGTCCAAGCCACGAACAGTATTGGCAGGTTGAACTTACGTCGAAACTTGGACGAACCGGATAATCAAGACGTGCTTAATGAACCCATTCAGTTCATGCTAGGTCTAATATTGAACACCGGCGCGAAATCGGATACTCTAGAAAAGTTGCCTGGAGAATCGGATATTTGCGGAAAGTTACCACGGGATTGCCGAGGAATGTGTACTCGTGTATCCGTCGATTCTACGAGCGGAAATAATCGATAGCGGTGTCGAGTCTCGAAATACAAGGCTTCCCTCGCGCAGGAACTTGATCCGTTTCGCGAATCAGATAATGATAACGTAAACTTGAGCAGAATTATCATTTCCATCGCTTATGAAAGAAAATATATTTATGTGGTGGTCATGAAATTCAATGCTCTTGGGAGATCAAGTATTCGGACCCTTGTAACATTAATATGAGGACAAGACTATTTACATTTAGTAACACTAGGACATCATGGTAATTGTACAATAAACTGTATATATTAGAGCCTTCATCTAAAAAAATCCTCGGGTCCGTGCTTTTGTTTAGATCAGTTCTACTATTTTTTTATGACTTCGCCCACCGCGCCGAACGTAGAAAAGGGTAGCGCGTGTAAACACAGACCGCGCAGCTGGTGCTCCGAGAGTTGATGACGTAGAATCGGCTGGAGCAGGTCCGGACAGGACTCGCGCTGGCCGGTCGAGGTAGCCGATTCTACGTCATCGACTCTTGGAGCCCCAGTTGCCCTGAATTATTAATAAATTAACTTAACTAGGCAGATAATCTTGACAACGGAGTATCTGACCTTCAAATGACATTAAGATGGTAAGAAGATAAATAAATATGTGATATATTTACTAAAACAGAGGCGATCCTATGATTAGGTCTTGCTCGATGTTACACATGGACGCTTCCCGTGACGACAACGTGCTAAAGTTCGGAGTGTAAGACGACGAAACATGCGGAGATTGTTCTAGATGGTAACAGCAGGGAATATGCTCATTAATGCGACCTTTCTCTCGCGTAATTATCGATCAGGGCACGCGCGCTTGGGTGTGCGACCACAACAGACCGAAGTTTCGCCGGAACCGCCGTCAAATATTCGACGAGCGCGAAATTAATTGCTCGTCACGGCCCGTTCCCCTTCGCCGTGGATCTCCGGATAAAGTGTCAAGGAGGAGGGCTTCTTCACGCTCGCGAGATCCTCTCGTCTCATCTCGAGCCTCGCGCTTGACAAAGTGCATATGAAATATAACGAGAATGTGGGATGCTGCTGCATCCTCGGCGCAATTTCGCGCGAGCACGTTATTACACGCGCTCTCTCGCGCGGGGGCGAAAAGGGTCGAAGAACGCGGTGGGCGCACACGGTAAATCTTTGACTCTGCCATGGGCGTTTTCAGAACCCGGATAATTAAGCGTCCGTGATATTATCAACGTACCCCGCGTTTTCCCCGAGACGTTCTAAGTCAACTTCCTCTCTATGAGGCGGAAGATCTATCGTCGGCTTGTAGGTCACTAACGCAAATTAATACTGCATGTGACGGCTATGGCCGTCAAATTTTCATTAATGTACTGATAATCGACGACGATTGCTGTCTGTTCCGATCAATGACTAATAGAAGCTTTCAGCTCACGATAGATCTAAATTGCAGTTTCTCACAATTTTGATTCCTCAATCGTTAAAATGCAGATCTTGAAAATGACAGAAAGGATAACGAACTTATTAGAATTATTAAAGGAAGAAACAAATTTTTATTTGATTCCAGTACCTTGTGATTGACGTAGAAAATTTTTACGTTGCATAAAGATCCGCAGGCTAATGATTATCAGACACAATGTCAGAGAATTAGAGAATGGTTATTAGTAGACTGCGGATCTTTATGCAAAATAAAAAATTTTCTGCGTCAATTTTTAGAAACAGGAGCCAAGGGAAAAGAGGTCTTTCCTTCTTTAATAATTTTAGTGGATTGAAAATAATACAGTGGCGTTTCTAATTTCTCTCAACCTGTAAACTTTTTTAAATTGGACTTACCCATTTTTGTTATAAGTGCATAAAATCCGCAGTCTAGTTATTAGTATAAGCTGTTTTTAACTCGACTAAAATTTCTTATCCTCTAAACCAAGAAAAAAGTTATAATAGGCCGTAATACAGCGGGATATAAAAAATTGATCGCCAATCAAGTGGATGAACCTTGATCGGCGAATTTTCCCCGTCGGGGAGGGGATCACCGAATTTCTCACGCAATCGAGAAACGCGAATTTCGCGATGATTAGTCTCCGATAAGAATGGACCGACAAAAAGGTAATTCAGCGGCTCATCAGTCACCGGCGCAGGGCACGTAATGTTCGTATCATATTTTATCCAGTAAAATTGATGAGGAGACCGTCGTTGCAAATAATCGCGGGAGATTAAGATACCTTATCGCTGACTCAGCTCGTTGGCGATATTCTTTTTCGCTTCTCAACACGTATCGTGGTTTTGTTGACTTCTTGTCGGACTGGTCGTTGGCGAGCACATGGAACGGTGATATTTAACTGCGAATCTAGTACTTTATAATCAGGCTCTGTATTCATTCAACCCTTCATTAATTAATTTGTTTGTGTTTCGTGTATATCAATTCTTTGAGGCATTTTTCTGATTAAAATTACACTAAACACGATATAATTTGAACTGGATTTTGTGGTTTAATTCAGGCCTGGGCAACTCCGAGAGTCGATATCGTAGAAGCGAAACAGGTCCGGACAGGACTCGCGCTGGCCCGCCGAGAGTCGATGACGTAGAATCGGCTACGCCCACCCGGTCAGCCAGCGCGAATCCTGACGGGCATCGGAGTTCGATAGTGGGGGTAGCCGATTCTACGTCATCTACTCTCAGCCGCGGTCCGTGTTTACTAAGAGACAACACGGACCCGAGCGTTTCTCTTAGATTAAGGATTGCCTGTATTCACCAAATAACCTCAAGTAATTTTAATTTGTCTTTTTTCTCTGTCTGTCGATTTTCAAATGAATAAGCTTCGAACAGTCTTTACATCAATTTTTGTCTAATTCAAACTGTTACGAACAAACTGTTTCGCTTGGCTATGGCAGTGTGGACGTAAGAAACGCCGGCGCGGCAGCTGGAATTGGCACAGTTTATGACAACAGAGGCGGATATTACGCGAGCGAAACCGACGGCGCTAGACAGATCCGGCGCGGCGGCTCGATCGTGCCACAACGCCGGTAAGAATGGGTCTCACGGGCGTCGGCGGACACGACTGATGAATAATTCATCGACGTTTTAGATTCGAGATAAATTTCCGGTCGGGAAAATTACTTTCGCAGTCAAATCGACCGTAAAAGATCCCCGGGGCCGATGATCTGCCAGCCGCCGCCCTCGTTGTCGTCGTTGTCGTTGTTGACAGGATAAAACTGCGCCGAGCGTTACGCACGCGATCGGCCGCGTAATAAGATCGCGAAAGGATTTGATAACGAAGTTAGCCAGCGTTCGAAACGCGATAACTCGTCGCTATTTCCCCAAGCACCGGCTGCAGGACCGGCGCGCGCGAATCTTGGCTCATCTCGATATGCGTCAATCATCGTGCCAATCGGCCACTACGCCGATGTCAATCGGCCGAACAATACCTTCCAGCGTATCGCCTGCGCGATCGAGTCCCGCCAATTTCCGCTCGAACGGCGAACCTTCAAAGAACGTCCATCCAGCCTGATAGCATTGTCCGACGCATATTTTGTGTCCCGATAACCAACAGGCGGTTCTTATCGAGCTCCGCTAGCTGAATACGAATGCGAAAGCGTTTCTATCCGTGGCCTTCGATATTCGTGAAATTTCATTTTACAGGAGAACTCGAATTTTCCATTAATTTGGTAACTATGACGAAGAAGGGCCTATGTTTTTTAAATTTTATAGGAGCGAATTGGGAACTTATTTTGCTTTAACATTTAATAAAAAATAAAAAACCGCAGAAAAAGTTTTTCAATTTTGTCCCAATGGGCCTAGAAGAAGGGCCTATGTCATTTTTAGCTGGTTTTTATTATTGCAATTCACGTTTGTGTTCAAAATTGCGCTCCTATAAAATTTGAAAAATCTGTTACAATTGTACAATCATCAATTCTTAATTGAAATATGCCCCATTTGATTCAATTTGCCATACTTCAGGCAATTTTCCAATACTTCGGCGGTAGAAGTTCATTTTTGCTACATTACGGAAGTTAAGCGCAACCAAAATTGGACATTCCATTTCAAGAAGCTAAATTAAGTTGCACTTGTCAAGAATCCATTATTAGCATATTGCTTGAGGTAACGAAGATATCTCGTGCAGAGAAAGTTTGCGAGGCATGTTGTATATTTATAGAATCCTGCTAAGAAAATATGTATTATACTATCTCCTTCTTAAAATGTCACTTTATAGGTTACCATGAGGTCGCATCGACAGTTTTATGCTCGCCCGTCACAACAGTGAGAAGTAGACTGCAGAGGTTTCACAAGTAGGATTTTTATAGACGAATCTAAAGCGACATTAAATGAAATTCAAGACATTTAAGTCTTTGATGAACCTTGGCTTAGCAAACACTTGAATAAATCATCGTTTAGAATTAATAACTTGAACGAGCACTGCACATAGCAATATATTGACGCTGATCCAGCAGATCCATTTCAACTAAACATGACGTCGGACTTCATGAACACGTTTCATTTCGTCTGCCAGCAGCAGAATCACAGACCATCAACGAATACCTATCCTTCATCAGAATATTGAAACCGGTTCCAGTAATTAGTATGCAAAATCATAAGAAGCTTAAAGGAAACAACAGTTCCCTTTAATTAAACATCACGGGTCTACTTCTAAATCGGGTTATGCAATTGCATTGAAAGGCACTGTTATCACGGAACGCAAGATGTTCCGCAACTGGTGGAAATAACGCCAGGGCTTAATTCGCCGGAGTAAGAAATGAGAATAAATATCAGAGCTGAAAAATTCTCTGCGTTTCTCCTATAAAAAACGTTTCAACTAAATTGTTTTCATGCCACCTTTATTATAAAAATTCTATAATACCTGTGCCCTACAAATACTTTACGAAGAAGTTCCCGAGGGTAACATTCCTTTCCATAATAAAAATTCCACGGGAACAGATGTCGAAAAAAAGTGGGTTTAAGGATTCAACTATCAATAACTACGTCAATTTCACGAATTTAATCAAATCCTTTCGCACACATCTTTCATTCAGAAGAAGAGTGACATAAGTTAAAAAAAGGAAATTTTATAGGAGACACATTTTTTTGAAAATTACTTAAAATTGTGTATAACCAACTTAGAAATGTAATTTTTTATTCTTTATATATTTATTATTATACTTGTTTTAGAAATGTATTTTGAGTTGTATCACTTTACTTATGAATGAACGACATATTCTACAACTCGTATATTTAAAGGAAGTGCAAAAAAAGGAATAGATTTTTTGAAAATGACAAACGTTAATACCTCTCTAAAACGGACATACGAATGTCTGTATGGTTCGAGGCTGGTGCAGAGAGCTAATAATAATCGGATAGGAAAAGGGAAAATTAATTAGATCCGTCAGTTCTTCGACGAAAGAGAGGATAGCTATCGGGACCGGAAACGTGGGGTAAGAGAGCGTTGGGCTCTGATGATGAAAGGGACTCAAGCCGGGTCAGACGACGATCCAGGGATAATCTTCCTGATCCGTTTATGCCACGGATTTCGATTCAACCATCGCGGAAGGCCTCGCGAGATATTGTGTTCTCGTTTGCGATTCACGAATTCCGGCAGCGCCGCCAACAATGCCGGGATTAAGACACACAAACGAACCATCGCATCGGTCCCGGTTATTCTAGGTTTCCATTCAGCTAGATCATACCCAGCCCGGCGTGTACGCCGACGTCCGAAATGTTTCATACGAAATTGCACATCCCATTAAAAAAATCTTTTGCTTTATCACCCGGAGTATTTTTGTTATTCCAACGACATTATACACAAATATGCGAAAATGTAGCATAATATAGCAATGTAGCACAAATGAAAATTGTAGCATTCAAAGAAGCTCAATGTGACAAGCGACGTCGACTTTGTTTTTTTTTATAGATGAAATGTAGTATTTGGTAGAAAAAATTTGTATATCATCTTTTTCAATTTTTTATTTTCACTGACATATCACGCGAGTTTCTGTCACTTCATCTTTATGCAAAATCAAAATTTTGTAGCAAAATTCCAACAAACTGGAGTGAAACAGAAATTTATTTTTTTTCATAATAGGTTTACTAGGTTGAAAATAATATGACAATATTTTTACGTTTTCCCAATGTTTTTACTGTTTTAAAGTACACCTACTCATTTTTGTCATAAATTCATAAAATCCGCTGTCTAATAATCACTCACGTGTTTCGAGCAGTATCTAATCTATGATATGATAATTAAAGGGAATTAGTGGACTAACCTCATTAGTCAATTAGTCCCGATCTCCCCTAACGCTCGTATCCCGGCAAAGTAATCGTCGCCGACGGAATTTGCCATTCGACGTATCGTTGACTTCGTTGGTGCCAATCAAGCGGCACTTCGACGCAAGCCTGATTCGCGAATTAAGCACATGAATCTGCTTCTCACTGACGGTAAGGGGATTTACAATCGAGTTTGTCGGTGAAAGCGAGTCGTTGAAGGGAGAAATGAGAAATCATTGCTTTTCTAAATGCGTATATTCAACGTTGAAGTGGCGTTTACGACTTCTTAAGCGGTATTTAGGACGTAAAGTAGTTTATAATGAGTGAGCATACGTTCAGAGGTGGATTCGGAAGGAAAATAGAAAAGAAGATTATTTTGAAATAAACTGCAGTATTTTGATAAGAAATGTTAAAGTTTTCATTTAACCTTGAAGTTTTCATGAAACTTTCTAGGTTTGCAGGGAAGCCAGAAACAAGCGATTTCTTTTTTTTATCAGTAAAGATTCAAGTTTGAGGAGTGAAACCACCCTCTGCAAATTACCACTCTCGAAACTACCGCTGGAACTATTAAAGGCGGAAAGATGGTTTGAGTGCCAGAATTGTACTGGTTTGCTCGTACAGTAAATAGCGGAAATAATTTTCTAGAAAACTGCGACTTGTAATTAGACTTGAATTTAGACTGGGTATATTCGAATGCGAATACTTCGAAAAATGTCGTAATTGTATTATCTGCAAAAGTATTCGCTGAAAATCATATATCGATAGTATTCGATTCCATTTATATCAATTCTGAAACTTCTCATCGCCGAGTTCGAAATCAGCTTCTACGATCTGAATACTTCGTACGCGAAAAAAAACACGACTCCATACGAGTTGTAATTGAATATCATAAAGCGAAACTTGCTCGTTAATTATTAACATTACTATTGGACTTCTCGTCCTTAATTCACTGCATGGAAATTGAATATCACAGAGTGAAACTCCCTCGTTAAAATTATTTCAGTTTTATGAAATGTGTGATGGACTGAATCTTATTCTGAATCATTATTGCAGCGTAGAGTAATGCTCCTGGAAATTGATCTAACGGTGACGAAACGTTGCTGCGGTGCTTCTCAGTAGTAATTTCAGAAGCAATTTCGATTGAAAAGCTACCCGCTTAAACGGTGTCGCGGTTCAACGCCCTTCGATTGTTCGCAACTGTGCACCGTAGAAACGTGTGTTGTTTCGCCCTGTCTTTTGTTTGGACGGCGACCAATCTCAACTTAGGGAGCGATACTTTAGACGTTTTGTCCCGTGAAATTTGTTATGCTTGTTGTTACCTGCAGTACAATCCCTTTTGTGTCGTAAGAAAAGGACCAACGAAAAAGGTTGCTGTTGTACCAAGAAAACTGTTGGTCTTTACACACGTTTAACGAATGTTATTAAAAAAAGCTCAACAAAGTACAAATTTTATGATAATTGTACTCAAATAACCAAGTAGACATTCTTGTTGAAGTATCGCGGTTATAAATCTTAACCCTCGCAAACAGATGTAATTTTATTCAGGCCCCTGAATAAAATCTGAGGCCCCACATTATCTTGCGAAGGTTAACATGGTACTATACAGTAAATCCTTGATCTAAGAAAAACCCTCGGATCCGTGCTGTGTTACGTTGTTTAATGCGACTATTTTTTTGTGACCGCGCCGATCGCGCAGAACGTAGAAAGATAGCGCGTGTGAACATTGCGTGTATCTTGCGGGCGATTGGTGCTCCGAGAGTCGATGACGTAGAATCGGCTGGAGCAAGTCCGGACAGGCCTCGCGTTGGCCGGCCGGGTGGGGGTAGCCGATTCTACGTCATCGCCTCTCGGAGCACCAGTTGCCCAGGTCCGAATAAAACCACTAAACACAGTTCAAATTATATCGTGTTTAATACCATTTTAATCAGAAAAATGCCACAAATAAATTGCTGAAAGTCCCATAAAAAATAATGAAAAATGAAGAAGTTTTGTGACTGTAGTTTCGTCTATCTGCTTCAACAAATTACATATGAAATGTGCTAATACCTTCGTTTAAACATATACTTGTGCAGTATCAATACAGTTGTATCAATACAGTATAAATTAAGAATTATTCATGTGCGAAATGAATGTTAGCTCTTGCATTTCATTATTGATGCGCAAAAATTAATTTCCGTTTCACCAAATGAATTACTTGATTTTGGAATTGCTACGCTAATATACGAAATGAAATTGAAATAGATTTTGGGAATGATAAATATTGACGCTGCGTCGAACATTCGTTGAACAGAAGCAATCTCAACGATTCGGCATCCATTCGAAGCGTTTGCGCGCCCTTACCTGGCTGAACTTTTAATTTCAGCCCGTTCCGATTCCCACCGCGCAAAAGTCACCGTCAAATGGAAGACTAGGCTCTTTGCCTGTGGAATTCCAATAGGAACTCATCGGTTGAGAAAACTACTTCGCGTAGCCGCCGATTCATCTTCGCGAGATCGCGTGTTTGCCAAACTTCGCCACCTCTGGAACGAAAGGATCTCGCGAGAGCATAAGAAAAGTAATCAGGATCGCAACCGGTCGGCGAAACTTTTTCTGCCCACTTTAATGGAGAAATCGATACTCGACAGAATCTTTCCGGGAACAAAGAAATTTCCAGTTCGCTAACGCGTCGATACGTTCCTCTTCGAAATAATCTATGGTAATCGGCGTTTCCACTAACAAATTGCTTATCGCTAGATTTTATGCATTTATGCCAAACCGAATAGGTGGAACACGAAATAGTGACGATATGAACAGATTTCAAGAATTTCAATATATCATTTGTAACTTATTAAATTTATTAAGAGAAGAAACATTTTTATTTTGCATGGTGATACGTATTCTCCGTCTTCAAATATTAATTTTGTTCATAATACAGTTGTGGATATTTTGGGAATGATATTTCATGACAGTCAACGCGTTAATAAGTTTAATATGTGGTTAATTCTATCAATCTGTTTATTGTTTGAAAGCACAACTACTGGTTTCTGTCGTGAGTGCATAAAGCCCTAGTGATAATCGTCAGGCGCAATATACATCCTAGTCATCCTAAATTGAATGCTTAATCCCTCTGATGTTAATTCCTAGATGCTCTATATACATGCTGCGTAATACCCCGCTAATGATTCAGGCGTATTTATCGAAGGTTTATGTGCATCCTGCCACTCGAACTTCCGAAGTACACGGGTGAGAGCGTATGCTCGCGCCTTAACAGTTTGGAAAGAATTATTCGACCGAAAATTATGTTATTATAACTATGAGATACACGGGGAATCGCTATCGGCGACGATATTTAACGTTGCAGCCACCGCGTAGGTCTCTCGAGCCTGCAATTCCGAGACTCTTTTATTCCTCTTTCTCGCCGTTTACGGAGAAAGAATCGCGCGGCCTGCGAAACTTTCCAGTTTGGCCTAAGGCCTCGATAAACCAGTTTCGAAGTTTTCACAAGACCCGCGATTTTTCTCTTCACGGCATCTTCGCGCGTTACGCTTAAAACTCTCTGCATTTGAAATTTCTCGGCTATTCGACTGGAGAACGCTGTTGCGTGAAAAAATCGGTTCAAACATTCGAAGCCGATGAAACGTTATGTAAACGTTGGTAAATAGAATTTGACATAACCGTTAAAATAAACGTTGAATATATTCTCACTTTGTAATCATTTGTAGTCGTGATATCGCAATGTGAAGATTTTATGACATCATTGTTATATTCAATTTGTTTAAAAACTCTGCTATTTAATCCCGAAAATCAGTTCTGAATAAAATTTTCATTCAATACATTCTGTAGCCCTTGTAGAGTAAATACTTGGTTCTACATGAACGTAGAAAAAGACAGCGCGTGTAAACACCGTGAATTAAAGTAGGACCGGGCGACTGGTGCTCCGAGAGTCGATGACGTAGATCAGTTCCGGTGCAGGTCCGAACCTGCCGCTACAGGCCGGCTCGCGCTGGCCGGTCGAATGAGAGTAGCCGATTTGTTAACATTTTGTTCGTACTTTTATTGATAGAATTAAAATACCTTGTGTAATAAGCTTACCGGAGAATCTATTAACCATTTTCTGCGAAAAGATGAATTTTTCCAGCAATTGTGTTCGCGAGCTCTGTTAATACCGTAGAAAAACACCCCGCAAGTCCCGGAGAGGGTAATAAAGTCTTCCCTCTGAGCATGGTACACAATTTCGCGAATCTTTTTCCATTCGCCAGATACATCCGCGGGACTCCATTGGTACGGTTCCAAGTGGCTTATGAAAAAGTCGTCGGACGACTGGGGTAGATTTAGTGGTGTCTCCCAGCGTCGATTCCTTTTTCGCGAGTTTCCCGCTAAGCAAGACGTATCACAGGTCGTCGTCGGCTTGTTTAAGCCCGTTGAAACCGGAACTAATTCTCGAGAAATCGGTATATCGCCGCGCCGGTTTTCCTTCGTCGCGGTGCAATGATCATGAACTAGAAAAAACTGGTTTCGATATTCTGCATAAATTCTTCCCGTGTGTACTACTCCTTTCCGAGCACTGATCGGCATAGTAATTAGTCGGCATAATTGATCTAGTTTATACAGTTCGTAAATTCTTCGATAAGGCGTGAAACGCTTGTTTCTTTCCGCTGTCAGGCGAAACTGTATTGGATGCAGACAGACTTTACCTTTACAAATTCCATAAACATTTTAAAATGTCGATCGTTAAAATTATTATTCAATATCAGTTACAATCGAGAACGGTAACATGAAAATTCGTATGAAACTCATTCGCCAATATTGGTTGGCGGACGTTTCAAACCTGCGAATTTCACTCTTTGTTGAGTACCTTCGTCCTGGAAATGTTTGCGACCCAGTGGCTTCTACATATCTGGTAAAACGGCAGGATTCATTTGGTAAAACAGCAATTCATCGTTAAAATTTCTCTTCCACATATTTTTCTCTTCGTACACCGAGTTACGCTTGAAAAGAATATTCATTCGAACGTCTGGCCGATGAAGCGTAGGCTTATTAAGCCTACAGGCATGATGGGAGGTATGATGGGCCTATTAGCTATTCATCTTGCGTTTCTCGATCCACTCCTTATATTTAGAAACATTTTATGCTGCGGGGGCCTTAGACGTGATAGTTCTTGACATACTGAACATTTATGAATACGTAATCAGCATCTAATTGAATGGTTCTGGCTTGCAGACTCCTCTTTTATCGCTTTATTTGTAGGATATTATCCGTGCCGCGTGAATTTTAATATTGGAAATCTTGTATGTTTCTGACCGAGCCGATTCATTATGCGCGGGATGAATTGTGAACCGTTATCTTTATTAGTCATCGAATTTTTGCATTATTAAATACGTTGTGCTCATTTTATGTGACTTTTATGGTCATTCGTGTCACGCTGAACGTGTCGAAGAAAGAAAGAAATTTCTATTTGGTCCCAGTTTCTTACAATCCGCAGCATCTGTTTGCTTCGATCTCTCGTATAGTCAATTTAGCTCCTGTTCCAACAGCCGTAAGAAAGTGTAACTGGATTCGGACGAAGCCGGGTTTACGACGGGACGATTAATTTGACACGGAACAGCCGTCCATCGAGACGGTAACATCGTGAACCGAGTTTCCATCTGAAACACTCGGCGCCCGCATAATGCATTTACGCAAGGTCAAGTATCAAGGCCCGGCGAACATAACTCTTTTCTGGGTCACGTCTGCCAAGCCCAGGCCCTGGAGAAGTTCGTCCAAAAAAAAAAGAGAGCGAAGATGTTTAGTTTTTAAGATCGTTTAAAACGGTGCCAGGGAAAACTTTTTCGATCAGGAACAGCCAGTTCGAGGTTGAGGTATCCATGTTAAAAAATATGAACAATATCCCAATATCTTGCGTTTGGTCTGTGAAATCTTGAGAGAATATATGAATAATATCTGAGTACGCTGAGCTTGGTCGAAAGTAGCACACTCCTAGGAAGTCTCCAAGGAGCAGTGAGCGACTCGTCAAATTTCAATGATCAATAAGTCCGCGAGGGCCGGCGATATACAGGTGAAAAATGCTTGGAATATAGAAGGAACGTCTCGGACGAGCGATATGGGTCTATCGGGCCGTGACATCGGGGTACACGAGGTTCTTTGGCTCGGTAGCCCCATGAGGAAAGTCTCCCCTGGCTCGATAACCCTCGACGACTGGTCTTTGGGCTGGTTCACAGAACCGGCCACAATGCGGGGAACAAAGGAGCTGCGGCGTCGACGTTATCGCGATCGAATAAAAATGCCGAGAAGTCCTTCGATACACTTGACATAAATCTCGGGGCCGATAACGGGAGCTGCGGTAACGAGCGATACGTCCGATCGTTAATGCCGGGTTACAGAGTTCCACGGCGCACTCCGGCCATTTCGCGGAACAGTTTCCAATGGACTGATTCCAGCAGTCTCGCAGCTTCCTTTTCCAAAAGATTCAGTTGTTTATTTTCGTTCCGGGCGAATTTCGACTTGGATCTCTGGATGGTTGAAGCGACCACGTTGATCCTCGGCCGCGGAGAATTACTGTAGAATGTCGAGGGAATTTTCGAGTCGGCTAACGGTACACGAAAAGAGGATTCTGAGGTTAAGCGCTGATTCAGATTGCAACCGAACATCAAAATCGAGAGAAGGGATTTGCGGCCTTTTGTATTTTCTCAAACTTTGCTATCCTTTTTGACGGGACTGCTGCGATGAAGTAGTGTATTCAAAATTTCCGATAATTGTTTACAATGTTATTTTCGACCCTGCTCTCCTATACGTGTCGAATATTTTCTCGAGGTCCGCATTACACGTACGCTTCATCAGAATCAAGAAACGCCACTTGGGAAACAGTCCTTGTAAACACTGTTAAGAATCCCTCTCATCCCGCGCCGCTCTTCCGAATCCCTAAAGTCTATTCTCCGGAATATTGCAGCGGAAGTTCAACTCGAACATTTCTGTACCAATTCTGCAAGATCGCGCCGCTGTTGAAAACTTGGACAACAGCTCTCAGACATCCCGGCACTTGGTAGCCAGCCGAACCGTGTCCTCTAATTTTTCGGTTAAACTCGTCTGCATCGGAAGCTCGCAGAGTCGAAAGGCAGCAGTCTGAAGAGCGAAATGAATTACAGGTAAGGTTTGCCGGCAACGTCGGCCCCGTAGCTATGCTTTCGTCGTCGCGTGAATGAAACGGATCCCGGAGGCATGGATCCGCGATCGATAATCGACGATCCCTCTCGAACTGTTCGCCGCCTGGGTAGCTCGGTGCTGGAAAGATTGGACCAGTAATATCGTCGAATATGGGCTAGAGATCGATGGCGGCAGCCTGGCAGACCTTCGACTTCTAGACGGATCTGATACCCGATTGAACTGTGCTTTTACCTGAAATTCGTTTATCGGGTTCGTAGGGTGCACCCGTGCGTTCTATGGCGGCCGAGATACGCCCGCCGCCAATTTCATCAGCGCGACTATTGCGATTCCTACAGCGTTCTCGGGAACGTTTTACCCGACGCAGTCTGATACCATGCGTACGAAAATTCGTTTTCCCTTTTACTTTTTAACCACGACTAGGTTAGGGTCGAAAAATAAACTGCCGGTCCGTGGAATATCCTCTTTCCCATTCTATCTCCGCCGAGTGAACCTTCTCACTTGTTGTCTAGAAGAGATCTAGCCAGGAGAGGATTGGAGGTTACACAGACAGATTTATTATCAAATAAATTATTTGGAAAAATTATATCTGAGGAACGTATAACTTCCGCTTTAATGCAGAAATGAAAATTTCGTTTACAAAACATCAATATTTGCAGACATGTCTCCTGACGCAACGCCCAGACAGGTACAATGGTCCGCGAGAGACAATGCCGCGAGACAGGCGCGTGCGAGGGTGAAACTACCCTCCGTGGTTTTTCCCATTGCCCCCACACTCCGCGAATTCCCCTTCTAAGGAAATGTTATGAGCTGCAACCATGGAGGAGACTGTTTTATGATGCTTCGGCTTTACGGGAGATTTTTATGCGGAATAAGAGTCGGCTTTTCCGATGGAGCCTGTGTTGATCGTCAATGTACTTAATGGCGGCACGGTGAGAGGCTAAGAGCAGAATATAAAAAAGTTTTTCCTTTAACTTGTTTGGATGTGCATCAATTTGTTTAATCCCCCTCTTCGAGAAGCGCAGAGTTTTCGAACAGTACGATTATCAACAGAGTGCAATCTGTCGATGTTAAATTACATTCTCCAGTCTTTCATGAGAAATAATTTCATTTCTTACTCTGACTTTTATAAATGAAGTTACGGCGATACGGATCTGATAATTTTCTCCCTGTTCGTTTTTACATCTTCATGAATTATTTATTGCACGATCCTGATGGGTTCCAGACAGGATAAGTGAATAGCGATGACAAGCAAGCATGCCTTACCCAGCGAAAAAAATTCAATTCGAACGTGTCTCGGCGTCCAGGATTCGTCGTTCTCGGCGAGTCGGAGGATAAAATCGCGCTCGCAGATAAAAGTGGCCAACAAGGCTGAGAACGACGTTTCCCCAGATTCGGAATCCAGGGGAGAAAATTGTGTATCGAGGCGCTTTGGCGAGGGTCGCCACGAGTCGCCTGTTATTTACGTACTCGGCCAAAAACACCGCTGCTGGAGTCACGTACACGCGAGGCAGTTTCAATTTTCTCGAGGACTGTTCCGTGTTGCCTCGTCGGCTCCGCGGGAGCAACGTGCTTCGAGCAACATAGCTCATCTTCGAAATATCATTCTGGCCGATGTCCAGGGACCGCCGCGCCGGTACCACTGCCGGCGATGCATTTCTCCGGTCTAATCAAAACGTGATGGACGATGAATCGGTCCCGAAACAGGATAATAGGCCCGCCGGCGGACTACGGGGGGAATCAGCCGTGCGTAGGAAATAGAGTGCCGAGGCATCAGCGCGATAGCTTGTTTCATTTTATCTTGGTTCTCACCGGGGTGTCGTGTACACCGTCCGCGTAATTTGTTCCTTACTCGCATCAACAGACAGAGGAGGTCAATTTCGATGCTCTCGGTAGAATCTGTGTCGAAGTGAAGCTTTTACAAAGATGGTTCTAACGAGGTGCATTCAATATATTTTTAGAGAACATTTTTGCAGAAATGAAATTTAGAAGATTTTTTTTCGTCATTCGTCTTAGCCCCTCAGATAAACCTGATTCCAAAATTTCTGTAAGGGTTTGTAAGGATGTTCTAATATTTATCGCGAAATTTTCATTCAAACCGTTTTGTATATTGACACTCGCTCAATTGTCATAACTTGGCGAATTCATCGCAAACATTACAGAAAAACGCTCTGAACTACTTGGAAGGTAGATTAAAGAATTCTAAACGCGAGTGAAACCGAGAAAGCTTATTTAACATTAGCCGCACAAGAACTGCAAAAGTCTACTTTATACCCTGAAAAAGAGACGTCTGCAATGTCAGGGTTGCAGCTGCTACTTCAAATTAGGCCACTTTCCCGCATTAGGACCGATGATCTAGCAACCGGGCGAGTCGAGTGCAGTCACGAGAAAGTATTAATGTTCAACAGCAAAAATAACATGACCATGGAAATCGAAAAGCGGCGAGTTTCCGTCGAGCATTACACTGTCGAAAGGTGAAACGAGCTATGCGAAGAATAATCTGGTTAATGTATGCTCGTAGAAAATACCCGTGAGTTCTCAATTCGGCGGAGATAGAGTGATTTTCAAGGTAGGAGCGTGTCCCGATGTTGACGAATGAGGCATGAAAAGGCTGAAAAGAAGGATGTTCCATCGGAAGACACTCGATCACCGATAGGTATCATTGAAATGCAACACGAGTCTAGGGAAATTACTATACATAGAATATCGGAGGCATTTTCGAGATAACAACACACGGAAAGAGATTTTTAAAGTCGGTCACAAAATTTTTTAAGCCTGAATAGCCACTGATTAGTTCGGACAGTCGAGGTTGTATTCTATCGTGGATTAAAGAAGCAAATATGATCCGAACCGTGTCGTGTTTGGTGTCGTTTCAATCAGAAAAGCATCACAAATATATACTGTAAAAGTTTCAAAACAGTATTATCATTTAATTCATTTATCTACGTTCAATACTATCGACAGGAGATCAGGGAATAGAGTCTGTACACTGTACACGATATTAGTGACATTTCGGTCCCGAAGTTTCCGGCCGTATCAAGGCTTTGCTGTAATCTGGCTAATGTGCGCCTCTACGAACAGCATAAACTCGCAGTTCGGTGCGGAAAGAGTGATTTCCTAGGCAGAAGCATGTCCCGCCGTTGACGAACGTGGTCTGAAAAGCCTGAAAAGGAGGGTGCTCCGTCGGAAGACACTCGATCATCAATAGGTGTCATTGAAACGAAGCCGATACCGATGTAAAAAGCCTCGGCTGCGAAAGGCTCGCCGAGGTGTGCGAGCATCACGACAAATATGGAGGCTCCGGTACCAGTGGAGCTCGATATTCGAGGAATTAACGAGGAGGCGAGACGAAGCGCGCGCGTGGTATCGATTCCGCTCCTTCTATCGGAAGAACGTGACAGCTATTATATTTATTTGTTTCTTCTCGCGCGTAGGCGGCCGCGTGTCGTGAAATCGACTCAGCCGTAAATTTCCGGCCGCGTGTACGGAGAGAACATCGATAAGTTGTGGAAGATAAGGTGCCCGTTCGAGCGCGTGTGCTTTAATTAGGCGGCTAGAGAGCGTGGCCGGCGAGAAAATGGAAAATCGATGCGCCAGAAGCTTCTGCCGGGAAACCGGGTATCGTAGCCGAAATTCGCGTCGGTTCATTAGTATTATTAGTGGAATTTGTTCGGTATGGAAGAGATCAAAAGGTTAACAATGGAGTACATTATAAAGGGTACATTAAAGTACGATGGGTTGCAGATTATGACTAGAATGCGCAAGATAAAAATTGTCAGAATTTCTTTCTTCCTTTAATAACTTCACTAGGTCGGAAATAATATGTCGAGATTCTTGGAATCAATTTTTTTTAAATAAATCACCAGAATACCCCTGTAAGTGGCGACAGTAAATCGGATTATTCGTCGATGATGAATGCGAGAGTATTTGGCTGTAGAACGCCTCTTGCGAGAACATCCTTGCTTCGGGAGTGCCCTCGAAACGATCGGAACGAGAACACAGAGGACGATGGAAAGGAAAACAATGTTAAGTGCCTGTGCCTCTGTCAGTTTTTCATCGACCGCCCCAACCTGCTCCCGACTTGTGCACACAACCGCAACTCTCAATCGCGATCAACGGATGTCGTTTTTCCCCGCTGAACCGAAATTAATGTTCGATAATTAACCCTGCGTTCTGCCCGGGGACTCGGGCCGGCTGCTTTGCGCTTCGAGTATCTTCCACTCGACGAGACTACTTTCGCGATTATTGAAGTTTTCCCTAATGGCAACTTTTCTTCGATGAGAACAGCAGCATTGTGAACGCTGCGCGACGAGCAAAGCAGCTTTGTCGGGCACCGGGATCGGAACTACGATTGTCGATAGTCTCTGTCGTCGTTGGCAGGCAAAAGTATCGCTGCATCCTTTGATCCAGAATCTGTGTTGTTGTTGCTGTACTACACCTCTTTTAAATATCGCACCTTATGATTGTGAGTAACGGCCCGCGCGTCAGTGAGAAAAATGTAGAGAACGCAAGAATCGCCTCGGGAGATCATTACTCGCGCATTAATTAGCTCTGTGACTAGGCGAGGCCGACGGCATTGTGACTGGTCGACAAACAGTGATTACACAGGGTGGTGGAAACCGTAATATTGAAAACGGTGCTTGGAAAAAATTCATGCGCTGGTCAACATTTGTCCAAGACCGAGCGAGATATTTACTTTCCAACCATTCCAAGGAGTGCATTCTCCTTTAATCCTTAAATTCTTACGTGTAAAATTTTTCACACATTTTTTAACGTATTTCTAAAACAGTTGATAATTTAAATTGTTTGCTAGAAAATTAGAATTTTAAATGAAACGATTGTAACGCTGGATCACAACGCGCACCCAAGTTCCACCATCCAAAGGTTAAGATCATGGAACGACTTGTAAAACAGCTGTTACAGCCGGAAGAAATGCAAGATTCCAGGATGTTAACCTTAGAGTACACGCTGGCGGTCTCTCGAGCCGACGAGAACGTTATTCTCGAGTTCGTTTGCATAAAAGTCGCTCATGAACGTGAGTACCAGAGAAGAAGTTGGTTCGAACAGTGCATTTGAGAACAACGTAACAAACTAATAACTGTAAAGAACGATAACAATTTGGCGTTTCATGCAAGAAACAACCCCAATATTATCGTTCCTCGGCGCGAACTCCTACGAACTCTTTCGTGGGCATGATAAAACCACACCTTCGAGCCTGTCCTGTGCATGCGATTTCAAACGTATATAAAATTTGTAGGATAGGAAATGTTGTGGGTGACGCGAACAGTTCACGTGGTATAAGTAAATGTTATTCTTGCGACAGATAAACAGGAATCAATTGACAATATATAACTGTGGTTTGTGACGATTGTTATGAATACGCATTGTTATTGGGTTGTTGCATATGCAATGTGAGATTCTGCACGGTAACGTTGAATAAACTCCGATTAAATAAATCTTGTTCGAAAAAGCAAAGATACTGGACCGATAAAATGGAAGAATAATTTCATAAATTGGTGTGCAGATCGAAGTTGAATCTCGAGTTAATCCGTTTACTTTCCACTTGGTTCCGCGCGGGCGGGCATAGCAAACGGAAATAGAAATTCGAAAAGTAACGCTGGCGAGCGTTTGCGAGTAAATATTTAGACGAGAGTAGATGGGTCTAATTATTTCCTAGTAAGGGTACTCGCCGACGCAACCTTCCTCCGTGCTCTCGGAGCGGGTGCTGGTAAATCTAGGGGCATAACTCACCCCCGGAAATTCCTTCGAGGCGAAACAAGAAAAGGAGATGGTTAAATGGCTTCAACGAGTATTTCTTGGCACGTGAACGTAACCGTCAGCCAATGTTGAACTCGGCTCGCTCGAAGTGGACGCAGTCGACAACCACCCCTGCTAGATACGTCTGGAATTTCAGCGCCCCGTATGTGGATTCCAGTCATGTCACTCACGAGAGTAATGCAGATGAGTTGAACAGACGAGCGTCTAACGCGATTCCGCGGCGATCCGACCCGCATCAAACGTGGAAATTCGACCCATCTCATTATCAATAGCACCCTTTTTAATTTGACCCTAAGTAAAAACTGATATTTCATCAGATTTCGTGCCAGAGAAATATCCCATAAATTTAGTATCAAATTACGTACATTAACCCTCTATGGTTTTAGAATGGGAAATAATAAAAGAATGGGAGTTGAGAGAAATATCTTTCATAAGTTAGATAAACTTTCTCCAACGCATAAACATATCCACAGTTTAATTACAGATATTAATAATGAATGGGGCAGATGAAAATGAAAAGATCTCTTCTGTGCAAACGCCGAATGCTTTCACCCTTATTTCCGCTTTACAGACTCGAGAATATTAAATTACAGTTTTTACAGTGTACTAGACTTTTGATAGAATTCCATGTTGTATTTCATCGAAAGCATTCGCTTAAATGCTCCGGTATTATTTCTCCGGACTCGTACTATCCGTAGGTTTTATAGTTCCGGCGATATTAGTTGTTCATCGAATGCAGTGTAATAAAAAATATTGGGTATATCGATTTCGGAATATTAAAGAGCTAACGATTGCACAGGGGTAATGAAAACTCTCGAAATTCAGCCAAACCGTCGAGTGCAAGGGTCCGATCGTTTCTCGATCGAAAGTGCAAATAATACCGAAGCCAAGCAGATTGAAAATTCCCTCCCTCCGAGAGGAATATTTATACGTATTGTTACCTAGCTATTGGATCCACGCCCCATTTGATTATTTCCGTGAAAGTTTTTTTCGATGAAAGGCTTCATTTTTCTGCCTGCCGGAGTGTTGTGCATATAGTCTACAGCACACCGACAATTTTCTATTAGTTGCTACACTGTAGCCAGTTATATGCAGAGTGTATAGATAAACTAAGTAAACAATAACGAATAACATTTTCTCGGTTAATGCGTCGTCTTTTTAGAAAATTCAAGCTGCTTTAACTCATTTAACTCTTCCGGTCACGAATTATTTTTTTTCAATACGAGGACAAGGTTTGCAAACAATAAAATTTACTGAATTTAGATACACCAAGCATTTATTTCCGTATATCCTTATATGAGGACGCCATGACCGAAAGGGTTCAAGAAAACTATTCCCTTCCAAATTTCGTTCCTTCTAATAAAAAAAAGTGCATTCGGCAGGCAGAAAGTGAACTTACAATTAGCCATAGAAATAAAGATTGATTCCAACAGTGGTACGAACTATTATTGTAGCTTCTCATTAAGGTAGAAACCTCGTTGCAGAGGATAATCTCGCGGCAGCCGTCGTTAACAATCAACATACAGGATTATGGCACCGGTATCCTTGATAGGGCGTGATACCCGGGTCTCGAGACACCTCCTCCACGTCCCTTAATCCGTCAGGGGCGCGGGACTCTCCGAATTCCATATCGTCTTCAAGGTTATCGATCCTGTAGAACTCGGAGCAGACGGTAGCAGGCGAAAGAGGAGCAGCCCGGGTGAGGAGGAACAGAGAGGAGGACCGGTGCGTGATACACACCGGGCCGCCTCCTCGACTCTCCTTTTCACCGGGGCGAAAAGGTTCCCGCGACCCTTCCCCGGGCTCCGCTCGCGGGTCCGAGTCCCTCGGGCTGAGTCAAGGTCACACGCCGGCTCCCAGCGTTTCTGTAGCCTAGAGGAACAGAGAAGGAAGAGTCAGAGAGGAGGTGGGGTTGCACAGAGGATCGATGGAAATTCGGGATTCCATTGAAAGAAGAGACTTCGATCGACGGATCCTGCCTCCGTGACTCGTTATAGTTCGACGAACCGAAACGGGGTGGGATTCGGTGCTCCATGGATCAAGGTCAGCAGCGAGAGACCACTACGAAAACATCCGTCGTGTGACCGCGATGCGGCGACATGGGGGATGAAGAGCGACGGAACGGAAGGGGTAGATCGGGTGGTCGCAATGAAAGAAGGCGGGACGTAATAAATCAGAGTTACGGGGCCGATGATGACGGAGCATCCGAAGGGTTGACGAGAAGAAGATCGAAGGGGATAGGATGGGGATGGGGGTCAGCTGTGTGGGCGGAGGAAGAAGATCAACGACGGAATTAACCGGTGCGCTCTGAGCGGAGGTGGTGGCGGACAGAACGCCGCGCTCGCCGGAGAACAGGAGAGGAAGAGGAGTAGCCCGGAGGTGGAGGGTTGACCATTTCGGGAGTGTCGGTGGTGGCGGCGCACGGCTGATCGATGCAACAGCAGCGCCACTATGTGGAGAGAGTAGGAGACGTTGGTGGTTCCGTTGGAAGCAAACGTTGACGGGGGGCAGGCGCAACGCTCGCCAACAGAGCTGCCGGCAGAGCTTTGCTCCCCCTTCTACTCTTCTGGCTTCTCCGCATCCCTCCGGTTCCCTCTTGCACCCTCTGGTTTCCTCTGGTTCCCTCTGATTCCCTCCCTCGAGCCGCTACAAGCGTACTAACCGAGCGGCGCGCGTTCGCCCTCGACGTTCCACTCGCTGCACCCCCTCTCGCAACTATCCCTCTCGGTCTCTCTGTTTCTCCACCTCCGCAAATTTTCAGAATAGGGGTTGCAGCGACGCGATGCGCGTCGTCGCTCTTTCTCTCTTTCCTCCTACCCCTGTTCCTGAACGGTCGTCCGCCTCGCTTGCTCCCACGCGGTGTCACCCACTCTTGCTCCCTCCCTCGCGGGCTCAGTTCTCGCCTGAAGACCGTGCGGTGTACAGGTGACCCGGCTTGTGCGTGTTCACCCTCTCTATGCTCGAGTTTGTCCGCCCGCTGGCCAGGATGACGTGCCGCGTTGCCACGAGGACGCGCACTCTCTCCTGCCGCGTTGTCAATCAGGTGCGCCACCCCTGGCTCCTTTTCACGCCCTGTGCATCCTTCCGGAGGACACGCGTGGCCCCGCAGTCCGCCACTTATTCTCTCGAGCGACCGCGTACCGACCGACGTCTCTCTCTAGCGCGAGTTCTCTGTCTCAACACGATTCCTCCGAATTATATTTATACTGCAAATTGGTGTTACCCTTCCGTAATATTTTGTCGCTTGTTCCTTTCCACCGGAGGTTCCCGTGTAGTGTCCTCGATGCTTCGAGGTTCCTCAGTGCGAATCCACTCGGTTTAACTTGAAGAGGGTTCTGGAAGCATCGTATGGTACACGCGATATTCCGCGATATTCCCACGTCACGTGGGTATGGTGTTTGTGTAATTCGACGGTGTTCAACTTTGTGAAAGTATTTCTCCTGCGATAGGGATATGCGGTGCTCGGAAGGATCGTATTCCGTTGCACTTGGCCAAGGAGCTGCCACAGTCCTGAGAAATGTAGGCTATCTCCCAAAGACGATTTTCACCGAAAAGCTTCCCGGAGCGAATTCGCTGCACCCATTAATCGTGATTTTCCCTTCACGTGGTTGGGGAATCTAACTTTATTGCCTGTCATGTGTCCGAGGATATCTTCCACGACCAGGAACGATATATACCTAGTCACCAAGGTAATCGATGTCTCTTTGCTATGCTACTCCCACAGAAGCTGTGCTCTAAATATAAATATGTTGGAATAAATGAACCGTCTCTTCGATCAGCAGTCAGTCGCGACTTAAATTACATGCTTTCGGATCACGTGATCGCTGGTAGTCTGTCGGGATCCATCTAGAGTCTGTTCGATAGTAGCTTTCTTCGGTGAATGTCGTCGACAGCGTGTTGACCGACGATTAACGGCGCGGCATCGTTCCCCGGTCTGTTGTCAGTCTCCTTTAATATCGGAAGAGTTCCCGACGTCGGAAGAGAGACCGACGATTAACGTAATTAATGGTCGAGCGAATTACACATTCGCCCGCCTCAAGACAGGGTGATTTACCCCCTTCGCGTATAACGTAGCGCCCGCGTGAGCACCGGCATTAAGCGGGGCAAGGAGCGACGATTCTCACGGTGCTCGCCAAATAATAGAGGGCAGTAAATTAGCTCGGGCTTGTGGGATCTGCGGCGGGATTCTCGGTCTATGAGCGTTTCACTTTTTCACCCTGCCGACCCTCCACGTGCCCCCAAATTGGTTTAACCGCGATCCGCCGCTGTCCATGTATTTTCCACCGATTGTCACTGGATAACGTTTCTTCGATCGTTCGGCTCGCCGCTTCTCTCCAGCTGGATAATGATTTCGCTGTTACGTTAATGGGCCTCGACATGCTCGCCAATTGCTAACGCGCCCTTTGCCCATGGTGCGATTCCCGAGATCTAGAGATCGATCCGCATCTCCGATACCAGATTCTGCTATCGCGACTGCTTTATCGCAACCAACACTCTTCTTAATTAAACAGGGCCTCGTATTCAATTGTGCATGGAGTTTAAATTGTGAATGATTTCGATACCAAGAACTAGCCGTACATTTTAGTTTCATTTTTTTTCTTGTTGTACCGTTTTTTTACGCGTTCATAATATTCTGCAGATGTCTATGTTTTTTGCGTTTTTCGAGAGGTATTTCCAGTGATTGCAAATTTAATGTCGAGTGTGGGAAAGAACGAGCGTTGTTCTGCTTTATTAATGCACGATGAATATAGAATCCGCGGGATCTCATGAATACTCACGGCATGACGGTGAACGTGTTAATTATTATCATCGGCGGCAGCATGGTCGACATCGATTCAATCCAAACAGATTAAAAGCCCGTCATCGTCGATGCTCGATTCTCAATCGCTCCAATTGAGCAAACAATAGCTCCCCGATGTCGTTTCAGTAGACCGATTGGTAGCTCGAAGTCTTTCACAAGCTGGAAAAAATAAAGCGTCTTACACGATAATCGATGAATTACACGGCTCGCGTGTGCTCTGTGAACAGGAATGCGGCTATCCGTGTCAGACGTCAGAAGAATCGTGGCATTGTGCTCTATTTCTAAGGCTGACGGAAGCTCGCGAGCTGGCATTGGTTGGCTCGTCGTCGATGAACCTCTGTATAGACCAACGCGTGCATTAGTAACAGTCCATGAAGCTGCTGGGCTCTTCCATGTAGTGGTTCCTTGGATCTCTGATTTGCATTGAGCCCTTCGAACTACTCATTTGATCTTTCCAGGCCCCCAATGTTCGAGTCCAACGCTTCTTCCAATCTAACCGGTAATCTACGTGCTTCCGTAATGACCAGAGACACGCACAGGATAGAACCGTTCTTGGCTAACCGAAAACTTAACCCAACCTGACAATTTCATTCAATGATTCTACGAAGCAACATTCACAAGCTTTGTACTTTTGTGAGTTTCATTCACTTGTGATTGTCTTAACCCAGTGGTTCTTTTCGAAGTCAGGGAACACTTTTGATTATATGAAAAATTTGCGGAACACCAAAATTAATGATCCAGAAAACAAACAAAAACATCCCGCGTAGAAATAAATATATTCTAGAAAATATATTATTCAATATATTTCATATATATTTCGCGGAACACCTGCAAAAAAACCGGTTAAGAACCAGAGTGTCTTAACCCCTCTATTTTTCACCGTCATTTCCGAATCTCATTCACAAATCTTAACCATTTCAGGAATTGAAATTTTAGTTGACTACTTCTTCAACCGAGACACAGTCTAGGTCGAACCATTTCACAGATTCATTTCACGGATCTCCCTCAGCCCTGTCGAGGATTGTTCTTTCGAACGTCTCACACATTAATCTTCTTCTTACCTAACCCAGCTCTAGCCACACTTCCCGGTAGATTTTGCAAACCTTCTTCATCACTGTCGGGCCTGTCGTCCCGGGGTCTCATTCATAAATCTTCTGGCTGGAGTCTTTTACTATCGGAGCCCTTCTACTCAGTGACCACATTGATCTCATTTAGCGATGAAATAATGCCGCGGACTTCATTGGCGCGAACATCGTCGAATCCTTGACCCGAAACCGCTCTTCCAACACTTCACGTCCTACGGAACACTTCATCCTCTCTCGGGAGAGAGAGAAATAGGAAGAGTTAGCCGAAGGCAATTTCCTCGTCAGCTCGTCCGAATCGTTGACATTTGCGGTTGAATTGTCTCGGATAGCCTTTCTAGCAGTCGCAGAGCGGTTGGCAACGGTACTAGTGTCATCGACGTCAGCTACATGCTGCAATCCGGCGGAATCGGGGATTTCCATTAGGTCGCGAAGGTTACTGGTCCGAGAATGGGCCAGCGGATCCGTAGCTGGGCAGGAACATGCCAAACCTGTCCGGTCAGGGATCTGTTATCCCTGTTCGAGCAAGCCCGCATCGGGACGCGCGATAATCCGATGCTCGTTTCACGCGCCGACGATCCTCTAGGCAAAGCCAAATCGGGTCGACGCGACTTTTTTACGGGCCTGAAACGGGGAACACGCCGCTCGCGGAATGCCAGAGGATGAGGGATTCGTTTGAGCAGCCAGCGATCACATTCCCGTGTGTAATCGCGTATGTATATTCCGCTGCAGATCCGTCGCGCGAAATCAGACCGTGCGTCACGAAATTTGCGTGCATCGACGAGAATCGTTTCCGCACGAAAGAGTGTCAGTTAGGTTCCTCGAATGGCTAACGTCGGAACGGACTCCTAGCATTCCGTGAGATGGAAGAGATTGGACCACCAATTGTCTCGGGAATTTCCGGGCAAGTGGCAGCCCGACGCAGAAGACCACCGGTTCCCACTGGGCGATTATCGGTCTGCTGATAACGTCTCGATTGCCAGCGCTAGACACAGCTGCGCGCCTAATGTTCCCTTGCACCCGCTGTTCTCTCGATTAGCTCGCGAAATAACTCTGCTGGGGAATAATGCGAACTTTCTTCAATTAAGACGGGATTCTCCCGTGAAACAAGAAAATCGATCAATATTTTAATTCATTTTATCGGTACGAAGATACATCCAAAAATTAGACAAGAAATTTGTATTCATCTTTTCAGCACTATTACATCAAATTGCATAGCGTGTTACAATAAAAAACATTACTAACCAATTCAGTTGTCCCTCATAGGGAACGTACATGGAAAAACTTTCCATCTAACCCAATAGAATATAAATATTTGATGGAAGACTACCTCTCTGAGAAACACGACTTTCAAAGTTCATCGAGTGCGCGTGCACTTGCCGCGTCTCACCCCAATGGGATTCACTGTAGACTATGTTCTCTCCTGTTCGCAAACTTCCCTTAATATGTATATGTATACATTTAGCGACGAAGACGTGAATTAAGACCGAATTTTATTCTTCAGAATTTTGTTTATTCGGATACTGCTGGGAATTATGTCTACGTTGTTGCATACATGACTGCGACGTTTTCATCAAATCTTTACGACGAGTTTTAGTGAGGAGTGCTTTTACTTTAATTTTTGAAAATAATCATTGTGTAATGTACGTTACTAATGTTGTTTTATAAATCAGTGATCGCAGTGTCAGTAGTGATCGATGCTCTATGAGATAATCTGTTCTTCCGCCAAAGAGAATAACAGAGAAAAATACAATTACAATATTTTTCGGGACACTCAAGGGTAGAAATAGTCTACAGTCAAATTGGGACATGATTAAGTACGTGTGTACCCGACGACCTTTCAAATTGCTTTCTCTCGAAAACGAAACCGAACATTGAGAACTTTCATTTCATTGGATTGAACCGTCGAAGCTCTCGTGTTTTTGTTCCGTAAAATTGTGCTTTCCATTATGTAATTTTTCAGTAACTACTCTTTCAGTTTCGGAACTTCATTTCGAAAAACTTCCGTAATCTCATCCGTATATTTTTCACTCAGTTTCCCGTGCGGAATCATCAGCCAGCTCTCTGCACCGCCGGTTGTTAATAGACACGGTACATAAACCTTTGTTTTTAAAGCACTCGTAAACCTTTCGGTTTATGGTCGACTATATTTATAGACGCATTACGTTCGGCTGTTTTGATGAAATGGTATCGGAAGATTTAGTGTTGTTTGTTTGAATGTGTTGGGCCATCGGCCTTTCAGATCGTATCGTATTGAATCGAAGAGAAATTGTCTTTATCGCTTCGAGTAACGAAAACTTACTTCACTTCTTTTTTAAAGAAAAAGCTAGGTAATCGTAAAAGTAGTGGAACATTTGACGTTCTTTTAGCGAAACTAATGGATCAAGTTGGGGTTTAATGCCACCCCAGCTGCGAGTTGTACGCATCTGTCTTAGAGTGTATTTGCGATTGGACTGGCGCAGGGGTGGGAATAAAGTGTCTGTAGTTGCTTTGTTCTTACGGCGAAGGGCACGCGAATTTATTTCGCTGTGTTATTGCGTTTCCCGCGCCTGCATCGCGTCCGGACGAATTTCCCGTTGTATTTGGGCCGCGCGAATGAAACTAAATGTAACTAATTAGTGTCGTAACTGTTGGAACCGCCCGTTTCCCACCGCCGAGAGCTTTAAAGCCATCCGTCAGTTGTTCCATCGCCAAACAATCGACAACGTCAATCCATCACCGAGCTCTCTTCGTTTTCCACATATTTACCTTATCATCGGTATTCAACCAGTCCGGTGAATACACCGGCCCGTTTTTGTGTGTTCGGTTCTCCGCGGAGATGAAATTCAAATACGGTTTCCTTAAAGGATTGCTAGCACAGCGCAGCCTCCTGATACTGAATACGTATTTACTCCCTCACGGATACAGTTTCATCCGGGCCCTTGTGCTCCAGAGCCACATTATCATTACTAATTCTCGAGTGGGGGTATGGATTGCAGTTCGACAATGTAATTCCGTTGTTTAAATTTGCAATACTTTGCGGGCGATGCCGAGAAAACCTGCTAACGGAGTGTTCTCCTTTTCTGTCTTCGCGAAGGCCGCATTAAAGTTCCTTTTCAATGGCGCAGTTCAGTGAACATGCACGCCGTATCCATTAGTCTCTGAAAAACTTCTTGCCAGAGAATACCTTATTATACACAGGAAACTTCTTTTAATCCAATTCAGCGTTGTCATTAACTCCGCTTAGTTTACTTCCCATTCCCGAAGACTTCACTTCGAGACTTGTTACGTCGAGGATGTAATCATTGAAACTTCAATGCGTGAAATGTCTATAAGAACACAGTAAATAGAAATAACAATACAAAATCGAACCGTTGTATATTCGGTGTAATTGTTAGCTTGCAAACGTAACATCTTTTAATATTATTATGTTTTAAAGAACTTTTACTTAACTCGTGGTTTTCTGCTGAACTTTCACTCAGAGGACCAAACATTTTCAACTTCTCCGAATGTATTATTATACAATTCGACGAAGAAATGGTAAAACTTTAAATTCTAGTGAGAGGAACTCAAGTTTCACTGTGCGGAGTTCATTCGTTTAAAATTTATACGCTAGTAAAGTTGCTCGGCTTCAAGCGCGTTTGACAGGTCAGAACTCTGCCATATTGGTTTCCTCGCACTAGAATTTGAAGTTTTATCATTTTTCGTCGAATTGCATAATATTACATTCAGAAAAGTTGAAAATTTTTGATCCCCTGAAAGTTTAATCTGGTTTTCTCATAGAGGTTACTTTCACTGTATAATGCCATTAACAAAAAAGGAAAATTTTGGTTTTGTTTTTCCACTACTCGATGGCTGGGTCTTGAAAGTCAAGGGCATCGAAAAAATAGAACCACAGTGAAAACTATTCGATGCATTTTCTTGAAAAGGTTCGATAGGCAGGATTCTCAGTTGGCCAGGCATATTCTGGCCCGCGGAGGAGGGTTCATTCAGCGTGGCTGATGTGTCGAAAGGGCAAAGACGCATCGCGAGGCTATTTTGGCGTCGAATTAATAGCCATCGGTGAAATTACTCCGGCGTAATGCAAACGAGACGCCATGCGATGGACTTCCGTGCACGGGCGTCCGAGGCTCTCCCGACAGTCCACGTTGGCCGTGCTGTCGTGGTCGAGGGCAGCCAGTAAATTTTCAAACGGCTGGCAGCCGGCCAGACGTTTTTACTACGGCCCACGAAACGTTTCCTGGTCTCCCCCAGTAACTAACACCGCCTATCGTGCTTGTATTGCGAGTAGCTCTCCCAGCACGTTCGCCGTGCTTTATGGAAACGGGCCGAACCCGCTCTTCCCGATCAGTTGCCGCTTATCCGAGGCTCGCGCGAACGTGTTTATGCCGAGGCTCGTGCTCGGCGAAATTTGCAACCCATCCCCGAGAAAGTAAATCTGACCGTGCTTCAACTCTGTAAACTTTTTGTCCGGTTATCTTGGCACTCGCACGCGCTTCCCCCCTAACCATTGTCCATCTTGACCTTTTCTACCACCGGTGCACAGTGGGCCGTTTCTGCAGAATAGATGAAATTAATTACAAAATTTTCATGCCATGAAATAAGTTAAGACTAGGTCTTTTCCTAAGCTAATACTTGATTGAGACGGACTGATCTGATTCATGAAATAATAATTATAACTTTCTTTTCATCTGTTCCCAATTGATAAACTACAATTAACGGAGACATGAATTCTGGCTCACTGTGCGAGAAGTCAACGCCAAAGCTTCGATCCCTTTCACCATCTGTTCTTGCACGTTCGACGTGCTTTATGGAATCGGACAGACATCGGACATCTTGCCAATCGGTTGCCGCTTATTCGAGGCTCGTGCTCCGGAAAATTTGTAACCGATCCCGGAGGAGGAAAATCAGACTTTGCTAAACTTTTTGTTCAGTTGTCTTGGCACTCGCACACGCTTTCCCCTAACCATTGTCCATCTTGACCCTTTCTGCTACCGGCGTGTCAACACCGATGCTTCGACCCTTTCCCACGTTCAGTGTGCTTTATGGAAACGGGCCGAACCCGCTCTTGCCGATCGGTCGCCTCTTATCCGAGGGTCGTGGTCGGGAAAATTTGTAATCGATCCCGGAGGAAGTAAATCAGACCCTCGCTTACCCCAAGTAAACGTCTCGACTAGTTGTCCTGGCACTCGCACGTGCTGGCCCTAACCATTGTCCTTCTTGACCCTTTCTGGCACCGGCGAGTCAACGCCGATGCTTCGATCCCTTTCGCCGCCTATTCTTGAAGAGGTATTCTTAAGTTCCACTGGTCGGCGAAGTTCGAGCGGTTCGCTTTTAGAATCGGGGTCAGGGAGCGTAGCGTCCTCCGGCAGGGAGCTAAAAAGAGGAGCATTCGGGATCGCGTACGGTCGCTCGAGGATCCCCCAGACAGAATCGAATCCGTTGATGGATGTTCGATTAAAGTCGAATACCCTAGGTGTAGACCAGCGATGATGTAGTTCGGTGTGCGGCTTTCGGTGTCGGTGGAGCCGCGAGTCATGGGTTCCCGAAGATCGGATCGTGATGACGGGTACTCAGAGTGATCAGTGATTAGCAGGAATAGGACGTAACTCCGTGAACAGTTACCGAGTGAGGATACGAGTGGAGGACGACGTAGAAGAAACAAAAGGCTAGTGGTCCGCAAGGGCCACGGCCATGGGGGAGGCAGCATGTTCTCTGAGCTGTGCAGGGAGACTCTGCGGAAGGCAGCCGTGTGCTACAGTTCTGGTCGTGCAGGAAGTCCATCACCTTCACCACCAACGTCTCCGCCGCCATCTCCCGCCAAAGAAGCAAAGACTACTGCCAACATTGACTTGGCAAATGTCCGTGACGCCTGCCGCGATGCCAAAGATTCAGGGACCACCGGTAGACGATCACCTCAGCAAACATCCTCAGGGTCGTCGACGGAGTACAGGGACTATACCGGAAGGAGATCGCCCACCGCCTCTGGCGACTCCAGGGAGTACGTTCACGATCGGTGCGAAACGATCCACTTCGGCGTACGAAGACTTCCTGTTGCATTCGGCTTCGATCATCTGAACTCGGTCGCGTGCTTACCGGAAGTCACGCGGCCGCTGGAAACAACGCGGTACAACTTGATCACTCTCGATTTTTCTTCGGGTTTTCTGCACGTCCAAAGAGTCTCTTGTTCCGCCTGTCTTTACTCCCCGATTTTATTTTACATATTTGTGAATGTTCTGCAAGACCAACCTTGATTTTCTCTGATAACAGAAATAGTTTAGCAGTTTACTATTTCTATCGGTAACAAAAAATGAAATGCAATTCTCGTGTGTGATCCTTACACAAATAAACCAAGAGTCCAATACTTGTCATATTTCGATCGAAAAAAGAACACGCGCTGATTGCCGCAAGTGATGAATTACCAACCGATCACAAACGTCAAATCAATATTAAATTGATCAACAAAACCATTTTTAAAGTTCTGATACCAAACTTGACATAGTCTTATCATTTCCGAGCGCGTTTTATCAAATCTGTCTTATATCAATCTGAGATTAATCGAGAGTCGACATTGGACAAAGTCAACAGTTGACGTTTCAAGACCATTCTTATAGTTCGATTCTCTTTCCTTGAAAATTGGAGCAGCTCAAACATCCGTCGATTACGTATAGTCACTCTCATAAAACAATTAAACAATTTCGATGATATCTCCGGACAAAAGACATCTTTTTAAAATTTTCGTCACAGTCCACAATAAAAAAATTGTTTCTCACAGCTTTTACTATATTTTTTCGTAATTCGGACTAAACCGAATTTCCCCAAAATTTTCATTATATATCGTCTGCTAAACCAATCGATCCAGCTTGGCAGAGATCTGAAATCGTTTGGCCCCTCGATGAAAAGGTTATTCCGCTTTAACGAGTGTGCGATAAATTATGAGACTGCCTGTACGTCGCTAACAATGAGTCGTTTTCCGTGAATGGCATACCGGACGCGAGATTGCGCGATAAGAAGTCATCGTTTACGGCAATTCGGTCGTTCGCGGCGAGATCGGCGAGCGATCTCCTTCTAATTTAAGTTTCCGTTCGATCGAGCCCGTTAACGATCGAATCGTCTGTTTAACGCCGTCTAAAACGAGACGAGACGAGCCGAGCCGTAAACGTATTCCCGTCACGGAATCCTCAGGAAACGTTCAGCAATGCCCACCGACTTTAGTAAAAGATTGGGCAGCCCCGAAGCGAGGGATGGAAAGCGAGGCTCTTATTCGGGGGACACCAGGGACGCAAGGTCCGTATCCCCTGAAAAGGGACGCCTCCACGAAGACAACCGGGGATCGGGGACAACCGGAGGATTCGAGTACGGCAGGCCAGACTCGAGACACGGCAGACAGTCTCCTGGGTCGCCAGGATCGTCGCCCGAACCAGAAGACACCTCCTCAACTTCTGGCGACGAAGGTACTTCCGCTCGGATCCTTTATACCATTCATGTGGGACTTTCATGCATGCTAGATAAACTTCCTTCTACAACGTGCTTAGCGAGTACTCGTACACTCGATTATAGCAAGCATTCATCAAAATCAATCCTCCGGAATAATTTTTGAAAATTCTCACTTTTTCAATGCTCCGTATTAGTTATTCAGTCCAGTGAACACATAAAAATTCACCTCGCATCTCACTTAAGGAAATTAAATTAATCCCCCCCAAAGTCTCCCGTGCAGTTTGATGTACTATACGAGAAGGCTATATCACATAATACGCGCCTTCCTGCCAGCAACTTCCGTAATAACAATCTTTTCTGAACTTCGACGATGCACAATACATCCCAACCGTTCTAATTAAAAGAAACGTACAGTATGTCGTACATTTGATCGAATGCGTTACTAGGGAACTGGTTCGGTGTTCCACTGAATAATTCATTGTTCTGTTTTCACATCCCCGGTAATTAATAGGTTTCGGTGGCCAACTAAGGGAATAATCTGAGCAATTACGCTAAATAATTTTCATAATATTGCGCGCTGGAACTGCGCGCGGCACCAACCAATAATTAAGCGATTGTATCGCGATTACCCGCGCACATGTGACGCTACGTGAGACGGGCGGCTGTTCGAGTTAAATGGTACACGGAAATGAGGCACTACCGTGCCGGTGTACCAAGCAAAATTCCACTCTTTCGGTTAGTCAATTACGTCACGAAACTAGCAAGTATAATCGACTTTGAAATAAAATGTGCTATAGCGATCGGTTGCAAAGTGGCCCAAATGGCTTCGATAACACAATTTCTCCGCGCAAACAAAATTAATTTTTCCGAACAACCGAAGGAAGTGATTGCGACTTTTAACTGCATCACGGAAACGCAAGGGGGTTGTGCGAAGCAATTCGTTATCGCTCGTGTTTGCCTTCGACCTCGCAATTAATGAGGAAAATTGAATTCGACCGAGAACGGCAGTTGATAATAGTTCGATGGGAGTGAATAATGGTAAGCGAGGCAGAAGTTACCAGGGCGCGCGGATTTTTGCTAATTCTCTGCCCGCAGGGAACGTTCCATTTTCGGCAAATAATAGTTAGATAGCAATAGCGGTTAGGCGGGCTCGCTGGCAAAAACTTGGCAGAGTCTGCGACCAGACTGTTTGCTTTCCGCGCGTACTCGAGTGCTCTTGTTCTCGAAAAACCGGGCGGTAACTCGCCGGGAACACGTAGCCCCGGAGTTTGCCTACGTTACCGTAGTTTTCCTTGGCTCCGAAGTAGTGTGGCACGGTCAAACACAGCCGGGATTTTACTCCATTAACGCAATTTTCGACGAACCAGACTGCGAAACCAACTCTTCGCGGGACCGGGAAGTCTCGCTGTCAGAAACTAACACCCGGTCTTACTGTTTTCGGACGCCGAAAACTTCCTTGAACGCGCGCCTAGCTTTTGCGTGGCAGCTTTAGAACTGTATTTCCCGAGATATGACATCGTTGCTCCGCACAAATACGTGTGCAAAATTCAGTGTCAAAGCTAATGCAAGCTGTGCGACGGTGTTAGTCCGTCGGGCCCTGGTGGGTCACAGACCCTGGGTGTATCAGAAATGTTTCCGATCCTCTTTGGGGCAATATCTGTTGCACTCGTGCGTTAGCTCGCATTGCCTTCGTTTGTTTGGCTATATACTACCGGCTCCGACCGGTAACTGTGGCGATAAATAACGTAGCAACACGAAAGTCGATTTTACTGCACAGAGATAGCAGTTTTATTGTTTGCACAGAAAATTGGACAAAGCATCTATCGTGCTTTTTAAAACGTTATGCTTTAGTTATAACTACATCTTAATTTGAGCATATATTTTTGCAGACACATTTTTAAAGAAAGGCACTGTAAAGAAATGAAAAGAAAATTGATCCAGAAGATTCCCTTAAATTCTGTTGTCCTCCGAGGTACAATGATTTCTTGTTCATCCCAATAAGTGAATCCACTCGGCGAATTGTCTGGTGAAGCAATCGCATCGGGAAGCAGGCGAGCAGAGCGTTAAGTGAACGGGCTAGATCATGGGCAGTTAACTTTTTATCAACTTTGCGGCGCCCTTTGGTGTCTCTTCGGCGGATTCGTTTGCGAAAGAACAGCGCGATTTATCGCCACACCGAACGATCCCCGAAGTTCCTTCTCCCGGCGCCTTCTTTGTTCGACTTCCAACGACTTTCCTCCGTTTTATCGAGCTTTCCACGGGAACCGTTCGAGCGGTCGTCCTTTCTCTTTCTCTCTTTTCCTGGTTCTCTCCCTCTCGCTCCCTCGAGAATTCGCTCCATTCCCAGGAACGCATGCGAAAAATTTCGTTCGACAAAAGGACCGAGTAGACCGGTCGTCGGCTCAAAGCTTCCAGAGTCGCAAGCGAATCCATTATCGGCCTCCTCCAGCATCCACTGTTTGTGCCCATATACCGTTACACTTGACCGACTCGCAGTCAATTAGTACCCTAAATAACATCCACAATCTTCACTGTCACAGAAACGTTTCACCTTTTTTACCCCGAAAGCACTTTAAAGCAACACTTTTGCTAAAATGCCACTGCAAGCCGAGTATACCTTTGCTTCTGTCGAATTTAATTCAATTTATTTAGCGTTCAAGTTTCTAAGTGCCACAAATAAGTTCTTAGTCCCTCGCGCGGTATGCTCCGCAGTTGTGGGGGTATTTGTTTTTCTTAGTTCTTATAGTTCCCGTTTTCTTAGACAAGGATTTATTATAAATAAATTTATACGCGCACTATAAACTGCTGCGTTAACTTCTCGTGAGAAAATGACGTAAGATTTACAAGGCTTAAATAATGAATATGACGTTTCAGTGTTATATTTTACATGAATTTATACAAGTGCAATGAGCTGTATTTTAAACAAATGTAGATAATGAATGTGCAATTTCAATTATATTTGACTCATTATTTAATTTTACATTACATGTGTTTATAACCCAATGGTAGTAAAAATGTCTGTACTTGACGCATATTCTGTTTGAACAGTTCCGAAGCGCATGCAATAAAGATGGTAATAGAAATGTAGCATTAAAAAATCCAATATCTCTGCAACCCTTTAACCTTTAGCGATTGACATTCTGCTTATCAGAGATATTTTATCGCTAATAATTTACTATGGGAAAATGGAGTTTTATTGTGTCATTGCTAAGTCTATGTTTGCTCAAATGGGTAAACATTGATAAGAGGAAGATAGCACAGGCGAACCTTAACTATTCGAACTAGAAGTAGAAGAAAAATAAAAATTTTCAAATAATAGTATAATCAGTTTTTGATATTAAACGATATGCATTTACCTAAAGATAAGAAGAATGAGTTCACGTTTATTTCAATATTTATGAAGTCGATATTCTTTCATAGTAAAGAATCATTCGGTACTTCATTATTGTAATCAGAATTCTTGTTGTAGAACATTCTCCATTTGAATAATAAAACTCTCGCGGAATATTCATCCTATAAATAACCGATAAAAGTTCATTTCGACTCGGAACAAGAAAATGAAAGTTCATATTCATTAAATTCAGTTTGAAGACTTCATCGCGAGTCTGGCTCGATATTCTAAGGCGAGGAGTTAAAGTAGGCCACGGTAAAATGGGTTAACTTTTTTTCTACACCTCTATTGTCCAAGATTTTAAAATCTTGCGTGCAACTGTCTTGAATTGGCAATCTGAGGTTCTAGTCTATTCCACAGCTCGTAGTAGTTAAACAAGTGCAGTTTTAAACACCATTAGCGAATAATAAGAAAGTCGATATCTTCAGTAAAACCTTCCCCGTCCTTTTAATCCTATCGAAGTCTCAAGAAATATTTGCTCAGATGTTCTGCCAACTGCGCAAATAAGCAACTGCACTTTAAACACGTGTACAGCGAAGTTACTCGTTATGCAAGACATTGCAGACAACGAACTAGCGAAGTTCATCAGTTTGATCATACGTGGGTAACGCCTCCGAAACTCTGCAAAGTTCTCAGCTACGTCATTGCGATGACAATGTTTTTACTGTTTCCTGTTTCACTTACTGTTTCATAAACGCATGAAATCCTAAGTGTAATCATTGCAGTATCATCCGACGTCTTGGATCTTTATGCGAACCAAGACCCAAAAAGATATTAAAAATGAAGAACGAAGGGATAGCTCTTCACGAAGTTTTACGGATTTGTTGCTTTGTTGTGGCGTGTTCTATCTGTTGTCTTGAGAGATCAGAAGCGGAGCAGTTAATTCCTTTCCAGTGGTTTCCAGTGACCCACTACTGCCTCTAGCCCGTTTCTAACCGGCTTCGAAACCAGCGTTGTGCTTTTCCATCCGGGGTGCGCCGAATCCGGCGAAACAAATCATTTTTGATATGACGTCTAACTCGATCAGGCCAGATAGAGCCGGAATTGGGCCGCGGCTTTTAGCTCTCGGCTTCCGAACGTTTTCGCTGCGAAATTTTCTGCCGCGCCATCGATACTTGTTTGGCCCAATTTCGCGCAGATATACATGGAAAGTCGCGAATCAATCGACCAAGAACGAACTTCGCGATCCTCTCTTTTCTTCCCCCGAAAACTTCTCCCGAATGTGCCCTCCGAATTTCGAGTCGGCTTTCGAAACTCGAATCTCCTCCGCGAGCGACCTCGCAAAACAGACGCGCTTTTTTCCCGACAGGTTTTCTGAGGATATTTACGAGAACGAGGAGTTTCTCGATGACATACAATGTTTTCAACGGTATCCAGCAACCCCTATCGATTTTGGCTCGTAATCTCGACGAGGATTATGCGGAAGCGAGCGATACGCGCGTGCTGAGCGCGATCAATAGTATCATCGCGTACGATGCCGCACCGAGATTACAATGTTATGGTTCCGTGATTGTTCGAAGATAAATTTTCTCGCCGGTTTTCTCGCCTGGAAAAGATCCCTCATGTTCGGGAGAATTGTCGACTTCAACGGATGCTGTTGAATCGTTCTTCCTATGAGATGAACGTTCTCAGATTTTCCGAGATTTTCCATGTTTCTGTTAAATATTTGAAGAAATCTGAAGAAATATACATTAATAATCGTAACAAGACACAATGCTATAATAACATACACATGATCATCTGATAATATAATGTAATTCTGGAGTTGTTTAAAAATCGAAGTTATAGCCAAAAATTCGGGAAAAATTCACAAACGTGTGTGCTGTTAGGCAGAATGTTCGTAAATTTTTTCGTAATTTTTTGTTGAGCGGAGCGGAAGAAAAAATTGGTTGAAACCGTGTTGACCATATAGCTACCTTTACGGTAGGGGTATCGACTTGAAACTTGCCATATAGGGCCGAAATCAAATTGACTACAAAACAATTTAGTTTGGGGGAATTTTCGACCATCTTCTCCGGCTGTACCCTTTCGTTCGAATGTCCAACATTCCTGTAAGGTCGCGCCGCTGTGCGTGGGTGCGCGCAGGGTCGGATTGAACGAGAGAGGGTTGTTCGGCACGCCTCGCCAACACATCGTTACAACTGGATATCGTGCACGGGAGCCAGCGCAGCGGCGCGATAGTTATAGAAGGCTATGAATTATGGGCGTTACCAGGTTGTTCGGCTTGGTAATGCGGTCTCGCAATGCGGTATAGCGGCCGCTTCCTACGATTCGCGTCGTTTAACGAACCCGCTTCCGGGGTCCCTATCGATCGCGGATCCATCATAAATTCGGCGAAGTGTGTTAGAACGCTAATGTCGGCCACCTGGCAACGGCCACCGAAAGCTCGTCCAAGTCGGCGCGGATCCTGTTTGCTCGCGACGGAACAACCATTCGGCCCTCGACCCTTTTGTCTTTGGAATGCAAATCCGCATAATGCATCCGCTGAATATGTATCGAATATTTTGACACGCTCGGCCGGCGCGCGGTTCCTTTTTGTTTCCTCGAGAGCTTTTTTTCGGCGCCGGTTTTGATACTCGTCGCAGCACTTCAGATCTCATTCCTCGGAAAATATGGATGCAGCGGCTCGCCTTTGTGCTGTCCCGTTTCTCGACAAAGTTTCGCGGACACGAATTAACCCTTTGCACTCCTTTGTCGAGTGCGACTCGACATCAGAGAAAAAAAAATGCAAATAAAACTTCTTATATGTTCTTATATGTATTTGGTTATTCCTTTATTTATTTAATTGTCTTATTTTTTAGTCAAAACAAATATAAATTATAACGTTTGAGATTGCTATATTTAATATAATTAGTAAACAGAATTGTTTAAAATAAGTAGCAGGCGAGGAACTGTCCTTTGAAGTAAATTTCAAATAGAACACTTCAGATATTAGGGAGTTATTGGCAACAAAATTGAAAAATAATTCGGAGTGCAAAGGGTTAGCCCCAGGAATACCGAGCCAGAATCGGGAAAAGTTACCCTCTCTCTGCCAGTACCGGACACATGCGCGACAGAGACGAAACGCTGACCGGGCGGAAGCGTGGGGAATAGCGTCGTGGAAGGGGAAGGTAGAGTGGGGACACGTCTTAATCTGCACCGAACCAGTGTCGCCAGATCAAGGAGATCGAGGGGAATACAGTTTACCCCCTCTCTGATAACCAGATTAATACGTGACCAGTCTACGGTCTTAGTGGGGGATGTCGGAGTATGTTCATGGAAGGAGAGAAGGCGGAGTGGGAAAATCGTTTTGGTCGATTCTGGCGACACTGTACCGAGCCATGGGCTGTCACGAGGGTCCTCTCCAAGAACAATTGAATTCTTCAATACTGTCACCTCACATTTCGAATACAGAAAACGTTGGCACAAATGTTTAATTTGTACGATAAAATAATAACAGTAAATAATTTTTTTGAGAATTTTTCACAGAAGGTAAATAAGGCGGGCGTATTCTTAGGATTAATATCGTGCGTATCAACCGACTCGGATAAAGATTGCACCATGGCTCGGAGATGTTTATGCGGATCTCGTCTTCCGGAACGCGAGTATTGTGTGAACGTAGACAGCTATTGTGCGCTAAGAGATCCTATGTATATTGCTGATAGACCGTGCTGTGCAGGACTGTAGCATTGCTTCTCTGAGAGTTGCTAATTGGGGCGTGTATCGGAATAATTACCATGACAGTCCGGTATCTCTCCTGTCCTTGATAATCTTAGATCACTGTTTGTGCCGAGTTGGGCGGAACTTGTGCATTAGACCTTGTTTGTAAGCGCGCGTTCTCGAAGATGTTCGGTAAAACGAGAGCTATCTGAATTTGTAATATTCATTTCGAAATTCGAAGCGTAATTACTCGGAGTACGACTGTTGTGCGAATGAACAGTCAGACGAAAATTGATCGTACTGTATAATTTGACGAAAAGTCGACAAAGAAGTCCCGTACACCTTTCCGGTGCATCTTTTTAATTAAACATTGATATACTGCGTAATACTAGGAGCACACCGGCCAGTCAATGCGATACAGTTTCAATTCATAATATAACATTCGAGTGTGCATTTGTGAAATTTGATGCACCTTCTATCGAAACATACGCGCGAACAATTGAATTTGTTTGACGATTTTTTATAAAAGCGTTCGGCAGAGTATTCTGGTTTTCAATAAATGTGAAAAATATGTTCTCTCGGTGCATTTCCATTAGACTGTGGATTTAATGAATTTATGTGAAACATTAGTAGGTGAAACGACCGACATGCAAATTTCGCATAGTAAAATGCTAATGGTTTCGACCGAGACAGCGCCTGCAGTCAAAGGGTTAAAGATTAGGTGAGCGTTAACATAACAGCTTGGTGTTTTTGAGAACAAGAGTTGTTCGCACACATACGTGTACGACAAACAGCACCCTTCGCAAACAGTTCCCAGCGGCTCATCTTCGATTCCCAGCTTATCGGAGTCGAACATCGTGGCCAATGGAATTCGGGATATCTCTGGATACAGGAGAGGGTACAGATATCAGGTCGGTGCTTTCACAGACTCCCTGGAAATTCTATCGAAGTTCCGTCGTCCTTGGTTGAGGGTGGGATTATGATCGATTGCCTGCTCGCGACTCGTGGAAAGCTTCCTCGAGAAATTTTCTTCGGACGGAACTCGTGGAAGTGTATTTGCACTGTGTGTCCTTTGGAGCGTGTTTACGCAAGGTGCATTTCCTCTGTCGGGTTCTCTCGGCGCAAGCGGCGCGAAAAAATAAAGTGACAGTCTCTCTCTATAATCTACGGAAATCCTCATGTTCACGCTGCACACTGGGTCAAATGCCCTGTGAAAAATAAGGTCGCCTTTCCGAATGTTTTATTAATCAAAGTGTTTGTTAAGTACATGTATGTTGCTGGATACTAAACTGGTCCACGTTATTGAATGATCTCTCAGTTTTAGATTAACGTAGCTTTTCCATGGTCGTATAACGGACTTATCTTGTTCCTCTTCACGAGGAAGTTTTCTTGTTTCAAAGTTCGATAGGTCCTTTAAATTCATGAATGACAATGCACGTTTCAGAGCTACGTAGAACTTGCCAGCGGATTATGCAAGGTATCTGTCGAATAATCACTTGCCCGGGAGATTTCAATGAACTATTCAGAATGTTCATAACTGATGCAGATCTGTAAAGCGTATTTTTTAAATTTCCGGGACAGATCGCAGGAAATAACCGTCTTAGTAAACAGTTAGTTTTCGATGTTTCTTTATTAAAAGTGTGTTTTTCGGTTATGTGTTTCGCATTTAAAAACTAGAAGCCACGAAGTTTCGGGATAATTTATCTACAAGTGACAGAATAGTATAACTTATTTCGCTAGGGACGGATGAGGGTCAAAAACAAAAAGAATTTTCGAAATATTCTATAGATATTTTCGTCCCACTGTAAAGATGTGTTGGGTGGGCCTGGCAGAGGCCGTGGCAGCGATTGAGCAAGAATCGTGCATGACGTGCGGATCGGTGTTAACGACCCGCGAGACGTGACGACTGAAAATAAAGCTCGAGGGTGCTTTCGGTATCGTTTTTATCGGCGTATCGAGCGGATCACGACGATTGGAACAGATGTCGGAACGGTCGGGCTTGAAGGGGAAAAGAAGGAGAGCGCTGAAGCTCAGGGGGTCATTTCGAGGGCGGTCCCGCCTGATAGAGAGCAATAAGTCGCTATTCTGCGGCGAGGATAGGAATCGCTGACTTCGGTCTGGCTTCTTCGAGGCGAACGGGCGCCCCTACCGCGTGGAGCTGAAGCCTTTTCCGCTGGTTTCGTGGCACTCGAGCCGCGAAAGCGCCGAACCTGCCTCGCGGCTTGCCAACTTGAAACACTCGAGACCCACTCCTCGTCGTTCGCTTCGCATACACGATTTGTCTCTCGTACATCTCCCTTTCCCCTCCCTACCCTCTCAAGCAGTTTCGGCTCTACGCGATTTTAGGAAAACCGGGCGCCTGTTCCGGACATTGACAAAGGGACGTGACGAAGTGATAGCTATTAATGACTTGGGTAAAGCTAGACCCCAGAAAAATATTTGACACCTCTTTTTAGCTACCACCAGCCATGTTCGTGGGGTGAAAACAACCCCCGAGTGGGAAGCATGTTTGATCGTGTATCTTGAGATCTATCAGAGATAGGCAAATATTGTACAGGGTAAAATTGTGTATTTTTTAATAAACATAACTGTATGCATTAAAAATAAATAAGTTATCCAATTTCTTCGAATATATTATGTTTGGACATTTTAAAAATATTTATAGTAATTTGTGTCTTGTTTATTGCTAGACTGCGGATCTGTATGCAAAATAAATTTTTTCGTTGAATAAAACTACGCAGGACTTTTTCTTTTAACAATTCTTCAAAAATTTTTCTAATTCAATTTTTTCAACTTCGGGGATTATTTTTACTCCCGAACAGAAATGCCGCTGGACGAAAAAATCCGTGTGAAGTATTTTAGTGGGAATCACATTCTACCGAAGCCACTACGTAAGAATCGGTGATTATCGTAGCTGTATATCACCCCGTGAGAGTGTACCGAATAACTAGCGGCCTCCGCTCGTGTGTCTCGCAATAAATTCTCGCGACAGTTAAAAATGATCGGTGGCTGCCGTGTAATTCCCGAAAGGAGCTATTCCGCTTCCGAGATGGAACTCTCTGTTCAATACGTTTATCGAGAAGTGGATCAACCACCTATTTCCCGAGATAGGCAGAGATTCTCTTGACGCCTCAAGCATATCCTTCCCGGATATCCTATTTTTATTTACGCTTTCGAGTGCAGTATATTACGCCTATAACCTAACGCCTATCTACCCAGTCGGGTTATTTCTTCATCGGGATACTGAAAGTTCTGATGGCAATTCTATTTAGACTGTATGAGATATGCAATAAAGTCAACTCAATTTAAGAGGAAAAGTGTTCCGCACATATATGTCGCTTATGGAATAGTTTTGCCAGTTATAATAATGAAATATGTTGATGGGAAAAGAGAAAAAAATTGATTGAAAAATATTAATTTATATACTGCGACAAGTTGAAAGTTATTTTCTGGTATACTCTGATAACGTAGTATTGCTAATGGTAGTGGTGGCATTATCAGACTGCGGATCTTTATGCCAATTAAAAATTCTTTTTAAAATGATTGGGTTGGCAAAAAAGTAATTTCGGTATTTTAAAGTGAAATAGAGCCCAATTTTTTTATTCAAGCAATGACCTTTAATGAATAAGATATTTTCCATTTTGTTCGATGATCTTTCGCAAAAAAAAAATAAATAAGAAAATATTTTATCGATTAAAGTTCATCGCTTGAATAAAGAGATTCGATTTTATTTCACCTTAAAATACCGAAATTACTTTCTTGCCAACCCAATATATGAAAATTGGTACCGATCAATGGTACTAAAAGTTTTTCCACATCAATACTCTATTAATCGAAAACGCTCAGATTGATAACAAAGTGCTTTTTTAACAAACAATATTTTAAGAAGCACATCGTTCCGAAAGTTTTTGCTCCTGGCCCAAATTTGAATTTCTATTAAAACCGAATAAAGAAGAGCTTGACAACCAGCTTTACGGAAGGTTTCTAACACAAGCAATTGTTACACAATCACGGAATCAACCTGGCATCGATATTCCCGTCGGCGCATGCATGAAAAACGATTCGCTTCGTGTCATAAATAAACTCCGTAATATTACGTCAATGACTGGCATCTCGATGTTATGCAAATACGTGTCAAGAAAAATTCTATTTCCCAACGGACGATCGAACAATCCTTAATCTTGCTTATTTCGTTTTCTGTTACAGGTGAGTATCCGGAGAGTGGTCTTCAAGGAGCAGGCATTTAATTCCGAGAAGATGCGAGTGCAAGGGAGGTAGGAAGGAAGCGGCATAGCAGAAAGTGTGTCGGATATATGGGATTGTGGCCAACTAATCACTGGCAGCGTCTCTTACGTCTTCGTCGGCCGGTTTCCGCGTTTTCCGGCTCTCCATGCCATTGTGCCAAATTAAAAGGCTTCGTGGCACTCGTGCCGAGGCAATCTTGGAAGTTCTTGAGACTGTTTCGAGAACGGAAGAGCGGCCCGGGCCATTGGCCGTCTTTTCTCTTCCCTCGTTTTAACGAAATGTCGTCCATTGTTCGCGAAAACCGTTGTCGCCCCGCGAATTGTCTGTCGATCGGACACGCAGCGCGGATTCCCGTTAATTGGAACAAGCACGTCCACGAGTGCCAATTAAACTTATATCGCGTGATGTCTTTATCGTCGCCTCGTGAACGTTCGCTCGAATTCCTCTCTAAACGAGCTTTGCATTCACCGATTCGATAACGATACCTACCACAGAATGTTTCCGATCTTCCGGAAGAATAGATAGTTTCGGAACCGTAGTCTTACGCCGAGGAGAATAGCTCGATCAATTCTCGCTGAAGATTGAAGAACTTCGAAGCAAGTTCGTTTGGTGGAATTGACCCTTTTACATCTCCGTAAGGTCGTTATTTTCTGAATAAATACCTGTTTTCATTGCTGAGTGCTACCTCATTCGAGGAAATTACCTCGGAATAAAATGCCGACTAAAACGTTTTTAGTTCGCTGGAGTTCTTGCGATTAAACAGTCACTAATATGGAATCAGTCCGAAAGTAACATCAATGACTTGATGATTGAATTCATATATTTTAGGACTTTATTACTGGAAGGAATGTTAAAAACATTAATGGTGCAAGCAGCAGTATGATCTCAATAATGATTTTATAATTTCAAATTAATATTTTGTTGGTAAATCACCGATATTTCTAAGCGTACAATAAAAGAATCGCGTGTAGAAATTTCATTTCGACCCACTCGAGGTCCCCCGTCGTTGACATTTCATATTCATTCGACAGCAAACGTGCTACTGCAGCGAAGCGGAACAGAGATTTTATTAATCATAGCAACCACACGCAACGAAGTTTGTTAACGGATTAAACTCTGATTAAAACTTAGCTGGTTATCGCTGGGTAAATTTCAAGCTTCCTTTTTCTCTAGTTCGAAGTTAGATTATGAGGCGATTCTATCGCATTTCACGGAAGTTTATTCAAACTGCGTGTCTCTTGCGTAACGTTCGCTTAAGATGCTGCGAGCCATAAATAAATTCATTCGTAATCAGAGCCTCGTGAGGTATTAAACACGAACTTCTTGTCCCAGCCTCGGAATAACACAACGTGAGCTCTCCACGTGATACCCATGCTAATTATATCTGGCAAATGGTAATTATCTGTCCGCGCTTATGAACCAAGTTATAGATACCTCTTTAATGATGGCTCGAAAGACGTCACGCAGAGTTCTTGTCGACGATCCTGAATTGCTTCTCTGCAGAATTTCATTCCGCAACGTTGTCGTCGCCCAACACATGATTGAAGCGCGAGCTGATTGATAGGTCTCGTAAATTAATCATAACAACACTGATTCAAGTTTCTTTAGTGACAGAAGCGAAGAGGTTTAAAACGAATTATTTCTGGAAAAGGATGGTGGCTTATACAATATTAAAATTCCACTATTATAATCTTATATAACTCAGTCACAGCAATATGGAAGCATTTCACACCACTCAATCGTATTGATAGGATTACCTGTATAATTGGTAGCATCGTATTAGAGACGATTCTCTCCCGCGTACTGGGATTTTCGTATAATCCTTCGCCAATTATCCGGCCTATTAAAATAGTTTAAACGTTCCGCGATTTTAATTGTCGTGCTCGCCCAGTTCATTAGAAATTTCTTTTTTCGCAATCTCACGCTCTAGCGACAATACCGGCGTGGATCCTTTTCTCACGATTCATTTCCCATATAATCGTGCATTGCGGCAGGAGATTGTAGCCATTTCCCAGTTCGAAAAGGAAGTTTCCTGGCTGAATTATGGTAATTGCTAATTGCTGATGGATGAGCGGATTTCACGGAACAGGTACGGACGTAATACGTAGCGAATCGCGGAGCTTCTTCTTCGCCTAGTTACCAATCGATCGCCGATGGAGGATGCATTTCGTTAATAGTTTCCTTCCCTCCGGTTAGTGGCATTTATGTATCGGGAATGACCCAGAAATCTCGGGAGCGCTGGTCTTCCGATTTCCAAGGAACAGCTGCACATTCTCGAACCACCGTCGAATCCCGATCATCTTTATTGCTGCGCGTTTCCTTTTCGCTTCCTGCAAAATTACAACATCTCCGACAATGCGTGTTATTAACCACTTCATAACTATGCGGAAGACTTCTTCCGGCTTGTCTTCAGCAATGATGTCCATCCTTCAGTTTCAGAGAAATTGCTACACACTATTCCACAAAATGAAAGGAACACTAAAGATGAAACATGAACTATAAAGATCGTCGATATTAAAATTCTGTAACTTGATGGAGAAAAGTTTAACGACGTCTCAGTGACGTGCAGATTGGGTCGCGTGGATTTCTCTGCACGGGGCACGTTCTTATTACATTTTCTCTTGGCCGGCGGCCTGTCCTGCAATCAGAGATTCCAAGCTGATTGAGCTTTCCAAGGATCCCCTCCTGCTGGAATTGCTATAGGTCTGCGAATAACATAGGCGCGAATTTTCCAGGCGCAGCGAACTTGACATTTAGAAGTGCGGGACGCAGGAACGCGCAGGTATTGTCTCCGAAAGGATGAAATAAAGAAGAATTCCGTGTCCGCGTTACGAGTGGTACACGTGGATGTACGTCGTCGACGGGTCTAGGACGTTCTTTTTCCATAAATCCAAGGTGCTATACATGTTCTCGCGGTGGGGTCAAGGACAGAGTCTGAAAAAGGATTGTACGAGGTCCAACTTGCTGGAAGAATCTCGGTCGCCCTTTTAAGTTCTCGCGAATCCCACATTGTAACTCCGTTACGCGGCCATAGGTAATAGGTTCAGGACTTGTGCCAAAGACTGCTCCACGTGGGACTCGGATTTATTGAATATTCAGAACTTGGTGGCCGCGCTGGGAAGCAAGGTTTCGCAAATTGGGTCTCCTCTCGCTTCGACATTAACCCTGGAACTGTGTGTCCCGCCGGCGACAATAACAGTTTAATAGAACTATATTTTACCTTTGAATAACTTCGTATCTTTGATGCGATTCTGCGCCTTTGAAGATATCCTTTGAGCCGTCCAGGATAAAGCACACGTCCGAGATAGCCATTTCCATTCGTAATTAATGTAGCTTGTTTTCTACTGCGAGCTGCATGGTTTAAGCTACAGCCTACAGAATTTAGTACGTGCACGACTTATACAACACAGAAGCCGTAATTTCACACGTTCGGGGCTTACTTACGTATACCTTAAGTCAAGTCCGTACGTGTTTGATACACGTATTAGGCGCGCTATACTCTTCAAGCCGCATCTTGACCTTTATACAGTGTCGCCAGATCGGAGAAATCGAGAGGAATACAGTTTACCCCCTCTCTGATAACCAGATTAATATGTGAAATCAGTCTACGGTCTTAGTGGAGCATGTGGAGTATGCCCATGGTGGTGTAATGGGATAGGGGAAGGAGAGAAGGCGGAGTGAAAAACTCTGCCTTTATACATCGTTGAAAGTACCTCGATCTCTAATGTATTGTCATGCGTGTACTTCAATCTACATCTCCATCCATGTTGTTTAAACTATGCAATGAAAATTACATTTTTCTTTAGCTTTCTTGGACTCCTAGGTCCCGGAGTCTTACCGCTCCTGCCGAAATTCTCGGCCCGACTGATTGACTGACTGAGCGCGCTCGGCGATCGATGCGCACTGCGCAACTCTCCTCACCCCTAATTTCGGTTGATTTCGATCGCCATTATAGTAATCATTGATAAATTTATTATTTCTGATTGTTTAATGTTTATAACCATTCTTTTTGCTGACGATGTCGATGAGCATTCCCTTGAATATCTGACCACCTAATTTTTTAGTAAAAGTGGCTAATAGTACTCGAGATGCTAGCATTAATTTATTGAAGACAATACATGGAAAAATTTATTATCTCTGTTTGTTTAACTGTTATAAGAATTCTTTTTGCCAATGATGCTATCCAGCATCCCCTTCGCTATCTTACCACCTAATTGTTCTAGTAAAAATGGCTAATAATACTCGAAATACAGAGTAACTTTTAAAGCATGTCAAAGTAACTTTTATGCATGATTATTTGCAGTATATAAGATTCCACTTTGTCTCATCTAGATAAGAGCAACTATGCTGTTGTCCAATGCGAAATCCGGTTAATGTTTGGCTGACCCTCGTGCCAACAAAGTAAATGGATAATATTTCATTATTCGGAAGGCAAGTTTCTTAAAAAGATTACTGCTGCCTAGACGCAGGGCATCCGAGGAACCATCCGACCAGGAAGCTTCGCCCTCCACGGAGTTTCTCCCTGGTGTTTTAATTAAATCCGAGTCGCGCGTGGCGCAGCCTGTGCACGCCCCGTTTCCCAATACTCGCGACGTACCCAACATTCCTTGTCGTTCCGGACGCGCTACTCTCGTCTCTCCCCCATGAGGGAAGCGGTCTTGACGATGATGAGAGTGCTCGTCGGCCTCACGCCGCGAAACGAAGTCGCCTACCAAGGAACAGACTTCAAAGATCATCCGCGAAGACACTCGTCCACGGTCGTCAGTCCAACGACAGACTACGGAACAAGTGCAGACACGTTTAATGCAGTTCACCTCGCGCTGTGTGGCTCATAGAGTGCTTCTTATTTTTCGACTTTCGATTTTTTCCGATTTTATCCCCAATTTGAAAGCAATCGGACTAAAGTTCTAAAATTCCAATAATTTGGCAAATTAAAATTCCTTATCTCGCTGAACTTCGTAGTATCAAACACGAATGTTTTTATTACCCAGTCGCCAACGATCCTGCAAAGATCTCCTTAGCCGTGAATAAATATCCAGCGACATTAACCAACCATTAAAATGCATAAAACGTGAGAAGCCGGACGCGGATTGGCTCATGATTGGTTTATGATTAGCGCACTTTTCCGCAGATTTAACTCATTCCTTAGCGTTGAACCCACTGCCCGTTTGTGTGAAATTGCGATGCTACTGTAAATAGGGGTGCCGCGACGGGGGTGGAGGGCACTCGAGCCGTAAACTTGACAAATAGGCCGCTCCCCAGTGTAACGAAATAATTCTGACGGCAAATTAAGGCGAAATGGTGCGCGTGGATTCCCACGGACCTACCTCGGCTGGTTATCTGTCACTCCGGCCGACATAATTCATCGTCCCCATATAACAATTACCGAGCTCCGTTTTCTCCCACGAAGCTATCAATCACCTCGCGCGCGACGCTATAAACTAATGAACGTATCGCATTATCATTAACAATGCGTCACGTGACGCTGCTATGCACGTCCAGAGGCGAGCCGTTTGGACCAACTTGACAATACAGTGATCGAAATGCAGAAGAAAACCGGCGAATTCCACCGACAGCAATTTAACCTCGGCTAACTGAGATTCTATCCACTTACCGCTTGGCCCTTTCGTTAATAACGGCTCGTTAAATCCACCTCTACCCACGCTAACGAGTTTCTTGGGTATTTTCGAACCGCTTCGACGATCCACCCGCAAGTACCAGGATTGGTCAAAGGAAATTCTTAAATGTTTTTACCTTGTAATTTATTCAACGCAAATGTTGTACACCGCCATTATCTCTCCGCGAAGTCTTCATCGCGTTAACGCAAATGCTCCTGCGGCTCGGAGCCGCAGAGATACTTCGAAACAAAGCTGTTTGCGCCTTCAAAAACTTCTTTAAATAAAACGAAACTGGTTCCTCGTTGAAATTCTTATCCACTTCTTCGCATATTTGTTAGAGCGACAGAACTCTGATTAACTTTCATTTGGCAATGAATTTCAGAGTTCTGTATCGTATTATTGTCACACTCCCAATCCTGAATATCACTGCTGCCAACTTGCAAGACTATTCATTATGTTGTTCCAAATTTTTATCACACTGTACGCTTTTACTTTGACTTCTTTCAAAGCGGTCTCCGCGAACGTCGTTCTTCTCGGACTTCAATTTCCTGTCCCAACATCCTCCACGGCCCGTGGACCACGGGCCGGTCATTAATCAGGATGTTCCAATCTCCAACCTGACTTTGTGCCTGCTTAATATCTGTCTTTTTTCTGGCCTCGTCCGGCTATTATTTTTACCAAGAAACCACGACGACAAAAGATTCTGTAAAACCCAGTCTTATCAACCGCCCCCGCAATTACTCGGGAACAGACCTTGTCCGTGACGGACGCGAGTCCGGGAATACGTCTTCGAGACTTTTGCTTACCCGTCGTTTTCTCTCGAAACAGTAGCCCGACAGTGCAGTTTTCTGCGCAGCGCGCAGCTGTTCGCGGCCATGCCGTGGTTATGCCGACTAACTGGAAGTCTCGTTCAAGTCCCCCGTAGAACGAATAAATCGATCCCCTGAGCGGAAACGTGAGAAGTTCGGCAATGGGGGCGAAGTTCGCTACGTGATGTAGTTTTTTTAACCGATGGATACGGGGAAGTTCGAGGAACTCGCTGATCTAAGATACAATTCCGAGAAATTGGGGAAAATGATGCTTAATTGACTTTTCTGTGGATATTTACGGTTCTTGCTGACCATTGCTCGAATAAATGCTGTAGAATTTGCTATATCTCGAGAGAATCACCGTATAATGAAATCTTGTGTTGTTAGTCTATGGTCAGTCTCTAAACTTTTTAAAAAGTGGACCACATTACATATCTGCAGATCATATTTTCTAAATTTTCAATTGAAAGTTTCGAATCGGACGAGAGACTTTTGGTCAGTCAGCTGATCAATTAGGAAAAGGATACGGTTTACACCGGAAAGCCTCAACACTGGAAACTGTGTCATGAAAAGCCGTGAAAGCCTCAAATCTCTGAGTATCAAAACGGGTAAAGCCTCCACCACCTGGCAGTTCGTGCCAGTTGATGTTGCTCCCGCAGACGGCGCCGACTCAAATGAAACTTGTAATGAAATTCTATTTGATTGCAACTGAAACCACAGCTTTGGCATCCTTTGTTTACTCTTTCTGCTTGATGTGCGAGGGCACACGCACGGGCAGTGTTTACAATGCTTACAACGCGTGCTGCTTTGTATGGTGTCGTGTTACAAGACTTAATTCAGGTTGTTGTTTATCTTCAGGACCTTTGACAATGATGGAGAAGTTGTCAGCTTGTGCGCATTGTTCAAGAAGTGATCGCGTTTAAAATTTTATATATTGAAGTAGAGCAAGGGTGTAATTAATATCTTTACATAAAATGAAAGCATTTTTATCTGAGCCTCTAATGAAAATTTTAAAAAACTATTACAGCTAGAGGAATGGTTTAAAGGTGAAAGTTGCGTCATTTTTTGAAACTGTCATACAAAGCTGGTTTGTAACAAATAAAACCGGGAAAAAATCATTTTGTCCAGCTAGCACCAAGAATAATCGAACGACTGTGCAACGGGTCCAATTTTCATCTGCAAATCGGCCGTACTGGATCGCAGCGGAATCTCTTCCGTCTCGACGGAATACAGTATTCGTCTCGGTGGCAATTCGGCTGACGGATGCAATCGAAATGATCGCCGATCGCGGGCCACGGTTATTAGTATCGAAACTCCCTTTCTTGTAAACGATTCGTAGGCTGAATCGCGAGCGGGGGCGGCATTGTGCTGCGGGATATTGCGATCCAATCATACGTAAAATCAGCCGCGATACTCGGCCGATACTCTTCAATCTCGATAGCATTTCCCGTGGCGTGCCCGGGACCAGTATCGACGATCCCTCGAGCGATATTCGATACCAGCGGCGGAAATCTCGTAAAAGTTCGTGAGCGCTTTCTCAGAGATTTTTATCGGGACAACCGACGCGCGGTGCCCCCGGTGATTGGCCGTAATTTACATGTAGATTGTGTGTACAGCCCCCGAATGACGAATTCCCGTGGACACTGCGTCCTGCATATTTACAAGCCGCTTCCGTCGGCGTTTCTTTCCTTTTGCCTCGCCTCTCTTTTTCCCATTCAACACGAAATTCGCTACTTTCGCCACGGTAATGACGGACAAGCGAGGGTTCCGACAAAATCCTCCGTGTTCCGATTGCGATCGCCCTGGGGGATGGAAACGCACCGATAATCACCCCCGTTGCAACCCCTTCGGTTTGTTGCGACGTTAGCGAAATTTGCCCGAGTGTTTTTTTTATGCGTTCTAGAAATTCGCTCACTCTTCAAATGAGAACAACTTTATAACCCTCATCCGTCCCTCGTTTTCGCAACCTAATGTGTCCCTCGTGTGTCAAATTATCACAACGATCTTTAATTGTGCTGGGGTGCAATCATACCCTGCATGTTCTCAGTGCAAAATTTAATGAACAAACTTAGCCTTTTTTCAAAACGGTATAGGTATGAAAAGATTTAAAAATTTAACATAATATATCAAATACTCTAGAAATAAAAAAAATAAATTTAATAATTTCAACCTTTTTTAATCATATGTGAAACATGTCAGAGATAGCATTCCTGAGAGAACTTCGAAAATTTTCCATTCGGCCACTTTTCATGTACGCTTTTATTAGCCTGCGGTGTGGTTACCCCCCTATAGGCAGAGTGAAGATTAATGTTGTATAACCAGTGAAGTCTACAAGCTTCCTCTTCAATCTCCCTAGATTCAATAAACAATTATTTCGAGGTTCAAACTTCCTCTATAACCGCTTCGAAGCGATCTCGAGCGAAGATGGATCACGGACACTTTGCCGTGATTAAATTCGACGATGAATTGATAGCTCGCCGCTGATTTTTTCACCGTTTCCAAAGACACTCCCCATAGGGAGGGTATAGCAATCGTCTCTCGGGCTGGGGAACACGACTGCAAGCTGCAAGCCGGTGATACCATTAATCAGCCGACGCGGACAGCAGGTGGAATGGCAGATAGACTTGGCCTGTGCAGCAGACGCCACGTCGCCCGATGCTAATGACCCGACAAATTTTCCGATTGTTCTCTATCGTCGAGGAGATCTCGTTCAAAGCCGCGTTTGATAAACGACCTCGATCACAATGGATCGAAGCTTCTGCGGTAGAGGAAGGCCGCAATCTAGCGTCTCGATTTTTCAGAGGAACCCGACACTTTGGAGGCTCCTGTCGATTCATAAGTCAAAGGAGTACTTATCCGAGGGCAGCTTTGTGATACTTTCGATTCATTTTATTATGCAGTAATTATTGCACATCTTTTCCCTGTCGTAAACACTTTATACAGGGTGCGACCGAATAACATGTACTCGCGAGCACGAGGTGGTTCCTTATGAAAAAATAAAAACAAAATATGGAATAAAATTTTTTCATTTAAAGCTTAGTTTTCGAGAAAATCGAGGCCGCCAGTTTCAGCAATTTTGTCATTGATATATAAAATGTTGTTCGTTAAAAGTCTTCTGTATATTTTTTCTTGAACTCCGTAACTTCTAAATGCTGGGTAGACATTGTTTATAAACACGATACGCGTTATACGATGCTCGACGAACCGTAACTTAGCCGTAACAGCATACGGACGAATAGGATTTTCAAATCCGATTTTCTCGAAAACTAAGTTTTAAATGAAAAAATTTTATTCCATATTTTTTCATAAGGAACCACCTCGTGCCCGCTAGTACATGTTATTCGGCCGCACCCTGTATAGTAGAATTCTCTTGGATCAAGGATTTTCTGTACGTGGAAAATTTGTAATGTATTGAAAGAGGAAATACATCGCGAGTTCAAGTATCTCGAATAATTATTTATTTATTAGAGCGTCACATGAAAATGTCAAATAACGCTAGAACTTCATAAACCCTCAAGGACCATTCTTCCTGCAACAATAACTCAAAGGTCGCTAGCTCGACGTTGCGGTTTCGCGGCAGCAAATAAACAATACATCACTCTCATTTGTGTTTCAAATCTATGTATCCTTGTTCCAAGGGTTCTCATGAATGTATGAATGTTGAACGTCCCGTGGCTCAAACGCGTGGAATTATTATGCAATTGTGGTCGCGGGCAAGTCATCACACTCCGCCGAGAAATTCCTCTCGTATGACTCGCAAAATTATGGAAGTTCAGGTCCCCGCACGCGTTTCGTGCCCATTGTCGGGCCGCAAAGCCCGGATTCGCGTTAAGCGAGGTCAAACGCGTGTCTTCTTCCGAGGAACAGCAACCAGGGACAGCCGCAATTGGTCTAGCAATTATGCTGCATAAAAGGGCTCCATTACAAACGCAGTCTGCAGGGGCAGTGCACTCTCGTGACTAGAGAAGAGATTGGAACTTCTTTGACGCGTACCGTTACGTTTTAGGCGGTCCTCCCATTTAAAAATGGTTCGAGAGTCTATTTTTCTGTTAGATCTTTTAAAAGCGTAACCCTTCAGAATGATCTTCCAAACTTTTATAAATCAGTTTATTAGTAAGTCAATTTTTTTTGTGTTACGTCAAACATGAAATAACATCACAAAGGTGGATTTTAAGGATTTAAATAACCGGCATCGATAATACCGCGCAAATCGGTATTAATGAGCACGTTATTGAATTGGTCGAACCACTATATTGAATTGCGAGCTTGCAGAAAGCAACCGAAACACGCACGTTTGATCGTCGCGTGGAAATACAAATTCATCGGTCGGATTTGGGTCATAGTATCGGAGCAACTCAACGGATCTGCATATGTAAGCCGAACGATCGAACTTTATATACCTGGCCATATGAATAGTCACGCTCCTCGTTTACTCGCTCTATGTGTACGCCTTCTTCTTCTTCTTCTCATTTTTTTTTTTTTAATCAACTGACCTTATTCCCGTTAGCCTGGCTCGTTGTCTCCAACGACGCGGCCGTAAGGAAAACTGTAGGAGCCTCTTAGCGCAGCGCTTTGCCAATTGAAATTCCCAACAAAAGGGGACAGAATGAGAACGGAGGGGCGGTGGGTTACCTTTGTGCGACAGGACTACGGGTAATGGGCAGTCTCATCGAGAATCGCCGCTTTTTCCCCCGGGCCATTCTTTGAGGAGGAAACGCGGAGCTGACCTCCGGATGAAAATCGAAAGTAATAATCCGGCTGCTCGCGTGGCTCGGTGATTCGCAGGAGCGATAAGCAGACCGCGGATTTTCGGTTTCGGTTACAACAATCAGGAGCCATTTAGGAATTTCCTCTTTTCTAATAATTATGGTAAAGTGAAGATAATATATTGACATTTTATGAGTCTTTTATCCCCTCGCCGTACCTTTTCTTTTACAGTTACAATGATTAGAATGTCTTTATGCACAAAAATGTTGTAGAAGGGAAAAGAAAATATTTTAATGCTTAAATATTGATTACAAACGAATCAAATTTTATTTCATCTAAAATGAAACGCGTAACAGTGCTGCGATTGTTCAATCATGAGGTCACATAAATGAAACAAAAATTTAGATTAAGCGTTTTAATTTTCCCATTTATTTAGTATATTTCCATAAATGTATGTGTGGACGTACATAAAAAATCAATATTTTAACATTTTTCCTGAATTTTTATATGATTTACGCTCTTATTGAGAGTGCCTAAACACTTATGAGCGGTAGTGTATATTAGAAAATTCAGTTTTTATCATGTACAATTAATTCTTTCTCAAGTAACATCAATTTTCTTCTAATTTACAATTATTATCGAACGATTACAATTATTTTATAAAATCGAGTTTTGGTCTCCTGTGTGAAAGTTTAACCCAAAATCGATTTTGGATCGCCGTCAGATTGTTTCTTCTCGCTGTGCAGTGCTGCGGAACGGAGGTTTCCGCGTCCGATCCATCAATAGCTCGTCTACTTTTGTTTTTGTTTTTTTTTTAGCACCCTCCGGTACTCTTTTGAACCGGCTTAAAGCAAATCCGCGAATATTGGCACGCGTTCCGCGGACAGACGGAGTGCGCCGTTGGTTCTCTTTTCACGGTGGCGTCTCTGTCTCGCTTGTTTCTCCGCCTCTCTCGTCGCCGTTGAGTGTTTGCGTTCGCGATTTTGACGTCGCCGTAAAATAGGTGGATCCTAGCGTCGTGTTAATACCTCCGCGGATCCAAAATCCGTCGGCCAGGGATCGAGCACGCCTTTGTTTCGAGATACACAACGTTCCACTTCCACCGCTCCCGCGTCGGTTGCTTTTTTTCGCGTACGGTTTCATTTCGTAACGAATAACTCTTCTGACGATGCGAATGAAATCTGCGCGGAGAGCCACGCGTGGAATTTCCATTCTATCGGCCAGGCGAAAACTCATTCGCCTAAACTTTTGTTCCCTGCCAATTAAATCCGGCCGGTTTTGTTTTTTTCGTTCCCTCTCTTTTTCTGTTTCGTGTTATCGGGCTCGCGGGCCTTTCGCAAATCCCGGCATTGTTATGTAAATAATTGCCGTCGGACGTCGTTGGGACCGTTATTTTCACAATTGTTAGAGAAATCTGTAACTATCGTTAGCCAGATTCGGAGATATCGATGTTCCTGATGGATCTTCCGCATGACACTTCTAATTTGTTCGACCCAGTTCGAATTGCGAAATTGGAGATTTAAATTGAATCTAAGTTCAAGCTAACACGCGTTGACGGGTTCTGAGATCGATGGGGACGTCATTCAAATTTTTTTGAAACTATCTTCTATTTTAGTCATGAATTTAGAAATCCACTTAAATTCTTCTGGTTCATTTCACAATCTCATATTTTAACGTAGGAGAAGGACAATACACGAGTGGTACAATTAAACCATAGAAATGACTTTAAAGTTAATCAAAACTTATGTTCCATGAAACTCTATTCAAGTCAACCTCCGTAAGTCGTTTTGTGAAATTCAGAATAATATTCTCTCTCTGGCCAGAAGAGTTTCCGCATGATATTACGCATTTGCATAATTAATGTCCACGGACGGTGATGCTTCAGATAAATAAAATGAATAATGCGATGGGTCATACAGACCACGGAAGAACCGTAGGTAACAATGAGATGCAAATTAAAGGAACGCGATCTGACGAACGAGCGCAAGAGTTTCATCGCGAACAAGACCAGGATCATGTGTCCAGGGAAGAACTGACGTCAAATGAAATTACTTCACTGGTCCTCGAAGGACAATGCGTTTAGTCGCGTGATACAGGTGGCCAGAAGATTAAACCGAATCAGAGCTGACGGGCATTCAATTAAATCGTAATTGCATTTCAACCGCTCGGCTGCTAGTTAACATGGCCGCTAAATAATCTCGCGGGGGACAAAACATTCTAATCAACTTTTAATATCCTATCCATCTCGCACAATTACTTGACTTCTATGTCGGTTAGCGTACATGTCGAATTAAATTCACTCTTCACGTTAGGGTTAAAAAATTTCAGTAAAAATTTGTTCACAATGAAAAATGCAATAGAGTAACATCTACTTCCAATTTATCTTCAAAATTTATTGTATGTTTTGCTTGTCAAATTTTTGGATAAATTAAATTTATAAACTGGTGGAACCAAAAACATTCTTATACACTTTGTGTGCATCAGAGAACAGTACTATTTGTTGTTCGACCGAACAAAATGTTTAATTGTATATCGTAAAGTTGGTCTGAAACACGTCACCAGGAAATTAAATTATTACACTGAAATTTCGATGAGAATATTACAGCCACTTTCTCCGAGCTCATAACTAGAATAGGGAGACATAGTTGTCGTCTAAACAAGACTCGCCCGCGAACAACGTGCACTGACAAGGACGTCTGACAAGCTACGAGGCGTCATGGTAGCATCCAGTTAAAACTTTAATCGTCTCTCCGTTGTCCGCTGGCCCAGCAAACTTTGAAATTCCAATCTCACGTGGCGAACAAGAGAAATTACCTGCATCTATGTCAGCGAACCCGAGCTCAAAAACTCGCAGCTGGGAACAAACGTCTTACGGCTCCCGCGAGACGTTACTAGCCTAATCGTTTATCACCTCCGATGCTTGCACCTGACATACGACGCTCCCGGCGCAGATAAATGTTCTCACACTCGCGATCAACCGCCTCTCCTGGTTTTTAGAGCTCCGAAGCATCTAGAGACTAGCGTGCAACGCTATGGCAGTTAAACTCTCTCTGATCTGTTTCTAATACTTGATTCAGATCGTTAAATATGCGTCCTCTAATCAAGGGAGTCGAAATTAATCTCTGATACCAAGTGGAACATCGTTTTAATATCCTCTTAAGAGACGTTCGGATTAGGTGATCAAAGGGGAACTAGTTTGTGAATTAATTAATTAAAACATTCCCGATCTGGTCCTCGTCAATGTATTTTAAGTGGTATAGTAATACCCTTGAGTGGACGGAGGCATTATTGGCGATAGTAACTGTCCTCCAAATAATTGAATCTGATTAAGATTGATTGTCCTTTGACAACTGCACTATGTTGGATTAGGTACCCGGTAAATTGTTGTACAGGATGAGCTATTTATACACGGTGCTTACGAGATTACGATACAACCGAGTAAATAAGAAAAGAACGTAATTAAAATCCTAAATAATTAAATTAAACAGCTCCTTTCGCTACACTGGCGTAACGTTTGCATCACGGTGCATTAAACATGTTTGCCAGAATAAAAAACGGTTTCATCAAGCCAGGACATCTCGGTCCGTGCATGGAAACCAAGCAATCTCCTTCTCTCTCCTTTTTCCTCGTTGATTAAAGTTTCTTTGCGACAGTCCGAAGGCAACTGGCGGACAAGCTCCCTAGTTTTTTCGGATCGGTCGCCGACGAGCCGTTGAATCGATGCAACCGTACGAGAGACGAGACCTCTGTCCCGTTCATTTTTTGCGATAATTGCGTTATCCGGCTCTGCGGTCGGTTTCTCATCTGTGCTCGCGGTTTGAGCTAATCTCGGTGCCCGTGAATCGCGAAATTCGTTTCACGAAGGCTCGTGTTGCTCGCGGCACGTTTTTCGATTGCGGCCGCGGGGTTCGTCACCCGGCAGGAGCACGGTCGCGCGGCACGTCCTAGGATTAATTACACGACAAACAGGTTCGTTTGGAATCAGGAACATCATCGATCAACCCGGTACACTCCCTGTCCGTTGGTTGCGTGCATGTGCCTCGGTAAACAGGACATTGCCGGTCGTCCCTCAGTCATTAGCGAATGCCAAATCATCGCTACGCTGTTCTGAAACTGTGGAGTACGGTCTTTTTTACTGGCTCGGACGATGAATCAGACGTCAGTCTATTCTGAGCTGTTTTGATCCAGCGAAAGTGCTATACAGTAACTCCTTGATATGAGAAAACGGGAACTGCACGATGTAGGAAAAACGAATATCCCCTCCACTGCGGGGAAATTTTTAAAAAATTGTATTGAGATTAACTCGAAAGGATTTTAAATCCAAAGTACTCCAACGATCGTCCTGCTCCAAGAGGTCGCTCTCAGGTGAACGGAATATATCAAACCATTCATAATGCATGAGTGAAGGAAATGTAAAAATTATACAAAGTGCAGCAATCAGCGGCTAACGAAATGCCTCCGAGCGCACGGTTTCAACTAGAAGTCTATGAAGTGGATTCGCCCTTGCAATTTCATGACTGAATCGTTATGGTAAACCTTTAGGCCAACCGGCCGATTTATTTCTGAGATCGCCGACGCGCTCCGTGACTCGTTAATGGATTAATAGCCCGGCCGCTTTCAAAGATTACCATAATCCGAAATCCCTTTCGCTGTATGGAGATCGATGGGAGTCCCGTGTCCGTCGATTATTCCATTCGGAACGATTTCGATTCTCCAATCGCTGGATCGCGTGCACCGTTCGGGATTACGGGTTCTGACTTAAGCGCCTTTTCGCGGAGCACCAAGAGAGAGAGAGAGAGAAAGAGAAGGAGAGAGGGAGAGAGTGCCGCGTTGTCGGTAATTAACCGTGACGCCAGGAGCTTGAAAGGACGCGGGCACCTGCAATTAATTCGACGGCCTCGACGCTCCGAACTAATTAACCGTTCTCGCGCTCGACAAACCGACCAATGTAAGTATTCACCGTCAATCTAAGTTTACTCGATTCGTTGCCGGCATTGTTACGCGGGGAGATGGGATTAAGGATCACGTTGTTACACGTGAAATGTCCGGTTTCGAGCGGTAACTTTAAACGAATATTGCGTTGCCGGATAAAGCCTGTTATCCCTCCGACGAAGCAGATGAATAAAAGTCGCTGTTCATTTTACTCTGATCGTAATCCCTTCTGAAATATATATTATTCGAATATAAATATTCTTTTTATCACGTTCGCTGGCGACGTTTGCTTCGATAACAGTTTTCGTAGTCGTAACACTCTATTAAATCCAACGCATCCTTTTATAAAATGCGAGGAAAAGTATTGTCACGGAAATATGAAAAATTCCTTGAACATCAAAAATGTCGTTTAAGTACACAATTTGTGGCAATTCAACTGATGCGTCTACACGAAATATCATCAAAAGTAAATTTTTAGAAATTGTTCATTAGAGCTGTGTCAAAGCATCGTCAATAATATAGCTATAAAAATCGTCTGCTGTCCGAGGGTTAATTGACGATGTGCAAGAGGTATATGTCTGAGTATACTCACAGTCACTTAACTGTTGCACGAGTCCTATGGAAATTGATGGCCGATACTGCAGAGGCGTTTGCAGAGGGCGATACATTCGTCGCCGCGAGCGCGCTGCTGCGGTCGCATGAATTTGAAGCCGGACCATCATCAGCCGATATTGCCGGTAATTATAATTGACTGATCTAGTTTAGAGATACACCTCGGGCGAGTTAGTCGAGACTTTTGAGGTCCGAGTTGCAGCTGGTTCGGAGCTATCAGATGTTGCTCAGCGGGAACTCCGTGTTAACTCGTCTTTGACGAAACTCGCTGCACTCGCGAAACCCTCGAATCGGTTTCCCCGAGGGATATATTCCCTGGAATCTTAACCGTTGTAGCTATCCACTTCCGAAACTTTTAGGAGACATTAAGTAGTTAAGTAGGCGATGAGTTTTGAAGGACCTCGACGGAACCAGGTTGGGAAGCGATTCGTAACAGTTGCAATTGATTTTCGGCTCGACCAATGAAAATTCCAGTCTGGCTATCGTACGGTCGCTTTTGTCTACGTTTCACTGGCGTTATTGGAGTTCGAAATAATTTTCGGCAGTTCAGCGTTAACGCAGTCGTCAGCAGTGGCAGGTAACAAGGATAATAGGATTATTATATGCGCCTGGCAATAAAGCGATTATTCCCGATCGAATATTGGTTCGAATTGGTTCACTGCTCACGGCGGCGCTCGTTATCTGTTGCCTGACAGCTCAAAGATAGCCGGAGCCGTCTTACCGAGATTAAAATTCCACGCGAAACGCGATATACCCTCCTTCGAATGATAAATTGCGAATGCTCACGTGTCAAGAAAATTGCCGCGTAACGGCCCCCGCTTTGTACCGGTGTTTTCAACCCGCGCGAACAGAGGGGGAAAAAAGGATGTATTTCTGACCTGGCCGGGCAGAGCGGATCGATTAATTTTTGCTGACTACGGCTCGTTAGGGGTTGCCCTGCCCTGCTTCCGCGGACCGGTTGTCAGTGCTTTTTCATTCCGCGAAATATGGGACGCGTTTAATTGAAATCAATCCCGTTTTATTGTTAAGCCAAACGTTTCAACCCGAATGCCATCCCGCTTTTTGTCTGTCTGATGGAACCGTTATTCGTAACATTTTTGGCGCCGCCCGCTTGCCTACGTATAAGACAATATTACGCCTGAGCGGATGATTTATTAAAACCATTTCAACACTGAATAACATTGAAGTGTTACGTAGGCCCTTTGAATATTATATCGTGTACTTTGAACAACGAAATACACAATTCTAATTTGACTATTTTTAAGTAATCTGGAAGATTGTGGACCTCGTTGAAAGCGTTGAGAAAGCGTTTAGAATGTATTAGCTGATAAAAATGACAAGGTTCTATTTATTGAAATTTCGTGCAATTTCCATGTAAGCAACGTCATAATTTTAATAATTAAAAATGAAAGAGCAGTGGTAGGTTTAGTGTTAAGAATAAAGCAGTGCTAACCATCGTAGCAGTGAGGGAAATAATACGAGAAGAGGTGAGCTACGCCCATTAACGGAGTAATTTATAATCTGAACGACAGGAGGCCAAATGTCACAGACCAGAACGGTAATTACAAACCGAATGATTTTTACGGGCAATTAGCACCAGTAGAGGGTCAGATTTCCCTTAGAGAGTAGGGTGACCGGTGCACCCTCAGTACTGGACTGGCATCCGAATTAATCATCGATCACGAGCTGCGGCGTGCCCCTGCGGGGCCTCGTGAGTGTATTTTGGCGGATAGCTGAAACGTTCCGTTCGCAGATGCCACAAGTTTGTCTAACACCCTGCTAAACGCGTTAGCCGATGTTTGCCAACTAGTTAAACGGTTGATATTTGCTCTCTGGTCCTTGAAACGTATTCGCGCATACATCGTGGATGCTGCGATAATCACGAATCTCCGTAACGACATGTAAATGAACTTGTCCGCTTTCACTCCGGAAATGAAACAACGAAGAGTTAACTAGACCTGTTGACGGGGACGTGTCCGCGAGACCGTGTTATTGGTTTTATCGTCGATCATATGCCACTCTAATTCCATGTAAACGGTATCTATTGCATGGCTACGTGACTGTTCACGTGGAAAAAGTTACCTCTGGTGTTCAGAAGGTGTTATCTGCAACCATGCACATGCTCGCATACTTTTGGACTGTAGGCACTATACGTTTAGGTGCGTCGAGGGGAGGAAAAGTTTGCTGTGTCGATAATTAAGCAGTGATAAGCGAATGAGAAATGGGGATAGGGTGAAATTGTACTATCGCTTCGTGGATTCATTAACCACGTGAAAATCACTAGGGGTTGATTCACAGAGAATTATAACACTGATTACCCCTTAAATGAATTCACAGATCATGCATTTGCGCAGATATCATTGTGCTGACGTAATTGTAAAATCTTCATTTTCTGATAAATCAGCTTAAGCATCATATTCGCCATTCTAATAGAAATTGCTTTACATTAAGAAATTAATAGTCTGCTAACATGGTACAGCACACTGACAAGCAACTGTGATGTCCGTGACTAGAATTAACTTTTACTTCGCCGTTTTGTTACGAGACCGTTAAATTGTCTTATCAGAGTGTAGTCATTTTAAACTCCACCGAATTTATTCAACTGAATTGCATTCATGCTCGCGTGACTTATCCACCGTTCCACAGCATTCTCGGCCCGCGTTTCGTCGCGAAAACGGACAATTAAGTGAAAATGTCACCGGTACGCGTTCCCCCGCAATAATAATGGCGATTGTTCCGCAAACACCGGGTGAATGTTCTCGCTGGACACCAGAGAGAGAGAGAGAAAGAGGGAGAGGGAGATCCCGCTGCATTCATTGCCCTAATAAATTTCTTGCGGTGTGATAGCGTGCATGCGAGGCTCGTATTAACGGCCCACCACTGCGGAACGTTGCGACATTCGATAGTTTCGGCCGTGTTCCCGCGGCTCGGTAAATTCGCCGATTATGGATCCCTGGATCTAGGATCGCCTGGAACCGATCCTTTTGTCCGGGGACAGGAATTTATGGAGCGCGAGACGTCGCTGCTCCGCCTCGCGGTAAAATTACGAGCCTTCTGGTTCACCGGGATCACCAGGATCGGCTTTGATGGATGTCCATGGGGGAGGATCGAATCGCTGAAACGCTCTTTCCCGACGTTATACGTCAGAGCGAATAGCGGTCCGTGCCTGAATGGATCGTTTTCTGTGGCTTCATTACCTTTATGTGCCCCTCTCTCTCTCTCCGCTCGCTTTTTGCATTAATCAGAGCACGAACTTCGCGAAGGCAACACAGTTTTTCGCTCTTTCGCCCCGAAGATCTGGATCGGCAATCATCCCATCTACTTTTGAAAACGTCCTTTTAGAATCGCAGACGTAATTCTAGGCTCTGCTTGCGTTTTCTTTGCACTAGAATTTTCGATTTCGTTAAATAGTATTTAAAAATTATTTTAGTGAACTAATTATTAGAATTGTATTCATTGTTTCTGAGAGATGGAGGTCCAACAGAAATGTATTTCCTCTCCTAATAATTTTAATAAGTTGGAAATAATCGAACAGTGTTCAGTAATTGCTTTAGAATTTTCACCGTTTTGAAATTCATTCACCCATTTATTGCCATAAGTGCATAAAATCTGCAGTCCACTAATTATAACTTCTCGAAAAATCCACGTATGGTCCAAACAGTTATCGTCTTTTCAAATATTGTTTGTGGTCTTCTGAGACAGATAAGCGCAATGTTAGATTGTATAATTCTTGTTTCGAGGAGTTATCACGATAATGGAACCTCCACGGTGGAAATGAAACGAAAAGGGAAGGACACAGGAAGGGTGTGTTGACTAGAGAGAATGATTATTCATAATGCACTGGAGGAGACAGTGAATCAGGCGATTATTTGCCGTGGTAGTACTTGGCAGAGGCGTTCGCACGAGGCAGGAAGTTGAAACGAACGCGCTCGTTATACGAGTGGTTCACCCCGACTCATGTTTATTCCTCGGGGTGTCTCCGTCTACTTCGCCTACGTTGCCATCCCTTTCTGCCGGTGGCAGCGTTCCCTTTATTCGTTGACACGTGAAAACGATTTCACTTTGCTCGACACCTCCCCGAATCCGATGCATTTCCACTCGAAATACAATTTGGACAGTTGACAGAAGCTGTGTCTTCTTAAATTACCAAACGACTTCTCACTTAGACATGCTCACGCGAATTGCCCTCGAAAATTTCTCACGACATCTCACCTTTAATTCACGTTACACCTCTGTGTTACTTCTAACCCTTTGCAGTCGGAGCTATTTTAACTTGAAAATTAAACATTTCTTCCCACCTAGAATAATTATATTTCATATTTAAATGTGTAGTAATTGATTAGATACCAACATATTTAATACTGTAAACAATATTGTAAATAATGGTACAGCAATTTTTAATTGCGACTCTGAGTCGCCTGATTTCGGATGAATAAAAAAGATATCGAATATTCATACAAAAAATAACGGGTACCAGACGCGCGACGCACTGTTTCCCCGGCAACGTGGAATTCTGAAACCACGTTCACACGGTTGCCAGCAGTTGTTCAATATTGTTCCGTGATTAGTTGCATTCATTCCCGTTGTCCTCGCGACGAGACTCGCGCGTTGATCAATACCGGAATTGCTCGAGCGAGAACTGGGCATCGGCGGTCGTTTAAAAACACACCAACATCGCCGACAAACGCTTGTTTCGTGTCGTGTCGATGATCATGCCGTAACTGCTCGCTATCCATGATTTTATTGTTCTCTCTAATCGTGAATCGCGGTGTTACCTGTAACTAATACGTTTCTGCAACCAGGCGGGCCATCTTTCTGAGATCGTACAGTTCCAAAAATTGTATTAACCCTCATCCGACCCGTTTTCCCAGTAATAAATGATTCTCATCGAATTTCATTTAACGTCAAGGAGTTAATAAAACTGTTGTCATGTGAAACCTGCATCAACATGATAATGCCGCACCGTGTACGGTAAAGGGGTATCCGAAGAATCATTTGCGTGCATCCCGAGCGAAGTAATGGCGTTTCACTCGGCGAGTAACAATCTCTGATCGTCTATCGTTGCTCCATTGAAATTACGGCCCGCCGTCAGAATTACGGGCTCTCAGATTTTCATTATCGGGGGACGACGATCCATGATAGCGACGTTTTAATAGCACGGATCTCGGATTAGTGGAGGAGACAGCAGTGGATCGGGAAATAGCATCTCGAAGGATAAGGGACCCGCGCTGCCTGCCGTTGGAACTTATCCGAAGAGTTAAAATTTCGATAAAATTCCAACCCTGAAGCTGTCTTGGACCCTTGTCGTTGGTAATATCGCGAGTAGGAAACGATGTTCGAAAGTTCGTTTGCAGGACGGCACAGATTTCACCGGGACTTGACGAAAAGATGCACGCTCCCCGACGCTTTAATATTTAACGCGGTCGCTACCGTATCACTGTTGCACCTTTGCATGGAATTATTTATACGCTTGTGAGTGGTGAGCGATAATTCCTCCGGCCTCTTACTATTTCATTCTTCGTGGATTTTCGGTTTAATAGCGGCTATGAATGTTTCATGAGCCGTTGCCGTTATACATCGTACGTATACTTCGAAATTCAACTTTTATCTTTGTAAACGAGAATCGACTTTGCGCATTCGCATTTTCTCAGCGGGAAAAGATCGACGATACCGTTGTCAATCAACTTTCGGAATATTTAGTAGCGGGAGTAATTATAGCTTGAGACTGATTCTTTTTTTGTTGACAATTCAGCTTTAACGACCTTTCCCTTTTATCGTCAGATGCTTGCGTTCCATGATGCAGACCAACTCTCTGTCATCAAGACTTTTCTCTTCTCATTGATTTCTTCGCTAGAAGTCCTGCTCTAATGAGACCAGGATTCCAAGTGCTGAGGCATTTTATCTTAATAACTCGCTTTTTCATTACTGCTCTCATGCACTCCACAATTTCCATTCTCAAAGCTACCGCTCTCTCATCAACGCATTACGTGCTACGTTTCCCGAAAATAGATGGAATTATTTGTTCAGAGTTAGAATTGCACTTTTGCACTTATACGTTTAGTTGGAATCTGCAAAATGCAAGAAAGTGGAACGGCTACTCTGTAGTATACATTTTACATGGATTTTTTAAGATCTCTGGATTGGTAATGAAGTCTTATCTAGATCCCTAAAAACGTTTTCACAATGTAGCATAAGCTTAGGACTCCATTAGAGTTAACCTGCATTTAAGATCTGATAGGTCTCTAATCGTCTTGTCAATGTTCCTCACGTTTTTATTACTGAAAGTTTAGAATTCAGTAATCTAAACTAGCATTGTGCAAAAAGGAATGTTACTGTTGTCTTTGACGATCCCGAGTCACGCGACGAGTCGAAGCCATAAAAGAGTGTACATAGTGACGTTGTGTGACTGAACTTCGTAGAATAGGATTGATTGTACGAGGATTGCGTGGCAGTGGCGTGTGTGATGCGGTTTCATTCATAGATGACCCGAGCAGAGACAAGAGTTAGCTATTTTTGGATGTAGGTTCAGCATGAGACTCTTGACACTCGGTGCACTGAAAGTAGTTCGTACGAATTCCAGCTAGAATAGTTCACTCTAGACTGCGGATTCTATGCATTTCTACCAAACACAAAGGTCTAGAGAAAAATAAAACATTGAAGAAGAAATTTTTAAAATTGTTTAATCCTTTGCAAATTACTAACACTAAACCTACCAAGCCCGAAAAGTCACTGAAACGTTTTATCTCATAGATTTAACAAAATTTATTGAATCACTCTGAAATACAAAATATGAAACCGGCCATTTGTAGGTCCAATCATTGTAGCTGCTGAAGAAGTTCGCTGGTGGAACGTAACTTCTCTCAGAAATTTAAAGTTTAAACATTGCGAGAGTACGCTAGCCACGCAGCTTGCTTTTAATAAATGATAGAATCACTCACTCGAGCGTACACCCGATAACTCAACGAAGACATTCTGCACATCTGTCGCGAGCAAGCAGAAACTGGCATCCTCAAAGGAATTCCCAGCAAGGTCTCCGAAACGTTCCGGCATGCGTGCTAACCTAGAAACAAGCGCAACCGTTTGACTAATTAGACCCAGAAATTCGGGGATTCTGGCCAGGTAATCAGGCAACAAAAGTCGAGCCTCGGTATCCCGGAAGACATTTCTGCGATCTTACTATTTCCACGTTCCAGTAAGCTCCTGGCGCAGGAAGAACTCCGAGTCCTTCCCATCACCGAAATGAAGTAATGAATAGACTGCGACTTTTATGCATTTAGGACAAATATTAATACATCAAATACAAAGATAAAAAGTCGTGAGAAAATTTTAAGAGGACTCTAAAAATATTATAAAATTTCTTTGAACATCCATACTTTGCTCGCTAATATATTAATTTATACTCTTAAAATGAGAATTTATGCAAATATGTTAAATACAAAATTTTTAAATAATCTACGACATTTTGGTTGGCTGCATAAAGGTTAAGGTTAACCTTAAAGAGGAAATAAATAATTGCAGATCATTTAGTAAACCAATGCTTCTAATGGATTACAAAAAATCAGGTCGTTTGATACAACTATGAAAAAGTTATTCTATTTTAAAAGGTGTACGAATACTTTGTACACCCACTGTAAGTTCGATTTCTTACAATTGACTTGGACAATTTTTGTTTTGCACGAAAACGCGCAGTCTAGTAACTAAACGCATTAAGGAAAAACTTTCTCTGAAAAATGGCAAGGAAGCCGCGCATCGTGGACCTTGACTGAAATGAATTTCGTGTGATCCGAACACATTGAATATGCCTGAACGATCGTCTCTGACGAATACGAGTCGTTAATGTGATTTACGGATGCGGACGCGAACGACTTCTACGCAATTGGTTCGGCGAATGTCTCCGGATGATGATAGAGGAAGAGAAGGGCTAAGGGCGGCCTCCGTAAATGTCGAAGTTCAACCACCTATTGTTACTATCCCAGCGGCCCACGTCTGCTCGTGCATGCACATCTGGGCCAAGACGCCGCTCGAGAGTAATGTAGTTTGTCCGCGGCAAATGAGCGTGCCTTGACGCGGCCGTTATCGACGTACCCGCTTTGGCAAATGCGAAACTAAGCCAACGAGACTGTTCGGAGAAAGCTCGCCACAGAGCCGGAGCGAGAAACGTTTGAACTTAACCAAGATCTACTTTGAGAGCCAGCTAAAGATCCGATTTTAGATGGGACTTCTGAGATTTCCACGTGACGTGGACTGAAAGGTCATTGGAACTATTAGCAGAAATTATTTATCCGAATTGTCGCAACATTTTTACATTTCCTGTCACAAAACTGCTACCTCGTACCATAAATCTGCGCTTGTAAGGAAGAACGCCGCATGTCACATACTTTCACTTTCGAGACGGCACCGTTGAAAGTTTTGATGCGTATGAATTGAACATAGAACATCGGTAAAATTGCATTATTTTCTTGAGCCTTTCGAATTTGTTTTCATGACTTTTTTTCTAAATACGTGAATACTCTAAAGCTCGATTAATGCATATACTCAAATTTTTTGAAATTGTGACACGCGGCGTTTTTCTTTGCAATCTCAGAAATAATCTAGAATATTTCCGACCCCGTGCTAAAATTCCAATTCTTATGGGAGTTCGCTTTCGATCGTCCCGAATTGCCATTCCCCTACAATATCTGGAGCTGGGCACAGGGGAGGACGTTGATAGCTCATTTCGAAGACTCGATAACTCAAAGTTCAAACGCATTCGAATGTCCCCAAGCGTTATCTCTGACGAGATTCATCTTGGTCCAGCTTTTCCGTATACAAAATCGCGGCTATAGAGCGTTTGAATGAACGCTGCCGAACGCAGCATCCTGTATGAAACGAGTGTTTCACGCCGGTCTGATTCGGACCATTGCAGATGTTGCCCGAGCGGAAATTAATGAACATTCAGCGTGCACGCGGGACAACGCGGCAGGTTAATAATAATAATTTTACTGCGCACGTGAACAGATTGTGCAGCGTTAATGAATCTCCGGCCAAATGAAATACTTGGCGAGACTAACACGATTACTTCGCGCCCCGATCATGATCCGTTCAATTATATACCGTCTATCCCATTGTCGTCTGATATATGGAATACCAACGCGGTCGATACCATTGCTCCGTGACTATGCGCACCGTATAAAATATCGAACGTGTCAGCTCGTCGTTCCAGGCGTGATGTAAGCCGGTTCCGCTGGAATCCTGAATCGATTGTTGGTGAAATGACCCGGCAAGTGTAAGCTTCCACCGAAATTGCGTTATTATACTGGCTTTAAAGGAAGACCGCCACGTTTATTGTTTCACGTTTGACCTTGTTCCTTTTATTTTCCTTAATGTGTCGCACGGAAACGGCCATCGCGGGTCATTTTTATGGGGCGCGCTCTGTCCCGTTTTAAACGGCGCTCCTGCGCATAATATTGCGTCGAGATGCTTCAAGCTCTCTCTCGCAGATTTTATCGCAGTTTATACTGATCCCCCAAATGCGACGAGATTTGTATGTCTCATATTCGCGGCGATGCTACTGCGTGAAGTTGCATTTTTACCTTATGAGTTTCATTACGTTATGAATAAAATGTAACATTTTACCAAACGGCTCTCTCTCTCTCTATTTTTAAATATTCTATTTTATATTTCACTAGGGGGCTCCGCTAAAATAATTTTTTAATCTGTTGCACTTCGCAAGTTCACGGACAATGAACACGCATAAATTCTTAATCTATTCATTGTAGTATCCTTGGCGGCGAGCTCGACCTTTTCATAGAAACTCAACGAGCGCAAAGTTCTCGGCAATTTGAATAATTCAATTCGAGTTAAATTCCACTGGATCTTCCGGCTTTGAATAGCAGCTCGCGGGAAGTAGTGATCTCAGGATGAATTGGTCGAAACAACAACTCCGACCAAACAAAACGTTCTTGTTCTCGAACCGGGAGCAGTTGGGCTATTTACGCAGCCAATTATACTCCTCGCGATAGATAATTGGGGTGAATGCGGCGTGCTACCTGCAAGACGTATTTCTCGGGCGTCGCAAGATGTTTATTGCAGGAGCAGTTGAGGGGGGAAGGGTGGGCTAATGAATACGCCGTTAATAAGCTTGTTAGCGACGTGGCCGGCAGTCGCAGCCGTATCGCGATAGTTAGCCTTCTGCCGAGTCAATGGGCGCCGGCATAAAGGGATCCATTCTCCTGCGCTCTCTCACCGTCAACTTTGATGAATAGTTAGACGGGGGTGGCCGACGTAAGCACATGTACCTACTCCAAAGTATTTAAAGACACGCGACCTGACGCGGTGAAAATCACGAGCGAGCCGCTGCAGAATTTTGCGGTACACGCTCTGCACCCATTTCCAGGCAAAAAGCCCGCCCACCTCGCAATAAATGCCTCGAAAAGTTCGTCCTCATCTTGACACTTTCACGCCCCGTAATTCTGGGGCGCGTTTCAACCTTAATGCCCCACTCGACGAAAATTTGAAGATGTCAAAACAAAGAAGACGTCGAAGAAATTAGTAAAAATCAGAGTTGGGCAAAAATTTAATCAACGATTGACGCATAAATTTCTATTTTAATCGTCAATCGCAATTAACAATTAAACTCCTACTATAGTCGTTAATTGCGGTTAACGATTACATTCATTTCAATTGTAATCGTTAGACTGCGGATCTTTATGCAAAATGAAAGTTGGTTGCTGCTATTACAAGGGACTACAAGAGCCACACAGATATTTGATTCTTATTGTAATTATTTTAACAAGTTGGAAATAATACATTAGTGTTTTTAAATTATTTTAATGTCTTTACTGTCTTAAAATGCACCTACTCATTTTTGCTACAAATGCATGAAACCCGCAGTCTAGTAATCGTCAATCGGATAATTGATTAATGATTAACTGCTGAAATTTCGAAATGAAATGCGGAATCAAAACTGTATGCATACAGAAAAAAATGTAAACTGAGTTTAGGTATATTGTCATTTGATCTATAATACGATCTCTATGTACCTACTAATTACAATTGATTAAATCAGTCTCTGATTTTTCGATGATTTTTCTTTTTAATCAACGATTGACGATTAACTTCATCAATCGATTGAATCAATTGTCCATTTTTCAATGATTACCTTTTTTAATCGTACACATTAATCAATCAATCTTGGTTAAAATTTTAATCGATTAATGCCCAACTCCGGTAAAAATATACAATTGCTTCACAACTTTTTTAATATCGGACCATACGATGTATTTTTAAAATGTAAACTCGCGCGTAATTTAACAAAATGATTTTGCTTATTTATTCCAGCTGGAGCCGCTTCTGAAGAAACTAACCAAAGGTCCAGTTCTGCACACAATCGTCACTCTCTCACGAAGGGTAAGTATATCAATCAACGATCGGTGTATAGGTGTAGAAATAGCACAAGCGTAATTAACCCTCGAAATAAAACGGATTCTGGGTTCTTCCAGACCCAAACTTACATTTCAAGTTATTTCACACTTTATGAAAAGATTTTCGATTAAGCTGTCACGCCATTGAATGTTGTACTTCATGTACAACTGTATTATTATCGTTTGAAAGATCTCAATTCCCTTTCGAAAAATCGAAATTATTCATTCTCCTGGATCGTAATGGACTTGGAATCGGTTCGAAACGAGGGTTAAACGTTCCTTTCAGGCACACATAAACGTTGCAAATGCCACGACGCTTTCTTCCATCGTCCCGATTACATGTATTACAGGCTATCGTACAAATTGCGAACACCGTGCATGTCCGTGATCGTGTTAGTCGCTGAACGAATGATTTGGCATGCCGTCTCGAGACTATCGTTTCCCTTTTGCCACAACGGCCGTTCGCGAAATGTTTAGTCGTCACGCGGGGAGTCTGGTGTGAATTACTGAATATTCACGAATTTTTGCGAATGTATTTGAAACAATTATCGAGCCAGTATTTTGGAAGTCGTAGGGACAGTTTACTACACTATTGTATTTTACAACAAAGAATTAAAAGTGATTGTTCGATTGGTATTTCGACGAGAGATCAAGAAATGAAAAATTGGAAAAGCCACGCCAACTGCGCCGCAGTCGAGTTGAAATCGATTTATATCGACAGCGCGCACTCGTCCAACGAATATCTAGCCTCAACCCGCGCCAGATTGCGAATATAATTCCATGGTATAACATGCGTTGTAAAACGAGAAATGGATTTAATAACGTTTTAATCCCTTCCCTCGCACTTCGCTTACCAGGTCACGTGCGCTTCAAACGCGGCCGGTTTAACCGTGGGAAACGTTCGTGAAATTGATAATAACGGGTGCATTTGTCCGGAAAGGTAACAAAAGATCGGTGATCGGTGAGCTCTAAAATATCCGTTTCGCCAGAAGAAATTCGAGAGAGAGAGAGAAAGAGGGATATATAGATCTGGCAGCCGTGTTTGAACACGCGCATTTCGAGGCTGATCCAACGATAGGTGAAGATGGAAACGCTTTCAATTGAACGCTCTCGTTTTATTGTATTGTTGGTTCACAAAGCGGAATGGGAACCGATGTTTTCCTTGTTCGGAAAATAAAGTGTCCCCTTCCTTTGTATTCCCTATTGGGTTTGCTTCTAACAATTTTCAACTTAACACTTACTATGTACGTACTATGAAATATTATTTTCGTCCGTGTGACTCGGAAATCGTTTTAGAATTTCTTCGATCCTGTGTCTGTATTCCCATACAAGAACGAGTATTATAAATGAGTAGATGCATTAACAGTTCAGAATTGCAACACAATATACAGGAGAACTTTCGGTTGACGAAATAGTGTTTTCATTTCTCTTCAATCTCGAGTTGAGTGCCTACAATAAATGAGTAAATGCATTAACTCCTACATCCGTTGACACACGTCAACTGATTACTTTCGGAGATAATTACCATCGAGGAAAGTCTCTCTTGAGAATTTACAAATGTGATTTTAATTACGTCTGCGAACACGTTCAGTGATTATGAAATCGTAACAAAGTAAAAAGGTTAAAGCACAGTAAAACCTCGGCCTGATTCCATTGGTTTGTTTTGCACAGACTTGTTTTTATCCCTAATGGTAAAACAGTTGCGCCAGAAATATCCCGGCCTCCGACCGCCGAGGGTTAATAATAAAATGATAACTTTTCTGTGGAATTAAACTTCCTGGGCTTAACTTTCATTCAAAACACGTAGCTGCAGAAGTAGGCAAAGTTATTAATTTTAAAAGTTAATAATTTATCGATTTTTTGACGTACGCACTCGGAAGACCTACTTCATTGTAACGAACTTTCGGCTTTAACGGATTCTGCTCACCTGAGTTGGTCCATTGTGTCAAGATTTTGCGGAACTAGGTAATTATTAAATATTAATAGATTTAATTATATTCGTCGAGTGAAATTTCAAATTGTGGACACAAAAAGCTGGAGACAATGGTGGACAGTTGCGAAATGTTCCGTGGAATACGAGACCTGGTTAAATTAGTGACAGAAATATTTAACCGGGATCATAACATAATTGGCAGCGTATTTTGGCGAACACCATCGCGGCGCGTTAAGCGTCAGTACAATTAAGCTGCGAGACCAGAAACAGAAACAAATTCGCGCAGGATCGTTGCACACGGGGCTTATCCACCCCCTCGGCCCCTGGCTCGCTCGTTAAATATTAGTAGAACACTCCGGCGTCGCTGGGATGAGAAACCAGGACAATTTCGATCGTCAGCCACAGACTCCGGTGTGCCTCCATTAAAATGGAATACGAGCCACTCGACGCGTTTCGTTGAATCGCGGCAACGTGTCGCGAAACCGAATTCAACATGTCGGCGCCGTGCGCTCTGTGTGCTCGTAATAGAGGCGCTGCTCCATAATAGTTCAAGGCCACTCGGTGGCATTAAACAACCGCCAGAATTTCGCGTTCCGCCTGGTCGGTCTCTTTTTTTTCCTTCCCCGGACCATCGAGTGCTTTGTTGTCGCAAAAATTAAAGAACGCTGAATTACAACCGGAAAATACTCTGTCTGTACTGATTTTAACTTTTAAACTAACCATCAAATAATTCAATCAATAAATTCAATATCAAATATAATTTTCACATTTTACTTACAAGTCTGTTTCTTTAGAAGATAAAGTATTTTTTTAGATTTTATGGGCGAATGCAATCTCCAATTATAAAATGATTAAAAGAATTTAAGAGTATCGACACATTTAATGCAAACAATTTTTGTTAATGATATTGTAGACGATGCGAAATGAAACTCCTCAAATAAAATAAATAAATAATCTGTCAATGAACGCTACCAATTATCATAAGGGAAGAAGAGACGCAAGCTAGATATGACTTCCACGAGACCTGTGTCGAAGTAAAATTACCAGTGGAGCTGGCAGACTCGGTTCCGATAAGAAATCATCGATCTAAGCTCGGAGCCTGACAGCCACTCGACATTATGCATTTGAGGAGCGCGCTAGTATCGTGCCAATGAGCCGGACCCGGTGCTCAAGTATCAAGGATAGGGAAGGCCGACTGAAGTGGAGAGCAGTCGACTCGAGAAGCGTCGCGAGGACAGTGAAATAGTAAGAACGGGTACGGCAAGGTAGATGGCAAGAACAGATTCCTATTGTTTTCCGACCCACTTCCTAACGCTGGAAGATTAACAACGTGTCCCTCGCCTCTATCTACTGACAGATTTTTCAACGCGCGACCCACAGGATGGCGCAATCCGCGACCTTGTCACGTGCAAAATGGTTCTCCGCGGACCGCTTCGACGGGAAATCTTTCTACCGGCCGCCCAAACGAGGTCTTTCAGCACATTATCTACCGGCGATTATCTCATAATTAGATAGCGGATTTTATGCATTTATGGCAATAATGAGTAGGTGTAACTTAAAATAGTAATAACATTAAAAGAATTTTTAAGCATACTGTTATATCATTTTCAACCTATTGAATATATTAAGAAAAAAAATTAATTTCTATTTCACTGCGATTATTTTGCATAAAAATCCGCTGTCTACTCATAATTTTTAAAAGTCTATGGTCTATAGCCAAGAACTTCTTAATAGATCTTTCAATAGCAATTTCAATCGTGAACGTAAAAGTCAACCATAGTAACGTAAAGAACAATGTCGTTCGGTGTTATTGTAAAACAATATTTTGGACTTTCTTTTCGGTAGAGCACAATTACTGAAATTGTTATTTACTAGGAGAACCAATGCGTGCGATACTAAATCGAGCGGCAAAAAGGCACTTCCCAGCGACGGTAAAGAAACGACAAAGAGCGCGTTTTGCCAGCCGCGCGAGCCTATTGTTGTTGCCAATAGGAACGCGGCTGGCTGGTTGCGTTGCACAGTATTGCAGGCAGCATTCCGTGACACGACGCATGCGACGTTGCAACCCGTGAATTGGATCTCCGGGGAACGGGAAATCCACGTGTGCACACAAAAGCCCTTTTCCAATCTTTCTCGCGGCGCCTGTTCCGGCCTCCGACCGCAGCTCCGGCGAGAATAGTATTGCCAAAATTGTTTCTTACAACGACAGACGCTCGAAAATTCACCGAGGAGAAACGAAGGCGGAAGAAATAAGTCCCGGGCGCCAGGAGAATACGTATCCTTGCGGCGATAGATCAGTGGCGAAATTTTCCGAGAGAATTCGAAATCACGGTCCGCGCATTCGATACTCGCACCCCACGGTGGGCTGTTTCTATAACATACTACTCTGTTCAAAAAGTTCTTAGAAATACATCAACAAAATTACCGTGCAGTATCCCCTTCAAGCTACAGTAGTCTAAGAAAAACCTTCGGGTCCGTGCTGTTTCTTAGATCGTGTAGTTCTACTATTTCTTGAAAAACTAACTCGGATTTACTTTATTTCACTTTACATAGCAGTAGCCCAATGTTTCGCTAATAATCTCTGAAAGTTAGTTTAAAACACCGCATTCCAGATCGCAGAACATTCTATTACCGCTCGTTTCCGCTCGGCGAGATCGCGTAATCGTTCTGGAAAATATTAATTTGCCCTTTACCGAGTCCCCTTTCTCGATCGTAAAGCATCTTAATAAGCGATTTCAATTCCATAGTCCGAGGGCGAAGAGATTCAGAGATCCGGCAGATTAAAACGAACTTTTGATTGGGCTTATCGCCGACGGAGGACGCCACGCCGCGCCGCGCCGGTACAGACGATAAGGAGCTAGCTAGTTCGATCGGGTAATAAGTTTGCAATTGGAGATTGCCGGTCGTAACCATTGAACGTTGGACGGTCTCGTTGAAACTCTAAATCTGCAGCTCGCCCTAGAGGATAAGGGAGTGGCCTGGCGAAATGGCTGAAACCATCGCGATTCAGGGCTCTCCGCCGACAATTGGGTTTCTTCACGGTAAAATTTCAATTCCGACGCGGCCTACGAAGCCAGATGAAAAGGCTGGATTTCCATTGTTTCCCGACTCACTTCCAGGCGACGGAAGATTAACAGAGCCAACGTGTGTATATCCCACCGCCGAGGGCCTCTCGCCGTTTTTCGAGCGTTTTCGCGGGAAGCGGGACCCATTGTGGCTCGAGACCGCTGTAATTTAAATCATCGTCCAAAGATTTCTCCACTGAAAATTCTTTTTCGCTACCCTCTCGCTCTCTCTCTCTCTCTTTCCCCACTCCCACTCCACTTCTCTCCTTTTATTTTTTGTTCGCCTCTCTCGGCCCCGTGTAATCATCTTGAAGCGGGCACGCGCGCGCGCGGTCTCATTTATTCGTAAAAACCAGTCTTTCGAATTTTTTTTATTCTCTCTCTCGTTTTTTTGCCGAGGATTTAAATTAGGTTGGAAAACGTATTGATTCGCGTAACGCGCAATCGAGGTTTCTATTTTGCCCTCGAAACTGGAGCGTCTGTATTAATTACGTTCGCGCTTACCGCGCCCGTCGCTTTCAGTATTTTTTTCCCTCTCCTCGCTCCTGCTCTATCGAATTCGCCGATGCAGGCTCTCTGCCATTCGGCTCGTTCGTTTCGTTGACAACCCTCCTCCTTTCAGCCCGGCCGACAGAACTTTATATCCGTAACGTCGAAACGCTTTCACCCTGTTTTCACGTCTCGCAAACACGATCGCCCTTTTCTCTCCTTCTCGTTCTCTCTCTCCTTGTCTCTCTCTCGCTCTCTCTCTCTCTCTCTCTCTCTCTCTCTCTCTCTTTATTTTTGCCTCTGTCATTGTCGGTTCTACGTCGGGTTCTACCGTTCCCCGTCCGATTCCACATCCGCATTGCTAATGAAACGTCCAATTATCATCAACGGTCGCTACGAGGCGAACCAACGGTTTCTCCCCCTTTGCTCTCACACTTTTTCCCTCTCTTCTGACATTTGCAATCAGCAACCGGAAACAACATCGGCAGGTAGCACCGTCAATCTTCCCTTTACTCGTCGTCCTCTGGAAACGACCGACTTGGCTGACACGAGCACCCACCTCGTTTTCTATCCTCTTACTCTCCTTTTTTACCTCCTCTCCCCCTTCTCCCTCCACCAATCTTTCTTTAAAGCGTCGACGTCGCGAAAGTAAGTCACATGAATCTCCATTAACGGGTACGTGAAAGCAGCATGTAATTAGTAATCGAAAATTCCAATTTCTTGCCCATCCGGCTCCTGTAATTGATACCGGGGTCTTCGTCGGGTCGATTATGCTCCACTGTTTCGCTTTGACTCGAAACGTTCGTTCGCCAGTGATGTTTATCATAAAGATTAAACTTTCGCTCAGGAGACCAAAAATTTTCAACTTCTTTGAATGTGCTATTATACAAAACGACGAGAAAGTGAGAAAACTTTTTAATTCTAGTGCGAGGAATCCAAGACCTAACCCAGACCTTTTTTTTTTATTTTTGCAGAGATGAGAAAAAATGCGTTTACGCACTGACCCCGGCTAGTGCGGGGAGTAGAGTTCTACTTTGCGCATTTAATTCCTACGATTCGCTCCGACGCATCGACACCGAGTCGTTTCTGTCACTGTCGGACTTAATCATTTCCAAAAAGCTAACCCAGACCTAGCGGATCCGCTCACTACATCATACCCTCATGCTCCTATACCTGGAAACCAATATGGCAGCGTTCTAACCTCTCAAACGCGCTTGAGATCGAGCAACTTTATTCGTGTATAACTTTTAAACGAGTGAACTCCGCACACTTGCATTCCTCGCATTAGAATTTAAAGTTCTATCATTTTTTCCTCGAATTGTATAATATTACATTCATAAAAGTTTAACAGTTTTGATCCCCGGGGTGAAAGTTTAGTCCAAACATCTGTTGCATTGTCTATAGCATACAGGAGCAGAGTAGAAATTCATTTCCTAATTTAATAATTTATAAATAATTTCAGACACATTGATATTGATTCATTTCTTATGAACGCATAAAATCTGTCTAATAATATGCAATTCTGCGGAGTATTGCTTGCGTTATCGGAAGAAATAAATGCATCAAACTTGTTACCGACAATCGGCATAATTTACAGCAGCATATATGCGTTAACCAGGAGGCGGTGTAAGATCAAAATAGCTTCGGATGGCATAATTGACCAGCGCCGGAATTCCGTGTTTCCCGTGTTTTGTATGGGAGGATCGTTGTTGGACCGCGATCTCGTTCTTAGCGAAGTAGCTCGTTGCTCTCCTCAGTTTCCGTAATTATACACGTAGACGCTCGCGTTGAACGCCCATTCGTTCTCCAATTATCAATTATCCGTGACGTCAAGCCAGCCGCGCGTTTTTCTCCAACGCGGCGACATTCGCAATCAGTTACCGGAAGCGACGTCGCCGGGAAAAGCACGCCTCCTCTCGTCGGGAACGAGAGAGAGAGAGCACACACGTACGCGAGCAATGTCGAAAATAAGCGAGCCGGCTCGCAATTACCGCCGGTCGTTTGCGAATCGCGGGACTGTATCGTTAACGAAACCGCGATCCTCGCCCATTGACTGCGCGTTTCCCTGGTTTGAAAACACGGCAGAACAGGGACTTCAACCACTTTTCTGACGGCGAATTCATTTTTTGGTGAAAAATCATTGTAAGGTAAATTCGCGAGATTTCTTATTAACACTAAACATACTACCGTTGATCTAATGACCGATTCCTGGTATTTTATTTTACAATTATTGAAATTATTATGGAAATGATTATACACATTTTTGTATCCAAACACACATTACAATGAAAATCACAGAAGATCTATATAAATTCTATCATGTCGTTTTTATAAGGCAAGTGTCAGACTCCGAAAAGAATATTTCAACTGATTTTCCATATCTCCTTTGCATTCTCCGTTTGTTTTCCGAAGCTAAAGGAAACTATCTGAAATATGAACCAGCAGTAAAGATATTATTACTATATAAAGACACTGAATGATGACAGACACAAAATTACTTTTGAAACCGCAGCATAATCTATCCTTCTATAAATGTCTTCATATAATGCAGAGACGATTTCAACTCTCATTATGATTCCAACAAGCGTGTGGCGTTACCATTATCGCGTACTCTCCAATGGAAAATTCAAATTCTCCTTCAGTGATAGAGAATAACGAGAGGGCGATTACAAAGAAATGAGAGAAATGAATTAATCCACTTCAATTATTTTAGCAAATCTCCGTTAAAAATACTGAAATTTGACTAGGATTCATATTATTAATATTGATTACTACATGTACAAATATTGGCGTTTATTTAGCTCAAGAATTTCATGTATTGTGGAATTATTCTGACCGCATAACAATCTCTGATTATTAGTTGAATACCGTTTTGTTGAGTCACGTCCATTAATAATGTACGACAGTATATCGACTGTCACAATAACTGTCCACTCCACTCGTGTTACAACTTGCGAGTGACGTGAATGTATCGTTAGCAGCGAAACCGCGGTTCTCGGCCATCGACAGCGCTTTCCCATAGCTTTTCATGGTGAAAATCCAGCTTCCTTATCTGCGGTAACGACATATTATTCACCGCGAAAAGGCTCCCGAAAATATACATAATGGTCGGTTCTTAAATTCCGTTCCATTTTTCCGGACAGTTTCCCCGCAGTAATTCTCCGCGATTTAAGCACCGCTTTGAAAAAGAAGATTAGGCTGCTCCTAGAGTCGCGTGTAATTCATACCGATTAAGATTGCACGCTTGAAATGTTGCCGCAGATGCAAATCTGCAGTTGGACCTATTGCCGCAGTAGTTGTTAGAGAAATATGCGGCTATTCGAGTAATCTTTGTCTGCAGTAGAAAATTTATGAGTGTATATTGTGTATTTCCCTTTAATTCTTTTTAAATCTGTAGTTTGAATAGTTTCTTTTTTAGTAGAATCTTGATATATGGTATTTGGGATGCAGAGTTTACCAAACTACTGCATGAGTTTACCAAACCATAAACAAATACAAATGAAAAATCGATTAACTGCCTTTCGAGCTTTCTGGTATTTTACTTTTAAAGCAGTTCATTGATGTGCTTAACTCTTTATATTCAGAATAAATTTAATAATCAGGCTGACCGCCGATGAACGACAAAGAATTTTTAAACACGAATGCATACATTTTTCTTCAGATTTGTTCTACATATAGAGGAGTTGATCGATTTGGCAAATGGACAGCTCAACTCACTTTATTGGGAATGAATAGAGGGAGGTTGCTCAAAAATATGCAAAAAGACTTTTCGACCTTCTCAACATGTAAAATCATGCAGTAACTACGAGACGGCTTTAAATATTTGTTCACACAGAAGCAACACTAACTCCGAACAAACATTAAGGGGGTATTCTGATTCTGAATGCCATGTATTAAAAATCTTTTGCATTAGAATCTCGCACACATATCTATGAGTATTTGAAGTAAAATTACTTGTGTTGTATATATTTTTATCGAATGAGATTTTGAATTCAAATTTTTTAAATATTTTTCCGCTTCAAAAAAAAATAATGGATGTAAGTAATTCTTTTTAATGCGATAACAGTATGTGCGCTGAAGATCCTCTCCAAATTTCAAGTCGATTGATCAACTGAATCCCGTGATACCATGGCAATAGTTTAAAAAAAAAATGTGGTTTCGAGTAAAACGGAAATACCCTCTTAAATAGGAAATCATCGTGGCCTTTCGTGTCGAGTGTGATAGCAATGCAACGCGATTACAAAAAACTTTCGGAACGTGAAATTGCGCGAATTAAAGTAACGGCGATTTTGTAAATTGATATAGTGTCGCGCCGTTGAAGCGTTTTTGATCGCGCATTAACGACGTCGCTCTCGTATAATCGAGTCCGGAACGTTGCCAAAATTCTCTCCGGGGCTTAATGAACGCCGAGTACGCGTATCTGGCCGTCGCTTAAACAAAGAGTCCTGCAGGAACGAATTTCAAATTTATCTTCCGCAGAACAAACGATGCACTGGTTCGCCCAAATAGGAGGTGACGAGGCCGCCGCCGACTCGTCAGGTAATAATCAGCCTGGTAAACAGGCAGTGTGTTTCGTCGAACTGGTCGCGATATTTGCACGGAGTTTAATGCTACGCGTAACGAATGCGCATTAATACTTTAATCCCCTGTCGAAATTGGAAATGACCGCATCCGATTGGTCGCGTGGCTCTGTTCACACTGGCCGCTCTTTCTATTTGCGTGCGTGCGTGCGTTTGCGTTTGCGTCTACCATTTGCGTGTGCGTGTGTTTATGTGCTTTGTGCCTCTATGCAGTGTGTACTCTAATGTTTGCACGCAGCTACATACAAATTTGTTTCGTGTGTTTCCTTGAAGCTTTGTCGATTAAACAGCGCTAACACAGTTTGATCTGCGCCAGACACTCTTTCATCCACTAATGAAGTATACACGTCCTTATTAAACGGTGCATTGGAGTCTTGGAAAACACTTGGAAGAATCGTGGAAACCTTCGATTACGATCGCCTCTCGTGTCCCTCCGTCGCGTGCCATACTTTCCCAGAAAAATGCAATGGCCTCTTTCTCTGCCCCATTTTTCATAATCGCGTTATTACGACAACCGAGGAAGAAGTATCGAGGTGTTCCAAGGCGCCTGTCTTTTACATTGCGAATAAAATCGGTGAGGGAATTTGCAGGAAAAGAATTTGCATCGAAAAATTGATTATAGGCGTTATGGGTCAATTAATAGGGGAAGGTCCAGATTTACAACTTTTTTCCCATCGATGCTTCTAATATTAAAAAATTTTTAAACAAAGTTTCTCGTTTTCTCATTTCTCATTTTAAATAGAATCGATTCGAAAGTTCTAGAGATACCATGATGAAAGCACACTACGATGTACTTTGTTATATGGAGATTAGCTGGATGGATCGGTAATAGCAAATGAATATCAAATTAATTTGTGCCAAGGTTTAGGCGAACCTGGCAGTTTCGAAGGAAGCTTGACACGATTCTTCTATGATTTGGTTCTTCGATCGCACGGCGCATGTTTGATCGACGATTTCGCATTTCCGCGGTGACACCGAGTGTGTTCGCAGCCGCATGCTTGCAGTGTGCCGATGATTACGCGAGTTTTCCGCCCGTAATACCTGAAATCTCACGTGCGTACGCACATGTTCTCGCTTTCTTCTCGACAGATGTGAAACGACGCCGAAGTCTCTACGACGAGGACTCCCTTGACGGCGATCCGCATAACGAGACCGAAGGTATCACCTTTTCAAGGGCATTGCTGAGACTAACTTACCCCCCGTTTTCTCTCGAGAATACAGGGTTTAGGAGTGTGTCCGTTAAAACAATACGAATGTTGTATTGGTCCGATGAGTTCGTTTACCGTTGTATCGCGTAAAAGATTCTCTCGGTGGTTCACTGTCCGCATCTTCTTTACTGAACTCTTTCACGCGTGTATCTAAAAACATTAACACGAACATGAAATCAACGTCCGTTTCAATAACCACAATTTACCGTAACGTCCTCTGTAATTACAATCGACGAGTTCATTAAAGAATTCGAGTCTACACGATCCGCTGTAAATTGCTGAAACGAAAAATCTAGAAACGATGTGTTTGCGATTCAAAGTCGATTAATGCTGCAGGTGTAAATTGAAATCCGGGGGTTTGCTGATTGCTTCGAAAATGAGAATGAATCAAATAAATGACTCGGGTATAACGAATCCATTTGGCGCGCGCGTTTTACGATCGAGTCGATCAAGAGAGACACGGCTGCACGCAACGCGGTAGCCAGTGAACCACCGGACGTGAGCAATTAACCGGTGTGCAGTGTTTGAGATAAAATAATAGAAAAGATTTATAAAAAGACTAGAAAAAGAAATAACAAACAGAAGGGGCACTGTGCGGCGGGAGGCACTAATCGATTTCCACGGTTGTTCCCAGGACGGGAGTCGTCGGGAAGCGCGAAAGACGTGGACAGGGCGAAGCTCGTCCGCGAGAGACAGAACGAAGAGCGACAGCGGAAGTTGGAAGAGCTGAGACAGCAGGCCCTCGCCGCGCAACGCTTCCGGGAGCAGCGGGAGGAGGAACGCCGAAGGCGCATCGACGAACTCAGATCGCGTGACAACGACAGGTTTGTGTCGTCTTTCTTTCTTTCTTCCCCCTTTCTTCATTTCCAGCTCACGAGTGGAAATTACGGGGCGACCTTAGCCGGGACCTCTTGACACGTGGGAAGAAACCGTACTCTGTGGATTACGGTATTTCCTTACTCGCGTGCTCGACCGTCCCGGCTCGCCGTGATTGATAGTTGTCTTTAACTTTCTGTTTTATTTCACCTTTTTTTCTTTATTTGAAAATTGAAGAGAGATTGTTCACTTGTTGAACCCTTGCAGGGATACTTGTCAGGATTTTATGGTAGTCAATAAGTGAATGCTTAACTCTCAATTACTTGCATATGTGTTACAAGTATAAATAAAGATGTCGACCCCTCTAGCAAATATTCATTTTACATTAAAGTAGTTATTTCATTGAATAAAAATTTACTTATGTTGGAGTGATGTAAAGTTCCATATAACCAGTTATGTAGAAAGTGGAGTGCGAGTAATTGAAGGTTAAGAATGAATAAAACATTAACGGAACGATAACTGTAAAACAAAAATTGATCAATTAAGTGCGCGTATTACGAAAAATACTTTTGGAACAATCTAATATAATAGGGATGACTGCTTGGTTACAAAAAGAAATAAAAAATAAAGAAGGAAAGAGAAAATAACTTTCATAAAAATCATATCAGATATTTATAACAATTAACCAAGTGGAAGCACATGAGTTCAGGTAGTAAATAGTAGTTGCAGATATGTTATCAGTGAAACCTTTCATATAGCAGATTGGTTGCCTTGTTAATTGCACGAACCTCGACGCGTGCATGCACTTTCGGTACTGTTTCTGTACAAATATCAAGGTTATCCTGTACACGAAGCAACGAATTATTGCGATGACATGACAACAGGGGGTTAGTGTTCGAAAGAACAGAAAGCAGTGTATGGGAGACATATAACTCACAAATAAAGTGTCACGTGATAATTATGAGGGCTACAGTGAGGAGCTATGATAAAAGAGTTTGTGAAATTTCGCGAAATAAAGTGGAACACGATTTCCATATAGCAGTCGATGATTAAGGATCAGAGGGTTAATCAGGGTCTAGCACTCTGTTTAATACGTTCGCTACCGGCGTCGTGCATGCGTGTCGATAATAACAATTTCATATTTCACGCAAGGAAAATCAAAGTAATTGTGTGACAATATCTTTTGGATATTTTATAGGAGAATATATTGAACGGAATGTTAGGGTGAAATTGTCTAATACGAGACCACAGTTTATTTCTATGATAGAATTCTCTCTCTCTCTCTCTCTCTCTTGAATGTTGTAGTATTTTCAAGTAGGTTGCAAAATAGTACATTAAAATTTTACTAATTTCTTCAGTCAAGATTAATGACTTTTTTAATGCGACTCGGAACAACATTGATGCGTTTTAAACGCTCTTTACGAGATTACGTGCTCTATGAGGTTATAAGTTGACTTGGTTAATATGATGCGGGGTAAACTGTTTCGCCGTCGCAGAGAAGCCAGCGAAATTACCGCGACGCCTGCATAAAGTTCAGTCACGACGGAATCACTCTGTGTTCTTTGGAAGAGGAGAAAGCCATGCGAACCGTACAGTACCGCTAAAAAATATCGCGTCCCTTTTGGGACTCGCGATTTAGAGAAGAAAAACAAGTAAATCACGTTGCAATCATATTCTTTCACAGCTGTGTAGACTTTTATAAAATATGATTTATTATTGAAGGAGTAAAATAATAAAGGATTCAGCAGACATTCCTTAAATATGACATGATAAGATAGACGTATTCTTCAACTGTTATAATTGATATATCGTTTAATTGTTCAAAGGTGTATAGCCCTAAATACATTTGCTTGCGTCGCAATTTCAGACGAAACCAAGTCGAGGAAAGAAAACGGTTGATATGCGAGGCGGAGAGAGAAAGACGGGAGGCCATCCTCCGGAAGAACCAGGAGCGAGAGGCTCGCATAGAGGCGAAGAAGAAGAACGAGAGATCGCACATCGTGTTCGCGTTCGGAAGTTCTACGCCGAGGATGCTGGAGCCTGCCGACACCGGTGGCTCCACTTTCTGGGGAACTCGTAGAGCAACCTCTACCACCAACGTGATGATGTTCTCGGCCGCTCAGCCACTGACGAGGAGATCCTCCGAAAGGGAACTTGATGGCAGCAAGAAGCGAGCCACTTCCGCCGGTGGTCTGGACCGAAAACTCGGCGAAGGTTAGTGACCAAACAAAATCTTTCAGAACTCGTCTATCTCGATGTTCTTCAGCAGACATGCTGATAAGATGACCCGCGAGACATTTCTCTTTCTTCGCCGCTACGCTTAACGACCACCTCGATATCAATGGAATCTGACGGTCGCATTTTTCGTCTTACATCTTGAAAGGGTGGAAACAGTCGTTAAAGTTCGGAAAAATCCCTGAAAATCAACTTTAAGGGCTGTTTTTACCCCTTCAATATGGAAGATAAAAAATGTCTCGCGGGCCACCTTATCCAGTACGAATTCATTGTAACTCGACGACCAGCGAATCGATGTTGAATCGTGCGAGATAGGCACTTGCGACAGACGTGAAAACGAAGGGTTGACACTGATCATACGTTTCGTTAATGGCTTACAACGAGCTCAGTCGATGCTGGCAGAGATACAACTCACGGCAGTGTGAAGCGCTTTCCAACCGGAATGAGCATGACAAAAGGTTTCCTGCCAACCGCCGCGGCTTTTAATAAAATTTTGCGGTGCTTCCTGGGCGAAATAGTGGTTATACATATTCGTCATGTACAAATGTTTTTTAGGGGAACATTGTGCTCCAATTCTAGCCTCTTCAAATGTGTACTTGTGGCTCTTTTGTTGCCCCCAGTTCGCGCCGCTTTTGTTTTCGTCATATCGTCATAGCAATTAGTCTCTCGATTTTATTATTCTGTTGCGTGGAGCTGCGCAATGTGGGGAAATAGACAATACAGGATGAGATAATGGAATACATACTGTGAATAGAGAAAACATTAAATACATTAAAATATAATTTAACGAGATCTCGTTAATATATACAAACCATTATTCTATTTTGATTTTATACATTTGCAGAAGAGTAAAACCTTTGTTCTTTATTTTTGATTTGCGACAAGTGCATATTAGCTACATACGTGTTTTATACGGGCAAATCATATAAATTGACCGAGCAAAAGAGTTCCCGAGAATGCCATAATCGGACCAGTCCGTCAGCATCGTTCCCCTCCCCAGATGTTTGACGTCTGTCGTCAGTGTTCACCGTGCAAGAATAGAGTCAGGGTTGCGAGTTCGTGTAAGAATCGTTAATGAATCGTGTCGTTGGTGTGAGAGAGACAATTCTTGTTCCACGTTGGCACCGGATAGTCTCAGAAAACTACTACCGCCGCCGCGCCGGATTGAAAAGCGCAGCAAAGCGAAGGCCGCTTCTTTTCTCACTGCGTTCTTTTTATATCACACAGCGCTTCTAGTTCGATATAGTTACGCAATCGATGCCGCAGTGCGTAACGCATGGATGCACATCGTTCCAGAAAACTATGCAGACAAGCGAACGAGACTCAACATTCGCTTATTCTTTGCGCTGTTACCGATTATTTATTTATTATTTTTTTTCCGTTACGATTTCAGATTTGTTCGCTAGCGTTTTTCCGGCCGGCGTTGTTATACGAGCCTCGGAAACTTCGGCAAGTGTACACACTGTTGCCGGAGTTTCGCGGACTTGGAAACCTTTTCTCGTAACATATCTACACATCGATCACCAACACACGACCCATGATACTTTACACGACTTCCACCATTGCTCATGGACCGAAGCTTCATAAAGCATGACTCGATCCTCTAGCGTTGTCGTTAGACTGCGGAGTTTCGCATTTATCGTAACGCCGACCGGCTGAGTCTCTTCTCCTCGAGAAGAAATATTGATAAAACAGCATATTTTTATTCGTTTCGGAAGATTTTGCGTAAAAGTCCGCAGTCTAGTTATTTATCGTGTTACGTCGCCGTATTTCATACTGTACACACCATCCCCGGATTCTTTTCCACGTTCAGTTTACCATTTGATTTTGTTACAGCCAACGATACTCATCAATACTTTCGGCAACGCGTCGGACATTCATATACTGAATATACTCGAGAGATTTCTTTTCGTTCGCCGGGTTACGTTCATTTGCTAGCATAGTCCATCCTCATGTACACATGAGAAGCACCTCATCTTCGCTCTCCGACTTCCCGGTAATCCGAACACGTTATACGAACTCCGAACGCCAGAGTACATAGAGAGAATTCGTAGCGCGAGATGTGCCCGAGTAAATGTAATAAACTAGAGAATATTACCACGGCCGCAGATAGATATCCTTTTGGTAATTAAGATCCCTTTGCATCCGCTGTTACTCGTACTTACCGGTGGTGGCTCTGTCAGGCGAATTGTATTTTTACAGTATCTGTGAATCGCACTTAATCTAACTCACGCTAATACTTACCCCGCCGTAACTCCATGACTATATGTCGAACTACGTGACTCCCGGCCCCCCCCCCCCCCCGAGAGGAAGACGAACGCAATTAAAAGAAAGAGATGGAAGAAGGAAAGTGGCTAATGTTGCAGCGTTCAATGGTTTGTTTGCAGATATGAGAATGTCCTCGTCCATGTACGAGGTGTTCAATTGGAATTCTAGCCCCGATCCTCCCTTAACCCCCGGCAAACATAAGAGAGCCAGCCTCTCTCTGCCTCCTACAACTGACATCTTTGCCATCGATGATAAGTCCGATAGCGACACTAGGCGTCCGATGATTCAGCGGGCTGCCAGTGGTGAGTCCTGAACTCCTCGAGCTAAAGCGAGGAGCCTGCAACACGGGGAGATTTGTTCTGTTGTCCCAGAATGAGCTGTCGACATTACATACATATCCTTGTGTCTTTCTCGTTCGTTAGCACACAAGCGGGATTATTGCTCTCTTGCAAGCATGTCACTTTCGTTCAACGCCCCGACGAGCCCCCGGAACGCTCTTAGAAAAGTCGACCGAACGCGCTCGTCGGGCGTTCCACGAAGCTGTGCGACGTCGATGCCAACTATCGCGGCTTAATTACACATTTAACATTTCTATCATTTCCTTTATGTTTATTTCTTTCTTTTTTTACTTAACCTCTTGCACTGCGATTTATTTTACCGGTCACAGCGATGCGACCTTTTTTGTCGTTCAGGATTTCCTAGAAGAGAAAGCGAATTTTATTTTGGTTCGAAATTAATAACACTTTGTGAATTGTGTACGAAACCTTATAGTGCAAGGGGTTGATCGAAGAACTTTGAACATCGACGCCGCAAGCTGACGTAATTAGCTGATCATTTGCATCCAACGCTATTCGAGAATTCGTACACTAACAATACTAACACTTTTACGTATACACTGTAATGGGCTACTTACTAACCATCATTAGATAAGTGTTGTTCTACTAGAAGACGTACAATATTTAACTGTTCCTCCTCTTAATAGTAGCGTTGTTGTCTTTAGTATTCTACCGTACGATTAGTCTCGTTCAAGATCAGATAGACGACGAGAAGCTGAGGTGCCTCGATTTTCGTTCGATCGATACATGATAGGAGAGTTTTCTATGTTTCTCCGTTACCATTGTGAAGCACAAGCATACACCCATATCATTCGCAAACTTTTCACATTGATGGCTTTTTTGTTTTATCGTTTCAAGCTCGAATTCAATGAAACTGCACACGGACATTCGAACGTGTCGAGTTCGCACGTTCCTGAACTTTATACGACGCTTACCGATTTGAAGGAGTCGAATGCGATGAAACCGGTTACTTTTGTTGCGAGTCGATCCATTGATTTTACACTTACACACGAAAGACATTTTGCATGCACAGGGTTTTCTGCTTGGGGGTCTTCCTGCTTTGCCGATCGAAAAACGATGCTTTGGGAATTCTTTGAAACGAAATTATTCAACGATAAATATCCTCGGTTATAATATAGAAAAATCTAAGGAATAATAATCCGTATGAATGTGGCTATCCTCTCAATCAGAATAAATGAGAAATAATAAGATGGCTCTGTGAAATAAACTTTTAATTTCTATAAGTAGATTGTGAATTTGTATGCTCAATAAGATACAGGAGCTCTACAGAAACATTTATTTATTTTCTAAATAATTTCAATAGGGAGGAAATACTGCAACAGTATGATTGAATTCTTTAAATGTTTTTGCTCTCTTGCATTCGATGTGTTGATTTTTATCATTTTGAGTTGAAAGAGTTGAAATTTGTAAAATTTCGAGAATAATGAAATGCACTCCATTTCAAAGCTTGCAGGATTTATAATTTTCGGGAAGTAATATTTTACGTTTATGTATTTGGAATATGAGTCGGTAAGGAAATGCAGAGAATTGATTTTTTGATGCCGTCAAAATGGGGAGACTCTACGGCCGGTTTGCATGTACAATTTCATCCGTAACGCTATCGTAACGTCTTTCTCAGCTCAGCATTGTTCCCCTGCAACCCCTACATCCGACGGCATGCGTCCCGAAGACACTTTCGCAACGAATCCCGCTTTTGTTCGTCGGACGACGTCCAGTCGCTTGCATGTTTCCTCTGCTTCAACACGGGTATACAACCACAGACAAACGTACACACAAACGAACATAGAACAGCATGGAGAAGAGCGTCGAATTGTGTCAAAGTAGTCGAAAGCGGGGAATGCCGTGTGTATACACAGACACTACCGCACTGTTCAACAAATACCACGGTTTCTCCAAATCTTTAATCTTTACTAGTCATTCCTTGAAGAATTTTTTGTGCTGAATACAATCGTGTGAACTCTTCTCTTCTTCCGTGTACAGTTCTCGAAAGTGAATAACTCTGAACGAAAAGTGAACATTTACTATTTTAGAGATGGTGTGTGCTTTAACAATAATGATTATGAACAGTAAAATTACACGTGGAGGGAAAGGAAAGTTTTACACATTTGTAATCGTACAAAAATAATGAAAACCACAGATTATTGAATCACAAAATTCAAAGAACATTTTCAGAAACAACTATTTGTTAACGTAGTGTTGGAGTTTGTGTTGAATACACGTGTGCGAGAACTGGAAAATGTCGAGATTCTGTAATAGGCTGAACTTCATCTGAGGAAACCAGAAAGTTTTAACTATTTTTATATAACCCTGTAGATTTTGACAAGAAAATGCTGAAAATCCAAGTTCTAATCTTAGGAATCCACTGGTTCAAAAGTTATGTGCGTTTAAAGTTCAGCGATTTTCACCGTTTTTGGCAGGTAAGGGCGCCGCCATGTAGTGTAGTAGTGAACGTTGAGCGTCGCATATGTAGTGAACGTTGAGCGTCGTCTAACGAGCGGAGCGGCTAGATGGCAGCACAAGCTAGTTTACGTTATCGATATCAGCGCGTGCTTGTAGTGCTACCTAGTGGCTGCGCTCATTACCCAAGTGTAGCACGCCGATTTTATTGAAATTTGTACAGGATACAGTTCGTTGAAAAATATTTTACGTTTTTTTTTATCTGCACTGATCCATATCTACAGGGTGAAAATAACCCTCAAAGTTGGGGGTGAAAACTCTATTTTTGCTAATATAAAAAAATAGTCATATAAAAGAATTTCAGAAAAAATTCTTATTAATTATTTATCGATATTTATGTAACTTTGTGTACGTAATCTATGAACCAAAATAGGGGATACGTATTTCAAGGAATTATTTTGTTTTTTGTTTCGTTTGAATTTTTAAAATATTGATCAAACTGTTCGTACAATTACATTCCTCGATCGAAAGCACACAAATTAAAAAAAATACATTGTCTTAGACTCTCTAGTTCCCGAGATATTAGCACAAGAATAGAGTTTTCAAGAAACGTGTCAAATATTTTTCAACAAACTATATCCTGTATAAATTTCATTAAAACTGGTGTGTTACACTTGGGTAATGTCCCTTGTAAGTATGTCCCGAGATTTTCGGGTTCTCGCACCGCTGTTGAACAGTGTCGATCGATCCGCGAGAGGTTTGTGTTGCGATGTCGAAGGATCGTGCGTGCGCGGCTTGTATGTGTATCTACACGTGTCCTGTTTGTCGCGAGGTGTGCCGCGTTTTCTCCAGCTAGCAGAGGCTTCACGATACCTGGGAACTGGTTGCAGGTGAAGAGAGCGACGGAGCGCCGGGAACACCTAGCTCGGTGTACCTACGTGTGAACAGGAGGCGTACCGATCTGATGCCGACGATACCGTCGCCGCGCGATGGCCCACCGTCTTCGGGACGCAGCTCCAGCGCAAAGGCCTTCACACGCTCGCCAGGTAGGACTTACTCCATGTCCAGGCTGGACCAGCTCGCGCAGCCTAGGAAACGTCCGACAGAACTTAGCACACTGACGGAACAGCAAAGCCAGCCTCTGAGCGCTTCTAGCATGAGTCGCAGCATGTCACACTTAGCTGCGTCCGGCGGCAAGAGCCTAAAACGCTCAGATAACTCACGTAGCATGGGCACGCTGCCGGGCGCGGTTCCGATGCCGAGACCAACGAGGGCCGAGAGGCTGCGCCGCAAGGCCCGCGAACACCAGAATCAACAGCAACAAGGTAAGGTCGTTCCTGTGCACTCAACTCAGAGATCTATAGCCTCCCATCGCTATCTATCGTATACGTGGCCGCACATTATGTAAATATTATACTGTACTCTTCGTCGGCGAGTGTCCGCCGCCTAGCATCTCTCTCGTACACTACGGTCCGTAAGTATTTGGTCTAGGACATGGTTTCATATTATTATTACTATTATATAATAATGTTAATACGCCACAACAGAGCCCTGCCATGTCACTCTGTAATTATACAAATGATATTTCTTGACTTTATAATTCCCAAACATAATTTACTAGTTTCTTAAAAATGCTGCTGTGAGTCTAATATGTACCTTAATAATAGTGCAATAGATTTAGCAATGCCAGCACAATTTCATAGCGAAGCTTCTGGAAACCGAAAGCATTGCTCATGTTAATATTATTACGTAGTGCGGAAAATATGTGTCCAAATACTCGTGGACAATAGTGTACACGCTCCGCGAACGGATTCATGCTCTTGCATCGCTCGCCGGCGATGTACTCGCGAAATCTGCTTCTTACTAATTTCGTGTTTCTGCGGACGATGGTATTGTGAAAATTTCTGGTTGTTCAGTGAATTCGAGGAGAAACGAGGAAGATTTGTGACAGTGCTGTTCGTAGATCTGGCTGTTTCGAGACTTTACCCCCACTGCAGCGTTAGAGTATGTTGGTTTAATCAAATACAAAAATCTATTTGACTGGAATCTGTAGCACATCACTATAGCTTCACAATTGAACACTCCATGCAACGTATAACTTTGAGAAAAGATTAGCACAGGTCTGCTCAAAGTAATGTATAATAATCACCGTTAAACAAATTTTTTTTCTATTATGAGGAATTATTCAACAAATTTATTCTTATCTTCATAAAATGATATAAAATAGCCATTTTTAGTGCTCTATAAATCTGAAGTAATATTGAAAAGAATGCTCAATTATTGAACAATGGAGCAATGGAGTGGAAATAATGGATGTAGATGAAATGGAGAAAAAATACGGTTCCAACAAATAGCGGGCATAACTTCGCGAATATTAAGCGAGCGAGAATGCATCCATTACGTTGGAACTATTGGATTTGCATCTTATAATCGCGTTATGTCGAATCCCACGTAATTGCAAGCGCCGGTCCTATTATACTGTTACGATTGCTGGGAGCAGACGTCTTTCTTCTTGATTACCGGGTAGGGAGTGCGAAAATTCAGCATCTGTTGACGCATGCTAGATGCATTTCTAGTTCCGAGTAGGGCGCCAGTACACGTAGTAGATAGCCAAACCCTGAATTTTTTAACTTGAAAAATTTCAAAGCGCAGGCTCAGCCTTCGCAGAATCATACTTGTTGCTTTATGCGGAATGACGTATTCCGCGGCATATGAATCATTTGGTAGTGGGGGTGGGTCTCGAAGTTGCAGAACTCGGATTACATATCACTGGTTTGTATAGTACTCGTTCTAACTCGAGTTGGGTGCACACATGCATGCACAGAGACGTAGACGGGAGCCATTGTGAATCAATAAGCCAGAAAATCGTCGCACGATCGTTTCGGATAAGTTCTCGACAATAACGCGAGACGGCGAGCATAACGCTTGCGTATTCAACGCGGAGACTAACAAAACGACCTACCAAAGCGATTCACGCTTCCATCTTTCTTTAACAATCGATACTTAACAACGTTGTACATATACGTTCGTGCATACACGGTGCCGCGTGTTTGCATGGAGCTCCCTCGCGACGTCGATCGGCACGTTAACAAGCTGCGAAATTGATTAACAAAACGCTCCTGCTATGAACAAACGACAGTACTCGCTACTCCCGGCTTTTCGGCTACCAGAGGTGACGGTCTAACGTGTTTTGGTAAGCTACACACAGATGATTTTATATTCGTATCTTACTTAGTCACCTGTATACATTTTGATCCCGTTCACAACGTTTCAAACTGTACAGACGACGACCATCCATTGATCGTATTTAGTGTGCAATACATTGACTCGCTGTACTTTTCCTTTCGTTGTTCAAATCTTCTTTTCTTTCGCTCTATCGCGATATCATTTACGATTTTTGTTTTCTGCGCATTCATTTCATTTCCTCTTATTATTTCGATTCAATCTCGATGCACATACACAAACGGCACAGACAAATAATCATTTTTTGGTGGTGGCGCTTGTTCTCTGTTTGATTTCTGCTATTCTCATTCGTTTGTACATAAATGTCGGCGACGAGAAGAGAAGAAGAGGCTAACTTGTAAGGATATCTTGATATGCACAGAAACATCGCGGTCATTCGCGAGTATGGCTGTTAGAGGCTCGCGGGAGTGCGGTATGATCTTTCAAATCACTCAGCCGACGTTCAAAGTAACTTCGTCGAAGACGAATCGATACACTGGTGAACAGGAAATATTGATCGTTGAAGGTTAAATAATATATCTCACGATGAGACAGTCCGGCGAAGATAGCGGCAACCTTGGACAGTCTACATTTCCACCCTTGACCACGATTCAATTAAACCATTCAAACATCGTGCAGAGTTAAGCTCGGAAGTCACGAACAAACAGAGGAATTGACCGCATCAAGTAATTGAAGAGAGTAGTACCATCCCTTGGATTGTTTCGGGGATGCGCTTTGGGAATTCTTTCTGTTGAACCAAGTTATAACGTATCCTGATGAGAATTTGTAGACTTATCTATGTACATTTGTAGCATCTTGTTGAATTTTTCATCGAAAACCAAATTAAATTCTGGAGTTCTTTTCGCCGCACCCTGTACAAGAAATATTTGACTGAGAAGACGAATAGGAATGTTTAGCTGAAAAGATTTCTGTATTTCATATCGACATAGTCTGACTCCATCGATGCCCAGAGTGTCCAAGGTGAATTTGAACAGGTTCGATCAAAGTTACGATCTCAGTGTCAGCTGAACCAGGGGATCTAGTTCCCCTAAAAAGGATAGAGTGTGCTACCGCAAGCCTCTGACAGCTAATTAACCGCGAAGTGTCGCATCGACGCGAAGATGCCGCGCGGTGTTTCGTTTGTTTTGCACATACGCGCGGACATATAAGCCTAACACCACGTAAATGAAGAGATGTTCACCTTGGGTGGGTACGCGTAGGCATCCGCAGCGGGGAGGTGACACCGAACAGCCCATCACGACCGCACAGCTCCATGAGCCAGCAAAGCGCCAGCAGCGTGGGCAGCAGTAACGTCAATCTGCGTCCCCGTACGACTGCCCCGCGTCGGCCGCGACCTGCTTCTATTGCCGGTACCGGTGTTTCGGTCACAGAACGACACAGTGAGCATGCCCTTTTTTCAATTCTCTTAATTAACCGTTCTAGTGTCAGGGGTCTTCGCGAAAATCCAATCGAAAACCGCCGGGCAGTGTAATAGCGCCTCTCAAATTGACTATTCAACGCTCCAAATAAACTACAAAGAAATAAGAATGTATTATCCACGGTGTAGCGTAGGATTTTGAAAATTTTTGATAATTACAAAAATCTATTTTCACTAAAAAATCAACTTTGAACGGTTCTCAAGAATTAAATAATTTGAGAACGTTTGAAAGCTGATACCCCTCAAACAGCGAACAGGACAAGCGGGGTCGCTAGAACGGTTAATTGTGAACAATCCGCTGTAGCCGTTCCACTGTTCGCATGGGAGAAAGTCCTTTAATTTCCCTTGCCAACATATGTTTCGTACCAATTTAGTTTCGATGTTGACAGAATTATTCATTTCGATTTGTTCTTTATCTTCTACAATTTATGTTACATTCTTCTATATTTATTTTCTTATCCGTAATTCGAGATTGCACATTAAAATACTGTGTGTACGGTGATGAAAATGGTTACCGGTCGTGATCCTCGAATTCTAACCATAGATCTGCTCGGCGAAGTGAAACTGACAAAGGATTCGAAGCCACCACTGCCAAAGGTCCACAGCACTCCAAAGAAACCTTCCACGCCGAAAATGACCGAGATCAAGAAACCGACGGAGAAGCTGACGAAGAGCGCCAGAGCGTCTCCGCGGATAACCCCAAAGGCGACGCCATTGCAAAGCCCCGGGGTGGAGCATGAGCCGTTTATCCGCGAGGATTCTAGCGAGATAATCAAGATCGAGGGCAAGGAAGAGATCAAAGTCGAGGATAAACACGAAGAGAAGAAGGACCAGGGCACGGAAAAGTCTCAGGTAACTATTCTCCATCTGCGTATCAAATCGTATAATACCCGAAAAGTTTCAAGCTAACCGCGTTTTTTTTTTTGCAGCAGGAGATAAGTGCAGCGGAGCAAGGTGCCGAGGAAACGAAGAAGTCGGCCATCATCGAACAGTCAAATCCTACGCCGGTGTCCAAGCAAGCGAAGGACGAGAGCAACTTAAACCAGGAGAACCAGACAGCCGTGTCGGTCCAAGAAACGCCCAAGAAGAAGGAAGACAAACAGGAGAGAAAGCCTCCAGCGGAAGTCGAAGCAAAATCGGAGAACAACTTCGAAGAACAGGTCGATATGTCAGGTGAGTAGCTGCCTAACGGATGAGGAAGTGTTGAGAGGAAGATGGTCTCATGATCGATTCTTCTCCAGCATCGATGATAGCGAAGATCAGGATTACCACGGAAGAGGAGGCCAAAGCAGCCATCGCGGAGCGCAGGAGATTAGCAAGAGAACAGGCAGAACGGGAAGCCGAACTCGAGCGTCAACGGCAGGTGAGTTGATAAGAAGATTCTGGATAAAATGATTTATTACCGGCGAGGCACATGTGGCTTTATATGAAAAATTCTTTGAATAGGAAGAAGAAGCGCGCTTGGAGGCTGAAAGAGTGCGCGCCGAAGAGGAAGAGCAACGGCGTCTGGAGGAGGAGTCGCTCCGTTTGGCCAACGAGGCTCGAGAAGCCGAGGAACAGAGGCTGAGATTGGCTATCGAAGAGGCGAAACGTCGCGAAGAAGAAGACAGGAGAAGAAGGGAGGAAGAGGTTCGTCAGAAACAAGAGAAGGAAGAGGCCGAACGGAAGGCGAGAGAGGAAGCGGAAAGGTCAGGATGCTTCTTTCAAACACGGTACGAGGGTGTGGTATTTCCAGCCTTTCTCAGGATACATGATATCGTTACAGACAACGGATCGAAATGGCTGAGCGTCTCAAAAAGGAGGAAGAGGAAAGACTTGCCAGACGCAAACGTGTCGAGGCGATCATGCTTAGAACTCGGGGAAAGAATCAGAGTAACACGCCAACCAAGGTACGAATTTCTTTGGATCCCTTTCTAGCGTGATTAGACTGCTTAGGTTCAAATATTATTCCCTGTTCCTCTGTTATCAATATTTAAGCAACGGAGTCATACGATAAAACATGTTGAAGAACACTTATACTTAAAGAAAATGCTAAAACAAATTGATTTTGAAAGTACAAAAGCAAAATACCCGTATGATGTTATTGTCCAAGTGTCTCGTGTGTATCATCCGTTTTATTTTTCGCTAATTGCGTTCTTCTTGGTATGTTTGCGATACAGGGCGAAGGCGGTGACGGCGATAAGTTGAAAGAAGACAACAGTCCGAACGATGAGAACAAACCGACACCGGGTAACAAAGGTGAAGACGTAATGACGGCCAGTTTGATATCCGAGGCGACTCAGCAGTTCATTAGCGCGGAGCAGCGGGTTCATCATGCGGAGAACAATACGAAAACGGACATCGTACACAACGGCACGCATAGTAACGGCATTAATGAAAGTAAAATTGTATTGGATAATAATCAGGGTAACGTGGAGGAAGAACTGAACGGTCATCATACGAATCATGGAAACGGTATCAACAGTCAATCGATTACACTGGACAATGCTACCGTGTAAGTATAATAAAAATTAAGCAGTTACGATGATTCGTGAGAACATTTACCATTTAAACGTATGTGTAAGAGTTACATACTGAATATCTACCAAGAGAAGCATCATACGAAAAGTTATACAAGCCCATGATATAACTGGATTTCTCATTGATCAATGAAAAACAGAGAGTAGATCATGATAAGAAAGAGTAGATCGAAATGATAACATCGAAGAGCATCTCAAAGAATTGTAAGTTCATTTGGTTTTAGGTCATTCGACAATAATACTACATCAAACGTCCTTTACAAGGCTTAGAAAGCAGACTAGCGTTTAACTGACACCGCTAATTCCTTACACATACACAAGCGTACACTACTTACACCTTGACACTGATTGAAGTTTCCACGGAACGTTTGAACATATTCGTTTTGATCTCACGAGGCGCTGTAAAGTAAGAGGTATTTTTCCACGGACGAACCGCCGTTCTAGACAACTGGAAAATTTCCTAGTGATCAACAAAATTCGTTATTTCTATCGAATGCATATATTATTATCTAAATAGAATCCGAGTGGACACGACGCATATATACACACGCGCTACGGCTTGTATCTATCGAGATGTAGGTCTTGTTTTTTTTCCCAAAGTAAGGATTAATGGTTAACCAATGTAATTAACGTAACATAAACAATTGCACAATACTAGCCATTACGTACGTAACAATGTTGACTGATTCTTAGTGGCGTTCATGTAAAGGAGAACCCGATGCTCAGTCATTTAAAAAAAGAAAAGATAAAAGGCTTTTTCGAAGAATGAGAAAAGTAAAGTAAAACAGTCTGAATCGAAAGACATGTAAAATTACAGTTTTGGAATAGTGTTTGATCGATACAAAATGTTGCGAATAATCCTTGATGATTCAAAACGGACATGAACGAAACAATAGTTGAGTGCATACAAAAGTAAAACGCTGTGTTTTGAATGATTCAGGGTAATGCTCTAGTCATTTACATATGTAATGAATGTTATTTATAGATTCACGATTGATTGATCCACACGCACACTGAGCGTAAACTATAAATAACCGATCGTGAAGTTTGTAACAGTTACTAGTCTATTTTCAAATCATTGTCTTATGGTGTCATTTTATCTTCTGTATTTATTCGATAGCATCGATATGCGGTTCACGTAAATATTATTTTATACAGACGTTCCCGGTTGTTCAAGTGGGAACGGTATTGCCACGAATGAAAATGGCTAGGAGAGTACGAGCATTGTTTTCCAAACGAATATGAAATGTAGGATTAGACCATGTGCCACATTATTTATATACTTGTACTAATTGTAATGTATGTTTTTATGCTCAGAATCAGAGAAAAGAAAGATCGAAGAACAATCGATAATAGTAAAGTATACATATTTCATTTTCGAAGTAAAGGATTTTTAGAACGAAATTACGAGTGAAATGCGAAACGTAATGATTAATTATCTCACACCCCCACTCCTTTGTTTTCATTTGAAATTACGAGAGAACAAGCGTATGCTGAGAGAAAATCGATCGTTGATTTGTATATAATGAATTCTGTTGTTTGAGATGTTTTTTGTGGTAATCGCGAAGAAAGCAACAAGAGAGATTAAGTTTGAGGGAAATAAATAAATATACATGTACTATACATAGTTGTTAAAATAACAAAGTCTATTGCGCTTTCCCGTGGATAACATCGGAAGGAACTGCCTATGAAAATCATAAATTAGTCCGGTAGAGAGAAAGAGATCGCTTTATACAAACTATCATTATAACGCAAAACAATTTTCCGTATATTGTACATTGCAAAAGTAGTCAGAGCAATGGTTGACAAATACAAAAAAAAAGCAACTATACTATTGGCATATTATTTATCGCTATTGAAAACAAAAACGAGTTCACCTAATCGCACGACTATTCTCCAATAACTAACAAAATAAATTCTACGATAACGATGATGATAATCCGACGGTAACGCGGAGAGGTATGGAGAATAATGTATATTGTATTGTCTATTATATATATTTACATATATTTTATAATTTATATTTAATCATGTATTAGTTAAAGGAAGTATACTATTTGTAGGTAGCCGTCTGAAGAAATTATTAAATGATTAAAACAAAGAAAAATACAGGAAAAAAAAATGATATGTACGTCGACTCTTTTTAGTAATATGTTAATGGCATAAAGAGAAACATGTAATGTTATACGAAGCATGGAAATGTTAAACGACTAACAGAGTTAGAGCGTTAAAATACCAACTAATCAATAATAAATTCAGTGTACATAATGTAAAGAAAGATAAATAGCATAAATTTAATGACTCATCGAAAAAAAGAAGTTTTGTTTTTGTAATTTTATCATTCGAGCTCATCAAAGATCTGATTTCCTTTCGCCGTGAGCGTTTCTTCGCCATTGTACATAATTTCATTCGGATGGTTCGAAGACGTCTTTGGTGAGCTATTACTTTTATCTTTCCTCCAATTAGTTCTTATTGAAGCTCGTCATGTATGCCTTTTTCATAACCAGTGTTCATACTAACTAATTTTCTTACTGCTAACTTGTTTCTTACTTACCACCACAATGCATGTCAATCGTATCAATATATGGTGTGGCTTGTACTTTTCTTTGCTCTCCAACAAGGGGTGTTATTCAACTACCCCCGCTAACTTTAATGAAACTAACATGTAACAGGTTCTTCGAACTCGAGGAAATATTCGACACATGAATTTTTCTGCCATTTTTACTCGGGAGATGGAAATAACACTTCCAGAAGCTACAAATTGTAGTCCACAATATATTTTTATGAGTCGTACAAAACTTTTTCTCTGTAGTTAATTGTTTCTGAGATTTGACTTTACAACTTAGTTTTTTGGAGCTGCTTTCATCTTCTCTATATATTTACGAAAGAAAATTTGTGTCAAGTATTTTGTCTAGTTTTAAGTTATATATTGGTTTGATTGAGATTTGAGGGGGCTTGTGGGTAATACCCTTCGTCTGTTTCTATACATGTTCTTTGAGTTTGTGTTGTACATCATCCAGCAGTACGTGTCAACTTACTGTCTACTTTTGCTATGTACTATTTGACCTCCACACATTTTAACATTACTATTTCGTTGTACAAACATGTGTTTCACACAGTCCACCACTGTCCACTATTCCCCCATAGGCGTCCACGTCGAAACGGGGCATGAACGTATACTTTCCAATAACGTAATTTTGTATACCAGTCAGAGAAATCCGGTACACCGAAACTCAAAAGCGGATAGAAATAATTGCTGTAACCAGATCTCGGAACCTGCTGTATGGTAGTATTGTAAATACGTTGCCTATATATCTCTGATTTTTTCGAGCGAGAAGTTATTCTTTTTCTATGTCGATTTGCGTTCCACGTACGCGTTTCCTTTTTACGCTATAGAATTTCCGCATCAGTTCCGAAGCACATTTTCCGAAACGCTTTTAGTAGCTGCTTTACAGCATTAAAGTAGCTGCCTCTATCGAGACATTAGCCAACGATCTAGTTTGCCGATGCGAAACCAAGTACCACTTGAGAATAAGCCATCCGATCATTTACTTTCGAGAATCGAAAATTTTTGTAAACGATGATTCCGGCGAATAAGGAGTACGATTGTGTTACATAGTTTTGCCCATTTGTTTCTATTCTTGGTCGTTTTGTGAAAACGTTTAGAGTACTATTTCTAGATTCTCTTATTAATCAATCACGCTTCTATATTCGAACAATCGAAAGATTGTATTATTATGTGTATATACTGTGTTCAGTTTAGTAAGATAGTATTTCTAGGGTATGAATGGTCCACGATCGGCCTAGCCGGTCCTAGTGATTGTAATTTTCTTCTCGCCAGGAAATTACAATGCGCTCACAGCAACAAGTAGTACTCTAGTTTGTTTACTCGTCTATTATTTAGTATCTGTATGTGTCCTTTTTGGCTGATTTTATAGCAAACAAAACAACGTGACCAACAACCTGTTAGACCTAACGGAATTCGACTCTCTGAGTAATAGCAGTAGTGGCCCAATACTTCAACTGACCAGCAATCTGGCCAACGAAGACACCCTCAACTCGAACCTAAATCCAGCAGCTATACCCTTCACTCCAATGGCCAACACATACATGCCTACTGCTGCTAATGCCAATGTAAATCCGTTCCAGGATTCTTTTATAAACAACAAACCGCAAGATAATAGTCAAGTACCAGGTATGTTTACGTGTTACTATCGCGGCAATGGCGTCTGATTGTAATATCGATGCATACAGGGTGCCTTCGAACTGCTGGCGCGACTCAAAATCAATCCAAAGTTCGTTTCGAATGAGAAGAGAATTACAATAAAATTCTATATTACATTTTCTATTTGCTTTTGTTAGCTTGAATTTCATTGTGTTGCCTGCTTTCTCATTTTCTATCATGTTATATTGTCTACCTTGCGAAACTCGTTCACACGCTCTGATCTCATATTAATATAATTTTCCGTACCAAAGGGGTCTTCCTGTAGGTATTAAATTGAGACTCGGCTCATTTCAAGTTGTATCACCATTTTGAAGACACCCTGCAAATAATGTTGTATAATTTTGATTGTATGTGTAAATGTAACACGATATTCTTGATCTGCAGATCTTTTATCATAATGCGTGTATTAAACATTCTGGTGAAACGGAGGAAGAAAACAGAGTTTGGATTCGAAACAAAGAATACCGTGTTGCTTCCAGCAAGCGATGCAGGTACACAGAATAATATTAATAATAATACTGATAATATTAATATTAATAATAATAATAATAATGTTCGAAACGACGTCATTTATGAGATAATGTAAATAAGCGCTATCGATGTGTAGAAACGGAGATCTAAGTAGAGAAATCGGGGCACTACGTCAAAACAATGAGAAAGACTACCGATGTCCTTTAAACGTTGTCACGAGAATTGTAAAATAATATATAATGTTAATTAATAATATTATGCAACCAGTAAATAGGCACTCAGTCCGTTATAGTATGCTGTTAGAATATAAATCGAATGTTTCTGAAGGACCTTGGTAAACGAAAAGGCCTGTTTTATTTTCTTTTTTTATAAAAGTTTGGACTTTATTATTTAACGTACACGCATCTAAACATTTTTACTTTTATTGGATATACAACGCTGAATCAGTTAAGACGTTTTTGTCGACCGTAACGACTCTGTAACGACGTTTATGCGATTTGTATTGTTGTTTTGGGAATGCTTTTGTTTCTGTTCGTTCTTTGAAATTGCTAGTTGAAAATTGTGACGGGAAACGATGTTCGACGATTTTCCGACCGATAATGCGAATCGAATGCATTCATGATTTGTACACGTGAAAACGAATGTGTAAAGCGGCTTGACAAACACAGCACAAGAATTGTGAATTGGTTTTAAAAAAAATATACATATATACATATTATAAATATATATAAAGATGACGGATCGGATAAACTTGCGAAACTGTATCTGCCAAAACGACGTAGGAGGTAAGCTCCAATGATTGTCCTTACATAAGAGATAGAAATAATATTACCTTATAGAATTTGAATATAGTAAAGGAATCTGTGTAAAGTCATATCTAGTAAGATCCTCTGCAGAGATATGATGTAAAAAAGAAAAGGAAAAAACATTTCTTCCATAACTACATTTTTTTTTTTCGGGGCGTGCGCTCACTAGTCAAGCAATTTTACTATTTTTATCATATAATTTTTTTCCTTTTTCTCTCTCCCTCACTCTCTGTTTATTATTTTTTTGTTTGTTTGTCTTTTTAGAAGAAAAAAAAACTCACCTCAATATTGGTACCCTAGGTATCTAACTAGATTCTCATTTAACTGTTACGTTTCTCGCGGATCTAATATAAATTTTCTAGCTGTGATGATGACGAGGATGGCGATTATTGCTTCGTGAGATAGCCACTGCATGCGTTCGCGGAATAAATGAGACGATAGCCGAGAGACAGGTCCAGTTTATCTTTTGCAAACGATGTTTCCCCTTTGTTTTCCCGCCGGCCACGATCACGAGCCAATTAATCACCGCGATTCGAAAATCTGTTCATCGGGTTTCGCTTAGACTTCAACTGTTCAAGGTCGCGCCGCGTTCAACGACAGCGGTGGCTAATCATCGACTAAGCGGTATCATACTAGTACATACAGATAGAGAACGATAATATGTAAACGCCTGATATTCAACAGACGATTGTAATCGGTGTTTATGACAGAAGCTGTTCGATAACTACTGTGGCATACTATTGTAAAATGGATGTCGTTTAGCATGCTTTGTGTTTTCCGCACCTCGCCTGATCGAGGGTGGTGCGTAATACCGGCCGACTATGTGGGGCAACTATATATCGATGGTAATCAAATGTAATCCGATCGTTCTGATTTCTCGAATAACAAAAAATCGAAAAAACGAAAAAAACGAAGAAGACTCTCCCCGATCTTAGCCGAGGAAAACTGACAAACCGCATACACAACGTGATCGATGTTTTCCTTGCGTTTCTGCGAAGAGAAAGTTTCTCCGACTCAGTTCCCTCTTTGCAAAATTGTTTAAACTATAAGGTCTTTGAACGTACATGCATGTAACAACGCAGTGTTTGATGTAGCGAATCGTTCGAATCGCGCGATACCTAAGAACCTAACGTTTTAACGAGAACCGACGTACTTTTCTCTTTATCGACGAAAATTGTAGCACACTGCTCCGTAAAGGCGCGATAACGAGATCCTATCGACACATACACGTACATACGAACATACACATTAATCGCCTGAAGCTTCTTCAACGCGTAGCTACGGTACCGAGAACATATGCGACTCAATTGAGTTGAACGCAATCACGACGACATAACTCCATTCTTTCTCACCCGTTTCAAAAAAAAACTGAAAAGGAAAGACGTTAAAAATGTACAGCGCGCGTTCTCTTCTCCGTGACGGAAGTGTACGCGACGGCTATACGTACCGATGTTTATTTATTCAAACTACTTTATTCGGTCTAACTAAAACCTATTCTATAAGGACACGTAATTAATAATAACTATAGTAATAATAACAATAATAATAATCTCAATACATACGAAAGAATGTTTCTAAACATACAAATACTGAGAACGCTAAATATCATCAGTCATGTCTAAATAAAAAAGAATACTTCGTATTGTATAAATGCTTGTATGTAATAAATACTTAATATTAAAAATAAAAGAGATTCTATTTAATAAACCTCCTAAGCAGTGTTTTGTACTTCATCATATTCTTTATCGAATTCACCATACCCATTTATCTATTTAATCATGCAAATACCATGTCATTTCGAATGCAGCATCATTACAAAATATTATATCATGAATATTATACCATTCCCTCGTTTTTAACTATTTCAGGGCTTTGACACGATGAAATATATAATAAGCTGCTTTCGAAATATTCGCCTAACCCCCAAAGGGCTGAAAATAGATAAAGACAGTAGTAAAACGTGTGTAGAATAAAATTTTTCCCACCCTACCATTTTACCGTCTTTACAAAATTCAGACCGTCTTCTTTGAAAATTAATGTTTTTACGAAGACGTTAGAAGAATTTATTCCACACTACTCTCGACTTCTTGAAATTATTAAAAGAGAATATTAATTTATGCATACGTTCCTCAGAACTGACTTTGAAAGTTTTTAGTTAAGATCAGCAGTCTACTCATATTAAACATATGCAAGTTGAAAGTTCAATTTTTTTATGAGATACAAACATTTTGTTAACCCCTGTTTATTTTCATGTACATAGATGATGATGATAGCTTATTCAGCATATTTCTTTTTATTCAAGAGCATGTGTTTATATGAACCATTTTTCTTATTTTAAAGTTCATATACACATGGTCTTGATACGACCTTGTTTTCGATTTACCTCCTATTCTGCGTTGTAATATTTCCATGAAATGCATGTCAGCTAGTCACAGTTCGAGGAACTTACATTTTCCAGACGCGTCGCGCTATCATAAATTTACAATAATCTTAAATTCCTTCTTTTCATAAATTTGTTATTCCTATGCAAATTGTGAAAATAATCCCAGATCTCATCATCTACTAGATTTATGCATTTATGATGAAATTGGCTGGGTGAGATACAAAACAGTGAAAAATTAGAAAAATCTAAGAATATTGTTTTGATATTTTCAATGTAACTAAAAATAAGACGCGATGTCAGACGCGTCAGACGATTCCTATGAAACAGCACGTGTATTCGCTGCATTTTCAAACTCGATTTTCTCGAAAACGAGTTGCCAAACGAAAAAATGTTATTCTTTTTTATCGACTTATTTTTTCATGTAGTATCACCCCCTGTACCACCAGTTACGAAACAGCCTGTATATCTTGATATTCATCACCGTTGAAACACGTGTAGCATCTGTTTTCATTTTAAAGGCTAAAAACTGGCTGTTCTATGGTATAACGCGCGCCGAAAGCAACAGGGTATAAAATATGGAGCAGTTAGAGAACGCGGCCCGCGGATACGGTCCGTCTCTTGGGTGCCACACTCGTAAAAAGTAATGCTACCGTCTGCGAAAATTTTCCGTGGACCCAGGGCTCTCCAGACTTTCGTTGAATGCCCTCAGCGCGCGCGCTGCAGAATTCCATCTATAGGGAAAACGATTTCGTCTTCCTTCGGAACTGACTCCTTTCTCCCTCTATTATTCACGTTCGTTTTCGCAACACCAGCCGTGTTACCCGCCACACGCCGTTTCCCTTTATTTTCCGCTCACCCTCGGAAAACGCGAAAAACGTTTCCGAGTTGAAACGAACAGCTCCGCGCACGCTTCCCTCGTTTCGCTCTAGTTTCGAAACCCACTTTCGGGCTCGCCTCGCCTCGCGGCCAACGCGAAAACTTCCGACCCTGAATTGCGAGAATTTATGTTCCAATTAAAAATGTTCGCCGCCGAGCGAGCGAGTTTCGCAGGCTCGGCGGCGCTACACAGGAAAAACGCGGTTTAAAAGTTACTCGGGAATCGTTCGAGTGCTTATCGAAACCGATTAAAACTGATCCGTTATACCTCTACAAAGTCATTGCGAGATCATCGGCGAAATGGGTTGAAAGTTCACGATACTTCAGTTAGATAGAAATCAACTGACCGCACAAAGTTGGTGAAATTTGGAAAAAGACTTAGATGAAATATACATTTTCTGAGTTAATCGCAAGAAGCAGAGATTAAATAAAATGCAATTATTCTTTTAAGCATTTTCAAAAGTCGAAAATGGTGTAAAATATTCTGAAATTTTTCATTCGCTTTTTAATGAATTGCTACCGACCACGACCAGTCACAAATGACCTGCTTCATACATTTTATGTTAGGATTATTGAAACTATAGACATCTTTCCATGGCGGAATAAATTGTCCTGCAATAAACAACTTAAACCCTTAAACAACCGTATTTAGGGTATCAAATAAATTCGCGATGGCGGCGCGAGCAATCAATTACGCGAAGGTTGACACGAGTTCCTCTTTTCACACCTTCCTAAGACCTCTCACCTCGCGAGGAACGCAATCGTTCGCGGGTTTCCTAATCCAGTGCTCGGCGTCGTGTAAATTAATTAACGGAACGACACTTCGCCGCGAGGTTCTTTGTGCCGCGTTATTACGGTCGAAAAGGCGGAAAGGATCGCGGCGGTGGCGAACGAGGGTCTTCAGATACGGCGCACGTTCTCCAGCGGCTACATAATTCCGAGAAATTAAGCCGTGGCGCCAGATTAAGTCGAAAACATTTCGCCCTGCTTCGGAAACGTAATTTTTGGGTCGTCGACTTTGGTTTCCTTAACCCTCTAAACGCTATACAACCAGCCCATTCACATACAGTGGGCGTACAAAGTATTCGTACACATTTCAAAAACGAATAACTTTTTCAAAATTGGACCCAACAGCCTGATTTTTTTTGAGACGTTGGAAGGATTGGTTTACTAATTAATGTGTAAATACTGTTCTGTTATTTGTAGGTAAATTTGTCCGAAACTTGGTGACTTTTATTTTTTTAATGCGAAACGTATAACCGCAAAAACCTAAGATGTAAATGTTAACTCATCAATTTGAATGAAAAAAACATCGAAAAGTATGTTTGGCTTGTTATTTTATCGATTTTTTAATCACTGTGTCAATTTGACACCGAGGGACAGATTCGGTTCGCGAAATGAGGGACGGATGAGGGTTAAGTGCGTTGGTCCCTTATCGCCGTCAAGTTTATAAATCGACGCGAGAAATGTATACACAAAATATGGGATCACCTAATACAGTCCAGTAAACCGTTCACGATATTTCTTTTGACGGGGAGTTCTCTGAACGCGTCTAGCCGAGTGTTTAATTATCGGCGAACCGATTTACCGGATATCGATCACCACTCAATTTATCCTCGTTAACGGTGGTAGAGGGGGGGGGGGGTTGAACTTAGAAATACCAGAATCGCGGCATCGTTATCCCGGCGATTAAAGTGCAGCTACGTGGTCGCATAGTAATTCATCGTTTGGGAAATCCAAGGCGTTAATTCTGTAGGAAATTTCCCGGAAGTTTCGGGGGGTGTGCGGCAGGGCAGGTTGCATCGGAGCGCATCAGGTGAACGAGAGGGGAGAGTGGGATATCCCGTGAATATTGTAATTTATGAACAGAAGAAGCGCCGCCGCAACATCACTTTACACGGGGGATTATGCGGCACGTTTATCTTCGTGAAATATCTGTTCGGATGTCGATAGTTCCGCGATGCTTTTTACCACTGTCGATATTACCGTTTCGCCGGCGTTATTTACGAGGGGAGCGTTGTTACGCGCAATTCGGCCGCGGATCGTTTCTTGACGCGAATACAATGAAGCTGTAGAAAACACGCACGCGTGAAAATGGGAAAGACGTGCAGCAGAAACGGCAGAAGCAGCGAGCGGGAAGGGGAGACGTAGAACGTTTCCGCGCGAATGCACGGAATCGTTTTCGTTCCGAGCGCCGGGCATTTTCGCGCATTACCGTGTCCCAATAATTGTCTGCCTAACGACAGTTAATATTCTTCACCCTAATTTATCTCGGAAACCCGGGCCGTTCCGTTTCCGTGGAGGTATTCCAGCGGAAGCTCTTGCAGCCAGGGGTGTAATCCAGCAGTCTTGGCCTCGCACATTCACGTGGCAGCGAGGGCGGCGGGGGTGTAATTTGCGGCTTGTAATACCGTGCCCGTCGTTTGTAACCTGTTCGGGATACGCAAGTAGAGTTCAGGGAAGGCGCGGGAGACGGGGCAAAGGGAGGACCGCCTGGCGGAAGGAGGAAACCGAGGTAACCGCATCGTCTCATCGAGAGGGATGTTTTCCATGTCTGAAACTGCAACGTTCCTCTTCCTTGGAAAAACACTATTCGTACTGACTCCGTTTTTTGAAATAAGTTCATTGGTCACCCGGACTTTGGCTGACTAACTTCAGATATTGATCAGGTGTCATTCTTCAGGTTCTAAGATACTGTGAACCTATCATTATTTGTTTGCAAAATGATGGAGAAGTTGTTAAAACGGTAGATCATCAAGACTGCGGATCTTTATGCAAAATAAAAATTTTCTTCGTCGCTTACAAGATGCAGAAACCGTATTTCTTTTTCTTCATTTAATGCAATTTGAATCTCAAGGTAGAGATTATTTTGCAGTACATTATTTTTCAATACATTATGGTATTTTATATAATGCAATACAAATTGTAAATAATCGTAGGCCAATACACAAGCAGTTCTAAAGATGTATTGTTTTCTTAAATTTTTAACTCATGGGCATTCAGAAACGAGTAGGTTAGTTTACATATTTCTACCGTAGGTCTGGAGAGTAGAACATTGCATGAGAGCAGGAACCGTATAAAAATTTCTTTTTGTCTTTAACAAATGTAATAAATGGAAAATAACATATGGATATACTTAAAACGTCTTAATGTTTTTAGTGTTTTATATTACATCCACCCATTTTTGTCAAAAATGCATAAAATCCGCAGTCTAATCATCATTAATCTCAGAAAATCATTCATATCAACTAGTTATACATTCGTAAAAAATATATGAAATGTAAAAACTTAATTCTATTTTTCAGTCAAAAGTCAATATTTACACTGATAATAATGTAATCAACATTTGTAAGAAGAATAAAAATGCGCTATGATTTTTGTTTTGTGAAATAAATTGGTTTGATTTTACCCAATTTTTGTAGTCGTCGAGTGGACGTTCAACGTGGCAAGGACGTTTAGAAATAATCAGCGAACTACAAAAATGATAAATTCATGTAAGGGTTGCTGGAAACTACCCTTCCCATATAGGACTCATACATATTCATAAGTTCAAATATGACAGTTTCTCTTTTTATTTAATGAACTGTGCCGTGTAGGGTAGGTCTAAATGGGTTAAATAATTTCCCTCCGTTTACCTCTCGAGAGAATATGTTTAATTCGATTATGTCTTATTTCGTTGGAGGCCTCTGCATTTTCTAGATGATATTATACTGTTCTGCTGTGTAATTTCTAGATAGCTCGAAACAAATTTGATATTCATTTGCACCTTTTGTACAAGACCTTTTCGTAAATATATTGCCGAGTGAAATTTTTTCTTTTTTATAATTGCAGTTTATAGCAAATTAATTTCTCCAATGTTCTAATGAATGAAAAACCAAAATGCTGTTATCTCACGCGTTTATTTGTTTTTTTCCCAAAAAGCACGAGCAGAAAATTAGTTGGTAAAGAGAAGGGTGGTCGAGAACAGCGGTATTTAGCATAACGGTATAAAAACGCAACAATTCTACGTTGCACTTAATACCTTTTTTGCGCCGCGCCGCGAGAGAAATTTTATTCGCGGGGATTTCGTTGCATTCGATAATTCCATGAGAAAGGAGAACGGTGTCACGCGGCGGAATTGTTGTCCCCGTTTCCGAGTGCAATCTCTATGTAAATATTTTTATCGAGCTGTTTCCCTGAGCTTTGGCAAAGATAAAGAATGAATAAGAAAGGTAGGGTGGCCGGACGGCTGGGAGAGGGAGCGAAAGATTCAAATGAAATTCCGTATTTCGTTTTACGAACACGCTCGATTTAGCGGATAGCTCAATGGTGGAAAGCCCGGGCGGGAATGAAAAGGATGCAAGCATGCGAAGGGATGCATTCATTTTGCACGGGTCATAAGACCTTCTTGCGATGCTAGAGCGGACTAGAGACTCTTCTGCCGAGGTTACTGCACTTCAGGGACGAGTTATCCTCCTCATCGACCACCAGGAATTTTCGCCGGGGCATTTCCTGCCTCGAATTCACAGGGAAACCTATATTTCCTAAAAGGTTTCGTTCACCAACTAGCCTTTCCCCACCGATTTATATCTGAAACGTCGATGCATATTTGCCGCACGCGACCGTGGTTGATCCTCGCGTGACCGTAATTTCTCTGCTCATAAATAATTTCATCAATTTCGCCTTATAATTCGACGGTTCGATGTAACCGAGTTTGAAGAACCCTACTTATTTATTCTTCCATCGTGAAGCTAAGCGGCGTCGTTTACCGAAGCCGCGGAATGACACCACATTGCACAAAAAAGTTAGAGAGAGTAGTAGTGGTAAAGCTCATTCGATATCGATCTTATATAGTATATCTTGCTTGACCCGAGTGATAATTACAGTGACTCCCACTAATATTCGGACACTCTTAAAACGACGATAACTTTTTAAATATTGTACTATACGATTTGAACTTTTTTGGGAAGCTCGAGCAATTAGTCTGCTACAGGATGTGAAAAAATATTTTTTCAAAAATTGCAATTGTTCGGAATTGTAGAAAAAATACTAAAAGTTGCATTTTACAACTTCTTTATGTGGCCATATATTGAAAGTTTAAAAAATACGTTTTGTAGATCTGTGTGAATTAAATATATTCTGAAAATTTCGTCAAAATCGATCGACGTTGCAGTGAGCTACAAACGTTTAAAGATGGTAAAAATTGCAGATTTTCACGATTTGCGGCCTACAACTGCAGTAAATCTAAGGATTCTTATATCTTTCAATGCTTGTCGTTTTTTTCCGCATCAACCGATTTCGATGAAACTTTCACAGTGCATATAATTGATCTACAAAACAGATTTTTTAAATTTTCAATATAGGCCCACATAAAAAAGTTGTAAAATGCAATTTTTAGTTATTTCCTCTGAAATTCCGACAACCTGCAATTTTTTTCAAAAATTTTGTGCAGCGAACCAATTGTTCTAACTTCCCAAAAAATTTCAAATCGTATGGTCCAATATTAAAAATGTTGTCGTCTTTTTAAAAGTGTCCAAATATTAGTGGGAGTCACTGTACTTCCTCGAACAATGGTAAAGTGTTCTTCTAAATTATTTTCTTCTAAATAGTTCCATTTTTTGGCCATCCAATAAATCCGCCAATACACAAAAATAAAATTCTTTAAACATATACACATATTAAATAATTGCAAATTAAGCAATGATCTTAAAATAAGGAAGTAGAACAAAGAACGATTTTGGGATACAAAAAAAAAAAACGGTTTTCTTTATCGACGAAAAAGATTTAATTTTAGATAAATTGATGGTGACAGCTTGATAATTTCGGCCATATTTGGATGGTTATAATGGCGGAACGAATATACAGTTTATTTAAGGAGAACGAATAGCAATGAGAGCTTTTATTTTCTAGAAATACATATGGATAAAAACGTAGAGCGGATAACAGAGACGGATTCATTTTCCAATACGTTAATTCTTCGGTTTAGCAAATAAAAATTATTCAAACATATTTTGCAAAAGAGACCATATATATTCTAGCATGGCCCGCACGCACACGAGATTGGAATACAATATCAAACTACAATGAAAAACGCACATGCGGTATATGGGAATAGGAAGCAATCTGACAATTTTCCACAATGAAAACAATCCGTTGCAATAAAATGGAATAAATTATCACGGAACATAATTCCAGCATTGTTTGAACTATTGTTACAGCGAAAGATTGAAGTGAAAACAAAGGCGGCGGTATTACATTTTTCGACTGAAGTTTGTTTACCATTTCGTTCGCGATATTTATCTATTTGCTTTGCTTGCCGCGACAATCGGAGAGACTTATTGGATTAAACAGGTAATCCGTTCTTTCTATGTGATGATACTTATGTTGTATTCATTGTAATTCAAAATTGTAGAAGCGATCTCTGAGAAATTAAAACTAACACACGGCTGTTATCATTTCCTCCGGATCTGCAGAACGTGCGAATGAACGTACGTGTAGAATAAAAACGCGCTTATCTGAGTGGGTAGATTTTCCGAGATTCCGAGTGAGCGGAAACAACGATTTCCGAGTGTTCGAGTGTGAGTGAAATATCCATGCTAGCCGAGTGAAAACGCGACTGAGTGTAGTTTGAAAGCAAACATGTTATTGTACGAAAACCCGAATGTCTAGTAATCTATTTTTAAGAATTGATGAGGATAGTAAAACTCTTCAAACAGGATAGAAATCTCGACGCAGCATAAATTTCGGATGGTTTGAAACGACCCAATTTGAATCTACCATTTCGCAATTATACGAAACAGCAAGACACTTTAACGAGATATTATTAAACAAACTTAATTTGAATTCCAGTTTAATCTAATTTAATTTATTCGCGGGGAAATGATTTAACACAAACACTATATTAATGCCAGAATAATACATGGAATCCCATTATAATGTACAAAATAGACAATATAATATAATGAAATCAGATATTGTCTAAAAAACAATAGAACTTTTTGCTTGAGATCTAGGTGAACTACTGGTCAAATAAATTTTATACACTTTCTTGTTTATGGTCATCTCCTGGAAAATTGCTTTAACATTTCATGATGGAGGTACGTTGCATTTATTAAAACATTTTAATGAGGAAGCAGCGAAACCAATGTCGGCAAAGACCGTGTTAAGCTTTAAAATCGCTACAGATTGAATGTTCTACTATTTTTTAAATTGTTTCAACACCGTATATGACAATTCCGTTGTGCCTTTTAAAATAATTTCTAAGAATACCAAAACCTTCGAAACATTAAAAATTATAATGAAGTAGGTACCCTGTAATTAAATTTTACTTTCTCCGAACTATTAACCAGAAAAATGGAATTTCATAATTCCAGTTCTCTCGAGTATGCTTTCAAAAAATTTGCTGAAAATAGTAAATTTCGCGAAACACTCCGCGAGTTAATGATCGATAGCAATTTATTAAACATTTCCTCTGCCGAATAATAATTTCATCGTGCATGGGTCGGGGCGTAAATGGTTTTGCGATGCCGTGATTGCCGGCTGAATTGGAGTCTTGTAACTTGTAATGCGAAAATTATCAGGGTCGGGTCTCTCTTGCGCGAGGGGCCCGTCGGTATTCCATCGATCGTCGTTAAATCAGTGCGAAAACAGGCGAACGTACAAATTCAATTGGCGCCGCGAGTATATGTTTTAATCCCCGAATTTTCCGGGTAAATTAATCTCCGCCGCCTCCGGTTCACGAATCACGCCCCATTTCGGCGTTTTCGCGTCTCCGGCAGTCAGGTCCACAGGTTCCATCGATTGTCTCGATCTGACGGATTTCCGGACAATCCGGATAACACGATCGTGCTCGCGCAGAATCGGCGGAATGGCCGAGCGAGAGGGAGAGAGAGAAAGGGAATGAGAGAGAGAGAGAGAGAGGGAGGCGAGGGCGGAGAACTTAGTTGTATTGGATCGAAGCCAATCCGGGCTACCGGCGATTGACAATTGGCGGTGTGGGAATGATTTCCGATGAGCAGACAAGAGAGAAGGGTGGCCGATCGAAGGCAGGTCGAGGACGAAAGAGAACAATGACACGGAACGGCCGAGATATTAAAGGGGAAATATGAATAGCGTTCGGAGTTTGCCCTCAGCAAACAAGAGACCCTGTTTCTTTTTTTCACAAACGATGCGTTACACCGGCGAAAAAAGTTTTCGTGTAAAACATTGCCGCGGACAAACATGTAAAACCGACCGGTGCGGTGAAGAATTAAACATAAAAAAAAACGAGGCGCGACTATTTGCACGCGACACTTTCCTCAGCTAAATAAAACTTATACGGAATACGGTATCCCCCTGATTTCGGCATGTCAAAGCAATGTACAGTGACTCCCACTAATATTCGGACACTCTTAAAAAGACGATAACTTTTTTAATATTGTACTATACGATTCGAACTTTTATTGGGGAAGCTAGAGCAATTAGTTTGCTACTCTGGATATAATTGTGGCAAAATTTTTGGCAAATGGAATTACGCGGAATATAAAAGCAACTACATTGGCCTTATAGTGCGCGGTGGGATTTTATGAAGAGAGAGAGGAGATTTTTAAGATTTCTTGACGGTGCACATAAAAGTTTAACTGCTCTAATACGTCCGAACAGGCAGCCATGTATTTTAGAACTTCATAAATGATTGAGATACCACACATTACTCGTCTTTTCTACAAGGTAATAAAATTAATTCTGAAAGGGTTGTAGACGTAGCAGTGCAGGATGGATGAAAAAATAACAGAGGGTAGGTGTCATTATTATGAAAAAGAAGCCAATAAGGTCAAGAGTGCGGTGATAAAATGAAAAATTAATTGAATACTGAATATTCTAGTCAGTCATTACTTGAAATACTTGACGTTGAGAACTATTACGAGTTTGACAAGTTTTATTTTAATACTATGAGAAGAATGAATTGCATAGCATTGTGAATTTTAAAGTTTTGTTATTTTTATAAAGCTACATATGGTGTATCATTCTAGTGTCAAACAGTCAATACTGGTAGATAGTAGCTTTTTATATCAAACAAGTAAAAAACGAGTCAAAAATGGCGTACAAAATATATGAATGTCATTTATCATGTTTTTTATAACATTTTTAGATATTAAAAATGTCCCTGCATTGCCCATCGCTTAAGGGACTAATAAACAGTAAAAATAACTCTACGTGGGTAAACTTCCGTTACGTGAAAGCGTGCAAAGTACAATAATTCATGCATACTGATAAAATTTGAAAAAACTATTATCCTATCGTCACTACTGGCAATATTCTAATTAGAGAAATCAACTTCCTCCTCGTTTTAAACTTTACAAGCTAACCTAAACTTTAACCTTTCAACATCATGTAATATTAACAATTGTATTAATAACTACACAGTTAAAATACATTTACGTAGGTACTTGCGTCATGTAAAGATACAGAAAAAAGCGCGTACTAACTTTATAGTTCAAGCAACTTTGCGTAGGTACGTCATATGAAAGCGTGTAAAATACAGGAAGATGTACGTGGTAACAGAAATTGACTCTCCAACGGCGGGGTCCGGGTCTATACTGACCCAGAATATTAAAATTGCCATTCAATTATTCAGTTTGTTGCGAATGAATTAAATGAACAGCGGAATAATTTTTAGGTCACTCTTTACATGAAAGTCTGATGGTAACCATAACTCTCGCAAGGTAAGGTCTAATAACTAGACAGCGGATTTTATGCATTTATGACAAAGATGAGTAGGTATAATTTAAAACATTAAAGACATTAGACGAATTTAAAAATACTTCTATATTATTTTCAACCTACTGAACATATTAAGAGAGAAAATAAATTTCTCCGGTTTGTTGCAATCCAGGTATTAAAATTTTTATTTTGCATAAAGATCCGCTGTCTACTAATAACACATAAATAGTAAGGTGGGGTCTCTTAGACCCCGACGAATGAATTTCATAAATGGTTTTTAACAAAATTTGTGATAAAGGATAACACAGGATAAAAAGTGAACAAACAGATTTAATTTTATTCATATAAAAATTCTTTTGAAAAGTCTGATGCTGGAGTCTCTGAGACCCCACATTACCTTGCGAAGGTTAACAATAAAAACACGCAACAAGAATGAATATGTGAGACTTCGGAGCGAAGCTAAGACAGACGGGACGAAGCTAAGCATTCGTGGGATGACTTGCGCGTGATTCGATCGTCTAACGATATCAACGTTAAATTGTTCATACCGAGCGTATTAAAGCGTCCCTAACGATCTGCTAGTCGAACAACAGAGGTAACGCGTTTGCGCCTGAGCCAATCCGCCGTACCACCAGCTGACAATTGGCGGCGTGGCAATGATTTCCGATGAGCAGCCTGAGAGAGAAGTAGAAGAGCGAGAGAGAGAGCCGGGGTGACGCGGAAATTCGAGAGGGTGGAAGCAACGTCGGTATCAAGGGAGGTCGCGGGAAAGGCCAGATGAGAGAGAAAGAGAGAGAGAGAGAGAGAGAGAGAGAAAGAGGAGGACACGCGAATAAACGTACGATAGGGAACGAGAAAGGGACGAATATATTCGTTCGGCATTTGCGGTTAGCCACGCACGGATTGCACCCGATTTCCCTCTTTCTACCCAATAATTTTGCAAACGGCCATTCAACCCTCGTTTGTCTCACTTCTCGTAGCCCGCAGCCCTCTCTGTCTGCCTCCGCTCGGCCGTTATGTTCGCGGGTTTTGCTCGCGAAACTCTCTGAAGAGATATTTTTTTTTCGGCCCGGTGCTGTTTTGCGTGTTCATCGGGACAGGTCATGACCACTCGCAGACACTTCTCGGAGCCACGGGGGTGAAAGCGCAGCGGAAGATCGAATGAACTGTCCTCGGAATTAATCAAACGTGGCTCGCGAGAGGCTCTGCCTGTGCTTGAACATTGAAATATGTACACTGGCTTGTTTGCGATAGGCGTTCCAATTAATTCCGCATTACCAGGTTCTCCGGAGCGAAAAGAAACTCCGCGGTCATTTCCCCTCTTCCGACCGAATGGGATGAATATTTGCTCGAGATCGGGCCGCGTAATTGCGCGTCTAAATCCTTCTCTCTCTCTTTCTCCCTCTCTCTCTACTCCGGCAGATGTTAATAACCTTTGTAACGCGGTGATAAAGCTTGCTCGGCGTGGTCGGCGCCGGAATTAAAAGCGGAGCCGGAGCCCGTGCTCGTCTTGGAATTACATTTTTTTGCATTTTTATCGTGACCGACATAGGAAGCAGAAGTCTGTCGGCCTGGCACGTTGAATTCATATTCCATCTGCCGCTCGCGGACGCTTATTTACATCGTTGATAAAAGGGGATGAGCAACTAAATCCCGGGTCGGAAGACACAATGAAAGCGATTATAAAGCGCCGCAGCCGCCGCGGCGGAAGGGCCGTCGTCGTTGTTACTCGATTAATCGAAGCCGGAGATCGCGGGAGCAAGGCAGAGTCGAGGCAAAGATAACCGGCTTACGCGAATCTCAGGTGAAGTAACGAGGCATCGATTGGTTGGGCGGGTCATAAATTCAAATGTACGCTCAAATCCAGAGAGCTAGGGGCGAGGAAATAAATTCGAACAAAAACGGCACGGCGGGACCGGGTGGATGAAGGAACCGAACGATGGCTCCGCGAAACTTTTGCGAAGAGAAAGTTAGTTTCTCACGATTAGAGATTCGCTCGCCTACCCCGTGTGCCAGTACTTTCGCTTCCGGTGGCTCTAAACCGCCTCGAGGATGTAGATAGAGATGCTCGGTCTGGCCGAATGAAATTTTAATTTTTGATAAGGCGCTCCCATCTAAACCTCATCCCTTCGTGTTCTCCCTTCTCTATCTCTCTCTCTCTCTTCCTCCGTTTCTCCTAGTTACATCGTTGCCTCTCGGTCTCTCGCGTATCCCCTCTCACCGGCTAACGCCAGTTTGAAGATATTAAATATCACTGAAAGAGGCGTATAAGGGATGGGGAAAGAGATATTTGGCAGACCTGAGATGTACAGACAACCCTCATGAATGCTTAACGACGGCCCGTAGGCCGAAGTGCATCGACTCTCGCCGTTATGCAGAAAGAAACCTGCCCTCTCCTCCTCCCTGCAACGTCTCACCCCGCTCTACCCGTCCTCCGAGGTCTTGCCCGAATGGCGAACGAATGGGAACACCGCGCCGTGGCACGAATGTGGCGCAAAGCTATGCAAAGTTTCTGCAGGAATTAATTGCCAAAGCTATGCGAAGATAAAGTGCATTTAATTAAGGGCATGATCAACAATCCCTCGGGCGACTAGTACTTTTAATGAACAAACTTCTTGGCGTGTACCGTCGAGCTACTACAACTATCAAGATTTGCATAACATTTTTCCTGGGTAACGAAGCACCAGACTGTTCGAAATAATCGTTCGACCAATGTTCGCTGCCTTTTTGTACGTCCCTCCGACAACAAACAAAGGAGTTGCGTGTTTGTAGGATAGAGGACAGTGGGTAATATGAAATTGTTACAGCTAGAGTGGCACCTCACTAGACCATTTAAAATTCTACTTTCGTTATGGAAGAGTGAATGTGAATTTTTAAAAAATTGCAGAAAGTTCCTCTCGACAATGTCCTTTTTGATCTACAATAACAACCAATATTATTATTATTATTGCTTTATTTCAGCCTTATTTTACAGATCTATCTTATTCACACATTCGGTCTATCCCTTCTCCCACTCCCTTTCTTTGTCTCACTCATTCCCTCCCTGACCTACTCTGTTCGTATCCTAATTATTGCATCCTTTCCTATTTCCTAACATTTATTCCTAATCTGGTATATTTTTTAATAACAACTAGACTGCGGATCTTCATGCAAAATAAAAATTGTCTGTATCGACTGCAAGAACTAGAAACCAAATTGAATGTTATTTCTCTCCTTAATGATTTTAAAGCGCAGAAATTATATATCGACATTTTCAAGTTAAAAAATTTTCCAACAATTTTGAATTTCATCTGCTCAATTTTCCTATAAATGCATTGAGAGCCGCAGTCTAATAACAACACCTTCCCCAAAATTTTAATAGAGCAGAAATTATATATCGACGTCTTCAATTTTAAAATTTTCCCAACAATCTTGAATTCCATCTCCTCAATTTTCCTATAAATCTATTAAGAGCCGCAGTCTAATAACAACCAACACCTTCTCCAAAACAAATATTGTGGTGGTGTGTAAAAAATGAATTCTAATCCAAAGCGAACACGGGATAGACGAGCGGACAGAGCGCTCTGACGATCTGACGGCGATGAGCGTCGACGTATGTTTCAATTATGCTCCAATGTGTTCCTTCATTCACTTACGCGTAATGAACAGCTCTTGATAAAGCGAGCGAGCGAGCGTCGGAGTACGGCGCGTGTCAAACGGTTAACAGAATTTCGGTGCTGTCGCGTTGTCGGCCCGCGCGCGGTTCGATAAGAAGATGAGAGAGGTCGCGGGTCTTGTGTGTCCCGGCGACTATCGGTGTCACGCTTTCGACCGAAAATTCTAATCAGCACGGAACCATCAGTTTGGCTGTCGCTACCGACACGGTTGCGGTTCCGCGGTGATACTACCGGCGCGGCACGAGGAAAGAGCGCGCGGATCCGAGATCCGTCGGCTGGATAGAGGATAGAGAGACGAGAGAAGATACGCCGCGCCGGGACAAAGCGAAGAACCGTGAGAGAGAGTGAGAGAGGGCGCCGTACAGAGGGAGAGGATTACCCTCTCGCCGGTATGTGTGGATACGCATATGTTGTACGTACGAAACCAAAATACAGCGGCGGGAGGAGAGGCGACGCGGAGGGATGGTTGCAGCAGAAAATTGGGGTGGAGAGTGTGCGTTACGTCATGTGTGAAATTACAATCGCCCACCCCTAATGCGCTCGCCTTGGTTTGCCCCATTCTGTCCGGACTAGCCGGTATCCGCAAGCGCACGTATGCGCCGTTCCGTTACAACTATTTCTATAAGTACGCGCTATTATAACGTCGAGATGTTAACGCGCTACTCTACACCCACGGCTACAGATATTCGAGCACTTGCGAGGAACGATGGACACGTCGACTGGTAAAGACCAAAGCGGTTAATTTGTTAGAAAAATGTTTAGTGGGACGAGGATCATAGTGTTTCTCGTCGTAAATGATGCAATTTTGAAAAACATTTCAATGTTCAATAACTTGACCAAGAAATTCGTACATTGACCCTCGAGGGAGGTCATTTTAAGAGTGAGAAGAAGTATGTTCATGTTCCTCACCTCCTAAATAGTGTAAACTACTTTGTTGAGGAAAACGAGTAGCAGATGTCGAAAGTAGAAGGCTCAAGCTTCAGAATGAGGATTAAAGGAAAATTCTACGACGTCTGTTCACGAAGTTACAACACTTTGAACATGGACAATTTTTGAACGAAAAGGCGACTTTTTCCATTTCTGGGAAATCATTCGAAAACCCGAGCTTTATTGCGTTAATAGCTTTCGGAGTGGCTGTATGCGATATCCGCAAACAAGTAGGTAAGTGTCCGGCTACTTCTGGTCGGGGGTGTATACACATTACGGAGCACATCGATAAGGATCGCTTGGTTGTTTGGTATTCCGGGTGTACTAGAGCTTTATAACCGTGCTAGCGATAATGAGCACAGTGTCCAGGATGGTAATGTTCACCGGACGATGGGAAGGTTCGGTGCAGCGGCCCTGAAGAACCTTTGGTAAACTTTGACGTGTAAACCGGTCGAGGCGACCCCGATCAGTGCGCGGCTCGCTTGCATGAGCCAGTCGACCGGCCGGCCGGCTCGAAAATATAATCGTTTAATGTCCGTGCACGCTTTCAGGCTGTGAACCGTGCCCGGCTGAACCTAATAAATTGATATACCGTACGACACAATGGTTGTTAATTTCCTGTCAAGCGCAGCGGCACGTTAATTAATTTTATGCAACTTTAATGTACACGCGTGTCGAGTTTATATAACGCTGTGTTTTCGACGCGCGAGGAATTCTTAGCCGTTTTATAGCCGCGCCGGGGCTAATGCTCCGCAAATTGCCCGCGACAAACAAGGCTATTGTGACGCCGGATGAGGATCGTGTTAGGGGCGGGCGCCGCTTATGTGCACCCCTGGGTTCTTTTCTTTTTTATTGTATTTACATCGCGAACGAAGACCAAGCGATTCTTTCGCGGCCGGAACGATTCCAGAAACTGCTGCATGTTTATGTGTAATTCATTCATATAAGATTGATCTTTAGAGAGCCGGGGTGACCACTATAGTAGCCACGGACGCACTTGGGAATTTTGCGTAACATGTTGGCTGCATGGTGACCAGTAAAATTGAACAAATGAAACCACTTCTTCAGAAAATCATTATTCGTATATTTATTAACACATTACCGACCGGTGATTATTGCATAATTTTGAAATATCTATGGTACATGGCTCAACACTTTTTAATGGAACCTCCAATAGCAACAGCAATTTTCATTGTGAACTAACAAGTCACCCTTAATAACGTGATCTAATATTTTCATTTAAGACTGCAATGTAGAAGAAAATTTTTATGCTTTCTTTTGGTACAGCACAATTATTGAAAATCCTATCAATAGGCTTCCGGTAAGTAAAATGTTAAGACATCGTCCCAAAAGTCTCAAGAAGTACATGATGCTATGTTTGTTCATCGACGAAGAAGAGCGCGTTTGAAATTGCACCGAATGATTCCAGACGAACGAACGTCCATTGCCGAGTGCTTGCTCATGGCGAGGGCGGTCAGCTCGAATGAGATTAATAAATATTAGAGAGACAGGGGCCCTCGAGGGATACGCGTGATTTAAAGAGGTTCATGCCACTGACTGTTTTAATAAATAAACGGCCGCCAGAGGCCGCAATACGCAAAATTACTTGGGAAATTGTACATTTTTTTACGACTCGACGGGTAATCGTTTCTGTCTGACCTACCGGTCGGAATAATTAACAAATCCGAGATCGCGGAGTATTTGTAAATGCCACGGGCACGTCGTCGTATTTAATTCGAAATAGTGAAAACGCCAGCAAGCAAGGAAAAACGCGTTTCAATTGTTCCGTCCTGTCCATTCTTGCTTTTTTTGCGCCGCCATGCAGAAATGACGTGAAATAAATTATGCAATGCTTGAAGTCGTCTAATAATAATTTTAAGTATTAATAAAAGTATTAATAAAATAAATAAGAACCAGAGAGAGAGAGACAAAGATATACAACATTGTTTTAATCCCGAGTGAACCGTAAAAAGTTGCACACCAAAACTGAAAGCAAAATAATCTCAGTGTTTTCAATTGTGCCACGGTTGCCAAGAACTAAAAATATTGTTTACAAATGAAATTGCGATTTATATTGAATTTCGTTGACTTGGAAATATTCTAAATAAACAGGAAGAGCGTATTTGTCAGAGATCCACGCTCTGACCTTCGTCTATTTCTAAGCGGAGCGTTTCACAAACGATTTCGCGGATCGGTCTCTACGAAAAGGAATCGGTCAATTCCGAGTGTTCGATAAACGCTCGTTTATCTGGGTTTATGATGAAATTCGAATGTGTCGTTATTTAACATCGGCAGCTTCAGCGGCGGTTCATTCGTGATTGAGTTTGCTTAGCGAGCCGGGCGATACGAGTTATCGCGGACGACACCCCGACAAGTGGCGGACGCGTTTCAACGGAAACAGTAGCGGAATTGATACATTGAATAAAATCATAAGATAAACAGTAAATTGCGGCCGCGGGTATTGATTTTTGCACGGTTCTGTCGTAGAGAAGCGCGCGGATCACGAGGCCGCGATTCACTTTTGCACAGTTCAAACTCTCTTCCTGGCGAGTACACAAATACGGCTCGTGCCTCGCTTTCTAAACCCATTGTCTATTATAATCACTAACGGGATTCTGATTATCCGGGGGTACGCCTGGCCGTTGCACACGTAAGCTCTTCAGTTTTCATAGCGTTGCTGATTTTATCGTATTTTGCTTGCACGCTCATTGTCGCGGGCCCGCGTTACGCCGGGCGCCGCGTTTCAATTGTAATTCCATAACAACGACATCTGGATCCGTTATGACCACCGTTGCGCGCAAAATGCGGTCAAATAATTAATATGAAATTATTTCAAGGCACTCACCAATCGACGTCCACGTCCACGCGCGCTGACTACAGGATTGATGTTTCGTTCGCAGTGATTCCGGGAACAGTCCTAAATATTTAATGTTGCGGTCCTTCACGCATTCAACCGTTCAGTTGCCCAATTTGCTGTTGCAAAAAGCATCTGCTACGGTGATCACCGTTTTACTGAAATTGATATATTTCGTAATCAGTGCTGTTGATTTCTGTCCGATCAGAATTTATAGACAGTTTCGATATTGGAAAATTTCATTGCACGCTCACCCTTCGTTGAATAACTATTAATCTTCGCCGAAATCCCAAGATTGCGATCTTCTCCTTGAGACTTCTATAAAAAGTAATGCAACAGACATATACTGATGTGATAAATACAAGCGGTATGGAAATGGAGTCGATAATGTTATAGTAAGTTTTACAGTATATTGGCAGTATCATCAATTTTGATAAATATAATTGATAATTATGTTTTAATCTTAATAATTTGGTTGTGACTCGTTGCAAATGCAAATAACTGTAATGAAATAAAAGCTTCATATAGTCAACGATGTTATAATTAATTGGTTGTAATTCTGTACTTTGCGAATAAATGAAAATATAACGTTGAAAATTATCGAATAAATTTCCGTTACGATTCAGTAATTAAGTATTTGATCGGTAACGAAATTTCCATTAGTTTCTGATTATACACTTTCATACGAAACGAAGTTACGGGAACGAAGTTACTAGCGAATTACGTGAGAGACCCATTATAGTGACGTCCTGCAGAAAACGCAAGAACGTTGCATTTAACCCAATAATATGATGAATTTGACCCCTTACGGTTCATTAGTACACACGGTTCACCGATAAGGTTGGAATACTGTGATGCCATAGATAGACTACGGAACTTTCTGCTCTACAGTGTTTAGAAACCCCCCAAAATTATGAAAATGTGAATTTCAATAGTTTTTCATACAATATTGCCTTCTTCTTTATAAGAAGAATTTGTAATCACCTAATTTTATTTTATAAATTGCAGAATAACGTACTTATAATTTGGGAGAAGAAAATTGCAGAATAACCTACTTATTATTTGTAAGAAAAAAATTGCAATGCAAAAATAAATAAAAATCCAGTAATCCTCAACGTGTGCTAGCATTTCGTTAGTGTATCAAACGTGCTATCATTTAATCATGCACTGTGGGTCGAGAAAAACTCGAGGCCTAACTCCAGTTTAATAAAACCGAAAGAAAGCACCGATAGCGCGCGCGGCTAACGGGGCGTGTAGTTCGAACTGGCGGCAATTCGAAAGTTGGAGCGCAGTTACTTAAACGGGCGTTAAAGACAGTGGTAATTAACGAGCGGTCATTGTCGCTCGAAAGGTGAACGGGTGCGGCGCGGCTGGGTATAGGTTAGCGGGTAGAGGTGGTAGTCGAACGGTGGTGGTGGATCGGTGGTAGAAAATTTTGGAAGATCGTTCCGATAGTTGTTACGAGGGGTGGAGTGGGTGTCGAGGGGGTTGACGGTAGGGGGGTAATCGTGGAAATTAGCGAACAGCAGGTTGGTCGAAATACCGACGTACCTCGAGAGACCGCCGGTTGGTGGGAGGTTCGTAGGGGGTGGCCAATAGCGTTTGCGCGGGAGAAAGCTACGAAACGGGGGACAGATTCGTGGGGGGATCGTAGGAACGCGGTCGCATCGTCGCCTGGCAGCGCCGCGACGCCCTCGAGGCGAACTAGACGTTCCGCTCTGCGCTCGTTACCGAGGCATTTCTGCGTTTCTAACCTTGTCCTGGCGCTGCGTGTCGCTCCCTCCGATATCGCACCGTGTGTTACGTTAGTGTCGCACGTATTCGCACCGTTTCTCCCGGCGCGCGCTCCCGTTCCTCCTCGTTTCTAGTGTCCCGGACACGGCGAACCGTGTTTTTCGAACGCCGTCGCCCGACAGAGGAAAGATAGAAGTCAGCTGACACGCGCGGCCGATTCCCTTTGAATCGCCAGGCGAAGAAAACGCTCCCGGAATAGGGTAAGTGCTCACTCTCCTCCGCTCTTTTTTCTTCTCTCGTTCACGCAAACCCGCTGTCAAACGAAACGCAACCGCGGCCGTTTCAAACCGCTCGTCGCGACGCACCGCGTTCCCGGGGCGCCCGAACTTTTCCTTTGAACTGGCTCGCTCTATAGGGCCGCTAGCGTGACCACTGATAGTTTCGCGCGAAATTTTTAAGGGCAAACGGGCTATGTATCCCCCGTTTACACGAGCGCCGATCCAGTTCTTCGATTGCTCGACAGCGTGTCCCACGCGTCGCCGACGGGGATATTAATTTCTAATTGCGCGCGAAACACTGTGCGTGTGAAGCGCGCGGCCAGGTTGTCTCCTCGCTCGACTTGCCAGCGGAAAGGTGACACGAGTTTCCTGTTCGGGTCGACATTAACTTGCTCCCGGGTCGGGCACTATTTTTATGGACTGCAAAAATAAAAACTTATTTTCACTTTGTCGCTGTAGGGTGGTTATTATATCGCCAGACTAGTCGTGCGATTTTCTGCGGTCATAAGCAGGTGCTCTGACTGTTCTCCGTTGTTATCTTGTCATTTCTGGCCGGTTTGAATATTTTTCGCTCACGGTTTCTGAATGTCTCAAATATGAACAGTTATTAACCTTATTAACGGTTTAGATGACAGCTGACGAAGTCGGAGAGATAGTTTGAATCCGGTTTGAAAATTTTGGAAGCCAGCCCGTGCAGTGACACACTTTCCGCCTCACCCTCCGCGGAGGTCAATACCTTAATTTCCGTCCTTGACACGGTTAATTTGGCCCCGATAGTCGATAAGATAAGTCGACTGGTACCGTGAGGACATGCTCGACGCGCGGAGCCTCGGGACACGGGTCTCGGCCGAGGAGCCTAGAATTTTATATATTTTCGTTGCGGCAGGTCGATACTCGGAAGTGGCTGCAGTTGTTCTCTCGCGAGTAGGGTCGAGTCCTACTCCGAAACGGGGGGGAAAATAAATTGTTCGACGCGTCGATCAGGCCGCGATCGATAGGCAGGAGCGATGTTCGACGATCGCGGAAGGGGATCCGGATAAAGGTCAGCCAACTCGAGCGTTCGATTTCCTTACCTTCTTTTCCCGTCCAGAAGTTTTTACGCAGTGCAGTACAACTTGGTGAACCCGATCTCCGGCGACTTCTGCTGAATGGATCGGTGTGCATCCTCGGATCGATCATTCGTTTGTGAATCCTCTATCTCGTTGGGCCACTCGCATACGCTAAATAAATCGTTTAGAAAATGATTCTAATGACGATCGCGACGCCGACAAAGGGCTAAGGGACGACAAAGGGTGAAGCACCACGGGTTTCGCATCCCAGCTCGGTAAAGACCTCTTTTTTCTCTCTCTTTCTCTCTCTCTTCTCTTCCATTCTCCGTTCTTCTGTTCTCTCGAAGCGTCGAACGTATCTCCCGCACAAACGCCCGAGCTGCCTCTACGTGCATTATCTTTTTGCTTCCTCCCTTCGTTCTCTCCTTCTCCCTTCTCCGCGTGTGTTTTTTTTTCGTTACCTTCTTTACGCCGTACCACGGGGAGGGAGAGACTGGCCAGGAATGTTTTTTCTTCCCTCGATCTCCCCTTGTTTCTTTCTTCCCTGCTGCCGCGGCTAGCGTTCCACGCTGCCACACGCTAGGTCCTGTCTTCTTTCCTCCAGGCTTTTCCTTTGTCTCCCTGGAAACCTTGCGGTAGTTATGCGACGTTCGGCCCAGCCGCTTGGCTGGTAGGGTCGGAAAAAGGGGAAGGGGGTTGACTCGAGGTTGACGGTGGGGGCATTGGGCTCAGGCTTCGGGGTGGAGAGGATACGGTCCTGAACGTGACTTGGATGCAATATTTAAAAGCGGCACAACGTCAATACTCCGTTCTCTCTCTCGCTCTCACTCTTTCACCTTTTGCCCACTGTCTCTCTCTCCCTCTCCCTCCCCCTCTCTCTCTCTTTCTTTCACTCTTTCCACATCCTCTGTCTCTTTCACGCTACAGGCCAGTCCTCCGCGACATCTCTCGCGATCTCCGATCGGTTACAGGCCAGGGCGATCTTGAATCGGACGCTCGCTCTAACCTTAACCCAACAGCTCCCCATGTTGGGACGACCTTTCCCTCCGTGGCGAAGGGAGCCTAACGTTTCCTGAAATTCGTTACTTTCGTCCCTCCGCGGAAATTTCTCCGTTTAACTTTCGCATCCTCGGCCGTTCCACGGAAATCTCATTGATCGGCCCTTTGAGAGGAAATCGAACGGGCCAGGGGTGGAAGAGAGGGGGTTACAGTGTTTGCGTCACGGAACGGGAAATTTTGCGAAGTAAGAAGGTTCGCGCCGATTCCGCGACTCGAGCCGATTCGTCGCGCGAGCTCGAGACTTTCGATCACCGGCGGCCGTCGAGAGTTATTGCCGTCCCCAGTGCTCTTTGCTAATATTGCCTCTTCGGAGATACTTTATCAGATGCCGACGCGCCTCGCCAATTTATTCGCGATGTCTTCGTCTGTCTGCGGATTCGGGAAGGTTCGCTCTATTCCCCCCCTCTCTCCCTGCCGTGGATACGAAAATGAGAACGGAAGGGGAAAGGGAAACGGACGGTGACATAAAGGGCAGAGGAAAATGCAGGAAGTTATGACAATTATGAGGGAGTGGGGGAGTAGAACCGTCTAGATGTGCGACGGCTCGTGAAATGAAATCCGGGACGAGGGACGATCATTTATAAGTTCGACAGCCGGAATTCCTCTTTTTCCCTCTCGTTCGCCTTTATTCCTCTTGTTTCCTCTGTCCCGGGGCACGCATCCTCGGTAAATGGACTGCCTATAATCCAATTAAGATGTCGGCCCAGAGAAAATGGAGCGAGCCACGACATCCCGGCATCGACATTCGATTTTTGGGAATGCTGTTAACGGAACGAGAAATCTTAGGGAGCTGATTCGATTCTATCCACTGTCCGTTTCCTTTTGCCCTCGGCCCGAGTCACCTTTGTCGTTCGATCACACGTGATCTCACGTTTCACGCCGCGCCGCGCCGCGCCGAGTCCACGGGGAAATTTTCAAACGGTGTATGCGGGTCACGGAGAAGAAGATCCTCGTGCTGTACATCTTGGTACCGGGTTCTAATTAAGAGGAAACTATAAAGTTTATCAGCCCCTTCTGCGCTGTCTTCTTTGTACTCCGCCGAGTAACTCGGAGAAGTCAACTGGGGAAAAAATATTACGCCCCTGCTGAACGAGGCACTTCATAACCGATGATGGCACCACGGCTCCCGAAAAGTATTTGCGAATTTATTATTCACCGTCAAACGAAGAGATATTGAGTAATTCATGAAAGCTAGGCCATTGCCATTAAAAATACAAAACCTTTCTTAAGATCTCAGAAAATATCACCTTCAGATGACCTTCATCCACAGAGATTTATGTCCCCCTCCTAGGACGATCATTTTCTCCGCAAATATTTTTCTGCATCTGTATAAATAATAAAGTTGTTCGCAATGGCAGAGTTAAATGAGACACTCTGTATATTTCATTCGACCGATATTACCCTTTTTATGAATTCTATAAAAAGTTATACATCCCAGAAATAGTTTGTCATTTTGTTTGCCCTGTTTCAATTAAATTGCTTTTTGCCATTTCATCTGCAATATCTGAAACCGTTCATCTGCATCGTTCCGTTCACATTGTCTCCGAGTAGATATTTACCATTTCTCATATTGCTACTTGTTATATTAAACTGCAGTTCTGCACTCATTTGTGTGCGTTACGTATTTTTATTCGATTTCCGCTTCAAAGAAGTGCACAGCCTGTGAGAGTAATTTCTTTAGCCTGTAAAAAATACTAAAAAGAATATTGAACATACCCAAGCGTATTTCTATTACGATTCAGTATTAGGAAGATTAAAAGAATATAGGAATGTCATCATTAGACTGCGGATTTTATGCATTTATGACAAAAATGGGTACGTATTAATTTAAAACAGTGGAGGTATTAAAAAGATTTAAGGCCACCAGTGTATTAGTTTCACCTTAGCAAGATAATCAAAAGAAGAATGAAATTTTTATTTGACTCCTGTGTATTGCAATCAATGCAAACATTTCTTATTTTGCATAAAGATCCGCACTCTAGTCATCATATAATTTTCAATCTATTAAAATAATTTTCCATTGAGTTTCTATCCCTTACAATCGATGAAGAAAATGAATTTTTACATAGAGGTCCGCAGAAATTTTTCAGTACAGTTACCGATCGGTTTCGATTTGTTGCCGACTGTTTTTAACTTCTCGAATATCGGAGGATCAATTTCCCGGTACTGTTTAAGTTCGCCCACCGTAAGAATAGAAAGCACTCCTTTGTGCCAAGTTTCCCGTATGCTCTATTGAAAATACGCGACGTTGCGGCAATGTTAATTGGGTTTTCGACACCGTAATTGCTAAAGTTTCTGTCGAGCACGGGCCCGTATAGGTCGCGGAGCCAACCGGCGACGAATCGCGGACAAGCAAAGTTTCATACTAGATTTGCATCGGGGATTTTCTTTCAAGATGTTTATTTGCCGCTCGACGGTCGGGTCTCGTCGCGGTGAAACGAAGTTATCCCGGTTCTGCCCCCGACGTCGTACCCGCATTAACGATAATGAATCGTTTGTTAACCTCATAAAATCACCACGGAATTAGCTTGGCGCATTACTCGTATCGAATGCATTCCATCGGATACGGATAATGGCGAGTTTTAGGCGTTAATTAGTAAATGCTTTCTCGATATTAAATATTCCATTACCGGGGGTGAAATTCAACCGAACGTTAAACGATCAAATTGTTATCGTTTTGATCGATTAAAGGGGCATCGGGGAGCCGGGCACAGGAGCCGCCGGTTTTTCATTTGCTGATAGCCAACTAAGGTTTTAAAGCTGATTATGCAGCGCGGAGTTCTGGCACGGTTAAGGGCCCGGAGAGCGAGCGGAATTTATGGTGACCGTTACGAGGCTCAGCTTCTCGGAATTCGTAAAATTTAAGGGCTTGTTTCTTTAGCGAGAACGCTGCACGAGGAAGCCCTTCCCCTCGTGGAAAAGGGTTGAAGCAGCAGGTAAAACGGTAACACCCTCTGCTCGACCTTACTTTACACCCTCTTCGGCACGGCTTGGCGTTGTCAGTCATTCTCGAATATCGCTTGATCCGAAATTTAATCCGGGGCTAAGTCTCTTTACATTCGCGGGGGGAAGAACAGCCCGGAATCCCGTCCCGAGGCGAAATTGTATTCGGAAAATGTTTCGACCGTTTCGCGGACAATTTGCAAAATGTTTATCCGCCGCGTAAAAAGGGACATATTTACTGCCGAACAAAACGGCCGATAGGAGGGCACCGAACACGAAAAATATACGCGCGCCTATTTCTTCCTTATTCTGACGCGTCTGCCGAATGTGTTTTAGTTCGGTCCCTCCGAGTACATCCGTTTCCTTTTTTCTACCCGGTTTTACGCCCACGCCCTTGCCCTTGACTTCCTCACCCTTATTCGCCTTCGGATACCACCTTATCCCGAGCTTAATTCGCGAAAGGAACGGTCGATGAAGGGCGTGTCTGGATGCTCGAGAAGATCAGTTAGGAGGGAAGAAGAAGAAGCAGAGAAAGAAATGTTAGTGTTCTATCTTCCTAATCAAATCCGACCGTCTTGTGTATTAGCATACAAATAATATTTAATGAATCGCGGAGGTGAGGGGGGGACGCGCGCAGCTGCGTTCGATTCGTTCAATTTTCATAATCCGAACGTTTATCCTCGCTCTGCCTCCTTTGATCGCCACGCTTTCCTCTCTCCGCCGTGTTTTACACCCTGTTACGATTTTCCAATTTGCGCCGGAGCCACGGCTTTGACAAGAACACTCGCGAGAACGTTTTTCAATGGCGCCAGAAGAGAACGTCTCCGTTGGAACGAAATTACCGCGCATTCACCCGTTTACATATTCATGCTGCACTTTCCAGTCTCGTTGTTACTCGCTTGTTCGCCCGGGCAAATGCCGCGGTGATGCATATTCGAGCTTATTCGCGAAGCCTCCGCCAAGGACTATCCGTAATCAATATTTGCGTGTGCTGGTCTTTCACGCGCGGCCGCTACGCTAACTGCTATTGACCAGAAACCCGCTCGCCTCGAGCCAGTCGTTTCCTTCGATAACGACCCCATAAGGATTCCGAAAGGGATCCTTCGAACCTATGGGTTTACACTTAATTCAGATACTACGCCGGACTACTATGGGACAGAGCTCCCGTCCCGTTATAGTAACTGGCTCGTGACGCTCGATTTATGAACTCGCCTGCGCCCCCATCGGATTCAATAACGCGGCGATGATTTACGAAGCCCGATGACGCATGACAACGTCGATCGCGTGCCGGACGGCCGCGATTTAAATATTCACCGGCGCTCGACGATGGGACACTCGGAAAAATGCGGCGAAAAAGCTCGTTCTCTGTTTCCCTGGAGCCGGATCTGGAAATTAACGCGGACTTGGAAATAAACGTGGACGAGGCTGGCTAGCGGGCTAAGACGACTGGAAAGCGAAATATTTATTTTTTTCGCGCCTGTAATCGCGTATTGCGCGGCCGGCACTGTGTAATTTAGTCCGCGAATACAGCCATGTACGTGCATACGTCACAAGAAGAGATTTGCGAGCCTCTCGCGCTAGCAAATTGTAGCGAAAAGACGGTTTAAAGTAACGGCGCCGAGCACCGAACCCAGAAAATCCGACCGAGTAATGCAGAAACGTGAAATATATCGCAGTCGTTCCGGAAAAATGGGAAGGACGAGGGAAAGAATTAACCCACCAGCTCGCGGTTCCGTGGTGACTTGTAATCGTGACGGAATTAATCCGGTGGGTTACGCGGAAGTCGACGAGGCAGGATTGAAAGGCAAAACGACACTGTTTTGACCGACACTATTTTTCATTGTCTGTAGTACAATATTATCCGGCGGTAATATCCTCTCAGCGGTCGGACTCGTTTTAATCAGTTCAAACAATTGTCTTCTATAACATTTGTTACTCGACAAAATATTTCTAACAGGACTTATTTTGTTTCTGTTACAATAATGTAGTAACCGGCGGTAATATCCTCTCAGTCATCAAACTCGTTTTAATCAGTTAAAATAATTGTCTTCTGTAACATTTGTCATTCGACAAAATATTTCGAACAGGACTTATTTTGTTTCTGATGCAATAATGCAGTAACCGGCGGTAATATCCTCTCAGTGGTCGCACTCGTTTTAATCAGTTAAAATAATTGTCTTCTGTAACATTTGTCATTCGACAAAATATTTCGAACAGGACTTATTTTGTTTTGAGAGAGACATCTTGAGGTAGACACTTGGGAGGTAGACGAAGATAATTCTCCTTTTTTCTGATGCAATAATGTACTTTTATTTAATTTATAGTGCAGTTAATTTTGTAGCGGATTTGTTAATTTCTCATATGTAGGATTTGTTCAAATGATTTAGGGAAATGTAACACCCTGTATTGGAAGCGACATGGAAATTGATATTACCGAGTGCATCATGTCAAAATAATTGTAATCCCATAATCATATTGGATGATCCATGATTTGTTAAGTGGAATATGGACAACCTATGATCAAACAAATGGTATAGGGGTGACCTATAATCAATCAAGTGGAATAGGGTCATTATGTGATCAAACAAGTAGAATGAGGATAGCGTGATATCTGGCAAGTAGAATAAAGGTTACCTATCGTCAGAGAAGTGGAATATATTTTATTTGTGGTCAGACAAGTAGAGTGGAATTGAAAATCGTGTTTCTGCTTGTACACTCAAAGACAGATCTCAGTTGTCTGATCATAAAACTTTTCTGTATGTCGTCATTATTTTACTTGTCCGAGGACAAGTCGTCTTCATTCTAAGTCACCATTATTCTATCCCCAATCTACTTTTCTGCTCTTAGGTTATCTCCACTCTACTTGTCTGACCAGGTCGTATCCATTCTACTTGTCCGACCATATATCATGCAATTCCACTTGTTCGACCATATATCATTTTCATTCCTCTGGTCTGACTACAGGCCTTCTATTCTACTTATCTCAATTATTATTTTGAATGAAGAAATAAGTTAAAAATAATACAGAAAATTTTATTGTCCGAAAAATCGTTTCCGAGAAAATCAAGTTTGATTTCAACTTTGGACAATTTTGTTCACACTTGAAAGTCTGTATGATGAAGAGCTGTAAATAGATTTTCCATTTTTTTTTCGTTACATTCCTGTAAAAAAATTCTTGAAATTAAACTCGTTTTTCGTGCTGTAATTTGCTTTGGTTTCGACGGCGAACTCCTCTTTTTCACGCACTCGCAAACGATACTAATCTGTTGCGAGCGTGCTACTCGGATCCTCGACGGAGTCTATCAATCTATCCGGGCCCCGTCTCGCCACGTTTGCGATGCTTTAGCTCCGCGCGTTGTGTTACAGCGGGCCAAGTAACAGAGGGTGTCTCCCGAGAACTTTCGACCTGGAAATTCAATTTCCATCCGCGAGCTTCGCAGCAATGTCTCGCGACCTTTTTTCCTTCCTTCTCTTTGTCGGCTGTTCGTCTCCTTTTCACGGATCTTATCTCACCCCGGAGACGAATATCCAGACGGACGATTTTTAGCTTCTTTCCCCTTGCATGCCAAACGTTCGGGGGGGACAAAGCGAAACGAACAAGAGAAACACACGTATGTACACGGGGGAAGGGAAACGGGGGGTGGGGTGAAAATGCGCGAGGATGATTACGTGAACGACAAAACCATTCTACTTTCACGTGTGACATTCTGCGGGCGTCGTCGGTCGCCCCGCGTCGTTTCGAAAATTCCGAAACATTGGCTCGTTCTGGATTTTATTTTACGATTGGTTCCGACGCGATAGTAAAAACGAGATCGGTTTCTGACTGTAAGTTTATGATCGGGGGTAATACGCGTCGGAGAATAGGAACGTTGCCACCGACAGCCGACAGACGTATAAAATACCCTCGACTGTTGCATTCTGCGTGGGACCAGTAAAAGTTTTAAGGTCAGGAAATGCCTTGTCGTATCGGTACGTGTGCCTCTTTAGTGCTTCTTCTTTCTCCCGATACCGCTCTTCCTTTGCCTTTAAGAGATCGGGACCTCAAGATTTTCTAGTTTACAAATAATACTTACGTTCGAAGTTCATATCATACATCAATACCAATTGCCAAGTACATATATGTAAAAAGATTATTTGAACATCAAATGGAAGAACCAAATTGTGCCGGAAAATAAAATTGTCCTATTCTTCTCTCGAGGTCTAGTATATTCTGGTATATTCTAGTATATTCTGGTAAATTCTGGTACATTCAAGTATATTCTGGATTATTCTACTATATTCTGGTACATTCTGGTGTATTCAAGTATATTCTGGTTTATTCTAGTATATTTTGGTACATTCTTGTATATTCAAGTATATTCTGGTTTATCCCAGTGTATTCTTGAATATTCTTGTACATTCTTGTATATTCTAGTATTTTCTGATATATTCTATTATATTCTTGTATATTCAAGTATATTCCAGTATATTCTTCTATATTCAAGTATATTCTATTTTATTTTATATTTTCTGGTATATTCTAGTATATTCTTCTATATTCAAGTATATTCTAATATTTTCTGGTATATTATAGAATAATCTGGCATAGACTGGTACATTCTATATATTCTTGTATATTTAAGTATATTCTGGTATGTTCTGATATATTCTAGTATATTCTAGTACATTCTAGTATATTCTAGCATAATCTGATAATTTGACATAATTCTGGTACATTCTAGTATATTCTTGTATATTTAAGTATATTCTGGCATGTTCTGGTATATTCCAGTATATTACTCTTACAGTCTCCTGAAAGCTCGCGAAGTTTGAACAAAATCGGAATTTTCAGGTTAGCAAAGTCCCTCGTCAGAAAAGACCATTCCCATCAGTTATCCAACAGTACCTCAACTAGTGTGGGCGTATTGAAGAACAGTGCTCGAGAGTTCAGCTTCTAATATCCTCGCTCGACCGGTGTGGAAATGCGGATGGCATCTGGCGATGGCGCGGTGGGGAAGGAGCGTGCACCTGTTACTCCGTTGAATGGACGGTTTCTCGCATACGTAGACACGCGTATGAATATGCATATCGGGTAACATTGTTCGCGAAACAATTCCCCGTCATTTATTCCGCGACCGATACCCCTCCAGTCTTCTATTCCGCGGCCGCGGAAAGATCCTGTTGAATTTTCATCGTGTCTTAAACGACCTGCACCCGCTAAAAGCTGCGCCCCATAGATTCAACAATTTCGACACCTCCATTCGCCGAGGGGTTCCCATTGTCACGGGGAACCGGCTTATCCGCCTTTCTTCCGACAATATTGGGGTTTGTACCGTCCGCCGGTTCAAGGGTGATGCTTAAAGGCTGATGTCCTATCACTATCCTAGTATCTCGGCGAGGCTAACTGGCAGAAGGGGTCGTGGGTCCCGTTCGTGTGCTTCTGACTACGTGTTCCGTCTGTCGCTCATAGGTGTTGGACCCTGTCGCGTGCGCGTGTGCACACACCGTCTTCGCTAGAGAACCTAGCTACAGAGGGATAACACCACTTTATGTCTCCGGGAGGTCGTAAAGATACCAGGAGACGTGCCTCCTCCGCCTTCTACGTCGTCCCTTTCCTCCACCGCTCGTCTAGGGCCAGCGTGAAACCCGACGGCTCTCGCACACGAGTTTCGCGAACGGCGAAACCATCGTGCGGAACAGAAAATCAGGCGAAACAAAATTACCTCACGAGCGTGTTCCCCCCACCCTCTCCACCCCACCCACCCCTTCTCGCACGTACGCGGAAGATCGATCGATTCATTTATTAGCCGGTCCCGGGCCAGCCAGACCGGGGACAGAGTAAATAAGGAGGGTGCTGATAAACTCCGGTCTGTGTGCACGGCGCACATTGGTCGATTTTTCTAAAAAGTGGGACAGAAATCAGTGTCATTTGAAAATTTTATTCATTCGCGAATTATAGGATTGAATGCATCCTTTCGTCTTCATAGATAAATGCATCATTTTATGCATTTATAACAAAAATGAGTAGGTGCAATCTAAAACAGCAAAATTATTAGAAGAATTTAAAAGTTCTGTTATATTATTTTCAGCCTATTAAACATATTAAGAAAGAAAATACCTTTCTATTTCATTCCGGCTTGTTGTAATTCAGATAGAAAATTTATGTTTTGTATTATAGTTATTAATGGAGAACAAGTTATACAATTTTCAATTTGTAAAACAATTTTTTTTTCAACCTCTATGCGGCGTTTTCAGGTGAGCGTCCGCGCCGCTCCAGGTCCAGGGAAGAAACAATCTCTACGAGGCGGCGGTGAATTGAATTTAAAAGTTCGCTACGTTAAGCTGCCGCGATTAATCGGAATTATTTAGGGTAGATGATAATCGCCGCCATTGAATTCGGTTCTCCGCGAGCACGGAACATTCTATTGCCGGGGTCTTTCTCAATACTGGACGTCGAGTAGCCGCCCGGTCGCGTTTTATCGGCTACGAAATACCAGCGGCCTGTGCATTGTGACTGGTCGAGATTAAAGCCATTGTTTTCGCGCTTGCTCGAGCCGAATGATTCGACCGGCGGCCGGGGAGGCGTGGGGGTCGAGAAATAGAAACTCGTTCTCGAAGTAGCTTCTGTTCCGCATCACGTACGCCGTCCGGGTTTGTTAATTTCCGGCAATAGAGCCGGGTGTCTTGTATCAACCAGCCACTTTTCTCTGTTCGCCGTGGTAGCAATGAGTGGACCGCGGATCTTTATGCAAACAAAAAACAACAAACATTCTCCACTTGAATTGCATTCATGTTCAATTAGTTTTAAACTATTGGGTCGTTCGGAAAGTCATTTCGTTTTTCGTGTAGAGATGGCATTGCTTCCATTTGTTATTGCTAACTTTATTTCAAATAGCAAAATCGTGGTATATCTTGACACCTGACATTTCGGACGTAATTTTCTACCTTGTAGTGTTTCTAATCTTTCAAGTATGTTTTTATCATCACATCAAATATGCAAAATCAAAGTACGCATTTCCATCACCTTTTGCTTTTCTATTACCGCAAAGGTAAAAATCTAGTGCACGAAAGAAAAAGTTGTGCGCTGTTTAAAGAGAGGATGTACTCAATATTGACTGTACTCAATATGTAACTCAATATTTTGCTAATAAAAGACAGAAATTCTACGAGCAAGGGATCTTTAAGTTGCTAACTTATTCTAAATGGTAAAAAATTGGCTTTCATTTTCTCTTAAGAAAATGAAATGACTTTTCGAACGATAATAGTATATTCAAATTCTTCTAATGTTTTAACTGTCTTACATTGCGCCTACCCATTTTTGTCAAAAATGACAAAATTTGTAAGCTAAAACGTAAGTATCGTTTAAAAGTTATTGCTTCGAAACCGCAATGATTTTTTTACCGACCCAATAATAAAAGCGATACGATGATGGGTGTCCGGGGTTTTGCCTGATTATTGTTAGGAAAATTCGTTTCACTCTCGCCGGGAGATAATAGCGCCGACATCGAGTGGTCGATACTTTATAAACCGACGCCATCCGCTGGCTCTTTTGTTACGATCGGTTTTGTCTGTGGATATTGTGGAGTGAATCGCAGAAAACGAATGAAACAGCTCACTTTCCATAGCGCGGCCGTGCGTGTATAACTGTCTAATATAGAGAACGATTTCTGGTCGAGCCCTGTTTATGGCGGGTGGACGCAATTTTTCACCGTCCCAAGCAGACAGGAAAATTTCGCGGAACAACGAGCCCGGTAATTTCCGAGAACTCGTCACGGTGCGGATGTCGGTGTCACTAATTCATGGATTGACAAGAACGGAAATGACTTATTCTCTCTAACCGGGCGACGATCCCCGCATTCCCGCGTAACTTTTGCCTGCTAAATGAACCCCTAAATCACTCAGACACGATTTATTATCGTTATTACGCGTCGTCGCGTGGTGGGAGGCTGCCAGAACCAGAAAAGCGAATAAAAAACGAGAAACAGATAGTCGGCAGGAGAGACCTGCAGAGAGGGAGAGAGCAAGAGATGAAGGGTGGGAGAGGAGCAGGGAAAGAGGGGAAACAGGATTGGCGTTAGTGTTTACCCTCCCATTCCCGCGGGAATCATCCGTTGGTAGCACTGAATGGCACTATCTGCTTCAACCCCTTTCGCTCGTACGCGGCAGCAATGTTTCAAACCTTTTCTTTTTTTTTCTTTTTTTATTTTTGCACACTCCGCTCTCCCGGTTCCTTTCATTCTCCGCATCTCCGTTTCACCGGTGGCAGTTCAATCTCAAATATTTCCGTTATAAATCCGGTTATACGCGGAGATGAAATTTTTCAAAATCAGCGTCGCGTCCCTCGACCCCTTTGTTGATCTGTCGGCCCGAATCGTTGTTTTCCGTTGAATTAACCCGAGATCGACATTGTCTCCGCATGCGATCCTTTATTAGTCGTACGGCGGTAATAATGAATGTGTGAAAATTGTGGAAGCGGGGAACACAGAGCGATTGTTTAGGCTTTGTGATTGGGCTGCGAAAATTTGTGTAAATTCATGCCGTTGAAAATAAAATAGACCAGATTAATAATCGAATTACAGATAGTATACACTTTGTGGAAAGATATAGTGTACACAAATGTTACAAATGACAGAAGAAATTAATTGGGATACACATTTTTATGACGTTGTATCAATCAAAGAGAACACGAATAATTAGAAAAGAATATTTACGATTTCTGTAACTTGGAGCCACGAAGCAAGGGCCTCAGGTTGATGAGTAAATGTAGTAGTAATTGGTATCGCGCCAGTTACTCGCGTTCGCTGGCGAATCCCGTTAATGGGATCTCGTAACCCATTTAGCTGAAAAATGTCCAGAAGAAAACTTCCTCGCGGATCAGAAAAGTTGAGTGAACTTTATAGTACCCTATCTGAAACAACTGATTAAAGGGCAACGGGGCAAGTTATCTTCTCGGCTTTAATAATGCTTTCACCCTTCATTTTTGTACCGGAGATATGGATGGGATCCCGAGAGTTTGTTATCTTGTTTTTAACTACGGCCGATGTTTTTCGCGTTTACACTTCGTGAAATAATTTTTCATATTTCATTCCGCTTTTATGAAGGAGCGAGTTCTTCGAAACTGAATTAAAAGATTTTCTTACAGTAAATTCCCTGACGGGGGAATGCTCCATTAGAGGAAAAAACCTCATTCGTTTCAACATTAACACTAAACCTACCGACCATCAAAAGTGACTGATGTGTATAGTATTATAAAAATAACAAGATTAAATACTGTATGATAATATAATACTGGAGTCAAGAAATATATTCATGAAACACCTTTACAATTTCAATAATTATCAAATAAAAAATCTAAAATGGATCATGTGACCCCTCGTGGTAGGTTTAGTGTTAAGAAAATTATGCGGTTCATAAACGAGGCGTTTAGTATCAAAACCAGCTCAATCCATTTTTATAAATTTTACAGGAGAGAAAAACATTTCACGCTTTGCCCATTTAATTTTTCCAAAAGTATTTATTTTCGTTTGGACAACCTTTGGTATGATTCCAAATCTTTTTTCTTTTTTAAATTAGCAGTACTGTCTAATTATTTATAAATAAAAATAATATTTAGATAGTATCGACCAAGAACTATCAAATTACAAAAAATTAATTATAAAAAAAACTTGAAAATTCATGGATTGAGTTGGTTTTCATACTAAATGCTTCAAATGTGGTCGAATACTTTCCGCCAGGGGTAGACGAAAGCGAAAAATACACGGTGTTGCTACAGTACTTGATGAATAAGAAAATAGGTAGAACGAGTAGCTTGGTTTAAGATATCGAAAGTCCCTTGGAATCGACTATAGTAGATGCGGCCATAGTCGTGATCCGCGTTTGCTATCCACATCTCATCGCTTGGAATCGGGGTTTTCGATTTCCGCGGGTAGGGGCAATTTTCGAGCCGATATTTTCTATGGTCGTTATACGCGGCGTGCGTGTCTGTGTCCGCTGACGCGGATTAGGAAGCCGCCCGAGGGTGGAAATCTGTGTATATATATATAATCGAACGACGGTTGGTAGGAGAAGGCTAAAGAAAGCTGGAGAACGATATGGTTGTCGAGGAGGGGTAGACGGGCAGAAAGATAGAGGGTGAGTCGCGAAATGGAAAGAGAAGATGGGATCCTGGAAAGAACGCCGAAAGAGAGAGGGATCCTTTCCAAGGCGATGCCTGGCTCCTAATTGCATGCCAGAGAGTGACTGCATCTCCTCCCTTTTCCCTGCTATTTTCACCTTCTCCATTGCACTCTCATTCTTCGTGCCGCGCGCGCGGTGAGTATTTGCAAGCTGCCCCCTCCCCAACAGCACGCCACTCCGGAAACGTGGCATAAGAAACGTTATTGCGCCACTCCGTGAAATTTCCTGGTACGACCCTGCCGCTATCCCCTTTCTCCATTCCACTACCCTTTCTTCCCCGTCCTTGCACACCCTCTCTGCCATGGGTCTCTCACCCTTGGCGACGTACATTCGGAAAAGGCGGCAAGCAAGTAAATTACGCTACCGGGGTTGACGTTCTTCCGGTATCCTTTTCAACCGGGACGCTAATATCGTCGAACACGGGCGCAAGAAAGAAATACAACACCGGGAAAACGGGAATGAAAACGGGCGAGTGTCGTTTCATGGTTGTCAAGGAATTTATCTGCTATTCCGGTGTTTCCGGAATCGTGCCGCGACCGGAAAACAGGTGATTTCTCGCGCGAATGCGATTCATGAGTGTTCCGAATTTTTATATTTATATATTTCGTCTAGCGCATGTGCAGCTTTTATTACGTCCAGGCTTCGTTTTCTCTTGTTTGTTGACGCAACAGTGTCGATCTGCGTGCTATTGTAACGCGAATTAAACGGCTTGAATGCACAGCTTCCGCGAAACGAGCGTAAAGTGGCGGCAAGTCGAGTGGCAATTAAACGTCGCTGTTACCGATACTTATCAACGTGAACGGCGCCGAGCATTGCGGATACCTATTAAGGACGACATAAAATCGCACTGTGAACTAAACATTTATTTCTCTCGGTCTCTGTATCCAATTTGCTTTCTCTGTTCGTTCTAACAACACTGACGCAGTTTATTAACAAACTGTATCTGATCATTAATCAGTGATAATGAGACTGCGAACTTTATGCGTTTATGATCAAGATGGACACATCAAATACAAAACAGTGGGAATATTTACAGCGTTTAAAGACATCGTTGAAACAAGATAAAAATTTTGTGAATTAATTTTAAGGAGGGGCCACGTAAGAAATTCTTTCGTCCGATAGTAAAATCTTCAATTACACATTGGTACAGATAATTATGACGCGTTATAGAGGTACTAGCCATGGATAATAAACAATAATGAAATAATAACGTTTGATCACTGTTTGTACTTGCCGGTTAATTCGAGAGGACTGCTGACCGATCGAACGAAGATGGAAGAGCCATTGCCGAGGAGGAGGATGCTCACGATAATATTCGAACGTACCCAAAGTGTTCATTAGAGGGGATTAATTTATTGTGGTAGCTTTAGTCAAAAACAATCGAATTGATGGCGGTGTCCTTTCAGTATCACTCCGGCAGCAATATTCCATTTAAGAGGATTAGTTCACTCGGTAATTTTCAATTTACTGCGCTGCCGTTACCAGTGTTCGCTTTAATTAAATCGAGCTCAACTTCTGTTTCGCGCATACCGTTCGAACGGACCTTCGGGCGTACCGATTCATTTTCTGGACGAGAATATTTCCACCGAGATCTTTGTTAATTTAGAAACAAGTCAATAGCCTGGCTGCGTTAAAAGCTCTGAAGACGGCCGCTTACAGGAAACGGGTATTTATGGAGAAGCCAATGCGACGTTCACTGTTTGCAGCTTGCTTGTTTACTTTCTCTACAGTCAGCGTAATTATTCGATTGCAGATTTTAAAATACGGCGACTCTCTATCACATCATACCTTCATTTGTATCGGAAAATAAGAGAAAAAATTCTGTGCATTCCTACTAGGAATGCCACCTGTGACGTATTTCACAAATTATTAAAAAATGTAAGTTATTAAATTTATTATTTTTATTCATAGAGAATTTCTATGTATTCAATTAAATGTTTTAATCTTCTCGTGTACCTACCGTCATTAAAATCAATAAAATTTCCCAACTACTTATGTACGTAGTCGAAGATTTTTATTACCACGCTTATATTAGTTTGCCGAGTTGTTGCATGGGTCAAATCTTATAATCGAATTTTAAACCACTTCCCGATGAGCTAGAGACTTGAAACTTTAAACATGGCTCAGAACTGGATGACAATGCGATATTAAAAAAGAAATTAAAAAAAACTGTGCGTTTAGGAGAAAAAAAAATTTTAATATTAACCGTCACACCTCGCCACGCGACACACGGTAGTGAGTCATCGCGTTCAGCGATCTCCACTCCGCGCGCCAGCGCTCCCTACTCCACTACGCGTTCTCACTCCGATTCATCCCCACTCCCCTGACCCACTTCGCACCGGAGGAGCTCAGTCCCATTCCGGACTACATCAAGAGACGTCGTCTCTCGGAATCATACCCTCATATGTAAAGACTAAAAAGTAGAAAATAAAAAGTATATAAAAAAACCTTTTAAAAACCACACTTATATTAAAATGCACTAAAAAGGAGAAAATAATTTTTATAGACATTAGTGACTATAAATAAAAGCGTGGAGCGCTAAACTATATTGGCGTAATCTTCGTGGGCGCTCCACGCTTTTATTTATAGTCACTAATGTCTATAAAAATTATTTTCTACTTTTTAGTGCATTTTACTATAAGTGTGGTTTTTAAAAGGTTTTTTTTATATAGTTTAGCGCTCCACGCTTTTATTTATAGTCACTAATGTCTATAAAAATTATTTTCTCCTTTTTAGTGTGTTTTACTATAAGCGTGGTTTTTAAAAGGTTTTTTTATATATTTTTTATTCTTCACACGGTGTGCAGGGTTAAAATGAGAATATATGTACGCAGATTGAAGGTTGACTGAGTCATAGAGCGGGAATATTCTAAATCCTATAGAAACTGGTGGGCCAAGTGTAACACCAGCCACTTTTTTCGCACACGAACAAACAGTGTGGTGTGCTGACGTGGTCGAGGGTTACTGGCAGTCCTCTCTGTACCTGTTGATCCTTTGCCGGAATCCTCGATCCGTTCTATTGGTCCTCCATATGGAATCGCGGATGGAATGGGGAGAGAGGGGGTAGAGGTAAATAACTGCCGGCAGGACGAGGGTGAAATTATGCGAGGTTCTTGAAAAGCAATAAAATAAATCATGCTACGCGAGGACACACGTTGCGGCGCGGCGTCGTGGCCACGAACCACCAGCTTCTTCTTCTTCTTCTGTCCTTCCTGCTCGAGCCCCGATGCCGAGGAGAAAGCTACCGAGGTGACTTGTCCCGCGGGAAATCAAAGAAAGATGCACTACGACGCACAGGCACTTTTCCTCATCCCCCGAGCCACCCTCTTCTCTCTCTTTCTCCTCTCCCCCTTTGATCGTCGTGTGCCTCGCGTGCCCCCTCTTCCCTCTAGAAAGACTCCACACAATTTTCAGAATACATACACAAGCTTGTATCCTCCTGTACGCATTCCTGTTTCTCGGCGGCCGAGCAACAGAACCGATCGCTCCTACAGAAGAATCGGATGGAGAAGGAAAGGAGAGAAAAACTGGAGAGAGGTACTCGCTGTGAACGAGAACGCATTGTGTCAGGCTCCAGTGGCGTCGAATTCGATTGTTTCCCAAAACTATAGTTTCTTGTAAAAAATATTTCAAATGAAACATACTCTGTTTATAATTATTTATTTTACCGATTCCTCCCCGATATCTGAAAAGCTAAATCTGAGCAGTAGAGAGAAATTGTTTAGAATGACGACCTTGACAACATATCTCAAGGTCATTGAATTCGATGAGAAATCGCTAAAGTAAATAAATACGCGGAATTTCAAATGTCAAACAGTGTATGTATGCAGGCTGATCGATAACTGGTGGTACAACCAAAAAATTCTATATAAAAAAAATAGGTCGAGACTGTAGAACAAATGTTTTTAATACGAGACTTTGTTATTGTCACAATCTATTTTAAACCTCCGGCGAATACGTAATTGTAGCGCTGTTGAATGGGAACCGTCTGACGTGTCTGTTTATTATTACCTAACGATTCTACGTCTTACAAATGCTGCGCACACAAGTCTACCTTGACAGATATAGTCTGCGACGATAATTATGCCCGCATTTAAAGTTGAATGAGCGAAGGTAACCATTAGCTTCCGTTGGAACGGTTCAGAAAAACTCGGTTCTTCCGTCGACGGACCAGACGATATACGTATAAAATATAGAATACGTGCACCTATACACCGAACACAGTTATGTGTACATGGCGATAGAGAACACGAGAAACCACTCACAGGAACTGTTCAAATCGCTACGCCTTGAGACGAGGGAGAGACAGACTTACAGTCGACACACGGACACGCGATTGCAAAGTTTATGTATCTCTTGTTTTTCTGTTTCTCTATCTTCTTCTATTATACAACGAAAATAGCCTGATAGCGAGCTCGGACTCGGCGCATATGAAATTGTAGTGCCCTTATATATCTTCTCAGATTATTATGTTGATATCAATCAGCATGAATGACGAGCAAACAATTTGAAGTTGCGCCTGTTACCTGTATGTATAGGTCCCTAAATATTCACAAGATGGGTAAAATATTTGTTAGATTTGCGCGTCTTCTTCGCTGTCCACTGTAGGGAAAAAATGTAAATAGACCACGGTCCGAGGACAGCGATGGGGGAGAATGTTCCGAGAACGATCTGTTTACGTTTTTGCGAAAAGATGTGTCTCGGAGGCGTATGTGTGTGTGTGCGGCCGTACGTTACGGATGAGGCGCCCTAGACGGCTAGTCAGCCGATCGTTGCGTTGGCCAAACTCGGCAACAGAACGCGCAGTTACAGCTCATCAATAAACGTTGAATATTTTCCTTACATTTCGTAATCAATTTATTTCTGTAATCCAGCCCATTTTGGTTCTAATTGAATAATATTATTATAATTTAAGTATGAAATTTTTCTGAATTTCAGTTGCCAGACGTCGACGAATACATTTGCAGAAATAGTTCGACAAAAATGTTCATTATCCTCAATGTCGCGACTAGGTATAACTGTTTCAATTATACTCGTTTATGTTCGTGTCATGCCTCAATTGGAGGCTTCTTCCGCAGGCAAGCGGTTCTCCAAATTTAACTCACGACTGTTACTGTTTGCTTAGGCTAGGATGAAGTTACCTACGCAACACGAATTACAAAATAACGTATATCGTATGAAATTGACTAACACAAACAAGCTTATCACGCGAATATTATCTGCGGGAGCTGTGAGAGTGAACAACAACATTTAACGATTCCCGCAATTCAATTTTATTCGATTCATCATAAAGAGTAATGGAGCTCTGCTGTGAACTGGGAAAAGGAAGGAAACATTTACAGGTGCTAAAGAAGATTTTTATTCAGAATTGTCTTTTTTATTCAGAATTGTCGGTAAACACGTACAAAGAGAATTAAGAAATATTTTACAGCTTCGAAATGTATGCCCAAAACCCGGTGCTGGGCTCAGTCAAGAAGTGATATTTGCAAAACTTCAACGGTACGGTAGTTTTCGGGGATACCTCTATCTTATAATTATTCAATAAACTAACCAAGCAACATTTTATCATCAACATGGCCATTCTCATTCCGACGCACATGCGTGGCCCCTCTCCGAACGGGATGAAGCTCATCTTCTCGATATCTTGCTTTCTCTCGTCGCTGAACCGGTCCGGATCGAATACTTTTGGATCGCTCCAGTATTGAGGATCGTGATGCAAAGCGGTTATAGGTACAAGAACTTGCATGCCAGGTGTCATCTTTACAGAGAGTCCGTCCGAGCCAGTCAGTTCGTATGCTTCCATGCACAATTTCTTCAAGTAGACCACAACTGCATTATGACGCTGCGACTCGCAAATCACTTGCTCCATGTATTTCAGGTCTTTCAGACCATCGAAGGTCATCTCGCCGTTGTTTTTAGCGATAATTGACTTGATCTCCTTCCTCAGCTTCTCCTGGACCTCAGGATGTGCCGCCAACTGATACGCGACGAAGGACAGRGTCAGCCTGCTCGTCTCGAACCCATCGAAGAAAAGCGAGAGCGTGTGTGCCGCGATCGCCTCCTCGTTTATGACACCCTTGCCCTCCGACTTCTCCATTTCGATCATCAGTTGAAAGAAATCGTTCCTCGCCGTCGGGTCCTTCAGTCTAATGTCCAAATTYTCRTGCACRACACCCCTGAAGAACRTCTCGATATCTTTAGGCAATACCGGGATCCGTAAGAAGTTCATCACGTTCGATTTCAAAAATGCGAGGCTGGTCATRAACGCTTTGATCCAGCTCGGGTTGAACATATTCTGACCGATCGTATGRAAAGCATGTGGGGGCGGATTGTCTTCGTAACTATACCCTTCGACGCCTAACCCAGCGTTCGCCACGGACTCGGCCGTGAACCGTCCGAAAAAGTGTTTCAGCTCGCACTCGTAGTTGTTCTTCGACTTCAGATGCTTATCCAAGAACGCTTCTTGCTTCTTGGCCACTCCCATCACACCGAGGAACAGCGTCTTCAGCTTGGCATTGGAGAACGCGTAGGTCAATCGCTTCCTTCCGGTCGACCATGCTTCGCCCTGGGCAAAGAACGGATTCAACGCCAATAGCCGGTCCTTCTTCGGCGATACCTCGAATCCGTTTTTGTGGAAATTGCTGAAGTTGGTTTGCAACACCGTTTTGATTAATTGCGGTTCGCGTACCACCAACGCCGGAATAAACATGTCGTATATACCGAACATGCTGTGCGCCTTCGACAGGTTGTACAATGACTCAAAGTGGTCCGTGGCGTTCCTCGTAATAGTGTACACCGGCCACATATGACCCAAAAAAGGTATGGACCCGCCCGGTGTCGGAATCTTGTGTCTCTTCCAATAGGTGTACGTTTTGACACAGTAGAGCACAAGTAACACCAGCGCTCCAACGAGCAACGTTAACGTCGCAGATGCCATGGCGGATTCTCTGTGCGGGATGCGAGCGATCACGCTAGTTAGCCACCGACTACTGCACTGGGGTAAGAAGCTGGACTCTTGTATTTATGCTCCGTGTAGTCTAGAGACGATAAACGTCATACGTGTTATCAATTTAAATGAGAGACATGGGCATCGACGCTGAAAATTGAAACACTAGCTATATCGAGATCGATCGGACACATAGCGCAAAACGGAACCGTGTTGCATTACCTCTCAAACGGGTATGCCCCAAATTTCCTGTTTACTATGTGTGTATTCGGCACAGCCTGACTATACCGTAGAGCCTCGAGACAGGTCGAAATGAGTTCATTCTTTACTCCATTGTTGTGGAAATTGTAGACTTTCCCCTGGAAAATTGCTAGAATGGACCGCGAAATTTTGGCGAAATCAATTTTATCTGCGTCAGCTGCAAGCGGAAGGGTCCGGCTGAGAAATTTCTTCCTTTCCTGAACCTTAGTTCACGGAAATGGCGACGCTAATTAAGAAATATAATTGAACACTTTTTTATTAACCGTGAAAATGTCTTACCTCATAAAGAACTAGGATACAAGGAGGAATGTTACCTTTGGTATCAGATTTATTAATTAAAATATTCGGTGAATCATTTGATTATTATTTCATTTTTGCAAGGCTTCATAATTTTGACAAGTTGAGAATAGTATATTGAATCTTTTTATCTTTTTACTGTTTTGTGTTCCACCTACTCATTTTTTCCATAATTGTAAGAAGTCCACGGTGTAATAGCAAGTCTTAGTTTAAAATTAACATGTAAATAAATGAAGACGGAAACACGGTCGGTGCGCTTCGTGACAACAATGATAACAGAATGCTACAGAAATAGTTCGACAAAATTGTTCATTATTCTCAATGTCGCGACTAGTATAACTGTTTCAATTACACCAGTTTATATTCTTGCCATGTCTTAATTCGAGACTTTTTCCGCAGGCAAACGGTTCTCCAAATTTAATTCAAGATTATTACTGTTTGTTTAGGCTACGATGAAGTTATCTGCGCAGCACGCACTACAAAGTAAAACAAGTTTATCGCGCGAATATTATCAGTTGGTAACTCGATTGAACCCGGAAGCTGTGAGATTGAACAACAACATTTAACGATTTGTGCAGTTCGATTTTATTCAGTTCATCATAAACATTTATAGACCACTGCTGTGAACTGAGAAAAGGATGGAAATATTTACAGGTGCTAAAAAAAAATAGAGAACAGCGATCGCAATGTAAACAATTCTGCATTTGTTCAATAATGGAATGCATTTCAACAAAGTCTACATGTCTTTTTTATTCAGAATTAACGGTAAACACGTACAGAGATTTAAAAAATATTTTACAGCTTCGAAATATATGCCCAAAAACCGGTGATGGGCTCGGACAAGAAATGATATTTTGAATACTTCAACGGCACTGTCATTTTCGGAGACAACTCTACCTTATAATTATTCAATAAACTAACCAAGCAACATTTCATCACCAGCATGGCCATTCTCATTCCGACGCACATGCGTGGACCCTCTCCGAACGGGATGAAGCTCATCTTCTCGATATCTTGCTTTCTCTCATCGCTGAACCGATCCGGATCAAATACTTTTGGATTGCTCCAGTATTGAGGATCGTGGTGCAAAGCGGTTACAGGTACGAGAACTTGCATGCCAGGTGTCATCTTTACAGATAGTCCGTCCGAGCCAGTCAATTCGTATGCTTCTGTGCACACTTTCTTCATGAAGACCAAAGCAGAATTATGACGCTGCGACTCGCTGATCACTTGCTCCATGTATTTCAGGTCTTTCAGACCCTCGAAGGTCATCTCGCCATTGTTTTTAGCGATAATTGACTTGATCTCGTTCCTCAGCTTCTCCTGGACGTCAGGATGAATCGCCAACTGGTACGTGACGAAGGAGAGGGTCAGCCTGCTCGTCTCGAACCCATCGAAGAAAAGTGAGAGCGTATGTGCCACGATCGCCTCCTCATTTATGCTACCTTTGCCCTCCGACTTCTCCATTTCGATCATCAGTTGAAAAAAATCGTTCCTCGCCGTCGGGTCCTTCAGCCTAATGTCCAAATTCTCGTGCACAACACCCCTGAAGAACATCTCCATTTCTTTCGGCAAGAACGGGATCCCTAAGAAGTTCGTCAAATTCGATTTCATAAATGCGAGGTTGGTCAGAAACGCGGTGATCAAGCTCGCGTTGAACATATTCTGGCCTATGGTGTGGAAAGCATTCGGCGGCGGATTGTCTTCGTAACTATACCCTTCGACGCCTAACCCAGCGTTCGCCACGGACTCGGCCGTGAACCGCCCAAAAAAGTATTTCAGCTCGCACTCGTACTTGTTCTTCGACTTCAGATGCCTATCCAAGAATGCTTCTTGCTTCTTGGCCACTCCCATCACTCCGAGGAACAGCGTCTTCAGCTTAGCATTGGAGAACGCGTAGGTCAATCGCTTTCTTCCGGTCGACCATGCTTCGCCCTGGGCAAAGAACGGGTTCAACGCCAATAGCCGGTCCTTTTTCGGCGATACATCGAATCCGTTTTTGTGGAAATTGTTGAAGTTGCTTTGCAACACCGTCTTGATTAGTTGTGGTTCGCGTACCACCAACGCTGGAGTAAACATGTCGTATATACCGAACATACTGTACTTCTTCGACTGGTTGTACAACGACTCAAAGTGGTCCGTGGAGTTTCTCGTGACGGTGTACACCGGCCACATATGACCCAGAATAGGTATGGACCCGCCCGGTGTCGGAATCTTGTGTCTCTTCCAATAGGTGTACGTTTTGACACAGTAGAGCACAAATAACACCAGCGCTCCAACGAGCAACGTTAACGTCGCAGACGCCATGGCGGATTCTCTGTGCGCGATGCGAGCGGTCGCGCTAGTTAGCCACCGACTACTGCACTGGAAGAGCAGCCTGTACTTTTGTATTTATGCTCTATACGTGTAGTCTAGAGACGATAAACGTCGTAGGTGTTATCATTTTAAGCGAGAGACACAGGCGCTGAAAATAGCGACATCGAGATTTATCGGATATATTGCGTAACAAGGAACCATGTTGCATTACCTCCTCGCAACCGGAATTCTCTAAATTTCCTGTTGACCGTGTTTTTGTTCGGCACAGGCCGATACCGTAGAGCATTGGTTCTTAATCTTTTTGAAGTTAAGAAACACTTTTGATTGTATGAGAAATTTGCGGAACATCAAAATTAATGATCTAAAAAACAAACAGATACATTCTTCGGAACACCGGTTAAGAACCAGTGCGATAGAGCCTCGAGACAAGTCGAAACGAGCGGATTCAAACTCTTTACTTTATTGTTTTGAAAATTATAGACTTTCTCCTAGGAAATTGTTTGACTGCGCGAAATGTCGGCGAAATCAATTTTATCTGCGTTAGCAACAAGCGGAAGGGTTCAACAGAAATTTCTTCCTTTGCTTAACCCTTGTTCATGTCGACGATAATAATTGAATAATTAAATAAGGAATATAATTGAACATGTCTTGTTTACCAGTGAGAATGTCTTAGCTTATAAAGAAGTAGGATTCACGAAAGGAAGTTTTCTTTAGTATCAGTTTTATTAATTAAAATATTCGGTAAAACATTTGATTATTATCGTTCCGATTGTTATTTTTAGCAGGGTCAATAATTTTGACAATTTTTTTGATCTGTTTACTGTTTTGTGTTCCACCTACCCTCACTTTTCTCCATGATTATATCAAAACCACGGTCTAATAGCGTGTCTTAGTCTAAAATTAACATGTAAATAAATGAAGGCGGAAACACGGTCGGTGCCTTTCGTGACAACAATCATAACGGGATGCTACGCCATTTCATGCTGAAATGATACGTTCTCCTACAAAAGATGTATCTGCATGTCACGTTTAATGAAAACTGCGCCGTCTGTTACAGATATCCTCCCGTTTAGTACAGTGGCCACCACGATCCGATGACTTTTATGAGAACTTTGGTAAGTTTCTTTTTCAGTCAGACTGTACTGTGTAAAATGTTGTAGTTAAAATTTGACAAAACTCAATTTCTTACGACATATAGCGAACCCTACGATTTTTAGGAAATCGATGATTATGTGACATAGTCTATGAGATTCGAAGATGAATTACTTCATTTATTATATGGAACTGTCTGTATTTATTTGGGTAAATAGTCCACTCCGAGACGAATTCGTTGACCTATGGTACTTAAATCTTCCAACGCCTTCCAAGATCATTTCGTGCTTTCAAAAATGATCTCCATCGTGCACTGAGACAAACTTACACTAACATTTGCTTCGCTACAAAACCTTGAGTTTACAAACATGTTGCTGGTGCGTTGCAATCGCTTCGGAACGTATCATCGTGATTGGCATTTTTTAAAAAAGCTCATATTATGGCATTTGTATGAGTTATGCAAGCCGCAAATGACTGAGCATTCGTTATACTTTGAACAGTATAAAACAAGACACTAAAAATTTAAGCATGTTTGACATAAAGTAACTGCCAACGAATATTAATTGATCGCTACTGAAATAAACTAGATTATAAAGGAAGGTAAAAGCTTCGTTATCAAGTAGCTGACAATTGTCATTAACAGCGCTGGTCGCTTCTATGAACGAAATAAGAAACACCTGTGTGAAACGCACAAAATTCACACGTCATTATAGTACAGTGTAACAAAATTATTATTGTTTTTATAACAGTTCAACGACAGTGGAGAAAACCAGGCACAGGAGAACCGAACCAAACTGTCGAAAAAAGAATTTAGATCGTGGAAAGTTAGCTTATCATTTGTTGGGGAGTGTATTGTGATTTGTTTTGAAATCAGGAACTTTATGTGGCATGACCTAATAGCAGGAGTAGGTTCGTAATTTATCCTCCTCCCGCAATGATACATACCGGGAACTGCCGCTGCCAGACTAATGGCTGGGCTCCGCTAACTCTGTTCGTTTTCACACTAGGCGGAACTATCGGAAAACTGTTTTGTTTCCTGAGGAACTCTTCCTGCTCCGTCTCGAGGTACACTCTGCCGTGCGCTATATCAGAGATAAGTAACGAAGGAGCGGAAGTAAGAATGCTCGAACTTCGCGTGCAGTTTACCTTCGAATTATCGATAAGAATTTAGATGGCTAACCGGACAAATGTAATGGATCTTCGGGATCGAGCGTTATTCATTTAGTGTCTAGTGGATCTCAGAGCTAGCTTTGTTAAGCAGCTTTCTTTTAAACGAATTGCCCCTAACTTCTGGACATTTCTGAAATGCTGTAGGCACTCTTGGGCTCAGGAATCTCAGCTGGCCCGAATCCGCAAAATGAGCTTCTGCTTACAGTCCCACTGGGTTTACTGCCTCGCTATATTGTTACCTCCGAGTATACTAGCCCAGTAGACGGAAGTGTTTAACCTCGAGGCAGTATAGTTTCGGTAGTATAGTTTCCAGGCCCTGCAGGCGACAGGTTTGACGACAGCGGCAAGTGTGTTTGGCATTCTGTGTAACAAATACCGCTGAATTGTCCAATGAAAAAGTTGCCAGAGCAGTTACTGTGTTTTTGCCATCGAGTATAATGATTGTCAAAGATAACGGAAACTCGACGACGTTGTTCCCGATAACGGATTTTTCACAGTGGAGGTAAATTATTGAGTTCTACATTATGTATTAGGTTGGCAAGAAAGTAATTTCGGTATTTTAAGGTGAAATAAAATCGAATTTCTTTATTCAAACGATGAACTTTAATCAATAAAATATTTTCTTATTTATTCTTTCTGGCAAAAGATCATCGAACAAAAGGGAAAATATCTTATTCATTAAAGTTCATTGCTTGGATAAAAAAATTGGGCTCTATTTCACATTAAAATACCGAAATTACTTTTCTGCCAACCGTAATTCGAAGACAAAGTGGCACGTCTCGTTTACACTCACATTGCAAATTGAAGGCGTTGAAAAAATTGAACATGATCGCTCGCGTGAAAATAAATTGGTTCAATCACTGTACAAGGCCATCGGCGTCATAGTTGCGGACGTAACCATCACCTTTTATGCGAATTGATTCATTCCAACGTAGCAATCCCACATGAGACAGTTACGGTGGGAGTTCAGTATCTAAAGTGAAATGATACGTTCTGGTTATATATATATATTATCTTTATTTACATTAATGCTCAACAATCGCTTCAATTTGTCACAGTTCTAGAGGGGACACACGAGATAGTATACTCTGCACACCATTTTATTAGTTGTGGAAGAATAAATTTATCAAGTTAATTATTCTCGTTTCCACCGTATGGATGGTTCGGCATTAAGTCAGTTTGTCATCCAGAGATAGATTGAGCTGTAGAAATTGCGTCGTCTATTTGTTCGTGTTCTCGAACGATTGTTCCGGCAATCAAGTTCAGTTCCGCCAACATGTTAATTAAATTTATCATTGAAGAGCATCGACTTGCCCGTGAATTTTGCATTCTTGGAAGTCTGTTAAATGAGGCTTACGTGTAGACTGCTCCCGATTGGAGATCCTCTCGCCTCACTTCGCCTCTCTGATCTCCGCCAAAGGCCGCCTCTGGTAATTAAGTCGAGCCCACAGCGACGTCGCTTCCATTGTACAGGGCAAATGGGCTGTTTAGCCCGGATACATGACTCCATCCCCCTATTATTGTGCATGTACCGACGCAATCGATCACCAGCCCTCCCTTATTCGCACCCTCCACCCTCTCTCGCAAACTCTCGATCTCTTTCGGCTCATCGACTTAACCTCTGCGGGTTCGGAATCGTCTCGGGTCACCAATCTTTAGAGTCATCAAAATTTTATAGTGACCCCGTCGAGATCACCGTTCTAAAAATCCACTCTCATTCGTGAAATATTTAAAAGACACGGAAATATAAAATATCCGTAACAGCATTAGCTCTTAAACGTGATGATTGGACAGCGGATTTTATGCATTTATGACAAAGATGAGTATAAAAAACAGTAAACTATACGAAAACGATAAGAAAAATTTAAAGATACTGTTATATTATTGTCAACCTATTAAACATATTAGGAATGAAAATTTTTATATTTCACTCCAGTTTATTGCAATTCTGGTGGAAAATGTTTATTTTGCCTAAAGATCCGCTATCTAGTGTTTCAGTTCTCTCATTTCAACAATTGCTACAGTCATTATTTATGAAATATCTTATTTACGTTTCATAGAGTTTCACGGATTCGCAAGATAACTCGTGCAATAGAGTGTTAACCCTCGCTAGGTAAGATCTAATAACACATAAATAGTAAGATAGGGTCTCTTAGACCCCGACAAATTAATTTCATAATAAATAGCCTTGTTTTTAATAAACTTAAGATAAAGAATAACACCGGATAAAAGGTAAACACAAACAGATTAATTTTATTCATACAAAAATTCTTTTCAAAAATCTGAAGCTGGGGTCTCTGAGACCCCACATTACCTTGCGAAGGTTAAATTTGATTTTACATATAGTCATTCAAAACACCGACCCTTCGACAGCCGCACTTGTCAAGTAAACAACCTGCGTAGCTACACGAGGCAGGCTTGTTTACAAATATTTATAAAAAGATTTTGCGTGTATCAGATCTGCTGAGACCTCCACGGACTTAAACAATAGAACAAATAAATAATAATAATAACAAAATCGTATAGAGGGCGTTCTTACGAGAACAGAGTTAAGGTGCACGCGTTGAGCGGAGAGTAGCATGGGAAAGTAGCGTGTTATAGCAAACAAACGGCGAAAGAAGTAACCCGAACAAGTCTCGTGTATCGCGACGATCGCGGCCGAAGAGGAAAGAGATTCCCCGTCGTCGTCGTCCCGTTGACAAAAACTCGTATGTACAACACAGCGCTCCCCATGAAACCTTAGAAACATACGGCGGAGGGAACGAGTTTCCAGTTCGACTCGAATCTGGCCGAATGAAACCCGATTCGTCGGTGATAATACATGGTGTACGTTTACCCTACCTGAAGTGTATCCCGGCAAACAGTCCGGGCAGAGATCACAGGAGGGAGGGAAGCGAAAATATTGTTCCACGAAGATACGTTTCGTTCGCGTTGGCTGCGTGACACGGGAACGATCTTATGTGTGCGTGTTTCTGTATATGTACATGTGTGTGTGTGCTCAGGCTGAAGTGTACCTGACTGGCGGATAGGAAATCCAGTTGAAACGAATTCAGGAAAATCCTCTCTGGGGAGTGGACGACGACTCGTGCTGCTGCCGTTGCTACGTCGGAGGAGATTCTCCCTCGTTCTTTCTCTATCCGGAAACTCTTTGACACGGGACACTTTAAAAACGTGCAAGGAATACATAAAGTACGTCACTTTAGCGATAACAACTTGTCCGCGATGGATGTCCTTTCTTGTCCCCGTAGACGGGAAATTACTATCCGCAGCGTGCTCGGTCTCCTTCCGGGTCTTTATTTACATTGTGATTTCATTTCATAAATATTTATCGCCGTCGCGACATCGTCCGGGACTCGAGGATTTTCGGCTCGCTCGGATTAAGAAATGGCGGGTGGACTTTCGTTTGAAAACGCGCGCTCGTGGAACCCCCGCCCCGGATTAGTCCGTCGCGACGTTTGCTGTCAGCCGCGAACTTCGAGACACCGTTGTGTCCCCGAGAAATATAAGAAGCAGACACACACAATAACTCGTGAACGTCGAACGAATCCAGTTTCGCGCGAAACTTGGCTGAACTTTCGCAACACATCGCGTCGCGAATACTTTACGTACGTGGCAAGAATGCGCCTATCGACCGGGTCGTGGCTGGGTTCGGGGAAAAAGCATCCGGGATCCAACGGCGATGACGCCACGTGTGTTCCATTCCTTTGTGGACGGGTATCGAACGGCCGTCGATGATGCTTTTGTCATTAAACCTCGTTTCCATCGATCTGACGTGGCTCGGGAACCACCTGACGCTTCGGGAATCTGCCTCGTTCCCGGGGAATTACACCGTGTTCACCGCAGATGCACCGATTCGCCGGTGAATAATGGCTTCCCGAACTCCGGAACCTTGTCACGAATTCTTAGGGCAATAAATCAGCTGACGAAACACCGTTTCAACGTTGCAAATTTGCCAGCACCGAATTGGCCCCGAAACTCGGACGCGATTAATTGTATTTCTTTCTCCGTTGCCCCCCTTCGTGGGTATACGATTCGGATAACGATGATAGAGCAGCGGCCCTTCGTTAAATCGCGATGATAGATTGTTGATAATTTGTGGGGAATTGAGATTGAACTGCGGATGTTCCTTCGATGGGATCATCGAACAGCGGAGAATAATAAGCTAGGATGGGTACCTCTTAATTCCCGAAGTACCAGCAACCTTTGAATTGATATTGATGGGAGTATTGGGTTGACCCATAACTTGGACGGATGTTTGCTAAGTTGGCAATCGATCGCTGCTATACAAGCGATGACGGTTAACTTCCACTTGATACATTTCTGTCTGCGTATAAAGCGAACTCCGCGGAATATTTCTGGTAAAAAAGTAACAGCGTCCCAAAAATTACAAATACTCATTCAGAGAATAAACAACAGTATTGAGATTTTATTTATTTCTCATTTTTACTTGTCGGCCAAATAACCTTTTCATTTTCACTAAATGTAATATCTGTGGTTGTCAGAAAGAACGTCGCATGTCACGTAATTTCACTTTCGAGATATTGCCGTTTAAAGTTTTGATCACTAATGCTTCGACATAGAACATCGGTTAAATCGCATTATTTTTTTGAGCCTTTCGAATTTATTTTCATGACTTTTTTTCTGGTAGATACATAAATCCTATACTATAGAGCTCAATTAATGTATGAACTCAATTTTTTTGAAATTGTGACATGCGGCTTTTTTCCTTGCAACTACAGATATATTCGTCACAAAATACTCGTCAAAATCGAAACACAATTTATTTACATAGATTGCAATAAAAATTGATTTTAAAGTTTGGTAAAAAGAAATGTTGATCAATATGATTTACGTTGCGGTCCAAGTATTGAATCGAATAATTCTGTATACAAATGATGAAGGAGAGAGCCGAACACATGATTGTCAATCGCGAATGAAGTCGACATTGAAGGTCATGATAATGCAGTGTCACGGTTATGACGAGGATGTTAGAAGAGTAGTTATGTGCTGCAGCCTTGGCTGCATAACTACGAAGTTGCAGTCCGGTTAGCAACAGAAAGCAGATCTTGAATGGCTACATATTATTATTCTCTTCAATCCGGCTTTCCGATAAAATAATATTAATGCTGCGATATCGATTTTATTAAAACGGATTGTTTTTGTTATTATCTGAACGTTCTGAAACACTGAATTGTTCTGCGCAATACTCGCGATAAAAATAGCACAGATGTTAGTGGAAAGTCCTTTTACTGATAGCGCTGCGTACTATCTATGAATGAGCGACGTAAACAGTAATGTTTTATATTCTTGACATTAATGTTTTAAATTACCAGTCGGCTTATCATTTTTAATAACGCAACAACTGTTTTCTATATGGATCTTGCTACTCACGGCACTGTATTCGAAGTTTGAAAAGTTTTGATTATCGTAGAACTATCGTAGGCTATCTGAACGTCGCGTCGTCGTTGCCTTCCTGTTACGTATCTGCACGGAAAGTTCTTTATCGTAGACGTCAACATACAATACAAAATAGTATGCATTTTATCAATACTGTTTGCAATGTAACTTCGTGACTTGACAGTATACAATACAACATAATCTGCATTTTATCAATGCTGTTTGCAATGTAACTACATGACTTGACTATTAACTAATAATATCATACATTATCGGCGTTGCAGTAATGCAATGCCTAGCAGATTTTCAGCAACAAAATAACAGATTTTCAGACATACAGAGAACTTGTTTTTGATATACATTCAATTATAATATCTATTTTGACAGCAGCATTTCTTAACTACATTTTAACGAATTGAAGGTCAAAATGAAAATTGTAATGGAAATAAAAATATTTGATGAACACAAAATTCAAATGTTGAAATTGTGTGTTCATTCTTATCACAAACGCACGCTATAAAAATGATGGGAATATTAATAAAGTGAAATCTTTTAATAACCGAGAGGAAGTCTGTGTGAAAATTCCAGTGTACATTTTAAACGAGGTTAGTTTCAGCAGAGTTTTCGACCAGCTGGGGATTAATATAATCTACATATTACTACTCGCGTCGAGATCATTTGCATTCTAGAGAGGAATGCCCGAGGATATTTTCCTATAGATATGCACCGATGATATGCATTAACCGAGTCATCAACGAGGAGTGGTGCGTTCCGAGTCGGGTTTCAATTGCTTCGATCTAAAATAAGGAATATCCAACTGAAATTGACGAGTTACATCTACACCGCATCGGTGTATCTCTTTCATTAGTGCAATTACCTAATGTCAGAGATTTAAAACACCCTAACGTTGCTGCATTAATGGACGGAGTCACTCAAAGTGATTACTGAAATAGATATATATTTTATTAACTCTGGTATTCGACGCTTTGGGATATTGCATTTCGGATATTGACATTTATTAGCAACTGAATAAATTCTTCCGTGGATTGGGAATTATATATTCTGCTTTTTCAATCGTTTATAACTAGACTGCGGATTTTATGTATTTATGACAAAAATGAATATATAATCTAAAACAGCATAAACATTAGATGCACTTAATGCTACTGCTATTCAACATTTTAAGGAAGAAATTACACTTTTATTTCAGCCCAGTTTGTTGCTATTCGATTCAGGTAGAAAGTTTTTATTTTGCTGAATGATTTGCAGTCTACTTATAACCGAAACGTCTACTTATAAACGAATTAACCAATTTCTATGCAATTTTCAGCATGTAACTTACGTGAACCTACAAAGCACGCTGTTTAAATTTTCGTTACAAGTCCAAATGAAAAAGTACTACATATCATCTATTAAACAAATCCAGCTAGCCTAGTCGTTTGGTTCATCTAAATAAAGAAGATGTTCTGATTTCAAGTGTATGCCATTAATTATGAGAGCGACTGTGGTTAAGTCTAATAAAGCCAACATTCCGTCCCCTCAGAGGTTAAAGATACGTTAGAGCGTTAGTAAAGAGCGTTATAAAAATGTAAGATAACATCGAAGCTGTGACGCAATGAGCTCGTAGAAGATAGTGTACGGACAAAAAATAAAAGTAATTCGTTGGGCAACGATTCGCGGGAACAGCAGCCTTTGGGAGTTATTTCATCGCGAAATTCGGCAGAGTTCCGCGACAATTTCGGGTTGGCCTCTTAACCACGTGGGACGCACGGTGCGGGAGTTTTCTCTGCGCGCCCGTTCTGAGAACCGTAAACTAGAACAAGCTGCCGCGAGCGGCCGCCCTCTCTGTCTTCCCTCGAGTGTGACGAAGTGGTCTAGAGTTCACTCTCCTCTCTTTACATTCAAAGAGTCCCTCTTCCTGTCCACCCTCTTCGCTGCCATGCCGGCCGCCCGCCACCCTCTGTCCATCGTTCACGGTATTTGAAATTGCACCGAGCCCTGGCCTCCTCCGAGAGAGAGACAGAGAGAGCGAGAAAGACGGAGGGACTTCCTCGCAACAAGTTCCGCTCGCTTAGAGGTCGATAAAGTTAATTCTCCCTATCGAACGCGATCCGACGCGGCTGGCCGCGAATCACGGAACCGGAAATGCAAGGCTAAATAAACAACTTACCACACCATGTATAAAAATTGAGGGAGGATTTTCTACCAAAATCAGAGAGAGAGAGAGAGATTCATAACCTAAATTCATTTGAATTTTTATTTCAGGTTGAACGAGTATGCAGTATTTTAACGAGTCCCACTCGTGTGATAAAGATTTTAAACAAAGTCTAACAAATGTCAATGTTACGCCTTTCTTTTTCCCAAAAAGCTTCCCAAAAGATCAAATCATATAGTACAATATTAAAAAAGTTGTCTTTTTAAAGAGTGTCCGAATATTAGTGTGAATCACTGTACCTTATACGGCGCTCTGCGAACGTGGAGATGTTTACAATCCCGTAATGTAAGACCGGCCGACGTGCGATCGCGTCAAAACTTGCAGTACATCAAGGCAGCTATTGCTTCTACGCAGCCACGGAACTGCGGCGATACATCTCTTTCAAAACAAAAGTTAGGGAAGGGCGGTGGGTAACTTACTTATTGACCGAGGCTCGTATATTCGCCGGTGAGTTACGATTATTGGAATCGAAAGAGCCGAGCAATTTTCGAAAAGTAGCTCCGCGGAAGCGAAAGTTAACCGCGGCAGAATATTAACGGTGGCAGTCGGCGCTATATCCCCCACAAAAGAGTACCGCGGGCACGGCCGTAAGGGGGCAGGAGAACGGGGACCAGACCAGTGCATTTTATCGAGCACATTTTCACGGAGCGGCAACGCGGGCTCGCGGCCGACAGCATGAATGTTTGATGGAGCGAGGCTGATCGCTCGGAAGTGGCGGAGTCGCCTCCCGTTCCGATATTACTCGCGATAACGTCAGTCGTCGATCAAATGAAAGGCATCCTCGAGCGAGAGAAAGAGAGTCAATTCAAGAGAACGAGATCGACTGAATAACTGACAGGCAAAAACGCGAATAACAGTTAGGTGCGGACACTGTGATTTGCAGCGGCTACTGCAGCGAAAACCTCGCCGCATTTCCTTATCAAGCGATTTTCTTGGTCGTCGAATCGCGAGAATGGGATAAGGGAAACCGACGATCTCTTGAATTCGCTAGGGGCGCTCATTTTATTATCTTGTTCTTGCTGGTGACGCGTGTGCATTCTAGTTGCATCAGTGATCTTGAATGACCTCTGTAACAAATTGTACTCTGTAACACTCTGTAACACACTCTGTAACACTATCAGCATGCGAATAAAAAACCATACGTTCCGTTCAAGAAGCAAAATTGACCTTTATATCTCTTTGACGCTCTCCACCTACAAAAAATTAATAACATCGAAAATTTGGTCTGATACATTTTCTTCTACCTTCAAAAACATGCGAGTTGTCCAGGTGACCTGCTTCAAATGCCCCGCCCTGTATAATAATAATATAATAATTGTCCATATTAATCATGATTTAAAAATAAAAATTTATTGGTGGAAATATGATATTCTACATGTACACGGTGTCCGCGCCGGCTAGGGTTTTTCGTGGAAATAAATATTAGAGAAAAGAACGAACGAGGGAAAAGTAATACTGTTCTTTGCAAGCAACGTAATGGCGTATGTAATTTTTTGGTGTTCGTTTTTTAAATTGAATGATATATATTTTTTTGCACGTATGCGACACAATGACTCTCACAATAATAAAATGTTTTCAAAATTTCAAGGTCGCAGAAGCGTCCGGGGGTGCCCGATTGGCATCATTTAATGTTTTTCGATGTATTGAACATTATTATATATAATACTAGAATTAGTAAAGTATGAAACAATACGTACACCGCAAATGCAGAATAAATTGAACAAAGATATTAAAATGTCCGGGGGGCTACACGCTTTTTCCCCTACCTGAAATATTATATTGCGTCTCGACAAGGACAGTTCGCAGCATAGGCGAGCCGCGTGGCGCCAGGTTGAGAGACCCTGAACTGGCGCCAGGTTGGCTGGAACCTGACACGCGATCAATCAACTCGCTGCCCTGTCCACCACGCCGAGTTTACCTGCTGGTTTACCTCATCGCTCGAGTTTGAATCCGTGCTCTAAATGCGCTGCATAATTCCCGGCCGCGGAAGGGAGCCAAACAGAAACTTTTAATTAAAATAGCGAGCAGTTTGCTCGTCCAGAAGGCACCGGGAATTTAACGAACGTAATTATACAGCTATAACGAGTGTACAACAAGGGTGCAAAGCCGGATCCTTGTGATCCACGAAGAACGGGCAGGAGAGACGTTGAATCCTGTGAAACCGGGGAGCAAATTTTCCGTCCGGAGGGCACTACCAGCGTTTCGTTAAGTGTCCGGTGCAACGATGCTGCCGAATCACGCGTCAAATATATTTGAATTTACATCGGGTGTATCCGACGGGCAACGGGCGTGTACATCGTCGCGATTCACCGGTCTCCAGCAAACTGTGTAAATCCTCATGTAAATTCGCCTTCTAAAGGGATAACCTGCGAGTCACTCGGAAATCCTATCGCCGAGCTATCGCGGCTTCAAAACCCGTTTCCGTATAATCTGCCCGGTTGTTAGTCGGCGATCGAAACGCGATATCGGGTCAGCGTATGCATTCGCACCGCTATTGTTTATATTAATTTCAGATCAATGTCGGATATTATTTCCTACGGGCATTACGCTGTGACGGGAAACGAAGTCGGGTTGCGTGATTCATCAGGTCGTGGTACCTACCTAAAAGAGAAACGCGAGCCGTAATTGTGAATTATTTTCAGCCTCGCCGCCACGCCGCCGCCACGCCGCGCCGGGTTCGTGTTTCTTCGCGCGGCACCGACTTTGACTTTCCGCCACCTTTTCCTTCTCGTTAACAAAAATTTCACCGTAAGAGGATGTAACGTTAGATTATGGCAACGGCGTTTCGGACGGTAACGAGAGAACGGTTACAGGGATGGAAGGGGGTTGGAGAGGGTGCGATACGGCGGAGCGACAGGGGGCCAGGGTGTTAGCTCGCGTAAATCGTTTCATTCTCATCGGCGCGGCGCGGCGGCGCGGCGCGGCGGCGCGGCGCGGCGGCGCGCCGTTGTTAGCGCGGGTCGCAGGGATACGCGCGCGACCCGCTGCGAGGTAAAATCTCATTTGGCCGAAGGACGATGCCGGCACGTGTGTATATAGACGCACCTAGACGGGATAAAATTACGTCGAGTTTGTCGTTTTTACGAGCGACGCCAAGCCGCGGCGACAGGGAGCCACGCAGTCTGTGTAACAAGCAGAAACCGGTAGATTATGTCTTACCTGACCTACCTGCGCCCTGGAAAACAATTCGTTTTGCCTTGAGAGATTACGTACCTTTGAACCGCTGAAAAATAAGGGATGTTCAACGATATTCGTTATACACAAAGTTAATGATTATTTTAGAGACATTTTATAGAAGGGTGTGGCAAAATTATTATTTTCTTGCAGTAATTATTTCTATGAACGTCGGAGGTATAAAAGAACGTTTCAGATGAAAGTTGTATGGTATTATGAGAGGTATCGCGATGATGACAATTATTTGACCTTGAGATATCGACGGTGCGTCCTGCGAACTACATAACTGTCCCATAATTCGAACAGCCATGTTTCCCAGTTTAGTTCGGATAATCGAGCTCCTAATGTAGTCGTGTTCAAGCGATTGTTCCACGGGGAACTGATTGCAAAAGTTGCTCTGTGGATTCTGCGCCGACCCTCGTGAACCGTGTCCGCGTCGTTCGAACTTCTCTGTCCCGCTCTGGAAAATAAGGTCTATTTCCATTTACGGTGCGAAATACCCCTCGGGGGGTGGGGCGGAGGGAAGCAGGAGATACCCCGAGAACTAGCAGCCTATTTGCATTCAAATCAAAAATCTTAATGACGAGATTCTTGTCGGGGGAGACTCGTCTTCGATTTAGAAGATTTCGTTTTGCCGGGCGAGTTAGGGGGAGCAAATGACTTTCGCCTCTTATCGAGTCGGCTAGCTGCTCTTAGACGCGGCCTTTGCTCAGATAAAAAATTCGTTCAACTTTCTCATCAGTCGGAATTCCTGTTCTCGACTTCGACTCCCGTCGACGATGCGACGCTAGCGTCCAGATCGAGCCCAGATATTACACGGTAATTTTAAGCGATGCATGCTCCTCGGGTTCTGCACGACGACGGGAGACACATCGATTTTATCAGGGGTCTGTTTGCGCAGATATTTCGTCGTCTACGCTTTGATGTTGCCGATTCCACTTCGATTGATATATCCGTGTACATATCTGGGCCCACCTTGGAACGGGTTATCAAACGAAGACTCCGGCTCCGCTCTCTATCGATGGTGGATAGGCGACGAGGGCTAGCATGATTGCAGGAACGAGCAACATCGCGATATCGAGCCCTCGACCGAGTTTGCCGTGTATAAACCCGCCGCACCGTCGCCGTCGCCGGTTGGTTCGACGACGTCACGATTTTCCGGCAGGTGATATCGAGTCCCGTCGGATTTTCGCGGGGCACAACCGAGATTGGAGCTGGTAACGACGCGTCGACGATGTTTACCCAGACACGAGGGTGGAAACGATCCTCCATGATTCGTGTGTACGTGCTCGCGAAAGCGCTCACGGAGTCCTGCACCCGAGAAACTTACGACTCGTTTATATATCTATCGACCCGCGCGAACTTCAGCTACTTTGTGAATGCACCAAGAGTTCAACGGCCCACGGGAATCGAACGGCGCCGGAATAGAGAAATTCGTGGCCGCAAACAACGCCCGGCGAGTTTGAAAATTCGTGATCCCTCATCGTTTCGCGTTACCGGCTACTGAACTGTGTAAATTTGTTGGGAGTTCGGTTACCTTTGCATCGGTGATGAAACGTATCCTGTTACACATACGGGAGTCCACTGATTTTTCATCGAAAGTGAAATGCAAAGAGACAATTAACTGTATCGTTTAAACTCGTTCATAAACTACTTCTTCTACACAGAAATGTTTCATACAGTAGTTGTTTGATAATTAACACTTTGCTAAACTTTATCATTCGCAGCTGAGAACTTCTTCAAACGTGATTATTGCATAATTTTGAAAAATCTATGGTTTGTGGCTAAACACTTTCTAATGGAACCTTCAATAGCAACAGCAATTTTCATTGTGAGCTAACAAGTCAGCCTAAATAACGTCATCTAATAGTTTCATTTAAGATTGCAATGTAAAAGAAAATTTCTAAGCTTTCATTGTATACAGCTTTTGGTACAGCACAATTATTGAAAATCCTATTAATTGGCTTCCGGTGGATAAAGTGTTAAAATATTCAAAAGCAATGGGGATTTTTGAGTACTTCTTTAATATTTAATATAAATAACGTTGAAAATGCAGTCAACTCTACCGGACAACGGTCAAAGTCTCTTCCGTATCTCGATAAAAGAACGAAACATGAAAAAACAAATTACTACATTATATGTCTCGCTGAATATCAAACAATTCTCGTCCGAAACATTTTTTTCCACAGAGGGTAATTTACGAGTAAATTCAGATGTTACAGTTAAGTGGCTCGGCCTGTACTACGGCGACATTGCTTGGGCAGCAATGATTTCTTTTTACCATAGATTAAACGGACCGTGAAATTTTTGGCGGGGCGGGTAGATACCGTCGTGAATCAGGCTGTATTTAGCGGTTAAAAGCGGCATTTAAGGTTGTTTTATGAATGGCCGCGAAGGTGGAACGAATATCTCGTGCTCCGTGCTCATACGTTTCGTGCTCTCTGGCTAAGCAAGGGGCTGTTCCAGTTTTGGATAAGCCGGTGAATAAAAGGACGGTAGTGTGGGTTCAGGGTGGGGTGGTCACGGCGCCCGTTCGTCTGCCGCTCCTGGTCGATGGCTTCTTCCAACCCCTCCTGTTCCCCGGTGTTATCTGCAAACTTCTCAGTACCAGTATAGCAGTATTCGTAGTCAGTCATGATTCATTCGACTCGGTAATGGTGTAATTCGACGATCATGAATGTTACTTGAATCGCGTGCAATCAGAGGAAAAAGGAATCCGAGACTGAATACGGTAATTTCGACTGCGTAAGTTTTAACCCCCGTTATCGATTCAACTTAAATCGCTGCCAGCTTATCAATTTTGCACACCTCGATCGCTCGCCGCGATCCTGCCACTCGCTTCCTCCCACTTTTTATCAAACCTGATACTCCAGCAGTCAGAGGCTACGGTTGCTCAACACGATACTCTTAAAATTTATTTTATTTCATAGAACAATCCTCTTTAAAAAGAGTCCGAAAAGCTTGCAACTTTCAATCGATCAATATTCAATATTTCAATATGAACTCGGACTATTTGTTTCGCAGCGGTTTGATTTTCCACTTGCTTAAGCAAATGGATGACTTACTGCAGAATGTATATTTTATATGATCCGATGAGTGTGGTGATACCTCGTTAATACACTCTGAGAAAAATGTCCCAGAAACAACGTCCTCAATCCAGGCAACTTTTAAATCTCTCGGGGGATCTCTCTTTTCTAAGAGAGACCTTAAAAACCTGAGTGGAAATCTTCCGCGTAACCTTTCTGAATTTTCAGGGGACCACCCCAATCCACCCAAAGGAACTTATAAGTTCTAAATTCCTTTTGGGGATACTTGAAATCCCAAAATGAGACCTCGAAGAAACCCCGAGAAAGAGACATTCATAGAATTTGAGTCTACGGAAAGAAACTCTCGGAGCACTTCCGAGCCTCTAGAAAAAGACACAGGAACCTCTTCAGGAACTCCCGAGGTCTCAGATAAAGAATTTCTGAAGAAACCTTCAAGAACCCAAGGGGGGTTCGCCCAAGGGACTTCTGAGGCTTCCGATCGAGTTCTCGCAAGAGACTTCTGAGACTTTAGGGGAAGACTTTCCGAATCTTCAGGTGAAGATCAATTTAGTGGATATTCAGATATCAGAAAGAGGAGTGGCCAGGTGAAGCTCTTCAAGGAAACCCCTATGGATGTAGTTGAGAATCTTTCTATGAGGCCCTTTAGTATGACAGACAGACCTTGGAGGGAACCTTTGAAACTTCAGGTAAAGATCTCGCATGCAACCCTTGAGACTTAACGTAAAAACTTCTACAATGAACTCTTAAAGCCTCAAAGAGAGAGAGAGTGTTCGCTGAGGGATTACTCTTGATCTGGGGAAAGAACTCCCTGATGGACTTTTGAGACAGTAGTCCTGGACACATGCACAAACAGTCTCGGTGATCGGGGACCATAACCGATAGTTAAACTGCGGATCTTGGTGCAAAATAAAAATTGTCTACATCAGTTGCAAATTTCATTCGTTCTTTTCCTCACATTTTTTCAGATTTTTTGTACAACTTTTTGTTCAACTTGCATCTACCCATTTTTGCCATAAATGTATAAAATCCGCACCCATAATATTTGAAACATAAATTCGTTCGGATGCAAATATACATATGTTCTGATTTTAACGATTTGGTTGTGATTCATTGTAAATGCAGATAACTTTGATTAAATAAAAACTACTTACAGTCAACGATTTTATAATTGATTCATTACAATTCTCCACTTGACGAATTATTGATCTCTTACATTTATGCTTGTAAATAATGACATAGTAATTATTATATTATATACTAAGTCTGTCATAATTGTTCGTCGAAATGCACTTTCAGACTTCAATAATAATTTAAGTATGTGTTGAATTCATTATCACTCGTCAAATTTTCGTCGAGTATAATCTGGTGCAAGCTGTTATTAACTTTGATTGATATTAATTATGATGTCGATACTTTCCCAATTATTATTTTGATGGACTTCTGTTCATTTTTCAATTGTTTCGATCTAAACTCAGCACGAATCACCTTATAAACATAACGACATTTTTAAAAACATTTTTACAACTTTTTTACCTTTTCACGTGAAATGGCGAGAGGAATCTATCTTCATAAAAAATCATACCATTTTCCATCTAGAGAACAATGCAATTGTTGATTGCACACGCACTGTTGCACTTTTAAAAAAGCGTGGCTCCACAGATGACTGTTTGAACCATTCATTTTTCACCTTTGACATTTTCGTGTACTGGTAACAACGTTATAACTTGAAACAATCGCGTTGACCACAATATTATATATGCATCCAGATATCATTTTTATTTATTGGAACGCTCGCGGACGAGTCTTTCTACATTATACGAATTTCATGGCTCAGTGACGTGCCAAGATGCATTACAGTTTCGATAACGTAATGATTAAATAAATTGATTGCGTGGAATGCATCATATACCGCGGAATACATCACCCGGAATAACGTTTATTTTGTTCGGTGGAGAGAATTTTGAAAATGTTCTGCGTGGAGCGGTGCACGTCAATGCCCAAGATTTTGCAACGTCGCGTCGTCTTGATAGGATATTCCGGGCACGTGTACACTATGCACAGTATGCTTTTTCGCGAAAATAGTACACAGTAAAACGTCGTTCTCCCGTCTGGAACTCGTCGTCTTACATTGGCGTAGGAACGCGCGTGTTTTTCGAAAATTAAGTCACTCTGATAATACTCGACCATTCCTAACGCTCTACGACGATTCGTCTACGAACGTTCCGCCAATTTTACGAGCCGAATAATCGTTTCAGGTCTGATGCAGATTCAACGAAAGACGGCCGAGAAATTGCGGTTGTCTATTGTAGTCGTAATATCGACGATATATTCCGGTCGTGTACCGTGCAAACTGTATTACACGTCTGCTCTACATCCTGTAATTTTCGCGGCAGCGAGTATTGCAGATGGGATCCTCGTACTTTAATAAATCTTCGCGAGAAAATTTCTGGGTAGTCCGATGGAAATTGTTACTTGAAAAACAAGATCGATAGGAGACGTGTCTAAAGAAAAATGAGATTGAAATAAGGGCCGATTGGAATGTAGTTTCCCCGGAATGATGCTGTGTGTAAAATTATCAATTTGATTACGTCGCCGAGACGCTCTACGCCAATGATAACTGCACGCGCTCGAAATTCCGATCAGGAATTTCTGGAACTTGAACTGCACAGCGATTTCTCGCGGTGTAATCGGGATACCCATGAAATATGTATGTCGCAGACAGCTCGTGCATAGACGATCGAATTAACGGGAGATCATTTCCCATGGTATTTCTCGCTTCTGATCTGCCAAGGTTTACCCTGGCCGTCTGCGAAAAAAAATCCGTGACTGGTTCTGGATGGTAACAATGTATAGTAATGTCTTGATGTATGTGAAAATTCATTAATCTTTTGGTAGCCGCCATTCCCTTACCGGTACGTAATTATTAGACTGCGAATCTTCATGCATTTATCGACTTTAAAATTTTTTTAAAAATGCAAGAATATAAAATTCCACAGAATTTAATACGATTTTTATTTATGTCGGATATATAAAGGCTACTACCACTGAAAATAAGATTTCATTTGTCTCCACTTCCTTAAAATTTTCTTTCAAAAATTACAAATTGCATAAACATCCGCGGACTAGTAATTATACATTGCAGAACTTCATGAATTTATGCTTTGTAAAAATTTTGGGACTCGAGTGAGACATATGATTTCATAAAATTTATAATGGATAATAACATAATAAATTTCAGACTTCAAATCACATTCATATTGCACTTGTCATCGCTATTTACATTGATCGAACAGGTCTGTGAATTATAAGCAGTGATTCATTGCAATCCTTTCTCTTCTAAACACGATTGCATGAGTCAAAACATTAAACTGCTTTATTTCCACGAAGTATGCAATTCTACTGCATTAAAATTATCAATGTTTTTAAAGAGAAGCGTCATGCAACATACAATTTTATAATTAAAAACGTTAAAGTGAAGTGAACTGCTTCTTTCTGTATCGATGGTTCCAATAAATTGATAATAACATGAGAGTATATTAAATTCTACCAAATTTTGTGTTTCATAATTTTCCGCGACCTTTACACGTTATTAATGCGTAAAATTTCCTACTCCCGATATTACGTTATCGACATTTTTCGCATTTTCCAATTATTACAATACGTTATTATTATAATATTCCATCGATCGAGTATTATTATGACGATGTTCGATATGTACACGGATGATATTATAATTCCGCTTCTCTCGGGTTACATATCGTTTCCATTTTATGTATTTTCGATTTCTCTTATTCTGCAACTGTTCATCTGAATAACTCGCATGCTTTTGAAGATAGAATCGAGGCGCACATAATCTGATGTTACTAACTTTTCCATAGATGGAGACGTCAAGGAGATGTGGGTCAACTCTGTTTTTCTAAATTACCTCTATAATAGGTCATTGTATTCGTCTTGAAACACTGTATGAGAATGTAAATAAAAAGTCATACCGTTCCATTAAAAAAACAAACAGAGTTGACCTTCATATCTCCTTGACGTCTCTACCTACAAAAAAAATTAATAACATCATATTATGAGCGCCTCGATACCAAATAAGTTTGGTCTGATGCATTTTCTTCTATCTTCAAAAGCAAGCGAGTTATTCAGGTGACCTGTTTAGACCGCCCCGCCCTGTATACTCTACGATATGTTCCAGTTTACTAACAATAGTATTTATAAAGACACGGGATAAACATAAAAAGAGAGTTTTGTCCAGCCAGTACCTCGAATCGCAACGCTGTGCTGCCAGTAGAGAACGTGTTAACAAACTCATTCGAGAAGCCTGCGTTCGAAACAATGCACGATCGAAGAATCGATTACGCTCGCAGTGGGTTGCATTGAGTTCCCGATGTAACTCGACGAACGTGAGATCATCCGGCACGCTGTGTCCACGCCCACGCAAGCGACCGGTGACGTCACCCGTGCACCATGGCTCCAGAGGAATGTCCCAGCGTCCATTGGGTCAACATCTGGTTTTCTCTTCTGGTCGCAGTCCATTTGCTCCGGCCTGTTGTCGCGTTACTCTACGGGAACGGGCAGCGCTCGGCGTGTTTTCGCGAGGATATCGGCGAATTCCGCGCCGAACAGTGATTCTCCACTTCCTGGGAAGTTTCTTCCTACAACTACCGAACTAGGCCGGTGTACACGGAAAGATGACGGGTGGGTTCAATTTCGCACGTTTCGCCCCCGAAACTTTACGATCGGAGCACGTGTTGCGAACCGTCAAATTTTTTTACGAGTGAATCCATCGCGTCCACCGCCTTCGCGTGTCCACTAGACCGGATCGCAAAAATGTTTTTTTCGGAATCGAAAACGCCTCACACGGGAAAAGTTGTGGTTCAACGCTCTAATGACAGGATCAAGATTCCAAAGTTGTGCGACGATAACTTCGGGTTGCGCATTGAGCCCAAAGTTTTAAAACTTAGGAAAAATATCAAACAAAATTAATATTAAACGTGATTAAACACATATTTCATGCGTGTGGCCAGTTTACGTACCTCGTAATCGAATTTAAACATTTCCGCTCGTTGGGCTTTTGATTTGGGATTTTGATCTTGTCATTAAGGCGTCGAACCACAACTTTCTCTGTGTGGGGCGTTTCCGATTTCGAAAAAAATGTTTTTTCGATCCGACCTGCTGTGCACACCGTTTCCGAATCACGTTAGCCTCGCCGTGTGTTTATTCGCGCACGCGTGCCAGTGTGTGCGCGGTATTAATTTGCGGGCGTTTCACGATAATTGTGCAGGAACCATGTGAACCGTGGATCGCATTGTTCAACGGGCTCCTCCGTTGTCCAGCGTTGTGCCAACTCTTTTGTCATGCAGATGGTCCCGAAGTTTTGTTCTCAACGGCGCATACCGCCTTTCGTTGCGGCATATTATTCGGTTGCGCGACCGGATTCCGAAAGAGTAACGACCTTACGTTCCAGAACCGGGATCGGGACAATTTAACGCGGCGCACGCCCGCGATGTTTCTCTTTGGATGCTGGGTATCGTCCGCGCTTTTTGTCCCCGTTTGATGCAGGGCAACACCGAAAACCCTTGTGCATCCGGAATGGTGTAATAATGCACGCGCTCTATTAGCGGCTCGCGAAAAACACCGGCGTTGAAATGCCTGTGCTCTCTAATTGGATTTCCATGTTATTAAAGTATACTTATAAAGTATATAAGTATTTATTAAAGTATAAAGTAAAGATAAAGGTTTAACAAAACAACATTTTGTATATCAATATACAAAAATTAATGTTTGAAAGTAAGATAAGAACATAAGGAAATATTTAGTTTCGAGCATTGAATAATTAAAAATGAATATCTTCCTGGGAAGAAGTAACCAGGTATGTATATTTTTGTAAAAATTCTTCAAGTTACGCTGAAAACATCAGTATGCTGCTGAAGCGTTTCACCGGCAGTACGTTTTACGACTTCAGTGACTTGAAATATTAATACGAAAAATCTCATACATCATAAAAAGTACTCTGGATACTTCCATGTGCGAACTTATGGCCTGCTGATGTTACACGTGGGCGAAACTATTTGATACGATAGTGGATTGCACGGCTGTACCGTGCTGTGCCCGTGTTATCTATAATCCGGAACGTACCATCTTATCTTGTTCGAGACTCACAGTGATGGTTTACGTTCGGCTATCTGGTGCTTGCAACTTCAAATCATTCGTTCTATCTTGCGATCTCGCATAATCTGAAGGGATAATATCGGTGGAATTGAAAGCAATGTTGGGTTCACCTAGCTGTCCACTGAGACTTATATCGTATAACTTTACTCTGAGCTATACTAAAGGTGTACTAGTATTGTGCTGGTGAAGGTGTACCGTTTCACGTTCTATGCTGAGAAAGTAGAGATGTTGTAGAGAGTCTCGAACACCATGGAAGGAGTCGGTCGAGACTTGACGATTTGAAACGATTAAACGCCTCGTCTCAATTCGATTCCGTCGGAGCGAGTAATCCAGCAGCTTCGATTAATACCGCGTCTCCGGGTCTGTTTACGCAGGTAGTCGACATCGAGGCGTTGCCAAGGTCACGAGGCAGGAGCTGAGGTCATCGCTGCACCTATGTTGTGCGGCGAACTTCTGAACGGTGGCTTCGTCAGTACCGGAGCGGTACCGGTGGTTCCCTACGGTCTCTTAGGATTCTGGCTGCCAGGCTGCCTACGTGCTACCAGCCCTACTTCCCTGAACTCATCTTACCTAACCCTGTTGGCCGAGCTTCTGACCAAGGGCCACTCGGCGATACGAAACGAGCTGATGGATTTCACCAAGAAGACCGAACAGGCTGGCACCGACGGTGCAGTCGACCTTGCCCTCGACCTGTACGCCGACGACATCGACGAGAGCGTCTTCCTAGGTAAGTGCTCGTTTCCTCGTTTTTTTTCTACTCTTCTTTCCACCTGTCCAAGGATCCCCTTTGTTAGCTGGCGCATTGTCGGAGACAAGACGTCTAACAGGGGGCGTATGGAATTTCTATTTTTATTTCGTGTAGAAATGAGCTCTTTCTGCCACTGAAAAGGTTCTGAAAATAACTGTTTCGAACTGTTATATATCGGGTCTGATTGAAGCAGTTGTGAAAAACCGAAACAGCGTGACAAACGATAAATCTCGGTGAAACGTTTAAAAGATAGTCATTGCAGATATAATAACAATGTAAAAAATTACAGCTACAACATACATTCATCGTACATTCTACTAATAGCAATAATCTTATCACACGCACGATGAAATACAGAAACTTCAAAAAGTGATATTGAAACAGAGTGCAGTAACCATAGAATCACAAATAGAACAAATCAAATGATAGTGGGAGTGGAGCGTAAAGGCAAGGTATAATTCAAGAGCGGTTATCCTACATAAGCGGTGTCCTACATAAACTCCACGAGAATGCAGTTCAAGTTAATCGTATTACCCATGCAATGCAATATTTATCTTACATAATATTTGCAATACAGCTTCTGAAAATATTGTTTTATTTCCAATACTATTTTATCCAGCACTGGAGCTAAAACGTACGTGTTTACGTTTGTACGTGATCGGTGATAAATCAATTTTTAGTAGTCTCGCTCTAAAACTAACTAGAACGGACAAAAATACCGCTTGTATGCATCGCTTCAAAAATAGCGGATTTCAGCTCGTCGTGTCATACATTTCACTAACAATGAACGACATTTGTAATAACGTCGCACCGGTGTGCACAATCACCACTACAACAAATAAATATAAAACAGGATTCGACTGGTTCATACAGACTTCCGTGGCTAATTGTAAACTAGAACGTGACTCGTCGCAAATAAACACGTACCTAAATCAATTATACAAGTATCCCATTTGACGATGTGCTGGCAAACAGAGTGCATCATGCTTACATAGTTTGCGCAATCCTTTAAACGCCACCCCACACGATCAGAACGATTACACAGATATCATGATTAGCAAACACACTCGATCTTTTATCTCTCCGATTAACAGACAAGCCAAGCAAACATCGCACGATAACCTAACGATTCATTTTTCCATTATTTGCACAGCTGAATCGAATCTCAAGTGCACATCCACTGAGAATAGAACCTTCGCAAGAGACTGCAGTCGACGAGAACAAGTATGTGCACTGCGAGTGCATAAACTTTTCTGCAACCGGTGGATCGGATGAAATTTATGTACCGAAGACAAGTCTTCGCGTAATTAACACTTTCGGGTCAAGGAGAGAGGTCTCTTTCATCCACCGGGGACCGTTTAGCAGCATGCATTTTAATCGTGCACTTTGAATATCGAAACACGGATACTTGGGATACGGTACGCCGCCGTATTGATCCCGGGAGCAACGCTGATTCCCTTTGTAATACTTTTTAACGAGAACACTGCTACTCGTTCTGGGTATGAATAGCATATCGGATCCGGTGCTGGCTCGGACCAGCGACCGCCTTAGCCGAGCCGTGTGCAGCGAACGAAATGATACTACGAGAATACGAGTATTTTCAATAAATCATATTAAGTGGGTATTCTATATTTCTTCTATACCCTACAATTTTTATTTGAAACATTTTCTCACATCACTTACAATTTTCGGATAATGGAATTTTGTCGAGAAAACGGGCTTTTCGACGCACTATGGGGCGTGCTGTCGTCTAATGGGTTTATTTCGAAACGGAGCATTCCGTAGCGACGCGAGTCGCCGTATTTCGCGTTAATGGGCAATACGGTATCGTGACGACATCGTGAAAGTAGCTGGCTCGCGTTGGCAGTGGTGAGTGGCACGGGCATCGTGCGATTACGTTGACGGGCGAATATGTTCGGCCGAGTGGTGGAAATCTGCAATGCTCTCCTCTCGGTGGGCGTAGCCGAGTTTTGGCACGATTCGTAGACGAGCAAACAACGGGCGCACGCTTGACAAATTCCGGGATCGGAGCAGTCGCATATTAAACCGCGCCAAGAAGAAAGAATTCGCTCGCTCGTAAACTGTACAGCCTACGACGCGACGCGCGACGGTCCTTTCGAATCGACAGACCAGTGTGCCGTGGTGTGGACGGCCAGTCTCAAATCTAGAGACGCTTCATCATCCTCGCGACAAAACGGCCCGCGAATGCTCTCCTCTCGCAGCCCTAAACGATCCCCTTTTCGGCGATCGAGCATTCAGACCCGTGCCGTGCACCGAACGCCTGGCCGACGTCCAACCTCTTTCTTCTTTTCCGGCTGTCTCCCCTCTAATTCTTTCCTTTCCTCCGGTCTTCCGGAGTCGCGAGAAACTCGGCCTCTCCACTAAATAATGGGAGAACGTTAACAATCTTCGCAGCTGTTTATCAAGATTTAGACCCCCAACTGGTCGTTACGCGAACGTGCTGCGCCCCGTCGCCCTCGCGTTCTCTATTTCCCGGACGCCGGCGACGGAAATTTAAGAGTGTCCTATATTAAAAGGAAGCTCACCAGGCCCAGACAGACCGTGATTCTTGCCGCTTCTTCCGCTTCGTTACGACTGTCGCCACTCCGCAACTTTTAATTCCTTCGATCTTTTTTCGTCGCCGTCTGATGAAGCTCCTTCGACGCTCTCAGGGTCATCGATACTTAAGGTCTTCTGCGTCGAATAAATAGGAGTTCTAGAATCTTGATGAAGTAGACTGTCTCTCTTTTTCACAACTGAACAGGTGAATGAATGTTGAAATGTTTTATCAAATGTAACGTACCTCCAAGAAAGTCATTTAGAGTCGATGAAATTGATAGGAAGAACGGGCGAGGACGAAACCACTGGAAACGGTACTCTGATCAGACTAGAAAGATACTGGGAAGCCATTAGGGGTTAAGGTATTTGTTTTGTTGAACACACAGGAAGGAATACGTGACCCATATGGATTTAGTTGGTTTTTCGCTAAAAGCAACAAGTCCGTAGCAGTAAACAAAATGTTCGTTTTCTGCAGTAGGATTTATGCCACTGAGCTAGGCTTCAGGCTGATAACCTGTCCAGCCAGACTCTCTAAACCCATTAAGCTTCCTCGAGGAATGTCAGCTGCTTTTCCTTATCCCTATCCCATTCTTTTCTTGGGCTGGGCGTACCGTTGCTCCGCGTTCCTTCGGTTTTACTTCCGTTTCGAACTTCGCCGGGATCTTAATAAATCGTTTCGTGACTCTATCCTATTTCGTGGCGGCCCACCGAGAAAAATGGAGTATCGCCGTGAATCCTTCGAGATCCCTTAGAAATTGTCGGACACCGGTCTCCGTCGGCTGGGACACTTTTAATCCAAGGATAATTTACCCTTATCGTCGCACCATCGGTGTAATGGCCGGCGATTACGGCAATTTTTCCAGCGATTGGAAGAGAAAGAACGTTTCCAGGGAAGAAGAATTTTATCGTATCGCCCCCACACAAATCGACTTTACTTCCGTTCGGGGGCTTCTGGGAACGAAGATTACCATCGGACGGAGTTAAAACAGCTGTACTCGACCAACTAATTTTACGCGGGAGGACGCTCGAGTAAGAACTATCTGTAACGGGATCCAAACAGATTCGTTATCGAAGATTTGACTGTATCGTATTTTTTCATCGCTCTATTTCTATCCTGAATTAATCAAATTTGTTTTCTTTTTATTGAGAGCTTAAGTGGAAATCCCCATAGGCGGTTATAAAGCTATACATTAAGATTAACATAAGGTCTAATATACATTGGTAGGTACAGCAGAATATAACGCATTAAGTGTACATAACTCTAAATCTTTAAATTACATTGTTTGAAAAAATTGAAAAGAAGATGACATGCCTGAATATTCTGTTCATAAAGCAACGATCTGATATTTAAGGATGGGAACAAATTGTGTTCGTATGAAGTTCGAATACGAGATACAATAAGAGCAACTTTTGTCATTAAACTCACTTAGAAGGAGACTATAACAACACATGCCAAGGTCAAGGTTGTTAAAGGTGTCTCTCGAGACAAATATGTGGATCACTTCCAGAACTGTGTGCCACATGTTTTTTGGCACCGCATCACTAATAGCTCCCGAATAGATAGAAAGAAGCTCCTTTGGGAAGCACCGCGTGAAAAATTCATCATCATGGTACGTTATCCTGTGCTCGCGCGTGGTGTTTGATCGAGCGCGAGCGTAAGATGCAAGTTTCCGGTTAATTTCCAGGAAATATCCAGGGAAATTTTGCCCCGGTTCCTAAACGGCACGGCGAGCCACGGGGATGATGCGGCACGGCGGCGTCGCATAATTCACGAACGCTAAGATCGTGGCCCATTATGGCGGACGATCGAAGGGTGCGCGCTGCGTCGGACGGCCCTAATTGGAATATTATTCCCATCCGTCTTATTCGACGGAATAATGCATCGCCGGATAGCAGAGGCTCAAAGCTGAAAGTGGATTTTCGCGGGCTGTGCTGCAGAGCCACTCGTCCTCCCGGTGCAAAGTGGATGCGAGTTTGATGACAGCACTTGGCGCGCCACTGCCACCACCGCCGCTGTCGCCGTACCGTTGTCGACGAAGACGACGACGTCTCGCGTCGTCTGAAACTTCGTGAAATTGAATCGAACTTGGGGAGGCGGGCGATCTACTTTTATCGGTCATTGTGCTTCGTCTCCTCCTTGGACGGGGTTTGTCGTCCAAACGAGCGAGAAAAGGTGCCCGGCGAAAAATAATTTTCGCCCCGAGTCCTTCCTGCAATATTACGTTTGCCCGGAACAAAATTGTCAAACGGTGACTCAAGGAAGCGAAGGGACGACTGCCAAGAAACACTCGCTAACACCAAGAGTAGCTTATTATAGGTTGATGAACTCGACCTGGTATGAGCTACATATCCCTATATAAAAATATGATTCCATTAAAAAAAGACAAAGAATACCATAGCACACGATTAAATAATATCATAGGGTATGACTAAAATTATTCGCTCCACTGCCAATTACAAACTAGATAACTCTACTTCCTTTAAATCCAGAAGGGTTGAAATTATAATTTATAAGTAGACTGCGGATGTTTATGCAATTTTCAATTTTTGTAGACAAATTTTGAGAAAGTGATACCAAATGAAATTCTATTTTTATTCGTATAATAGCATTTGTAGATCCAAAATAAATAAAAATTGTATTACATTATGTTGAATTTAATAGTCCAGCATTTTTTGAAAATTTTTGTGAGACATAAATGCATAAGGATCCGCAGTCTATTTATAAGAAAATGTAAGAAAGAAGATAAATAGAGAAAACTATTCACCCTAAAATACCGCAAGGTTTATTAGCTTCGTTCATTGGTAAGTCCTGCGAGGTGCTCAGGACGAAACGATCTCCTTTTCCTCGTTCTTTCATTCATACATTACGGCCGTCACAATCAGGGTAACTCGATTTCGGCTAACGAGTCCGGGAAAACCAGCGTAACGACCGTTTATTACTAGATGTCAGCCGGTGTCGCGATTGATAATGCCAGTGATAATTCACGGCAAGGAAAATCTCATTAAGGCCGGATAGCGAGAGCGCGCGTCGAATTTTTCAATTAAAACGGTCCAATACGAAACGGAACGTCGCCGACAAGATTGAATCGGAGCGACGGGATTGTTAGCCTTATCGGTCACTGGTCCTACTCCCGCAGCCGGAATATGGTCTGGTGCATCGGAGGGGGCCAGAGGTCGTAACAGTTCGCCGATAAAAATTCACGATGACACGGGAACATATTTCTTGATTATCTTCGAGACTGGAAATTAAATGGTAAATACGACGGGTGCCGGGCACGGAACGCAAAAACACGCGGCCACTGCCGCCGGCCCGGCCCGATCGAGACAGACAGGGTTGAATCGATGTTTTCAGTACATATTGAAAATTACTCGGTAAATTAACTCGTTCGACAGAGGGGTGAGGGGCCGTTCGCAGGACAAATTGTTCTCTTTGTATCGATCGAGTGAACGTTTCCATCTATCTCTTTGTATTCCGTCCGCCCCGTTTCGCCTACGAGGGGAAACTATCGAATATACGTATGTAAACTTCGACAAACTGAAACAAGAAAACAACGTCGACGGAAAAAGAAGAGGGAAAATGGAACAGTTGACGAATCACAGGGGAGCAAGCACCGCTGCCAGGAAACAGTAATTTCAAAATTAAATAGAAGCCGTCGAAGCCTTCGAATAACGCGGTGCTTCAATTCCACGGTTTCCACGGTGTTCTTTTCAGCAATTCTAAGGAAAATTATTCCTCGCGCAGGAACCTGAAGATTTCTTCTCTTGTGTAACATGGAACGAGTTAAAAGTGTTATTCCAGGGTTGTCTGTAGTCTTCCAGTTATGAGTGTACCGCGGACTTTTATGCAAACTAAGAACTGTCTACGCGAATTCACGGAAACTGTACTCTTGTACTCTTCGTGTATTCTTTGCTCAGTTTTGCATTTGAGTTTGAAACTTTTTTAAGTAATATTAACTACAAGACTAAGCAGAAAATTAATGTACATGATTCAGCAATTACCGATTACTATCTTGAATATTATTTGCATTCGAGAAGGAAAACGTTGCTAGATAAAAAGTTAGTTGATAAAAAATGATAAATAATGTAAACCAACATATTTCTCAGTGTGTTTTCACTAAAATCTTTCTTTCTCTCCATACATGTATCTCCTATTTTACTATTTTACTTACTATGACACATTTTACTATTACTTTTTTTCTTATGAAAATTTTCAAAAAATGCTAGAAAAATAGGCACTTTCTTAAAATTTGTCTATACAAATTGAAAATTGCATAAACATCCGCAGTCTACTTATACAATAAAATAGCAGAATCTTGGTCTCAAATTGAGTACATAACCTGAGCTGTTGATGCAACTATAAACTAGGAAAAAAGAAAAAAAACATATTCTTGAGAGGATTAAAGAATCGCAAGCAGGGCAAAGTGTCGATCCGGCGAGTTGTGAAATCGGAGAATAACGCGGAATCAGGGTCCGCGATGGGGATTGAGAGCGAGCCCGCGAATGGGGTTGCGGGTTTTACTACAGAAGACCGATCAAAGGGACAACGAAATAAGCCACGTTCCGTTCGGGCTGACGCGGCGGAAAAATAGAAGACGACGCGCGACCTCTTGCACGCGGCTGGGGGCTAATAAAACTGATTCGCCCAGGATGTCGCGGCCGCGCTAGATGAAAGAAAAATAAATACGTTAAGTTGTATTAATTTTTGATACTTCCACCCGCGAGAAAATTTCATTTAATGCTGCACAGGGGGTTTGGGAATGTGGCGAGAAAACGTGGAAACGAGAGAAAGAGAGAACGGGACGAAAAACCCGAGAGCTTTCGGCCGGCCAAGGAGCGAACGAAAAAATTGATTTATTCCACGCGAAAGTGTCGAGACACAAGGGCGTATTGTTCGTCTTTTCCCGAGCCGAATAAATGCTCCAATCTGTCGCGGATTTCTCTCTCCGTTGCTCTTCAGTGCCGGCTAAAATATGGGGATACGTGTGCTGCACGGTCGACGGCGTGGTAGGGCAGCGAAAAAAGGGATGAAGAAGGGACGGCGAGCGTGAGACTGACGGTAGAATGCAGAAGAGAAAGGAAGAAGGCGGAGGGAAATGATGAGAGAGGCAAAGGGACCCGGTGAAACTCGACAATGGAGAAGGGTTCCTAGGAAAAGAGGGCCGATGTTGGCGGAGACTGGATGAGGCGAGACAGAAAAGCGAAACGGGAACAATGGCCGCGGTATTATTTTCTGTTTGCTGCGTCAGACCAACCACCCACCCTTCAGTTAGTCGGTGTTCGTCCACCCCCGCCTGTTCGCATTTCACTCTCTCTCTCTCTCTTTCTATCTCTCGCTCTCTCTCTCTCTCTCTCTCTCTCTCTCTCTTGGCTCCCTCGGTCTCTTCTCGCGTTCACTCCTTCCAGTCGTTGCAACGCTATTCCCGGCGAGGAACCAAGATTACGGGCTCGATATTTGCCAAATAAACGAATAAGTTCCTCCTCCGGCGTCTGTCGGTACTGTTTCATTTGCCGACCGAATAAATCGTCCGGTGTTTAATTTACCCCTGGTGTGTACGGCCCGATCCCAGGGCAAGGAGAATCCGCTTCGTTATCGAATTTCCTCGATCCTGTTGCGGTTGTGTCCGCTTAATTAAAGGAAATATTTGCCTCGCTTGCTGCTCGTGCCTAATGTTTTCGTCCGTCTCTCGAGAACAACAAACCTGTCAACGGAACCGATGGAAATAGCGCCGACTTTAATAGGACACCAATTGTCCCCGCGAACGACTGTCATCCATCGATGACGCGCATTCTCGCCAGACATTCCACGGAGATTATTTCCCGTAACGCTTAATTATACTCGGCCCTTGACCATACATCGGTGGAAATATTAAACGGAATCTCGTTCCTCGTTTCTTGATCGAGACCATCGAATAGCTACCGGGGCTCTCAGACGTCATATTTTTCTGAGCTTCATCGATCCGACCAAGATTACAGATAACGGTCGCGGTGTTTGCCAAATAAACAAACGATAAATCCCCTTGTGCCTCGGCCGGGTCTAATATGTCGAGATGAGACGACACACAAACTACTCAATTCGATCGGCAAACTTGCCCGAATTATGTGCACGGCGGAATTAGTCCCACCGTCGCGTCGTCGTCGTCGATCCTGATCTTTTTCCTATAATTGGATCGCGCATGGCGAATCGGTGTTTCGTCGAAACAGCGGGATCTCGTTGGGGCATTGTTCGCCGTAACAATGATGCAAATTAAAATAACGATTCGACGACCAATAATTAAAATGTTTCCGTTAATCGTAGGCCCTAGGTACCTATCCACCGATAGTTCCGAAGCCGCCGAGTAATTGCAGTAGTAGTTCCCGTTCATTTTGTTCACGTTCGAGATTTATTTCTTCTTTCTCTCGCGCCCTCCTTCCCCCCGCTCTCCCTCGTCTCGTTCCGCGCACCGAGATCCGACGGAGGAGCCGGCTTTTGTCGTTAATCATTTCCGTGCTCCTCGTCAGACCGTCTGGTCTCTCCTGGAAACGAAACTGTTCTCGCAATTAAGCGCATTCAAAGGAAAGACCCCCCGCTTCCTGCGGAGGTCTCTGGTACACGTGCTTCCGGCATTGCTCGTTTCGCGGCTAATTCTTCCCCCTTTTGCCCTTCACCAGAGCCGATGACTCGAAGCAGATCGACGTCTTACTACGTCGCATCCCTCCACTTTGACATCGACATTTGCAGACTAATTTCTAAACATTCCCCCAAATACCGACGCTTTCTTGCGTTCTCGAATGCTGTATAAAACGTATTGTACAGAAACGTTATGTACCTTCGGAGACAATATGGAATTGGAACAAACGACTCGAGTTTCTCTGAAATTTTAGTAAAACAATGTTTTTGGAATTGTCGAGAATTTTAACTTTAGTATCTGTGTCTATAATGAACATTTAAAATGTGCCTCTAGTAGACAAAGATGATTTATTACTATTATTATAAATGCATAGTATTAAATCATACATAAAAACATTTGTTCTTTTGACATTGTTTTTTTTTTAGTTTCACAATTTTCGGTTTCACTCTTCTCTTAGATTTTATAACCATGTACGATTGTAAAATATGAGACGATAAATAAATTTTTCACGCAAAAGTCTGTCAACAGCGAAGAATCCATTCTTTTTGAAGTGAAAACTTCTTTAGACTCGCCGCGTACACAATTGTTGGGTAGTGAACGAGTCTGATCAGTCACGCTCCGAGGTGAAACGCTATTCGAGTAAACTCGGGGGAGCCGAGTTTAGCCGAGCGTACAAGAAACTGACAGGTGTGCAGTCGCCATAGAAGTTTTCACTTCGGTCGTGCGGTCTTATGCACACAGTATTGGTCTGTTTTTTTTGTACAGGTCATTACGAGAGACTCGTGTCCAAGAATACCAGAATATATAGGTTAACGTGCCTGTACATTATTCTCTGCATCAATTGGGGACGAGTGTCAACAACGCCATATTGCTGTCTCGTTTCCATCCATGAAGAATGAAGATATCCGCGAGCCAAATGCATACGAATCGCTTCTGTTCTACATTGTCGGTATATTCAATAATAATTGAACTGTCGACGAACATCGCCACTTGCACCGCTTGTATTTTATTTATTCAACAAAAATAGAATGCGGTGTGCGGTGCCGAGGGGGTTGCGTATCGTAGGGGACGCATCCGGCGTCGGTACCCTATTAATTCCACGAAAGTCATTTCCAATAGAACGGCCGCAGAAGGCGGTTGGAACGGAACGGAATCGGGTCGAGTTTTCGTAGCCGGGGTATAGAAACTATGACGCCAGAAATCACCGGTAGGCTTTAAAACGAGGACGGGCATGCAAATTGCACCTCGTGGATAGGTATGTACCGTACATAGGCGTATGTACCCAGGGCGAAGATACTCGTTCCGTGCCAGTTTTGCCGCGGGGCTTTGGATACGCGTCGCAAAAGTCCTGTCTGGGGATCGAAGTGGCGTATAAGGTTTCCCTCAAAACTCACGGTACGTGAATATCAAACGACCGTGACGAGAGATCCGGAAAGAGCCAAGCTACAGTCCCTCGAAGCCGGATTTTCAAAGTGTGAAGAGGGGCCCGCGCGGCCATTCACCGGTTTTCGTCTGCTTCGCTGTTGTCGCTTGGCTTCGCTTACCCCTTCCCATACCCCCACCACCCCCTAACGACTTCCATCTAATTTTATTTCCGTATCGGTTTTTCTCACCGAAAAATCCGCCTTAATTAACGGTTTTTGTCCGCAAGCCCGCGGTGCCTCGTTAGGCACCGAGAAACATTAACCCCGTGCCGCGCCGCCCGGCTTGCTGCGCCACCTTACTGCAGAGATCTTGCTGATTTCTTCCCATGAAACCAGAATATCCTGGTCGATGTTTAAACAGCTGCTTATTAAGCGGCCTGTGCCTACTTAACTAGTATACAATTTGCTTGATAATCGCCGCTGAAAGTTGCTCTTAGGTAGTTTCGATAACATTTTCTTTCATTTCTCGTGATATTTTTAGTCGCTCTGTGCACTAGTTTCTTGTGCGACTAATCGGTTTATTTGAATCGAGTTTAATAAAAATTGTAGTGTTTGTTGTTCCAGTGGACAAACGCTCATGCGCCCGACAGTAAAAACTTTCAGATTAATTAACTTCATTTGTGTCCGTCTACAAAAAAAGAATAAACAATCTCTACATTGTACCTAAAAAAAGAAGAAAAGAAATTCTCATTAAATTTCAGAGTATCAGAAAAATATTCAACGTAGAAGTTACAAGTTCCACAATCTTGGTTTTCGACCTCTCTCCACTTCCCCATCGGTTTTACCGTCGATGAAAATATTTCGGGAAGTTATTCCCTCCCGATCGCCTTTAATTTCCCTGAAATATTTAATGCAGAATCCTGGCGGTCGCTCGAGTTTCTTTCAATTTCGCGAACTATCGATCGCCGGGAGGAGGAATGGAGGGGGAGTGCATAGGTATAACTCCGTGGCGCTACATCTCGCGTGGAACTTGAATTGCGGCGAGAGTCGCAAATTGATGGCGGCGGAAAACAGAAGCTAATTAATGCCTCCAAAAGAAATTACCTCCGTTGTAATTCGGCCGGTGCGGTGTGCTAACTGTTAGCCGGGCTCGGGGAGAGGCCTTGAAGAATCGAAATGGCTGCACGGATAATGGGAGGAATGGGAGATTGAAAGCCTCCGTTTTCTCTTTATCCTTTTTTCATCTCTCTACCAGCCGCCGCCGGCTCCGGGTCTGTTCCTCGGCGCTCTACATCCACGACTCACTCCGAGCAAACTATCGTCTTCCTACCGTAATTAAATATTTGCCGTATTTACGGAACCAGTCGATGTTTACGTTCTTCCCTGGTCTCGGTGATTTTACGCCGCGATTTCCCAAAGTTACTTTGACGAAGCGGTCAACGTTGGGCCAATGCTATAGATATCTGGTGAAAACACTAATCCTATATCCTAGAGCTTAGACACTTTTCCAGTGACCTCGCCCGTCACCTCTAACTCGCTCCATCCTGGTCCAGAATTTCCTTCAGTTCTTCTAAGGACCATTTCTTTGTCGACGCTATACTTACAGGCAATACACAGTCGACATAATTTAGGAAAAAATCTATCAAATCGTTAAGTATGAAACTTGACAAATTTCAAACACATTTGTCAAGTTTCATACTTAACGACCTGATAAAAAGAACTCTAAATGAGTTACAACTTCATTCTTTTTGCGAGTTCGTCTGTAAAATTTTGGATGCATATTTGACAAACGCTGTGCTCCCGATACATACGGAAAGTTGATTTTTTGAATGCTACTGCGACCTGCAATTCTTCTCCCAGAACTAGAATCCAGAACTACGACTGAGGAATGGACTCGCCTAATCGAAACCGACACACAGCCACGTGCCCAATCACACAGCCTTACGTTCTCAGGAACATTCACATTCCACAAAATGTTCGCTAGCCAGATATGGGTCACGTACATTCTATAACCAGCTCTCCAAAATTAGAAACCCAATTTCACCAATAATCAAAGTAGCTATTCATTCCATTCCAATTATTCCAGCCTGGTAATATATAGGGTGCAGGAGGATAGGAACATCCCCCATTGTGCCAGTTAATTTCGGGTCCCTCTCTTCAAAAACAGACCACAGTTAAGTGTTCGACAGGTTACTAGACCCCAAAGGGACTGCGTCGGTTAAGAAGCAATTCCCTTTTGGATGAATTGATGGTCGCCCGGGATTAACAGGACCGGACAGCAATAAAAGTCAGGACCTCTGGTCAGCTCGGGCGTCTCCTATCCGTTTGCTCCTTGTCCTGCACGTCTTCACTAGCCTCCTTCTTCTTTTTTTTTTCATTCTTTCATCCTGTCAAGCGGGAGTCTCTGTCAACCGCCGTCTTCATCTCCTCGCCAAACTTCACAGAAGTTTCGGTGTCTAAAATGGGTTTCTCCCTTATTTCTCGGTTTCTTTGTCTACCTCTGATCCCCTCGATCTCGCGGCAGAGTAAATGGAGAAAAAAAAGGAACAAGAGCGAGAAATACTACCCCATCCGGAGCCTCTCGAGGAGAGGGGAGGGCTAGAGACGACACCGCCAGCATTAAACCACCGGAATGTTCCTGTTTTCGAGACACTCCGAGCTGGCAGCTCGGCGAATCTCTTCTTCCCCTTATCCGAACCCCCTCGACTTGCCCCTGACTCCAGCACTTTCTTCTTAACGCATCGGAGTAAAAAGCCTCCCGGAACGATACAATGCATCGTTGTCTGCGGATTTGGTTTCGCGCAGCCTTGGGAATCCGAGCATTTAACGCGACAAAAGAGAAAGAATCAGACAAGAGGGATGATTAACGAACGCGGCGCCACCGAGGATGAGTGTATCGTAATTTACGGCGGTGTCGCTCGTACACTCCTCGACAAAACGACAGCACGTGTGTGCTATCTTTAATTTCTCGAAGACTGTAAAATAGCGTAATACGATACCCACTTTTTAAAAAAATCATAACTCTAGATCAAGAACAGCTGTATTAAAAATTACTACATGTTTTAAAGGTTATACAATATGTATTTTTTTAATAACGAACTAAAAAGACTCGGAGTTCGCTCACGGAGTCACAGATAACGACAAAAACGACACGAATAACAATGTAATTCGGGTTCGGCGTACGACCAGGATACGGAACAAATTATCTTTCTATCAATGAGCTATCCATTTCATTGATTGAGGTTATCAGACAACATTTCTGGCATAATTCGCGCAACGTTTGACTTCAAGCTGACTGACACGTTTATCCCGACTACATCGCCAATAGTCTCGAATCGTGTGCAAATATAAATATATAGCCCAGATACATAAAATCCGTAGTATATAATCAATCGGTATATCGAGTTCTAATTAAGAAGTAGAGATCAGTTGTCCCAGAGAGAGAGAGAGAGAGGGAGAATAAAAGCTTGATATTCCAGAACCGCGATCCAGATACCACGATCAGGAATCAAATCTGCTAATTACGTTTCCAATTGGTAAATATGATTCTTCCAATAAATTCGATGTCAATAACGTCGACGCCAGATGAGCATCGTCAGTCAACGGCAAACACACACACACACACACACACATACTTTATATAGAGTCGAGTTGCTCGTTCCTGTGGCTCGTACATTCCTATCGTTTCTTTCGTTTTCTAAGCGGCGTGCTGTTCCGCCGTTAAAGCCGTTCACGTAGACGCAAGTATACGTCGGAGACATTCGAATCAACGATTTCCGAGCGACGAGCTTGCATTCTGGTTACCTCATTCCCTGGCTGTGCGAGTCTACCCGGGAACGTTTTATCGGGCTCGGCTTCGGGAAGCCGGAAATACCGATGCATACCGGAATATCGAGACCGCGTGTCTCTCCGTATCGGTCGCTTTGCGAGAACACGAAATGGAGTCCCGCGGAGCTCTTTCAGCTTCCGGATCCACGATCAAATGCGGACACAGAAACTGCGAGACGTCGACACGGGGGAAACGGTGCGGATAGTGGTTGGTTGGTAACAGATTTAATTCGATTTTAGAAAAGTGTGGCTGCGGAACCGGGCGCGGATAAAAGGAGTCTTTCGACGTCGGCAACATGGCGCGGCCGTGGGATTAGCGATTCGACGTTTCGTTGGTTTTTCTCGTTTCTGTCCCTTTACCGGAGGAATTGGATCTACGGCGGACCTTCGTAGCCCGGTTCTTCTCCTGATTTCGTTCGGCACTGGCCCCTTCTTTCGTCCATTCTGCCAAGCAACGACTCGAAATCGCATTTACGCAAGGACAACAGGAAACGAAAAATAAAAAGAGAGACGGACAGAGGGAAAGAGTATGCCAGCGGGTGGATAAAGTGGGGGCGGGAGGACCGAGTAACCTGAACGTGTCGCTAACGTAATAACATTTCAATTCGAGGACGGAAATTGCCAGAGGGCACAGCAGCACGTCCCTCGCAGTTAGGGGGTGACCATCCCACCTCGCGTTCTTCACCCTTCCGTCCAGTCTCATCTTCGCTGTTCACGACGAAATCTTTGCGACGGCGCGGAGCGACGCGGGGAACAGACATAGACGATTCCAATATTAGTTTGCGACTGTTCCACGAGATGATGGTACCTACAATTGCTCGATGGGCCGGGTTAAAGCCCTAATTGGAAAATATCGACAGGTCATTTCTCCGCGGACCATCAGTTTCAACGGTCAACGTCGAGGGTCTCGATCAAAATCGGATATGACGGACATGCGAAATCAGTTTTCTGGTTCTCAATTTCTTAACAGGATAATAAATACCTTAAGACTTTTATCTAAAACATTCTATTCCCAAAAACGTTATTTTTAAGATAAGCGATTGTTATGTTTACGGAAAACAGATAAGCAAGTAAGATTTTAGAAAAATACCATGTTGATTTTTACGTGACCCTGCCATATCCACGCAAGGTCAAATGGTTATGATCGTTCAATAAAATCTTTATTACCTCAAAATTTTTGTCTGAAACATTTTTTCCGAGATAACGTTCCGAGACTTTTGCGGAACCCTGTATTGTCGAGTTAATCGATTTGGCGAATCCGAGGCTCGTGTTCGACTTCGAACGAGATTCGACACATGAGAAACTGATCGATTCACGTCGCATCCCGACCGATCTTCCAGTTTCGCAGCGAATCCTCGTCGACATGTTTCGTTCCCCGAAACGGATCGATGTTCCGCCGCAGGCGGGCAGCCCGTGCTCGTTCTCGCTTTGCCGCGGAAGGAATTTTACGTCCCGTTAAGTCGAACATTAATTACAGCGGTGCCGCGGCGACCGTTGGAATAACTCGCAAAGAAAATCGTGTCACGATTTTGCCGAAGTCGCGGCACGCCAACCGGCAAATAGGAACGAGCGGGGGAGAGGGGGAAAGGAGGAAGCAGGGTCGACGAGATGATGGGGGCAAGGAAACGGCGGGAAAACGGAACAAAAATAAGCGAAAAACAGGTTGCTCGGTGAAAACGCGAGGCTCCCGAATGAACCCGGAGCGTCGCGCACCACCAGTAATTGCGTTCACCGTCGGCGTCGCGTTTTTAATTAATGCGACATACTTTTTTTCATCGCTGAAAAGTGCCACATCCGCGTAATCCACACCTGCCCCCGCCCTTCTCTAGCCCGCCGCTCTCTTACGGCTGTCTGCAGGGAGTACGACCGGTAGGTGATCGTTAAATGGATGAAAAAAAATATGCAGACCCTCGAGGCACCCTTCGTTTTTTCTTCTTCCACTCACTCTTTCGTCGTGTTCTCCTTCAGTACTTCTCTCTTCTCCTCCCCCATTTCTCTCTCACTCTCCCTCTCGCTATTCCACGTCTTCCCTCTTTTATCGCTCGCGATTTCCCTCCGCCACCATTCTTCCGCAGTCCTTACACCGGGAATAAATCCAATCGAATCCGCGCTCCGTTCCTTTTCTATCCTTAGTTTTCGTTCCTGTTTTGCAAACCCCGGCGCCTCTTCATCCGCCGGGTTTTCGTCTTTTTCTCCCCATCGGCAGTTTACTACCCCCTCCCCTGTCCCCGTTGCTACTACATCGTCGCTATACTTCCTCTCGAGAGTATTAATCCGTGTAACCTACATGCGAGCCCGGTTTTGCGAGACCGGTGAAAAGGACGACGATAAAAGCAGTCTGTGTGTGCGCATGCAAGAGTCAGCGGACGACGCGACGCGACGTGCCGCGCGCGTGTCGTAAAATATGATGGCCATCTCGCCCGTGATTCCTCTGCTTATCCCGAGCAAAATCCAGGGTGCCGCGATGCGTTGCGATACCCTGATTGTTTCATTCCGAGACGCACCTTTATCCCGAATAATCTGCGTCGACGACAAGCTTAAGAATGCCCTCCGCTGCGAGACTAATTGATACTACCCCCATTTACGTTTTTTTTGGTTGGAACGTTGCACTGTGCTCAATTTGCTGAAAAACGCGGACGAAATTAATATCATAGTTTCCTTTCGTTACATTCTATTATTATTTAATTAATATTTCGGATGTTAGTGCAACAGGCGCCACCAAAAATTGGTGTACCATTATTCAAAATATTGGTTACATTATTGAATATGTTGGTATCTAACCAATTAACATGTTAATATTGTGTGAGCCATGTCATCTGACAGTGTGAAAAGTACAACGTATAAAGGCGCAAACTTCTGGATTCTTTACGTAAAATGGGCTATCAACTACCCTTAAGTATCGATATATTCATAGCGGAACCTAATATTAAGGCTTGTATTTATATCCATCACTACTTCAAAGGTTGTAAGTTATCCATTTGAATCTCACCTGTAACATTGTAACACCAAATTGTGATACTAATTGTAATACTAAATTGTAAAGCGAAATGGACCCATTTAAGAGTCTAAAGAGCTCCAATAAAAAGAAAATATTGTGTGAGGTATTATATCAATTTCATATCGATAAAATGAAAAAAATCATATAGAGTTAAGTTATTCGAGGTCCGAAGAAATGTTTAATTTTCAAGTTAAAATAGCTCCGACTGCAAAGGGTTAAATGATTTGCCGGTAAAACATTGAAAAAAGAAATTGTTTGATCCATATATAAATAATATTAGCTGGATATACCATGAGCTGAAAACATTTTATTATTTCATTTTGTCGGGAGTATAGACTGGAACAGATCAATGCTCGAATGTTTGCCCGCGGGTTTTCTTAATTGCTTCGTGACAGTTGTGTGCATCCAGTTTTTCGCGACTGTCACCTGCAGACGCACGCGAGCACATCCTTCAGATACTCGATAGTGTTCCAAACATGGTTTGTGTTGACTATCCGGCAGCTGTTTTGGTTGCTACTGGATGAATAACAGACTGGAGCCTGTACAGCGAACTCTGATTACAAGCAGCTATGTCGATCGGTTGTTACGTAACCGGCGGAGTCGAGGTGGAATTGACTTTCATTAAAAAGCATGGGTGGTATCTATTTTCGTCCGCGTATCAAAATAACCTATTATGAAATTTAAATTGCCAGCAACTTCTCATTTGCCGCTTGATAATTTAGTTTCCCTGCTATTTTCAACTATGAATCAGCAGATATGTTCGTCCATGAAAATATTCATCCCCCCGTCATTAGCAACATTTAACGAGTGGAACATTTCGCTTGAAATGAGGTTATTTAAATCTGACGCGTATAGCAAGATCAGGGGGTTCGTGATTGTGTTAATAAAATTGGAAACTGATTGAGCGCTGCATACCATATTTAGATTAGTTCAACTAGATTAATATTCGCTACCCGTAGCGCTCATAAAATTATTTCAGGGAATGTTTTAAAACTTATTATTTTTACATTTGGCTGAACTTCATCTCAGGAAACCAAAAACTTATAACTTTTTTTAATGCGATCCTGTAGATTTTGACGTGTAAATGCTGAAAATCCAAATTTTAATGTTAGGAATTCTCTAGTTCGATAGTCAAGCGTTTTGGAGAGGTAAACGCGCCGCCATTGTTTCATTCGTATTTATATATGTATATTAGTATATTTTATTTGCACTCTCATATTTCAAACTGAAATTATAGCTGACTCCTAGACGCGCGCGAATACAATTTTACAGTATCTGAAACAGAAAGTGGGTGAATTCTCTCTCAAAGATCGTATAAAGTTTAATATCCTACGCTTGGATACTGTATTGATTTACCGATGCAGCACATCCATATTTTATTGACATAATCCCGGGACTTCTCCTTCAATGCGAATACCTTATTCTACGAAACACTTCAGCATACACATTTTATGTACTAGCGGCATGAGCTTCCGCATACATTTTGCATTATAATTATTCACTTCTACAATTATCTTATACTACCAATATTGATTAAATTAACTGTACGTACAAAAAATGTGGGAAACCAAAATATTTCATGAAATATTTGAAAAACTCGAATCTTTTCTATAAAATATTTTATCCAATGGCGATTGTATAGTTGCCAGCCAGCTATCATTGATTTTTCGGTACATCGTATCGTTTTTGCTCGTCTTTTATTAAGCTCGTGCTGCCATCGAGATTCGAAGCGTTACCCATTTCAAAGGGTAAATTGAAGACCATTATACATTTATCAAACATTTGCCCTAACATATATCTTACTTGTAGCGTAAGAAATATTTTCAGTCCAGTGACACAGACTCGGTACGTTTCTGCAGGAATTTACAAACCGCGGTAACGACCGCATTGTCGCTGCGAACAATAAAAACGTAGGAAAAGAATGGGAAATAACAGCAAAGATTCCATTCAACGAAAGCTTGCGCGAACAGTGTTGATTATTCTCGTAACCCAGCTCTCGAGATTCCATCCATTTGATGAAAGGGCCCGCAGCGAAGTATTAAAACCCGCTGCCATAACCAATCAGGTACTCGGCTTTGAAAGAGCAACGCAGTCTTTCACCCCTCATCCTACAAATTAAGGGTTAACCACCGAGAGCGGGGAGTGCAACGTATCGCCGTGCATAACGAGTAGACGCGTCGCGAGGCCATTAAAACCGTTTCCTTCGTTTTAACGAACCCTCGTAACTTCATATTTCTGTTCTAAACTGTTTAAAGAGGGGCCGTTTCCATCGGTATCGCTGCGATTCGCCTTTGTTGCCAAATATCGTATTATTACCGATGAAACCCGATTATACCTCTTTTCTTCATCCTTTACTTTTTTATCGCGGTACTCTATTGACTGTTTCGCAGGGATCATGAATTTATAACTGTCCGCTGAGCCGCTCCGGCAACCCCCTTTAATAAGTCACGAACGCATTTCTAGTTTCTGGTTGAATATCTCGTGTCAGAAGCATCGAAAATAAAAATATACAGCAACGGACCGTAGGAAATCACCGGCTCGTCATACTCCACTGTTCTATAGAAAGGATTTCTCATACATAATCATTCATCTTTCTTTTTAAGGATCAGGATAAAAGAATGTTCTTTTCAAAATTACTTACTACTCTACAATCAGAACTACTGTGATTAATAGATTGAAAATAATATAATAGCAGCATTAAATTCGTCTAATGTTTTTGCACAGTCTAGTGATTAATTATAGCTGGTTTTATTATTTTGATATTTCTTCCTGTCGTATCACAGCGTGATGTGTTCTCTTCCCCTTCTGTAGAAATCATATGATACCATCTTTTCCCAAATTATTATTATCTTTAACGTATTCAAAAATGTGTATTTTTAAAAATATCGACATTTTCCCTAAATTTTCAAATTTTAGGTTCTTTGCACAGTCTGAAGGCATCATCGCAAAACTTTAGGATTTTGATCCTGCCATTAGGGCGTCGTACCACAACTTTTCCCGTGTGAGAAGTGTTCGGTTTAATATGCCCAAAAAGTGTTTAAAATTGTCCACGTTTAAATTGTGATGATTTCAACAAAAAAATAATACATACAACAATTGAATGTAAAAATCGCAGGCTGCAGAAGCTGTTCAGTCAACGATTTGCGACGCGCTCTTCCCGTACCATCGCAGCAGTCATGACTCGCGGAAATCTAAATGACAGACCATTTACGGATCGATCTGCTCGGTGGAATATCACGATCGCTCTCGAAGACAGGACGAAAATGAACGGCGCCCATCGAACAGAAAAATGAATCTCGTAACTCTGCACGGCTTTTTTTGCCTTCACGATCCGCGACCGCCTATTCCGAATATCGCGAAGAGTGGATCCGACCGATTGGGCAAAAAAAAAACCGATACGTTTCCATCGTTCAAGCGTGTGCGGCGAGAGGCCGGGGCGCGCACAGTGGCGTGCAAAATGGATTTGAAATTGAATTGCGGCGCGCGATTATTAAGTGCTGGTACACGCCTTTAATTACGCGTCTTTCCCGGTGCCACGCCGCCACCGCGCCGCTGCTCGCTTTTACCTCATTCGCCCGGGGAATCAAAGGAATCATCGTGGCCCGCTCTGGCCGGTCGCTGTTCCCTGATTTTTCGGAAAAAGGCGCCCGCTGATCGAGTGCTCGCAAATTAAATCCGTAATGTCCCCGGGGTGCCAATGTCGGCCATCTCCGAAGTCCGTTTCTACGTTTCCGCAAACGTTGATTACGCGCCGGTCGGCCAGCCAGTGGAATTTAATTCGGTTTATGGATTCGATGAATCAATTTCATTAACGCGCGAATTACGGGGATGCAGCGGCATGTCGTGCTCGGTTAATAACCAATAATTACGTTTCTGCGTATAAACGGCGAGCAAACTGCGGTTCAGGGACGCGTCTGCCTCGGGAGCCGAACGTATGTAACAGAAATGGCCGAACAATACGATCGAAGATTTAACTGTCTGTTGCCGCGCGTTTTTATTCGGGCTCGTAAACACGGAGGCCGTATAGGCGGACGTCGCGATATATCGTCAGATTATACAGTTTTTCCGATCCTATCGCCGCTAATGCCTTTTAAATAATCCCGATGATCTCTGTTCACGCGATATATCCTCCGTTAATAGAGTCATCGATCCTCGGATGACATATTCGAGTCGGAGAGGGTCCCGCGCCGAGATAACTGATCGACCGTTCCTTTTTTCCGTCCCTTTGCCTCGATACTTTCCGGAAGGATTACCCCGTTCAGGGATCGAGAGAGCGAACGAAAGAGAGGCAGAGAGACAAGGAAATCATGCCGCCGCGCCGCGCCGTCCGAATTTCACGATCGACAGTTTTCATGGCGCAGCGAGCAAACAATTTTCAGCGGGGACGGGTGGGAAAATGCTCGCGTCGGCTGTTCGCGGCCGCGTAGCTCGTTTATTCATGAACTGTTTACGGCGCGGATTAACTCGCATTATTTCGCACGGTGCGAGGTTGGAGAGGGCGGGAGGGGAGGAGACAGGGAGATGAGTTACGCGCGTGTTCCGCCGACGAGTTGCTCGGAAAAATGCAAATAAAGGGGAGGAATGGAAAATCTTTACGACGCGGCGCAAGATTTACGGGGAAGTTTTTCGGCGAATAAAAGTTTCCCAGTAAATCCACATCTGGCAGCGGTACCGATCGCAGTGACGGCTGAATCGCGCCGCCCGATCCCTCCGCCCCGCAGTTAAGGCGAATTTCCGCGGAAATTTTTCGCCGAAAAACACCTACAGCGTTGATTTACCACCAGCTTTCGCCCGGTCATCCGCCGCGCCGCGCGCCGCTCGGTTCCGGTTCTACGCTCTGCTCCGCATTGCTTCGCTCCGCTCGAACCTCGTCTCGTTCACGCGCGGAATTTCATTTCTACGGCGACGAGCCCGTAACGCCACGCTGGAAAAACCTACCGCCCGGCGCGGAACACAAGCAGGAAAGTTTTCGGCGCTAACCTATTTCTCGGGTCACGGGAGAAATGGGCTGCTCCGCACGCGATGCATCCCCCTCGCAATTAACCAGGGGTCGCTTCTTCAACCGCATCTTCGCATCCCCTGGAATATACATACGGTAGAGGACCAAAGTATTCGTACGCTCTTTAAAACAGAATAATTTTTTTATAATTGCACCAAACGACCTGATATTTTGTAAACAATTAGACTTCATCAATCGTCGATTATTCAATGATTAGCCTTTTTAATCGTACACATTAATCAATCAATCTTGGTTAAAATTTTAATCGATTAATGCCCAACTCTGATTGAAATAATTAAAAGAGTTTTTGATTTTCAATAATGATCCGCAGTCAACCGGCAGCTTTCCAAACTGCATTTTCTCTGAAAGCGAAACGTCACATGAAAAAATGTTTTTCCCAAAATAATTAACTGTACCTATTGCAGCAGACATCCTGCGGGCATCGCCCGGTGCAGCCCGGTAATTCGAGGATCATTTTCCCTGTTTTTGCGCGGCGACATTTTTTACGGTGCGATGGCTCTTAAATATTGCAATAACGAGGGGCTGCGCGCGGCGCAGTCAAGAAAAAGAGAGAACGTGCGCGCGCGTCGTTCGGTTCAAAGCATGGAAGGTTCTTTTGTCCGGCGGCGCAGCGCGGCGCGGCGGTCGGAGCATTCTAATCCTTCCCGGAGGATCCGAAGGATCGAGAGTCCTGCCGTTGCGTCACACGTCGTTCACGAGATCGAACCGACCGCATGACCGTCCATCCCTTCCACGGAAACCGTTCCCCGAAGTCCGTAAATGCAACTCGCCGCCCGCGTTCTCAACCGAAGAGAACCCCTGCGAATGACGTCATCCGGCGCATGATTGGCCGAACTAGCGGTCACGTGACCACTCGCTTGCCCAGTGTCTGGGGGGTTGTAGAGAGTGACTAAGGGTGAGAGAGTGGAGAAGCACGAGGGAGAGATCGTGGGATGTAAAGTACAGGGAAGAGAGAGAAAGAGAACGAAAGGGAGAGAGCGAGACGGGGCGAAAGGGAAGCGAGTCAGGTGGAAAAAAAGGTGGAGAGACTACTCTCTCGGTTCTCTCCGGTGCAGGAACAACGGAGACGGTGGAGAAAGAAAATGAACGAGATAGAAAGAGTTGAAAAGAAAAGAGAGGGTTGAAGAAGCGTGGTCTGGTGGGGGATGATATCCGTCGCGAGAAAAGAGCGAGAGGAAAACATATAGATGTATGGATATAGAGGTTGACGGGTAGAGCGCGTGGTGGGGCGAAGCGTGGGGGATGAAAGGGGGTGAAAGAGAATAGGTGGAAGGGGGTTGTAACTGGTGGGGGTAGCCGCGAGTCTCGCCAGTCACTGCGACGACCGCGACGCCCCAACGTCTCGGGGTGCCATTTGTCCGCTACTGACCTCAACAATCGTCGTAATTCTCTCTGTACACGCCGACGCTATCAATCTCGACGCACGAGCCGAGGAAAGTCCTCTCCGTTTCGAGTGCGTCTCTCGTCAAGTAAAAATGATCCGCTCGGGATCGCTGTAGGCGCGCGCGTACGGGAAGTGCCGAGTTATTAAAGGCTAAAGCTTGCTCTCCACACGCCGGATTGACGTCTCCTCGTCGGCCGAACGGATGCTCGCGGAGATGTGTTAGAAAGCGCCGTCGAGTCCGCTTTTTTTTTCATTTATTTGCCCGGTCCCGAGCCGAACCGAACCGAACTTAACTGAAGCAAGTCCCGTCGTCAGTCTTCTTCTCACGAGGAGTCCGTGACGCCGCGCGAACAATGAGCTAACCTCGTGAGAGGGCGGAGAGAACAAATCGTTCGCGTACACGCCGAGTTTCGCTTCGGAAACCAGTGGAGACTATTCGAGACAATTTTAGTTGTTGTGTAGAAACGACCACGATGGTTCTCCACGGAGTGAATCGTAAGTTATGTGTCTCCTGTCGCCCTCCCAGCGAGCCTACTCCGTGACTGCTCCCGACCATCTGTTCGCGTTCGCAAGCGTACGATTATTATTATACACAACGCCCGGAACGTTCTCCACGGAGAGCTAGTGTGATGTTAGCAGTCATCGAGTACGCTTCTTGTTCCTTCCTTCCACCCGTTTATGTACTCACGAACGATTAGTAACGTGTAGAGTCCCAACCAATTAGCTAGCGCCCATTAAAAAGCAATTCTGTCACTGCTGTATGTGCATCGTGCGACCATCCACAACTAGACCAGCTACACACAGTCATGTTTCGTTTTTTCCCCCACGAACACGATCGCAACTCGCAATTCTTCGACGCTCATCGATCCGATAATTATCCTGCCATATACTCTGTCCTGTCGTCGCGCTAATAGCTCTCTAGTTTCCACGAATTCGATCGTTCCGACGCTTCGGGGACTCTACCAGGTCCTCTTTGCCACATATTTCTGCATGTGTGCCGACCCTGACCAGCTCGTGGACCAACTCGCACGAAAAACAGACGAGTTTCGTCGCGCGACTGAGGAAGGCCCGAGGCACACCTTATTATTCATCGCTCACAGCTGGTCATGCGAGATCGGGACGTGTCACCCGATTAGATACGGCACTGACCAATGGCGAAAACGGCGAAATCACGACCTGTTAGATCCGTATCGCGTACGTGGCTCGAGGATTCCGTTAAAAATGCATGCTCGGCATGACCTCCGACCAGTGGCGTGTTTATACAGGGTGTCCCATAACTGTTAACACCGAAGTTAATTCCATATGAAACAATAGAATAAAGCTTGCTATTAGGTATGCTCATCGACGAGGAATGCCTATTGAAAACGCGCACCGTCATTCCACAAAGGTCAGCTGAAACCGCTGAATAAAAATTGTTTCGTTAAAACTCCACTGAAATTTGCTTTGGAAATTTCATTTTTGGAGTCCGGCCGAACTCGAATTTTTTCAGGTTCCTAACAAAAGTTTGCTCCGCATTTTTGACTTTGATTCGGGACATGTGCTCGGCGAATATTCAGCCGCGATATTCTCTCGAGAATAATGTTCCGAAAAATTTGTGGTCTGCGGTTTCGCGTCGGTTTTTCGCATACAATCATTGACTCGCAGTCGAACCACCAGCACACCCTATGTATCTTCATGGTAAGAATATATTTCAGGCGGGATCGTAGGAATTCCTCTTCTCCGACTCGCGTCCGGTTCGTTGGATTTCAAAGACAACGTTAAAAATACTCGACAGGCTTCCCCGGCCAGCGATCGATTAACGGGTAACTTCTACTAAGAATTTACGTGCCGTCGTTGAACCTGTCCAGCACGCGATCCTACAGCCGTTCGTTTCTTTTTCACGACTCCTTCACTTTTTCTATCGTTCTCCCGGACGATGTGCAGTTCCTACAGGCTCCTTCACTAAGGCTATTGTATTCTAACAATTCCCGATTATTTAGCGAATCTACGCTGTGCGAGTAATTGGAGAATCAATACCTGCATGAATACAAACACTTTACCTATGTCTTGCTGTCCTGTATTGTTACTTGTTAATCAAATTTCTACAGCCGGACAATTTCGTTAATCCAGTGGCCCATAATTAGGGAATTTTCTTCGTCTATAACGATTTTCCAACTTCATAAAAAACGCCAGGAGAATGCCATGAAAATTTCCCTGCGTGCCAACAATTTCTACAAAATATCTCGTCTTATTATAAAAATTAAAATAATAGAACAGTAGTATAGCAGCATGTGTATTGCATTATTCTGAATCTTGTGTAGCATTCCTCAGTAGTAGTTTAATCCTTTGCAGTCGGAGCTATTTTAACTTGAAAATTAATTTTCCATTTTATTGATATGTGAAATTGATTATTAACACCTCATGTAATACTGAAATGTGTAGTAATTGATTAGATACCAACATATTTAATAACGTAAACGATATTGTGAATAATGGTATAGCTATTTTTAGGAGCGACTCTGAGTCACCGCTCGACTGCTAAGGGTGAATAGTAGTTGAAACATTTTCCCCTGAAAACACTAAATGTTTAGCTACCAATTCACGAAGTACGGAAACTTTTGCGATTCACTGTAGATTTTCAATCGAGGGCAGTTACTCGCGGTGGTAAGGCGACCGCCCACCGCATTTGTGCGAGAGTGAACTGCACCCACGACATGGAAAGGGGTGCTTAGCAGGCCCATTGACCACCATGTCGCGTCTGAAGGTTTATGACACGTGAACCGCTGCTGAGCTGAGAGCCAGATCGCTAGAAGTGCACGTGTTCACTAACGCCGGTAATAAATTAACCCTTAATTGCCGGAATGGAGCCTGACTTACTCTACCCCGACAGTCGGACGTAATAGTAAAAATCATGGCTTTGAATGCATTGCATCGATTATATTAATCTTTCGGGAACGACCAACATTGTATCATGTGGCTTTAAATAACAAAGTTTGTATAATTCGTTTGATTATCTTTAAATAAATTGTGGGATTGTGGACGTCGCAGAACTGGTCGTGTATTATGATTAGGCTTGCGGATTTTGTGCATTTATGACGAAAATGAGTAGATGCAATTTTAAGCAGTGGACAGATTAAATAAATTTAAGAGCAGCATTATATTAAGAATGTTATTAAAGCATGAACAAAATTTGTATTCAGCTCTTGTACGTTGCAGTTGATGTAAACCATTTTTATTTTGCATAAAGATCCACAGTCTAATTATGAATTGTTGAAGATATACAAAGTGCCCAGTATTGAGGGTACAACCGTAGAAGACACCTTTCGAAATTTTAGATAAAAATTGTTAAAGGGAAATTATTCAATAAATCTATTTCTTCGAATATACAGGATGATCGGTAACTAATGGTACAACCGTAAAAGAATCCCTTCAAAATATTAGATAAAAGTTGATTGAGACTGCAAAGATGTGTTAAAGGGGAATTATTCAATAAATCTACTTCTTCGAATATACAGGATGATCTAGTGGATGGTAACTAGTAACCGTAAAAGACACCTTTCAAAATCTATTTCTTCGAATATACAACCAAATGAACAGGGGTATACAGTGTACAACCGAACAGGGGGTGATTATACATGGAAAGATAAGTCAGCAGCAGAGATAGTGTTAAAGGTTAGGCCGCGGTTAAAAATCCGTGATCACCGACAGGGTTGGTCCTGCGAGCATATGGAAAAACGAATTTCCTCGACCTGCAAAACCAGCGTGCATTGAATCGGCGATGCAGAGGGTTGCATCGAGCCGAGCCGAGCGGAGCGGAGCCGCGCCGCGACGCATTAGCTAATTGTCGCGTCGATATCGAGTCGATTCGCTCGTCACTTCCGACCCTTTGGTGTCGTGCTCCCCTCCGGCGTCGGGCTCTCGCTCGAAATTTTTCACCATAGTAATTCGACGCGACACGTATCGATATTGCAGTTAGTTGCAGTTCCGTGCAATCGCGATAGTATTCAGTATACCGGTCGGAACTGGCGATGGAAGTATTGTGCGGCGAACGGTGCGAATCTGACCGACCAAAACAATTGTCTTTTTATTTCCATCATTGGCTCGTGCGCGATTCGCACGAAAAAAAATCAGGGAATTGATTCGGAGAGGAATCTCTCTGTGAATATTTCGACCGGAAACATAACGAGCTCATCAGCTACTTATTGCCGGCACATCCAATCCGTTTATCATTTCCGTCCGCCGTAGGACTCTACGGAGCGATTCCGTGACCGGAAATTGGCGCAAGTAAATTTGCCTCGGTGGATATCGAGTAATTGGCGCTTCTGTATAGAGTCCGACCACTTAGCTATCGGAAATTCAATTACCAAAGCAGTCAATACGCATACGTACGGCCATTGTCGGCGAAATCGTTAAAAGAACCGAACAATGTTTACCGAGCTGGGTAGACGTTCTCGCGGAGAGAATCCATTTACGGTCGCGTGCGTACCAAATTGTGTTCCATCCGAAACGCAGCCGTGTAACGTGACTGCTGGATTATCTTGGTCCCCGGGCAAGACCGCGCGTTACGAAATAATGCAATCTATAGGGTAAAAGGTTTCGCAACTCGCGTATTGTAACAAGGTTACCTCTCTCGTGCAGCCTCTTGTTTTAGATGGTATTCTAGTTTAGACCGTAGAATTCTATTAGCTTGACATTTTTTCACCGTGAAAATACAGTTTTGATTATCCGACCTTCGAGTACGTTTTTTATGATTTTTCAACACTTTATTTACCGACAATTTTTTAACAGTTCTTTTGAAATCGATTGTCGATAGAGAAGCATTTTCCAATGAACCGCCAAAGGCGACAGCAATTTCGTCCACAATCCAGCAAATAATGTGGATGTAAATATTAGGTTGGCAACTAAGTTCGCGACCTCCACATTTTCTCAAACAAAGTCATTTATATATATTTTTTAAACACGAGTATTTTATATCACATTGATCGCAAAATTCAGAGCTTTCCAATGATATACAGTTCAGAAGGAATGGTCACTGAATGAGGTTATAATGATGCAACAAAAGAATTACGAAACAGAAGGTCGCGAATTTAGTTGCCAACCTAATACGTATGATACAAATGTTCAAACAGATGAAAATTGAAGATCGCGTTCATAAAATCACTCCTACACGGCGAAGAACGGAGTTCGTTCGAAACGAAACGTATTCCGGTTATTTATCGTAAATTTGATCAGCCGGAGTCGAGTCACGTTGCCTCGATTGGCCTCTTGGTTAAAAAGCTCCCGGAAAGAGCGACTGTCTTGAAAAGCTATCCCGGGTCCTCCTTATAAAACACAATTACGAGTCTCATCCAAGTTTCGACGCACTTAATTACTTGAAAGTTAGGATGGGTACCCTGTTTCTGCTCCGCGTAGCTCCTCACGTTCCCCCCATCCTCCGTGACGTCGCCGTTCTGTCGTTGGGTTGGGGCTTTTCAGTCGCGACACAGACTATAATAATGAGGCACGGTGACGTACGCTCGCATGAACTACGCCTATCAACGGGGAGAGACGACAGGGCACCGAAAATGCTGTCGAGAAGCCTGCGCGAAGAGACGAACAGAGAGAGCGTGAGCGAGAGACCGAGTCACCGGGTATTAATAATATTTGCGAAAGTTTCAGACCCTCGGAACGTGTCGTTAAGAATATTCACGGCAACGACCGGCACGGTAATTAGCTCCGAGCCCCGGGGAGAAGCTGCGAAAAGTCTCGTTACAAGCTTTGCCCGTTTATCCGCTTTCCAATTTCCGGGGATGAACGTTAATTCCAGCAGCCAGGCCGAAGATTTATCCCTCACGCGCGGCCGACGCCGAGCCGCGCCGAAACGATTCGATAGGCGCGCGACGCGGCGCGTTTCGCACGGTTACACGGTCGGCCATTGTTTTTCCGCAAATATCATTAATCCTGCGAGCCCAGGAAACCCGACATCTAAATCTCCCGCTGAACCAACATCGTCGAAACCGAGACTTTGCGGTTCGGTTGGCGGCGGCGCGGCGCGCGCGAATTGCAAACCTCTCGGCGTCGACCACCGACCCGAAATTTCTCATCGGCCAGGAGCAGATATGAGAGGGCCGGTAGCCTCGAGCACAATCCCTTTACCTGTCCCGTGTACGACCACCTCTCCTCTTCTCATCCTTATTCCCGACTCGTCAAGAACGTCTTCCTCGGGTACGACCTTCGGAGCCGCCGACCCTAAATTTTCCACGGTTCCCGTAAATCGTCTGACGTGGAGAGCCCCGAGCCATCTAAAATACGGGCACGGGCGTGCATGCATCAGGCACGATGTAGCGCCTCGACGGTTTGTTCTATGCGTCGCGTCGCTAGAGCGCATGCAGCCTGCATTCCTTAATGGGAGCCGTACAGGGTCCTCGAGATGCATTCGCGATGAGCTGATGCGATACCGCGAGCGAGCGGCCCGCGACGAGTTATCGATCCCGCCCCTCGGTTGTCTTGGAGAAGTTGATGGTTGGTCGATCCCCCACGCCACGCGAGTTTAATTGTTATCGAATCGCGCTCGACGCGTTGCGGATTTTCACGCGTGCACCTGTTCACGAAAGTATTCGAACGCCCTTTAAATACAACAGACTTCTTTAAAATTATACCGAACCACCTGACTGTTTAAAACATTTTTAGTCGAGTCCGCAATGATATTTAAAATATTTGTTTCGGAGACCTTCGTTAGTTACACACAATGTGTGTTAATAGTATAGTACAGAATACTATAAAATAGCAAATCTGAATAGCATAACATTCCGTGAAATGCATTGCATAATCCAGGCAAGAGAATCTGACATTACCAAAGTAGCCGTTGCATTAACCTCTGAAATTCGGTAAACCTACACGTATTTCCAAGTCAGCGAATGTACGTCAAGTAGTCGACAGAGCACGAAAAGAGAGAGAGAGAGAGAGAGCGAGAGTAAGTGCTTCCATTCGGAACGCAGCGATTCTCCGAGCCCTAATAATAAGCTTCCATTATTGCGGCACAATTTAAGGATAATAGTCGGCTTTATTTACGTCTGACGTCAACGAAGGTTGGAGCCGTGTAACCCTCACCTTGTTCGCCCACGCAGAATCACGGGGGACCGAGATAAGCCGCCGGTATCGGATAAAGACATCCCCTTCATCCTGTCCGGGTGTGCGCGCATGGTCTTCCTTCCTTCCTTCCGACAAGGTGGCAATTCTCTGGAGCGAGAGTGCGCGGCCGCGTTTTCCCCTATCCGTGTTTTATCGCGCAATGAAAACCGGAATATAATTCGCGAGCGCAAACACGAGCCAGGTAGTATACAATATTGAATAAGTAGCCCCCTTGGCTTTTGCGGACTAGCTCTAGGGTATCAACGGCCGGAAAGTAGGGGGTTGCACCGGGGTGAGCTCGTAAAGGTGTAACGCGACAACGTTTCCGCTCCGATTAAGTGTAAACTTTCCTTTTTCCGCGAAAGCGAGTCGTTCGTCGTTTCCGCACGCGTAAAACGCAAAGAAAGTCTGCTCTTTTTGGTAGAATTGCTTGCGAACGTTACGACGCGGTGATTTCAGCGGTCGCTATCGGAGGTGTTCAGGATCGAAAGTCGCCCTTTATCGATATACACGCGTGGGAGTACAGGGGGATAAACCCAGAGGAGAGGTTAAAGAGCAAAGGGCCGACATATGCAGCCGGGATAAACAGGGGTTGATGCGGAACTGATATTGTGCATATTCCAGAAGAACATATGAAAGAAATAGTAATGGTAGTTGCACATGAAATGTCGGATTGTAAAATGCAAATCTTATTTCGGCAGTAGCTTCAGATAAAATTCTCCGAGCCTAATGTTTCCGAATCGAATCGTCGATGCTCCACGATCATCCAATTACCCGGAATCGTTGAATTCGTGCCGCGGCGGAGACGGTGGCGTTCATGTTTACAGGAGTTAACGATATTTGCGTTGATGCGAGTACGTCGGATGGATTAATCCGCATTAAATTCGGCTAAAACACGGGGATTACGTGGCGCGAATTCGAGCAACCGTCACGCATGATTGAACGGCTCTGCGGCGTATTGTGCACGTACCGGCACGGTTGGATCGCGCGTGTATGCAGGTTGCATCGCGTAACGCGAAACGAATGAGTTTCTTGAGATGCATCCGGTATGAGGGGGAGAGATCTGGTTTCCCTCCCGTCCCCAGTTACTTCGCCGCCTCGAACCAGGATTAATAATGCTCCCAATTTCACGAGATAAACCACGGTTGGATTCGGCCCGTCTATACAAAATCCGCCCTCATCCTACCGATACATAATGCGGAGGATCAACGCCGGACTAAATTTAGGCTGCGCAATCTTTCAAAGCGGCTTCGCTCGCGAAGTGGCTCTTCTCCTTCTTCTCTCTTCTGGGATCGAGAGAAGGAGAGAGATGGATAGAGAGTATCGTACATAGCGCCAGTAAAAATAGAGAGACGTGACACAGTTCCAGCGATCGGTCGAGAGACCGAGGAAAGATCGAAGCGCGAAGGAGAAGGGGATGGTTCCTCGAACGAGGTATACAGAGGAAGAGGTGCAGAAAGGATGAAACGACACCGTCGTATCGTGATATACGGGAAACGATACCTTGCCGAACGGCCGGCACACCCGCATTGGTATTTTCCATTTGCAATATCCGCCGAGGCAAACAAAAATCTAATACATATTTGCTCGCCGCGGCTGCGACCCGCATAACTGGCTACGGCCATGAAGGACAGAAATAGAAGGGCACTAGGGAGAGAAAGAGTGTCGTGTCGGGGCGAACGTGAGGAGGGGTTCGTTCTCCGCTTCTGGAACCACCAGTCGAACACGCAGCCCCGTACGAGCCAGCGCGACGACATTATCGGTTTCGCATCAACCCTAGTTTACTCCGGCTGCATGTGTCGGTCCTTTGCTTTTCACCCTCTCCTCGGGGCCCTTCTGTACCAACCATCCCACGTGTGCCGGGCCACGGCTGGCGAGCCTATACATCGATAAAAGACAGCTTTCGACCCTCAGCATCTTCGATGGCGACCGCTAAAATCACCGCGTCATAACGTTAACGAACCTTTCTATCAAAACGGCCAATTGTTCTTCGTGTGCTCTGGCAGTGCACACTTAAGTGGGAAATCCACACAGTAACGGGCCTGAAAACGTCAATAAATTTGAACATTTTTTCCGGTATAAAAAATATTTTAATAAAAGTAGTAGAATTTTATCGTGTTTACTTTGACATACTATAGTAACGATGAAAATTTGTATTTCACTATATTTGACGAACGAAGGAAATACTGTAAAAATATTCTGTACACATTCGGAAACGCATAAAAATATTCGCAGTCTAGTCATTCGCACGAAATAAACCGTGATGCAACGGCGAGCGTTGGCTTTATCAATATCCGCGAAGCTCCGGGCGCATATCGCGAACCATTTGTTACAAAAATAGGTAACATCTGCTCTTCAAATTGATCCTCGTTTTATTCAAACCGAGCCCTCGCAACGAGTTTCCGTTGAAGTGCTCATCTTTGTGTCAGGAGTCATCCGTCACTCGATCCATCAGAAAGCGGAATCTCCATCTCACTTCCGCGTCGCTTATTATTTCAGGGAACGGTGCAGTCTCCGCGCCCCCGGTTTCATCTTTCAAATTCTTCCGTTCTTTTTGCCTACCGGTATTTTTTAACGAACATTCCGAACACGTCTGAGAGGTGATTCAGTTGGCTTCTCGGTGAGCCGTCCCCGTAAATCCTGTCGGGCTCTCTGGAAAATTTTCCGACAAGCCGCGAGACCGTCGTAATATTTGACATAAAAGTGGCATAATTCTGTCGTTGCCGGCGCAACAGCCAGCCAGCCGGGACTCTCGACTCGGTCGGGAATTCGAAAAGGACGAGGCAAGGCTCGACGGACGATGTCGAGTGTCCCGGTTTGATGTTATTTTCAAATATGTCACGGATACAGGAGGATGTGAACACAGTCCTGGGCAGATTGCACGGATCCGCGCGGAAACGTAGTTCACAGAGGTCCCCGTTTCAACGAAGTTCTTCAATTAATGAGACAAATTGGCCAAATGAAAGAGCTTTGTCCGTAACGAGTGACGGCAAAGTTTGCGACGCTTTACTCGCTCGTTTCCGAGGAATTTGAGTTCGCAAGAGCTAAAGGAATCGTAAGGATTCCGGGCGAGGAGGCAGCTAACGCTCCTTCGCGTCAAAGGGTCGTCGATGCCAGCGCAGGATCATTACAAAGACTTGAGTTTTCAAATTAAAAGGAGACGAGCGTGACAGCGCAACGAACCAATCATCCGTGTTTTTCACCGAATCTCTTCCCGATCTTCTACGTTTCATTTGTTCACCCTTATTTTTCAACATGTATTTCTTATTTATTATGTATTCTTATATTTTCTAATATGTGTCTAGTATTATGATTTCGTCTTTTGCTGATAGCCATGGATTGTTTTAATTCTTCTCGATTTAACAGGTTTTCAATTATTGAAATAATAGAAATCATTTAGAGCACGTTAATACAGGAGTCGGACAAAGTCTAAATAAAATCAATCTTGTCATTTTTATAAGGGAACATGTAGCAGTTACTTTTAAGGTTCAGTAGGTTTAGTGTAAATATTAAAGTGAAAAGTGAAATGGTATGTTTGTTTTAAAATCAGTATGAAATGGTTAAGTTGTTACGTGTTCATGATGGAAAGTCAGAAAAAATGAAGTTCAGCATCAGGAATGTATGATGTCTCCGCGACGTAATTTTAAGACAAGGGGTTAAGCAGATTTTCGGGTAGAAGAGGGTCGAAGAGGAAAAAATTGGAGATTTTTAGCCAGTCGAACGGTAATACCCGCTTAATAGACTCGAGCCGAGGAGGCGAACAAAAGCCGAGAACCCGACGGAGGCGATGTAGACCAGGCCTCGGCTATTCATGCATAATACATGCCACGCGCAGCAATATGTCGCCCTCCGCCTGACTCCCTTGTTTTATGAATCCTTCTTGTCCCTTCAGACCGGCTATCTTGACTAGCTCGGAGCCCCGCCGCAGTTTTTCAGCGCCCGGAGCTAGGGAACGAGATACGCGCCGTCCCCGTTCTTCCCAGGAGCACGATACTCTAGGTCCACTAACCCGAAACACTCGTTTCCTCCTTCAGAATTATTTTCAATGGCTTACTGGATTGTCCTCGTCGTTTAAAAGCTGAGGCTGGAGTAGTAATCTCGGTGCACGCGAAGGGAGAGATCCCGAGAAATGCTAATCCTCCCGTTGCGTCGCGTCGCGTCGGTCGGAGAACAATTCGCTGAGGGCGCGGGTGGAGTAGAAACCGAGTTGCCAGCCGAACAAGTGGAACCACACAGGGAGCTACAATTGCCGCGTCGCGTTCCCTGCGTAGCGTCGAAGAAATGGCCAGGAAAATTTCGAACGCGAAAAGGAGGAACAACAAACTCGGCGGACCGCGAGCGGATTTCTTGCCACCCGTATCTTCGGGTCCGTTTGCGCTCTCTGACCCGGCCTTCCCAGGCTGGTTTCTAGCCGGAGAAAATTTACGGCAAATTGTTTTAACCGTTGGCGTGGCAGCACCTGGTGCACGAAATATACCCGGGGAACGACGAGGTCGAAGGAAGCAGGCGTGGTCGCTGTAGCAGATTTTGCGAAGGCGCGCGCGGAGTCTCGTGTCTCCTTTTTTGCACCCTCCGCTGTGGAGAAGACTGTGCCCGGGACAGGTTTCCTTTATTAGGCGACATACACCTGCTATTTTCCATCCATTAAATTTCGTTATGGCCGATACACGCAGCGGGTACCCGGGAACCCAATTAAAAAGAGAGAGAATAATCCCATTAAGGGGTCCCGCAGAATTATGATCGGCCGCGAAGCCTGCGGACGAACCCTGTCCCACACAGTCCGAGAGAGTCTTCCGAGGACGGAAAATCCCGTGGAGAAATGAAGAAAAACCCGGCGGTTCGCGCCGGGGACAAATATTTTCTATCTTGTCGGAGAAGAAAGGACCGTACGTTTCGCCACTTTATTACGAGGCTTACGCCGGTGTTCCCTGCCTATTAACTTCGGTGGCAGCGAGACGTGGGAGGGGATGAAAAGACGAAAGAGAGCCTGCATCCGGCCTCAACTTTACTCTAGCACCGCGCGTCTTGAGACCGTGAGCGCCAAGAGTAGTTGTAATAAAAATGGAAAAATAGGAGTTTACCTGGGAACAGTGTGCGAAAGAAACAAGAGGGCGTTATTTTGCAATTTCGCTCATCGGCGGCGATGGGGAACAACGAGAGGGCGCGTTGTTAAGCGATATCGCCGCTTCGGACGAATAATAATTTGTAATTCGCGAAACATTCGAGGAATAAGCGACGCGCGCGCGAACATTTGCAATTCTATGGCGGTGTGGCTTCGAACAAGAGCGAGAGAGCGAAGTGGGACGGGAAGCCGGGGGATGGACAACGAACAGCTTCGAAACTCGTCTTCCGCAACCCGGTATTTTTAATTACGTTGAAACGCGCTTTAAACGCGGCCCGCTCGAGTTTACAACGCGGCCGCTTATTATTTCCGGAACGAACGCGAAACTTCATCGTCGACGGGGCCGGTGCGGCGCGGCGGCCGGCGAACCGTTCGCGCGTTCGCTCTGCGGTATTGTGAGCGGCGCCCGCGTCGGCTAGAGCATCGCGCGTTTCAATTATTAAGACAAAAAGGAAGATTCCTCGAGAGACTGCGGAATGTAAAGCTCTGCCACTGGCACGCCGAACGGAGAAAATTGAAACGCTCCGAGGTCCACAGATGACAAAGATTCTCGAAGAAATTGGAGCAGAAAGTGACGGCCGAGATTAAGGTGCGGGCGGAGGGCGATGTTTGGCCTGGAACCTACCCGGGAAAAACTGTTGCCCCCGCGCCTTCCGCTTGCCCCTCGCCGAAACCTACCACTCGCACTCTGCCAAATATTAGGTCATCCCATAAGTAATGGCATTTTTTGAAGAATTTATTTCTTTATACAGGTCGCATCAACAACTACGTCGTTAGCGACCACAAGAATTTATATATACGAATACAAAGCCGAATCCTTATACATAGACATCGTTATAAGTATATTATGAGGAAATCAGTTCGCAGTTGTTACTATCGTAATTACAGAGGTAAATATTTGTGGTTCTTAGAAATAGAATAACTTGGGTGATGTTCTTATCATTATTGAGGCATTCACTTAAATTGCTAGGGATAGCCTGGCGACGTCTTTGAAAAGAGAAGGGGGGACAGTGCAGAATAATGTTTTCATATTTTTAAGAGATTAAGCACGAGAACGTACGCTGACGTGTTTCCTGGTAAAAACTGGTAAAAATACATTTTTCATGTTATTGCTTGTCTTCGGAATGAAAGAATGAAACAATATTCATTAATTAAATTATAATAATACGTACTTCTCCCGCAGTGCCAAAGCGCCGCTCCTTAAACTAGAAATCTGCTGGAGACTAATTCGATTTTTCATAACGGCAGGGTTATTATTTGGACCATTGTGCGTAGCAAGCATAAACGACTGGGTCGTTACTGGGGGTGGTACGATACGCTCGGAATATTTCCAAGAATTCGCGCAACACTCTACGATACGCGGGAATTTATTCGGCCGACTAAACCGACATTAAAGGTTGATTTATAACACTTAAGAGGATAAGAAAACACGGGGAGACCGGGAGAGAGGCCGTGTACGACTACTAACAAGAATGAAAAATGGTTTCGCGAAACGGCGAGATGGCGGATTGGGCGAGGGGGTAGCTGTTCCATGGATGCAGTGAGGGAATGGGGTTGGTCCATTAGCCTCGTGGCACGTCGTGAACGGAACGCGTGTTTTCGGACGGCGTTCTACAAACTGTGTAATGAAAGCTTGGGACCGGAACCCTCGCGAACTCCGTTGGCCTCGTCGACGACAGGATTATGTAGGGAATGCAAGCCAGAGGACGATTATGCGGTCGGGTCATGAACGAGAGGGTAATCCTCCTCTGGAAAGACGTCCGAGTGTCGTATTTCGGGATACTCGGGCACGCATCTGCGAACCTATAGATAGATAGACCTCTCCGATAGATGTACGCTTTACATACAGTGACTCCCACTAATATTCGGACACTCTTAAACAGACGATAACTTTTTAAAATAAGATAACTTTCAAAAAATACGAAAATGAAAGGAAAAATGCTAAGTTGCCTGAATCCTTACCCATTCTGTTAGGTTCTGAGGAACATATCGTCGGTCTTGTGCAGTATATCAATGATACAAATATGTACAAAATATTGTAAAAAAATGTACCGTGTTGCTAATGACCTTTGATGTTGAAGCAACATTAAACAAATAAATAAAAAAATGAAAGAACTGCAGAGACGCTATAGCAATACGAATTAATAATAATGACGCCTTAACACTTAGTAATACAGACTACGATAAAATTTCTTGACGGAGGTTTCAAAAGCATCTCAAAGCAACGTTTCAAACGGACTACACGAGGATTGCACAGACACCTTGTACATCCGGTCGCGTGTAGACGCGTAGACGTACGTGTACATATTACCTCTAGAATTCGGTGGATTAGAGAGAGAAAATGGAAGCCCTAGTCGCAAGTCTGTCGAGACTGGTACCCTCCGTGGGTGCAGTCCGACCGCAGAATATTAATACGCTCTTGTGATGAGCGTCTCGGAGCCTCTTGGAAGTCGCTCAAGCTTTTTCCAGCCCTGAGCACTCGCGAGCCCCGCGTCGCGCCTCGCCGCGCCGGTCCATTCCTGAAATTTATGTATACGTCGTTCTCTGTGACGCAGTTAACGATAAAAGGAACGGCGGAATAACGATCTGGCAAGCGGTCCGGAATCTCGGATTCGCATTTCCTCCGGAATAAGGAGGGCGGAAAAGGGCTGACGCTGGTGAAAGCAGGACCTCCTCCGAAAAGGGAATTTCGAACGTTCTTGTCACGGTGTTGAAGCGTTTCAAAGTACTTGTGGAGCGCTCCAAGGTATCGGTATCGTGTTCAGTTATCTCGAACAGAAAGAAACTCGACGACGACGATCCTCCGCGTCTTCGCCGAGGAAAACCGGCGAGGAGCTGTACGCGTTTCCATGTATATGTAACACGGGCGTTTATTATCTTCTTCGAGGCGCTCGATTTCCTACCTACTCTTTTTTTCTCGCGTTCGCGCGATAAACGGCGTCGAAAGAAACGGGAACTTGGAATATGCAATAAAGTCTGGGTAAAACGGAAAAACGCCCCGTGACGGGAATGACATTCCGATAGGATTCTTCATCGTCGACGCCTACGTTCCCGTTTCTTCGGCTGTCGTCAGACTATTCCCTCGCCCCAGCCCTACGCGCGTATCCACTACTCTTCTCCCTCATCGAGTCCCGTTGTTCTTCCACGGCCTCGTTCCCGCAACGCGGACTCGTTCGCCACGCTTCTGTTCCTCTCGCTCGCTTTGCCTCTCCCTATTGTCTCCGTTCCCTCGTCGGTTTCACCCTCGCGTAGTCGACGCAACCCCATGCAAATGAAATTACCGCTCCACTTTTCCGAGCCGCTCGGAGATCATCGGCCTGGTTGCTCGTCGCCCGGTGTCGTCTCTCTTTCGTTTCGTCCCTGACGAGGAGAGCACGTCACGCACGTACCAGTATGCAGGCCTGCACGCGAATGAGATGGCGCGCGCAGTTTGCGCACCGGGTGTCTCGAAAGTAATCGTCGAACCGCGAACTTTCATGCAGTTATCGGAAAAATCTGTACAGCGCACAGCAGGCCAGAATAGCCAAAGTTGGATCAAATTCATGTCTCTGTTAATTATATATTGTCAATTATAAACAGAACGGATTTGGGGTTTTGGGGTTGTAGAAACTAATTCTTTTACTGCAGGATTTCTTTAAGAAAAAAATGCATTTTTTCAATTATTATTATAAGCTTGCAAGAAGCTTTTTTTACATATGTGTATTCGATATGTTGTGGGGAATCCCGTCCAGCATAGATGACCAAGACTTTTTCGACACCGCGTACACGCGCACATGCAGGAAACAGAAATGATACGCACGAGAAATTCGCGGAGATCGTCGACGAGCCGAGCACGACGAACTCACACAAACGGGTTAAAGCTTAACACATCAAATGGAAACACGTATTTGCTCTCCGCCTGTCGCGTACAAACAGCCACGCGTGAACGTGCCCGTAATACGCTCACGAACGATTTGCCGCGATCTCCATGCTATCTCTGTTGGTCCTCTTTGATTCTCTCTCTCGCTCGTATTCCTCGTTTTCTCTAACACTTTCTCTCTCTCTCTCTCTTCCATCTACGGTTCGATCTCTCTCTCTCTCTCTCTCTCTCTCTCTCTCTCTCTTCCATCTACGGTTCGAGCGCTCTGTCTCTCTCTCTCTTCATTGCTTCCGACTCGAACATCCTCGCAATCGGCGCAGCTTCCCGGTCGACCTTCGTTTCTCATCTGTCCTTCGAAAGCGTGAACTGATTAACCCTTGATGAAGGACGACCTGATGAAACACTGAAATCTGGGAATTACTGGGCTTTCTGATAAGACGACTGCGCCGCGTCAACCATGATCCCTCGCTCGGATGTCTGATTAGACTCCGGGGAGTTTAGGCTGGCATCATCTTCATTCTGAATGCGCTTGGACTAGGACTCGAAGTTCGCCCAATTAGAGGAGAAATATTTACATCGACTAGTGGTCGGCGATGCGAGGTCGTTACCACGGAAGTTCGGGCAACCGGAAGCTCAGAAAATTATGGAACTTTCTGTGTAGACTGACTGATCCATTATATAAACCTACTTTCTGCTAGTATCATGCTTGGTTTGAGATACTTGGGTACCTATGTAAATCATATCTCAATTAATGAACATATCATTTTGCTTCGCAGCATTAAAAAATTAATGAGCTTACAGGAGACTACGTGAATCTTCGAACAGTGCCATTAGCGCACATCGTTTAATCAGATTAAAATTGCACAGGGCAGCAGCGTCCCAACAGTCCATTCAAGCGTTAATAAAACATCATAACTGGGAAATCTGCTAATGGAACAAGCGGACAATAACAAACAGATTAACTCCTTGTACTGTAGCATCGAGCCAGGTTCGTGATAATCATTTCGAACAGTATAGTGTAATAAATAGACTGTGGATCTTGTGACAATACTTGAAATGCTAACTTTGTTTGGTAATCCTGTATCTGACAGTACCAAGACGCTCGTTTCCTAATTAAAACAGTCTCAACACGTTAATCCGGGGCTCGCGCGATATCTTAATAATCTCCGTTATCTGAACTAGGCATCCCAATTATAGCCGAGTCTGCTCAAAAAACAGTGGGACCGGGCCAATCCCTTTGTTGTCCGGTAATTACCATTGCGTTGTCAAAGAGACCAACCGGTTGGCAGCGGGAGATTCCAGTTAACGGCGGCGAAGGTATCCCGCGGGCTCCCCAGGGTCTCAGCAAAGTATCGCGTCGCGTTTCAGCGTTAATTCGAGACGGCCGGGATCGGGGCCATTGTTTCCTTTATCGTAGGTCGGGGAAGAAACGGGGATGATGGCGGGCGTCTGCTAACGTTCATTCTGTCCAGCCGGAATGGCGCAAGTTGCCTCAAGGGTCGCCGTCTCTATTAAAACCGGACAGTCCTGCGGACCTTGTCAGCAGATCAAAACGCGGATATCGAGCCTCGAATGGGGCCGGACCGACCGACTCTCTTTACGATTACGATGTAGCGCCAAATTGTGCGAATAAGGTTGCTCTTCCACCGATCTTGAAACTTTCTGCCGAGGGACATTATCGCAATACGCTCGTCGTCTTTGACGCACAGTGCTCAATTTCTCGAAAAAGTGGGCTCGAAAAAAATCAGTATCACTTGAAAATTTCATTTTAATCTTAATGGAGCTAGACAGCGGATTTTACGCGAATTTATGACAAAAATGAGTACATGCTATTTAAAACAGTAAAAACATTAGAAAAATTTAAAAATACTGCTACATTATTTTTAACTTATTGAACATATTAAGAAAGAAAATAAATTTCTATTTCACTCCAGTTTGTTGCAAATCAGGTAGAAAATTTTTATCTTGCATAAAGATCCGCTGTCTAGTAATGACTTAACATCACTTTTCCAATGAAAATTCCATTGGTCCCGTTGTACCGAAATTCGAAGTAATGCAAAGCATATGAAACAGGTCTCTCCTGTTCACGCTAGTTGAAAATTGCATTGAAAAAAAGCATTCACTCTGATAAGGCAAAAATGTAATCATCCTCGTGATAGGTTGTAGATATTGTAGGTAAACTGCATGCGTCTGTAAATTTTAAAAAATTTTTATCGTTAGTTTAGACCACTAACTAGCAAATTTCGGAGTTGTCTACTAAAATCTTGCGTTTTGGGCAGTTTATGGGTGCTCCTAGTCCAGCGCAGGACGGGACGGCATGGAAATGAGTATTCTTTGAAGTCGATTCTTTTCTCGTCGAGAATGACGGAGGTAGAAGACAATTTGTTAAGTGAAAGGAAACCAGGACGCTCGGTTCCATTTGCAAGAAGCTGCGGAATCAAAGAATCAAAATAGGACGGCGGCCGATCCCTTAGCAGGCTTCAGACTGCGATTAAACCGCCGCGGAATACCAGGAATCGCGAATTACAGTTGCTTCTCCGGGGAGCTTTCATCCGACTGCTCCCATTCGGCCGCCCCAATCGACGATAATGGATCGGAAAACGGTCTCGTCCCGATGTACGCACAGAGACACGCTCAGCTTCGAGCGAAACGGACCTTTAATAACATTCTTATCGATAATCATTCCGCTCCTCGGGTTTAACGAGCCTACTTGTCTCGCTGGCGTCAATCGATCCTCCAATAACCCAGAAATCAACTTCCCCGGCCACGGAATATCCGTCCGGCTACTTTGTGAATAAATTAAACGGCGCTGATACGGCCCGTCCGCAATCGATTATGCACTGCTTGCTCGTTCTTTTCGCGTTCAATTTGGTCGTAATAACGGTATCGGGTTGGCGAAGAAATAATGAAAAGCGAATCATCGTCGGGCTCGGGCATCCGTGAAATGAATCGCACGCTGGTTGAAAAAACAAGAAATGCCCGTGGAAATTCAAGTTTTCAATATGCGTGCCCGGGGAAAATTGAATGCGCCGGGATTCGACGTACTGCGGCTTTAATCCGCGCACTCGTCGTCCGTTGGGTAGAGGATTTAATTAAAAATATGACGTCTAAGTATATTTTCATGTGAAAAATAAGTATCGGTCAGAGTAATCGTAACGTCTGGTTATATTTACATTTTCACTGTACTATCGTAAAAGCACAAAGGGGGAGCGCCATTTGTCTGTCTGCGCAGATAGAATCGGCCAGAAGAATATAGATTCTTCGTCGACAGGTAGGAACTCGATTGGAAGTTTCAGTCGGGAACGATTCAGGGTCAGCGGGAGGCCTCTCTGATATGAACTTTCTCAGACGGCCCGGGGGGAAAGTTTGTATTTGCGACGGAAGTTGCTCGTCAGCGGGACGAATGTTTCGGTACGCGCATCGGTGGAAAGTTCTTCGGGGCGTTCTGAGCGTCACGGACTGTTCCTGGAAACGGCTAACAAGGCGGTCGTATCGTTAAAAGACTAAAAAGTGTGCACCGAGCGTCGGCGGCGCAGAACAAGGCCCGAAGGTTGCACGAACCGCGACGGGAACATCGAGAATAATAGCGGCGCGTGCCTTTATTCGGAATTTCCGGAGCTTAAAAATACCATAAATTTTGCTAGTCGCGATGCAACGAGGGAGGACTCCTCTCGGTAGGGAAACTTCCTCTACTACTCAAACTTCCGCTCGTAATTTTCTTCTAGATCGTTGAATCCGGGCGATAAGTCCGGCGAAAATAATTCACACACCCTTTGGAACTGCATTTTTATGCCTCCTAAACTGGATCCCCGCAGCCACCGGTTTATTGCGGCGTCGCGACGCTTCGCCTAACAATCCGGCCAGGAGCTTTCCAGTTTACGAAGCGGCTAGGCCGAGGACGTCTGCGAAGAGGATAGAGCCGCGGGATAAATTCCACGGGATCGATCTTGTGCAACCGGATGAAGTAGTTGGCTTTGACTTATCTCCCCCGACTCGTTTCTTTCTCCCGCTACCCTTTTCTATCTGTCTTTCGCTGTTTCTCTTCCAAGACTCTGGGATTTTCCTGTGTATTTTTTAGACGGTAACGAGATCAGCGTTCATTCCTACAGCAGACACCTATACGTATAGGGCTTCAACTAGAGCACGCGGGTTCCACCCTACCAGCAACATCCGTTCGTGGCAGTCCACTACGCTCGACTATGCCCCTCTCCCCGCCCTGCGTCCCTCGCGCTCTCTTTCGTGCTTCTTCTCCGGGATAATCTTGTTACCGGCGATAGCTACCCTCTTAATCCGTAGGAGCTTGTCTACGAACGAGTACCTAATCGTTCACCGAACCAACCCGACTATCTTTCACGCAGAAATCCAGAAAACCAACCCGCACGATTTCATTACTCGGGCAAAGTTGCTTCATTAGCCAAGCTAATGATTTTGCCAGGCCACCAACGGCGACGGGGATTCTTTGATTACGAGAACTGTACATCCTCCACCGGGTGTGAAACGAAACTAGTCAGATCTTTTCACCTCGATCCATGTGTACAACTCCGTTCCATTTGAAACGGAAAATATTTACTATTTTACATTAGACTATTTCATAGTCCACATCTACTATTTCACATTAAATTATGAAAATAACAGGAATTTGTCTATTCAAATTTTTAGACATTTCTTTCATTATACTTATAGTAGTACAGGCACTTTTTCAAATTAAGTTTTCGATATCCAACAAATTGCAAATATAAAAATTGTAAAGATAGAATTTTTTCTACAAAAAGTCAAGATCACGCGTTCATCTTTTTAAATAATACTGTACAACTTTTCCTATGTAGTATTTGAAACAGTTAATAATGATTGTCCCTCTCTTCTTATGCAAATCAATTTTTATTGTTTTGAGATCTAGAGCAGGATTTCAAACACTTAAATCCAAATCCACATATGGATTAATAAATCCTATGAATCGAATTATTGCAAACTCTAACATTCTATATAATAGTATTGAATTTTTTAATGGGTCGTTACACATACTCGAAATACAGATAAAAGGGCAGACAAAATTCTGAACAGTGAAACGTTCGTACGGTAAAAAAATGGCGGAATTATTTTGGATAGTCGGAATTTTAGGTACGCTTGCTAGAAAAATATTTAGCGTCCGATTCAAAAGTACGGGATTTTCCGTGTCGGAAATACTTTCCCCTTTCAAAGGAAATTCGAGGCGTTAGCACACTTCGCCTGGCCTTGTTTCCTTAATATCCCTGTTACTCCGTCCACCGGTGGAATAATTTTGCTGAAACCCCTCGCTGCTCTGCCTCCCTTCCACAGCCATCGCCAGCGACCGCTCAACTGAAAGTACACGAAGAAACACGCCGGAGAAAAGTTTCCACTATCACGAAATTTCCTCCTGCACGGCCACTTACTATAAACAAGCACGAAGTAGGCACAAAGGTGCCGGAAAATATTCTCTCCTTTATTGTTCACTTCAGCCGCGGATAAGAACGTTTCTGATTCGCAGAAGCGACAAGCTGAATTAACTTTCCGCCGTGGTTCCGTCGAAAAACGTTCCGCTTGACTTTCTACGCTGCACTTGTATCGCATATTTTTTTAAAAATTGATAAATCGCCACAGCGGATGACTTTTCGAGAAAAATATTTCGAAATGTCAATTCACGGCAATTTTATCTTCATTAAGGCGCGCGTGGTGATCCCTGAATCAGGGACGAAACTTTCGGGAACATAGAAAATTTATTTCGAGGGTAAAAAAGGTCGTGCGATCGTGCAGTCTCATTTTTCCATAAATAGTATTATATCTTTTCCGCGAGGAAGGATCACGCGGAAATGCCAAAGGAAATGCAGACGAGACGTTTGAACAAACTGTCCATGCCAATTTCGAGTTACAACTGGAAATCCTCTGGCCCATAAATCTCTTGCCGTCGAAATTCTACGAACACCGTATTCCCAATCAATCAACATGATTAATCATCGGCCCTTAAACAACTTAGCTCCTGTGGAAACGTGTCCACAAATTGAATTGCAATTCCATGCTGTAACCAGTTAGTGGCCGACCACGGTCCACCATGAAACGATAATTACGACAACCCGGATCGCTTATGGGAACACGTAGCTAGTCTTTTCATATTTTTCAACCGATCTGCAACGTGCAGACGATAAAACACTCACGCCCTGCTTCGTTCCAGGACCGGAGGTGAGACAACTAGGAACGGAATTAATTAGCGCCGAAGCGGGCGAGGAATGAAAAGGCTTACAATTTCCCATACTAATTTGTATAAAATATCCGTAATCTACTTATGACTTTTATTAGCTTCCTTCATAATCTTAATATCGTATTAAGCTCTCTATCTATCTCGACTCTTTCTCATTTTTATAATCCGTTGATTGGGAACCATTGTGTGCAACAATTAAATTAATCATTTAAAAGTCGATTTATAAACTTAATTTATACTCTTCTGTTGAAGTTGAAGAGTATTTTTTTTATCTATATTAAAAGCAGACTCGACGCAAAATCAAAATTTCTTACGAAGATAAAATTACGTTTAATAACAGGGCTTATTCTCCGACCGAACATAAACTGTCATACGATTGCACTTTATTCGGTACACAATTTCCTCTGAACGACAATGGCGAGCGCAATTAATTAGCACTAAAGCCAGCGAGCAACCAGAATTGTCTGTAACAACCATGCAAGAGCATTTTTCGAGATTCCGCGTGACGTTTGTTGCCCCGTACGTGTCCGAATAAATTCATTTATTTAATAACGTTCGGCGGGGAGCACCTGTATGATTTCGGTAATTATGAAGCAAGAAGCGCGGGAATTGCTCGTTCTGACCCTTTAGTTCTAGCGTTAACAACGGAATGGCTAATTTCCCCGGTTTTCAGTTCCATGGATTACGGAACGGCACGTTGGATAATGTTCACTGTGTTGGTAAACATTGCTGCGTACGTCGCGTTGCCCGTGTATCTATACAATATAGCAGCACATAATGTCTGGGGATATGTGGAGAGGTGCATGTGTAGCAGCGATTGGCTCTCGATTGCTCGAGAACAAGATTAATTATACTGTTGGATGCCAGAGGAGCCTCAAATGAGAAATCTCAGGTTTCGCGAACACGTCTGTGAACATTTGAAAATTAAATGTTTCTCATATGTGATGAAGTTGTTGTTCCAAGCCTGTCTCAGTAATTTAAAAAAATTCTTATATAAAGATTTTGATATAGCACAGAGATATGATTATAGCACAATTATGTAGATTTCGGATTCTATGCATTTATGGTAAAAATGAATAGATCAAATAAAAAACTGAACGCACGTTAGAAGATGCTAAGGATATTTGATATTATTTCCGACCGTTTAAGATGATTTGAAAAGAATATACAATACATTTTCATTTAACTTCAGTTTCTTACAATTGACTTGGACAATTTTTATTTTGCATAAAGATCCGCTGTCTACCTATATGCGTTGTTTAATTGTTCTGGACCTTGGAAAATTGTGATAAAAGTTCAAAGATTTTACTGTGGTCACCAAATTGATTTTCGTCCAGTTAGATCGGTGATCTGTCACACTATGGAGTGTAAGTACGTACAAATAGGAAAAGCGGCGGCGGCCTTCAGCGATTTATACGCGAGATCGGAAGTGTTACTTCGTCTCTACTTTTTCCCTTTACGCCCCTATAACCCGTCCGTAATTACGATACCGGCTTTAGACGTAACATCGTAAAGGTGGACCGGGTAAGTAACGGGGCTGTTCTACAACCCTCCACCACCGACAAATATTGACGGTAAAACGTGTTACGACACGGGCCTATAATACTCTCTGCGAAACGTACAATTAATGCGGCGGGATCGCCGCTTCGTACACGGGGACACGAAATTAGGCAGGCGCCTGCCGTAATAGTGGGTGGAGCCTTGTCCTCGCTGCTGAAATTAACGGAAAGTGTATAATGTTGTTTGATAGACGGTTAGTAGACGGGAATGTGTTTTTGTTGATTGTCTCCTCTATTAAGGCGTTACTTTAGACTAAAACAATTCATTATAAGCTAATTTTGGAGCTTCTTTACAAACATTTACCTACACTGGCGTTTATACTTAACCGGTAAGAATAAACTCCTAAATGATGCAGTCGAACAGATATGTAATTGCAAATAACGTAGAATATTCTGAGAAAAATGAACTAATAACTAGACAACGGATCTGATGCATTTATGACAGAAATGAAGAGGCGAAATTTAAGCCAGAAAAATTTTAGAAGAATTTGAAAATATTACTATATTATTTTGAACCTCTATTAAACGTATTAAGAAAGAAAATAAATTTTTGTCTCATTCCAAGTTTGTTGGAGTGAGTCGAAAATCAATTTTATTAAGTTAATTAGTCTGTCTACTAATAACACAGTACTTTTCCATTGTTCGAACGTAATCAGTAGATTGCTGATCTTTATGCAAAATGAAAATTTTCTAAGTCAATTTCAAGGAACAGACATTATGTCACAACGTATGAAATTGATATAATACCTCATGCAATACTTAAATGTATAGTAATTGATTAGTAGACTGCGGATCTGTATGCAAAATAAAATGTTTGCATTGATTGCAGGACACAAGAGCCAAATCAAAATTGTATTCTTCTTTTAATTATCCTGTTAAGCTGAGACTGATATATTGTTGTCCTTAAATATTTTTAAAATGTCCACTACTTTAAATTGCAAATACCGATTTTTGATTAGATACCAACATATTTAATAATATGGTGACTCTGAGTCACAACTCGACTGCTAAGGATTGATAACCGGTACATAAGCGTTTTATGACTAGTTGTATCGTTAAACGATGCATTAGAATAAGCAAATACGATCGAGTCAGCTTGTAGAAAGAATCCTATCTTTCCACAGCACGAATACGTTTCTGACACTAGTTCATTTCCCAGAAATATCACCGTTCCTCCTTTTCCCGTGGCCGAATAAATTCTGCTCGCAACCGACGCGACGCGACGGCGTTCGTCGTTTCATTATTTCCGGCGTGTTTGACTTTTCGATCGACCCCTGCAGTTTGCCGGTCTCGGGAAACGATACGGCAGGATTATCGCGTTCGAGCGAGTCCGTGAATCATATACCGGAACGTATTATCGTAATTCGATCGTTTCTCTCCTCCCTTCCCTCCTCTAACTGCACTGAAAAATGGCGACGCATTTGTCGCAAAAAACGCCAATCGAGCTTCTCGTGACAGATCCGCGAATATAATACACATTTTCTCTCGTTGAGCGAATCGCATGTCACAGCGAGACGATACGGAAAAGTAGACGTCATTTGCTTTCGGTAACGTATTGTGGCCGGAAATGAACACTATAGAATGCGCATTGAAACGGTGGCGATCAAAACCGAACGACGACAACGAAAAACGATATCGGAAAATACACCTTTCCAATTAGAGATACAGTGAACCACGAAAGTATTTGAACGCACTTTAAAACAGTATAACTTTTTATGATCGGACCAAACGACCTGACTTTTTTTGAGCATTTAGAAGAATTGATATACCAAATGACATGCAAAAAAGATCTTGAAGATCTCGTGGTTCACTGTACATTCAAACCGGATGTTATCAAATATGTTGCAGAACGGAAAGGCAATCTGACATGGCTGAAACGGATTTAGAAAGCAATAAATTGCTCGGAAACATGTTATAGTTTTCGACATTTAGTGTTTAAATACTGTTTGGATCCATTTCGGCGACCCCCTCAGCGCTACACGTCTCCTCAATATCTCAAGGCGCAGCCAATCGCGGCACAGCAGCCAGACGCGATCCAATCAGAGAAAAGTAGGAATAACTGCCACTGCTCCTTGACACAGCGTGTTCTCCAAGCAACGCGACGTTACGGAAGAAACGCTTTGCTTCTCTGGGCGCGAATTACAGCCGGCCGTGCACCGCTCGGCGCATAATTGTTGGCCGCGAGACGTCGGCGATATATCATAAACCACGTGAATTATTAGCGGAGAAACTCGACGGTAAATTAGCACGCAACACAGTTATCGTTTTATTGAATTATTCATGCCGGGGAACGATACCGGCGAGGCCGAAGTACTTTGCTCGCGCCCCCCCTCCCGGGAACGCGACGTTTAATGCGCCGCTATCTTTAACAAATTTATCCGAGCGTGTAACCGCCATTAGCACGACTGTTCGCGCGCTCCGACGAATATCACTGTTAGACCATTTGCAAAATAGACCACTCAGAGCAAGTCGGCTCGCCTAGCAAGCCAGTCGACATTTGGAAAAATGAGTCCGTGCAAGAATGTCCTTGACTGTGATTTTCACGGTAAAATATTCTTTTCATTGCTTCGTATAGTACTCGTAACGAGGAAAGTCTTAAAGAAACCACGGAAACCGTCCTCTTGAGAAACGACTTGAAAGAGTTTCGTAAAGTATTTTATTCTATATATCTAGTATCCCAGTATTGGGTAAAATCGTGTAGTGTACTCGAACAGAGAAAAGAATAGAAAACTATATTGGATTACGTTTAAATAATTTCTTTACTGCTCAAATTTGTCAGCTTGAAATGTCTAACATCTTGAATTTTAACCGCTTTTTGGGAGTTCCTGGCCGACTGTGCTCCCGCTCGAGACTTATCATTCACTTACGTAACGAGCATGGCCATGCGATACACGTCGGTCGATGGACCCGTGGAAGGGTTTGATGGACACTCGAGGATGGTTATCTCAGTCGAATCTCCGAAGACGTTGTCCTTCGATCGGCTGCGATCGAATCTCGAGAAGATCGAAAGACGCCGAGAGAACGGGCACAGCAGCTTGTCAGGGGAGGCTAAAATAAAAGAGCACTTTCCCTTAATGATTGGAAGGCCCGCCCATTAAAATCCTGCTTACTCGCCGAGTGCTCCCCCATTGTTCTAATTAGTCACGAATTCCTCGAGAGCCTCTCGTCTTCTCCCTGTTTTTCTTTTCTCCTTTTCCTCTCTTTCCTCGCCCTCTTCTCTCTCTCTCGCTCTCTCTCTCTCTCTCACTCTCTCCGGTCTTTTTTAATCTTCCACCGTTCTATCTGTCGTCTTTCCCGGCATCGGCAGACGAGAATATCCTGGCAATTATTTCTTTCTTCTTCGTCTAATAGCCCGGGGACCGAATAGCTAGGAATTAAAGGTATGATAATCCGACTGAACTTGAATAACTCGGACCCGACCACTTAGAACCGACCATCCTAAGTGGCTGAGAAGTTACTTTTCCCGTATCGGGGCGACGCGACGACTGCCGTCGATGAGAAAGTGCCGCGAATCGAAGACGAGTTTGCCGAACTATCGATCCGCGAGAAGTTCCGGCCGCTGCGCGCTGCTTGCTTAAACATTTTCACCGTTTCGCCGCGTTGCAGTTTGACGGAATTCTTTCCCGTTTCTCCTCGGATATACGTTAAACGCGTCGTCGACGTGATTCTCCCTTGACAACGTTATTACTCGTTGGAACAACGCTCGCGCGCGCTTCTTAAATTCCATCCGGACAAGGGTTTCACGAGCTCTCGCCGTGTATTCTCTCGCCGGTGAATATCTCTATCATCCCGGTATCACTTTACGTCTTTATACTTTCAGGTTCGAGACGTTACTTTTCCCTTCGCGATATCCTGCGACGTCGTTAAACCATCCTCGCAACTGGAACTTACGAGATCCGCCGGCTTACGATCCGCCTGTTACGCGTAACAGGGACTAACCCGCCGCCTACCAAGTATCTTTTAACAATTTTCGTAAATAGATTTACGCTTGGAACGCCACGCCACGCCGCGCCGTGTCATACAGACCAGCCATATTGAAAGCGTTCGCTCGCTTGCTTCGGTCAATTTACGCGCGCCGATCAATTTATTTACAAGTAAAATTAGCTCAAAGTGTATACAGAATTTCCATTCTAAAATCGAAAATTTCGCATGCAACAAGCTAATAGTTCGCGTTACGAAAAATACCTTGCGACTCTACTCTTATTTGCTTGAAAGTTAATTTTCCATTTAAAATCTTCATCACGAGTCCGGCTCGTTAAAATATGGTAAGATTAGGAATTCACTAGTTTCACGAGTCTTAATTGGCAAGCGAACAACCGCGGCGATCAGTGTGTTAAGAATCGTATTTATGGCAAGAATAAACAGTCACAAATTTCTAGTTCGTGCTTCGCGGGGTTCCAAAACGCGCCAGTAAAACAGGGAAACGAATGGCCGACCTAAACGTTAGGAGGTGCGCAGCCACACCGCGGAGCAGGTTATTTACGTTTCGCGTTGAGAAGTTTTGATCCGTGAAACGCGCCGCCTGAAATATGACGGAAGTCTCGCGTCTGCCGAGCCCTTGCCATTTTTTCGCGTTTCCTTCCCCCGTAGTTTAATATCTGCGAGCAGTCGCGTGGCAGCCTGTCATAGCACTAACCTTTTGTTCGTACGTGTCGCCGGGAACTTTGTGAATTTCCGCGACAGTCGACCGTGCGTTCGCAACAGTTCCCTGTTCAGGAGACCTCGTTAGCGGGACCGTGTTAATTCTCAATACGCATTTCCTCGCCCGGTTATTACACCGCGGTGGCCACTGTTATTTTTCTTACTTCTCGAGAGCTTTCGTTCTTACACAGCTCCCGACTTCCGCGTCCCCTGAACGCGATCGTGGCCGGTTGCTATTTTTTAAGCGGGTCAACACACGGATCTTGTTCCTTATCTTGCAGCGGCCGCGCTTCGTCCGTCGTCTTAATTAGTCCCGAGAACTTCTTTCTCTAATTTGTTTGGGAATGTTTTTTAACGGGCTTCCACGAACTTTCGGAATTGCCGGTAGAGTTGTTCCACCAAAGCGAGCGAACATGACAGAATTTTTTCTGTCATGCGGAATTGTCCTCCGCGGAATTCTTAAACGTCAAATGATAATTTCGGCGTGTTCGTTGCAGAGAAAATAAACGTCTCTGTGTCAATTTTTATTTTCCATAACATATTCCGCAATGTAGTTACAATTTATGATCAATACACTGGAAATTGTCACAAAAAATGCTAGAATATAAAATTCAACAGAATTTAGTACGATTTTTATTTATTTCTCTTAATAAATTTTTATTCTACAAAGTCTACAAAATTGCTTGATTAAATGGCCCACATTCGATGTGCTAATTCGATGCCAATTCAAGATCGGGGCAACAAAGAAACGCACATTCCTATATAAATTCAGCGTTGATTCGAATTCTGTCCGGAAGTATATCCGCTATCGCACGATTTATATCGATCCCACCTGTTTCCTTAACGCCCGGAAATTGCTCGATAAATTCGCGGGGAAATCTCGAGACACCGAGACACCTGAGATTCCTCGCGCGGGCGGCAATAAGTTATTCCAAAAAAGGGGGAAAGGCTTTCCGAGCGCGGGGCACGATTCCGTATCCAATCTCGCCGGTCTAATTCGTTCGAGCTGGAGAATCGAACGTTGCCTTCGAATTAGTTGGATTCACCTGAACGACCGTCTGTGCTCTTCAACTATTTACCGGCTCTTAAATTCTTGTTCCCGGCGACGGCCGCGGTGTTCGGCGTTGATAGAAGTGGCGAAGCGGGCCGGGTTAATCGAGAAGGAAAAACGTTTCAGCCCCCGTCGTCGGGGCTGAAATATTGAAATATCACCGGGGCGGACCACGAGAACGTTGAACTACATTAATTCGAGCTAATTAATTACCGGCTGGCAGCGGCGCAGTTCTCTCCGGCTCTTAGTGCGCGCCACTGTACTTATCGGAAGTAATTAATCGCCTCACCGGTAATATCAAGCCGCGATGTAACCATTCGCCCGGTGGCCGGGTCGTAGCCGGGCCATCGTATAAAATTTTCGATAATTAATTACCGGCACGTTAACATAACTGATTGTTATTTGCCCGACTCGCAGCACGGTGGGAGTCCATGGGGCTAGGGAGCCGACACGTTCGGCGAGTCTGCGAGAGACCAGCCCGGGCTTCTCGCGACCCATTCAATTTCGGGAATTCGTTTTTAATTGTCCGGAACGACGTGCTCGGCTCCGGTACGCGACAGTAGGGCGGGAATTCTTGCGGCAGTAAATTCGTCAGGCCGCGTTTCAGCTACGATTACATTTTTAATTACGCGTGGCCGTCCCTGTACCGCGCGGCGCCGTGTTACCGTCCGCGTTATAAGGAAATATGAGACATAAGTATTCCCGCTGCCACGACCGGCTAGCAGTAAATTATGGGGGAAAAAGGGGGATGGAAGCGTACGAGAGCCGGGTAAGGGTAACGGGAGCCAAGAGGAGGGGGTGGTAAAAAGAAAGATCTCGGGATAAATTTACGAGGAACGCCGCAAGCTCGTAGACAAGTGGCGCGTCCACCTCGTAAAATCTATGCCCCCCCTACCCCTTCCTCACCCCTTCTCTGTCCATTCCCCAACCTCACCCCACACCCCCTTAACCTTTTTCCACTGTTCCCGTCACCCCGCCGAAGTTCTCTCTATTTTCGAGGTGCATAAAGTCCATGGACCAGCGGGGAAGCATTTACAACCCTTGGACTCGAAAGCCAAAGCCGGTCTGTGTGCACGTTGATTAACCCCCTTGTAATTCCACCCTCGTAGTTACGTTAACGCCGCGCTCCCATCGCCACTGTGCTTTTTCATCCTCGAACAGGTGCGTATGCAACTGTATGCAGTGGGTCCACGTTCTGATCGTGTTAACCGGCACGATTTTTTCCCTCGTTTTCACCATCGCCACTCCTTTTGTATCTTTAACGCTCGTTCTTTCTCCGATTGAACGGCTACGATTTTTCACCCCTTCGACGCTCGCGTGCTAGCTAACCCGAAACGCGTTTGAAATTTTTCGTCTGGGACGAACAAACGACTTCTTCGGTGTAAATTACGCTGGTGTTGTTCGCTCTGATGTACTGCTTTGTCGGTTATCTGATCCGCAGATAAACGGAAGCTGTTTTTCATTTGATTGTGACCTCGGGTTTTTATTTTCTTCGAAACGCGTGAGCTGCAATTGATACTGCGAAAATGGACGTTTTTATAGATAGTGAATATAGAAATTCTCAAAAAGTTCATTCGAAAATTGATGGGAAAGTCATTTTAGAAAAGTTATATTTTTTTATAGGACGTATGGAGACATTTCTGACTGATTGTGTTTGTAGTCGAACTAAAAGAGGATGGCAAGTTCTATTCTAATGTAAAAATGCATTCGAAAATTGATGGGAAAGTCATTTTAGAAAATTTATTTTTTTTGAAGGACGTTTGAAGACATTTTTGATTGATTGTATTTATAGTTGAACTAAATGAGGCTAGCAAGTCATTATTCATTTATCAAAAATGTTAACGACAGAGTCGTATCAACACTCGGTCTTTAATAAGGATGAACGAGACTAATTAGAACTATCTCCTAATTTTGACCGATGAGCACATAGTCATTCGATTTTTAGTTGACACAGAGATGATCATGAGAGTGAGAGATGAGTAAAAGTTGGAAATTGCAGCTCCGGCGTTGCCTTCGAGATAAAGGTGTACAGAGAACATCCTAAACTCTAGAAAGCCTCAGCCACATAGTCTGGAAGACAAAGATACCTTCAGCTTAGAGGACTGTGTTAGACCGTACAGTACACACCTGAAAACCTCCGAAAAGAGATTTAAACTCTAACATATTTCACACCAGCCTTGCTGCAATAACGACACTGGGAAATTATGACAATGAGAAGAACTATATTTTTTGGAAAAGCGAAAAGCTGTTTAAAAATATAATTAGTCCCTAAAGAATTATTCGCATTTGTAGGATACAGTACAGTGCCACATAATTCAAGAACAGCGCCATAACTTCCCCTCTACCATTTAAATTATGAACATAAATGAATAGGATTTGCACATAATAGATCAAGGGGTGTCTCTGTAACACTTTCACAGTGATTACTCGAAAATTGCGTTTACGAAGTTGTATCGCTTTTGCAGTGAGGATACGATATGTTTTCAAGGTGCGTCGATCTCTTTGTTCATCCCCACATAAATACTAGACTAAATTATCCGGAAGCTGAAAGTTCAGATAATGCTTTTCATCCTTCAGGAACGACGTCTGTACATTATGCTGATTTTAACGAATATTTCAACATGCATTACGCGAAGCCAAATTGTTGGATACGACTAGACTGCGGATTTCATGCATTCATGAGCAAATGGAGTAGTTAGCAGCTATAATTTAATTATGAACTGCTTCAGCCAACCGCAAAGAGTACCGTGCGAATAAACGCTTATGGTTTTACGATAGAGCGTGCCGCAGTCTAAAACAAAAAATTCGTGGTTATTCTGAATTAGCATGGTTATCGTCATCGCCCTTGTTAAGAGAAATAATTTCTCTTGAAAATTAGAAAAATAATGAATGCTTAAAGTGGTGTAATCTTTTAATCGAAAGAAATATGATAAATTCAATGTAAAAATATAATTCTGATACTTTCGGAATTGTCATAAATTTGTAATTTCAATGAACTCCAGCACAAAATTTTGCAAAAGTGTTTTCTTAAGGTCCTACACTTTTAAAGAAAACCAATTACAAGAAATTGAGTTTTTTAATCCGTTTACACGGATTAAAGCCCGGTTATAAGTAAAAATCGAGGAAAGCCAAATATCATCGGAGGAGGATTAATAGCGTGCTAAGGGGATAAGAAAACAACCCTTGCGAAGCGACGCGATCCCGTCGCAAATTCCAGGTCAGTCTATTAATTAACGAGTACGCTGCATCCCATTTGCATATCGCTCATATTTTATTTATGACCGCGAACAACCGACTCCTCCGTTCCTCCTGCTCCCTCTCCCCCCTTTCTCACACCCCCGTCCAGCCGGCCGGCTCTCACGATACACCGTAATTAAAGGAGCGCGCATAATTCTCCATAATGTGCGAAGTTCGTTTTTCTTGGGTTCGGGGCGGGGGTGCGAGCAATGTTAAGAGAGACTTACGCGCACGGTACTCGGAACACGTTGCAGGCCATAGGATACGCGTGCGCGCTGATTACCGGCGAGGTATTTATGCATTCCGGCGTGATTAGTATCATGATGCAATTTATGAACGCGCGACGGCAGAAACGACCGCGAGAACTCGGATAATTTGCGGAACGATGCAGGGTCGTTCGACGAGTCTTCGCGCTTTAAAGGCTGATGAAAGAAATCACGCGTTTCACGCCGACCACATCCCCCTTTTGATTTATATTTTTCAGCAACCCTGGCTGACGCTTCAGCCGTGGATTAATTAAGCCGGTTCCGTGCACGACGAAATCGATCTTTTTTACCTATTTTTAATCCTCGCTCAAGAACAGTGCGACGCACAACTATCAAATTTCCTCTCGTACATATTAATTGCTTGTATAACTGCAACGTCATTTGACACCATGCTTGACAATGTTCGAGCAGCACTTATCGTCTCTATGACTTCAAATTTATATTTAAATTTTATAGAGCTGTTAGCAACTATATTTAGAGCAACGCCGTCAAGCAACGCTTGACAATATTTGAGTGACACTTATCGACTTCAAATTTATATATAAATTCTATAATTGTCAGCTTGGAAGAACTGTTGATTGCTACTAATTTTGACGGAATTAAAATTACGTTGTTAGATTAATTACAATGGAGATTGAAGTTAGTTTCAGTTCCTAAAATGTAAGCAATGATGGATAATATATAATAAATTTTAAAACACTCGTCGAAATGAGTACGATGCACAGTTGTTGTTCTCAAGGGCTAAACTAGCCCTAAAGATACTCTCCAGTCATAATGTGGCTACTTTAGGGTACACGTTAGAACCGTTGGTTCTCCGTCGGAAATTTTTGTCTTTCGTGAGTCAGAAAAAGAAAATGGCATGTTCTACACGTGAAACGTTTTTGGGAAGGGTGTTTATCGACGGGCACAGGCCTGCAAGGAGCTCGAACGCCGCATAACCGTCGATCGATCGGAACGGAAAGCCGTTTCGTGACTGGCCGCGGGAAACGCTGTGCTTTCGTTGCCTCTTATTGGCCGGCTGGCGGACAGCCAGCAAATCTTCTCCGCAATTTCTTCCCGGGACCGAACCGAAGACACAAAAGTCCGTAAGTCAATTATAAGGTGGGAAAGGGGGCTCGCAATAACGCGAGAACGATATAAAAGGGCCTGCAGCTTCTCGGTATAGCTATTGAAGTCAGTCCTCGGCTGCTCTGAAAGCAATGGAAGCTATTGTCTTCGACACGACCTTTCTCGAGGAATTTCAGCGAGTAGACAGCTTTATGAAACCTTGGGAGGACGATGTCGCGCTGAACGGACTTCGATGGCTTTATGCTCGATTCTCGTTATGCGCCTCTGCCGCATTTACACGCCGCGCGAACCGTCCTCTTATAACAATTGCTCCTAGCGAATTTTTCGGAACAGCTATTTCCTTCGTCCTTTGTTTCCGTAACCTAACCCTTCAGTACACGGATTCGGACTATGAGATCCATGAACCGCATTTATCGTATCATTTATTACATTATTCATCCCTTATCGCTTACATTCTAGAATTCTAACTTAAAAGTATGAGAAAGTCTAAATAATTAACACTAAAGCAACCACTGCCGGTCAAATGACCAGTTTCATATTTTTTATTTTATAACTATTAACACTTTACCTACTGGAAGTCTATTAATATTGCAATCTAATAAAATTGCAATCTTAAATGGAACTATTAGATGACGTTATTGAGGGTGACTTGTTAGTTCACATTGAAAATTGCTGTTGCTATTGAAGGTTCCATTAAAAAGTGTTTAGCCATACACCATAGATTTTTCAAAATTATGTAATAATCACCGGTCGGTAATGTGTTAAAATTATACAGCTACTTCCATGGAAAATGTTTCAATGAATTTCTTTATTTCAGCACATATTCTAATAAAAATTATACACGATCCAAGCGAATACAGTCTTTTCATTTTCGTAAGGTGAAACATTTGAATCGATTTTAGAGCTTGGTAGGCTTAGTGTTAACATTATGATAAAAGCATATTTAACGCTATTAGTTCGATGCATATGAAAAATCTACAGTTTATATATTCCATTTAGAGGGTTCCTGTATTTCCTCGATCCCTGAAAGCTCTCGGAAAAATAAGCGTAATAATCCAATATAGAGAACAAATGGGAAAAGAACATAAAAATGATGGAGCCTCGTCCCTATTGGTTTCGACCTAGTAAAAGCTTCCAGAGCGGAATATCAGAAAGCTGTTCTTGGCCCGGTGCGAGAATCGTCGGAGCCCGAGGCGTTTGAGAACGGACTGGCGATCCGCCAGCGATACGTTTCGACGCTTTCCAGGACCGTTCGAATTGGTCGAAAAGCCTTGGCGCCTATTAAAGGTAAAAGGCAACGGCGATGGATCAATTAAAAACCGCGGAGGAGTGGATTTCGCGGAGAAATGAGAAGAAGCTGCCAGAGAAAATGAACCGGCGTGAAAAAGCGTCTGAAACGGTTCTATGCTGCTGGAAACTGAAGAACTGGCGGCTAATATTGCGAGAAATACTGTTATTGCGGATAATATTTCTCGAAAAGTTCCAACGGAAAATCTCCTTATGTTTGCCCCCCCCCCCCCCTTCAGTTCCTGCTACCCTCTAACTCCCGCGAGTAACCACCATGAAAGGATTGCAAACGATATCGTTCGCCTCGCACCTCGATTCACCTCTAACTCGTGCTTCTGGTTTCACAATGGGAACACACAATACCTTGGTAAATTAAACAGCACGAAACGCGCGTAAACCGAGTAAATTTCTCTTCAGCAATTTGGGCTGCTTTTGATACCGGCAGAACATTTTCGTATAATATGAGGACTTTATAGACCGCCGCGCAGAACCTCTCGCAATTAGCTGTATAATCGGGTGACTAATCTTCCCACACGCAAACAACGGACAGTGGCGTTAACCGTCGACTGTGAATGTACAATTCTACTGGCCGAAATTCGGGGAAAGAATATTTTAATAACATGCAATACAAATCTCACCCTTCCTTCAATTCATCGACGATGGCCAAGTAAGAGATTTTTATTTAAATCGTATATGTGGTTTGCATAGAAATCTACAATCCTATTCACAACAAAATCCCTTTTCTAATTCATATTCATATGGTCAAACATTTTTCTATTGATTTCATAATAAACTCGAGTCTCACTAAAACTTTGCAAAATCTAATAATCTGGGATGTTCGTGTGATTCGAAAAGGATCTGTTGAACAACAAATTGAAATGATTGAAACGATGTTGCCGTTAGCAACATTTACAAGCTCGCGAAACCTTGCGTCATTACTTTGTCTCGCTTTATCGCCGAGCTTTCCGCTTGGTCAATTAATACAGTGGAAAATGCCGTTACTGCCGCTAATATTTCGCAAGCTGCTCCACCAACGAAGTCTGCTCGCCTCGGGAAATCTCCTTATAACTGGTTCCGCCGGCCGGAAGGATTCCAAGCGATACCTGTTCTCGTTCTGTCCGTTTCTCACGTAATTTACGTCAACCTTTCTTGCGAAGCTTGACCGCGAATTTCATGGTACTGAGGGAACGCGTAAACTGCGAACCAAACATTTTTGTGGTAATTTATTATTACCTCGCGAGTGAAACTTTATGTGATGTCTGCAGACACTTTTTCCGAGATAGTGCGTGTTTTATATGGAACCATGTATAGGTTTATAAGAAGACAGATGATTTTTGATAGACAGAAGACAGACACTTTTTTCTTTTAAATTGAATCACCATATTCTGCATCATGTAACATATTAACCCTTTGTGCAGTCAGACCTATTTTAACACGAAAATTAAATATTTATTCCGGCCTAGAATAATCCCATTGTATATGATTTTTTTATTTTATTGTTAAATGTGTAGTAATTGATTAGATATCAACATATTTAATAATATAAACAATATTGTGAATAATGATACCTCCCGACTGCTAAGGGTCACCATGAATTATATTTAAAAGAAAATCATACATAATTTAAATATTTAAATTCTTGTAAGCAATAAAACGTGATGCATCTAGAAATGACACTAATCTTATTTTGCTCGAAAATTAATTTTCCGACAGCTGCATGTTGCTTGTCCATCAAAGTTAGAAACATACTCAAGTATGTTACGAAGCCATCCTCATCGAATAAACGAATATCGAGCGCGCTTTAACAAGCGGTGGCACGGAATTATGAATTTCAGGAGTGGAGGTACAGCGTTCCGAAGACATCAGGCTCTTCTGTTGCATTAAATTGTGACCGCGACGTAGACCGTAAAGTAAACTCGGCAAACAACAGTCAAATAAGCCGGGCGGGGTATTTCAATTTTCGCCGTTAGCCGACTACACGGTTTCTCGTTCGCTTAATCGAGAAGTTTCTTTCGCAAAAAGGCTTCCAGCGACCAAGTTTGGCAACACGATGCGCCGGCGAACTCGAGCCGCGATAAACTGTGCAGCTTACAACAAATGCGCGTTCGGCGGGAACCACTTAAAATCGACAGCGAACCGTACATTTCATGTCAGCACGACTTACAATCCACTCAGCTAGATACGACGCGACGTTTCGGGGCATTTTCGGAAACATACACCGAATAACGCAATCGTTCAAACGTGCTTTAAATCAAAATGACTTTTCCAAAGTGCGACAAACGACTCGGCGTTTCTGCGATGCTGAAAGGATTACTTTAACAGCAGACGATTAATGAATAGTTTGAAAACATTGTATTTGGTCGGAATCCCAAAGAACATAGTCGAAGTTGTTAATGTATGTGATTGATTGAAAATATCAAAAATTGTAAGAATCTGCGATTTAATTGAATCGTAAACTCTAAATTCAAAGATTTATACACCTTACAATGCCCATAGTTTTTTTAGATTCACCGGCAGTGGGCATATTAAAAAAATTTAAAAACATCAACGTATTAGTTTCAGTTCAATAAAATAATTAAAACAAGAAAGAAATTTTCGTGTAACCTCTGTGTCTTGGAACCGACGTAGACATTTTTTATTTTGCATAAAGATCCGCAGTCGAATTATTAACTAGTTTCAAGGAGTACAGTCAAGACATTCTATGGCGTGAAAGCACTGTTTCAAAACCCGAGATCAAATTACTCGAACCGATCGGATATCGGTTTTTCCTCGGGTAGCCATGGGGCCGAACTTTTAATACGCAACGAAGCGTCGTCGAAGCATCGTGTACGAGATAATCAGAGTCGTCTCGTTCCCGTGGCGTAATCCGGGGGTAATTTCTTACTCCTGCGCGGCGCGGACGCCGTACGGTTTCGCTATAATCCTGTAATCCACCGGCTCCGGAGTCTATTACACTCTCTTTACATAATCTATACGATCGGGGATTAGTTTGTTCGTGTCGGTATCGGTCCCCTTTCCCCCCTCTCGGACACCGCATAAAGTGCGTTATTGGAAGGTTTACGACTTTACGACCGATTTCGAGGTGGTCGAAGTTTGCCCTCGCAGTGTCGCGACACGAATTATTTCGCAGAATTGATCTTGGCCACGTTTCGTTCGCCATGGAACATTCCTCGGAGGGATCTGTACGCGCGTGTACGTACGTCGTCCCGGCGAGACTTAAAGTCAGTAAAACCGGCGTGTCGTAAATGTAATGCCGCGGGAAAACTTGCGATCCCGTAGTTAAAAGGATTAGTCGAGAGATACTATTGCGACCGGCCGCCGTGAGATGCCGGTGGACGACGATTCCTGGTAAAAATTTCACCAGGAACCGGTGCAATATCGGTTTTACGGTTCCACGGTAAAACCGAAAGATGCTTCTAAGCCCCTCGTACCGGACGTACGTGCTGCTCGATGGGCGTAAAGGGGTTAAGGCACGTGAGAAACCAGACGGGACCGGGGTCAAAAACACCTGGTTTCCCTCGGGAATATCGCCGCTCGTTTCATCAAGTACGTCAGTCTGTGATGAAAGGATTACAGGGACGAGGTGTATCGGCGACGGTAAATTTTATAGCAATATATTTCGAGGCCGGTAGTTGTTCCGATCGTTCCTGAAAATTCGTCGGATAGAATCTTGAAGAGCCGAGCGACTAAGCCGTATACTTTTATTACGCGGAAACTGCCGTGGAAAATTGTCCAACGCCGAAATATTTAACGACTACTACCGCCGCCGGGAAATATTCGATAAAAATCGCGAACGCGATTGTCGTACGAATTATTTCGGTGTACATTAAATACGAAAAACAGTGCTGTATATACATGAGCGATATTGAAGGGATGAAAGTAACTTAGATACTTTTTTATCAAGCAGGAAACTGCCATAGAAAATTGTCCGATGCCGAAGTATTCGATAAAAATCGCGAACGCGATTGTCGTACGAATTATATCGGTGTACATTAAATACGAAAAACAGTGCTGTATATACACGAGAGATATTGAAAGGATGGAAGTAACGCTAAAAAATAGGAATCGAATCTAATCCGACGTTGCAACATGTAAAATTGTATACTTTTTAAAGAAGTATCCAGCTGAGCGAACAAACACCGAACGCGAGACGATTTATTACAATAATACGTTGCACAACAGGACTTTGTTGATTTTTCTACTCTACTGTTCGTCCATTTATCTGTACGTTTGTATATGAGAAATATTGTACATAACCAGAGTGTAAAGTATAAAATAGCGTGAATAAAACTATTTTTCGGTTTGAGATAATTGAAAAATTTTTGTTTTATTCATATGGGATTAAATTTGAAGCTCCTGAACGTGATTAAAGTTACAAATTAATGGTATCGCTTTTACGAAGAGTAGTGTCACTTTTCCTACGTTATAAATGCACCGTGTCTGACTACAGGTCGGGTAGTATCACTTAATAATGAAAGCTTGTAAATTAGGATCGTGTTTATCCTGTTGATCACTGGGAAGTTGCAACGTTAGAAATGCGGGAAACATTGTCTGTCATGTCAAAGCGAAGTTCGTCGGGCTACAGACAGGTCATTACTACTTCGAAACGGAAGCAGTAAACTCTGATGCGTGTTCAGCGTCCAAATCCATGGAATACACTGTGCGCAAAATACGAACGGAAGCGGTACAGGAAGACGGGAGGGTAACGATACACGGTTAATACGTCTGTCATTTAAGGGAATTATAACGCGAGAAGGCAGCGAGCGAGGCAGCGAGCGCTGGAGCTTAATACGAGCGACACGGGCAAAGTACTACGGGATTTCAGTACACGAAAAGTTAAAGGCAAGTTGATTTATGGGGCGTGGAGGTCTTAGGTGAAAAACGGCGATCGAAAGTACGGGCGGAAACATCCACGCTGGCTTTACCGTCCGTACAAAATGGCTCGGTCTCATGCCGCTTAAGTACATGTGCCAACACGATCCGCCGCGAGTCGAGCACGATTCGAAAATGGAGGGCCGTGACCACGGAACACGATAAAGCCTCCAGATCGGGTTGCAGGCACGAAGCCTTCCCACGAAGCCCTTCTTCCTCTTTCTCCCTCTTCATCGTCGTTCCAGTTCGAAATTAAACCTGGAATTAAAATCGCAAAGTCAATTTTTAACGTCTTAGATACTTGCACAAATTAACGTGTTCACATTACGATGATCAATTTTTAAATAACACCCCAGCTACACCGAATATTTTTCAAGAAACACAGTGGACTATCCTGCAACGAACTAATTCGTTCTGAAACCTTGTTCTTCATAACATTTTCTTCAAATTTTCAAATATCTAATTATTATAAAAGCAAATCCGGCGAGGCTAATCGCGAAGCTGATGACTTCCGTCGAAGACAGTGCCGCGCAGCATCTCAGCGAAACTAGGTGGTTCTGACGAAAAGTTTTTCGCCTCGTCGAAATTTCGCTGGTTTACGAAAATACGAATCTCCTAAATCCTCGTATTTCCCAGGATCCTCCGCGTCCCGGCCGCTATTCCCCACAGAAAATCTTCGACACAGTTTCTAAACGAATTCCCAAAAGTTGGCGAGAGACTCGTTGCCGGAGATCGAGCCTCGAATTACCAAAGAGAAGCCAGCCAGCCGAGAGGGATCGACTAGCTAGCTAGCACGCTTGGAAAAAAATGATAACCAAACTTGGGTTATTACCGCGGCACTGAGTTTAATCTAAATGCGAATCTAACGAGAACGGGAGAGACCTCTTCTGGCTACGCCGGGGTTCCTCGTCTCAAGTCTTCGCAATTTTACTTTTCGCGCGGAGGGGCGCCAAGCCACTATTTTCCTGCGAGACGTGCCCCTAGTTAGTGTATAATCATTTCTGATAATTACGTGACCCTTCGAACTTTGCCGACTGTCGTTAAATTGGATGAATTTTCCGAACTTTCACATAGTCCGCCGGCTGGATCTGGAACCGGTTATACATATAAACAGTATATGGTGGGTCCAAAAAATATTGGTATGTTCCGGGGATCGTTCTAGAACTTTTTAATGGGTTTTATTTAAAACATTACTCATTTGTAATACTCAAACTACGAATCATTATGCAAAATAAAATAGAAAAAGTCTTTTAATACTTTTATTCTTTCGTATTTCACCTACTCATTTTTGTCATAAAATACGCTGTCTAATAATAACTGCACTGCAATAATTACTGTATTGTGTAATTCAGAAGTTGGAATTAAATTTCGAATACAGAGAATACTGGTATTTGGGCAATTAAAATTTTTCTCTTCACAATTATTATGGTATTCTATAAAGTGTTTCTGTTTATATTTCGTTTACTGGTTCTGAGAGAAAAACAAATGCAACGAAAAGATCGTAGAGAGGTTCCGAATAACATGTTTTTCGTTAAAACCAATTCAACAAAGTGAACTTCGCCTCTAAATCCTGAAAACATTTCACGTACCCCAACACGAATAACCTAAAAGATTTTAAACAACCTGGTGATCCGAATAATTTCTCTCTCGCGGAAAGTATCGAGTAAAAACTTTCGATCGATCAGGATAGATTCGCCAGAGCAAATTCATTCGAATAAGAGCCGAACTCACTCGGTCGAACACAAAATGCATTGAGATTTCACGTACTCAATATTTACTCCCTCCGTGCAAATACCACCGCGTGCAAATATGCAAAATCGTGCCCAACATATCACACCTGCGCGATACCTTGACCATTATTTGCTCAGCGGGCGCAAAAAGCATATATCATTTTCATAAGCGGTCGTGTCGATCCTTTTTTTTCAGCGAAATCGTTCCTGTACACGGTGGACCTGGAGTTTCCAAAGAGTGGACAAAAGTCAATATTTTACTAACCATTTCTAAAACCTGCTGGTTACAGATTTCCTACAATTTGATGGCAAATATTTTTGATAAGAGGTCCTAAGTATTCAATGCATTTAATATTAGCTCACGGTAAATATGAATTAAAAATACATGGTTCCATTACTAAAACTGACAGCGAGCTTCAAATGTCTTCTACTCCATCTACAGAAAGACCATTACTGTAGGGTTACAACTTTTGTTTGAAACATTTTCGGATCGTTAATAATTTCGGAGATATTCGAGTTGACTGTACCGTGGAATCGAGAGGGTGGCGATCTTTCGGATGCTTTTACCGAATAACCTCTAATTGTAGCTCGCATTTTATCGTCGGAGGTAACCCGGGATAGTTATCCTCCAGAGCGTAGTCTCCGAGTGAAATAGCTACAGCGTAAATTATTCACGGACGGCCATAAAGTCACGGCAAGAAAAAACCCAAGACGGGAAACGTCCGTGTAATTTTGCCCGGTTACCATCCCGTGTCTTCCCGAGCCACTTCCTCGCGACTCGAACGCGAACCGGCGCGCCCCGAGGAGGGGCGCGCGATCTTCGATCCGTCACCGTCCACTATAGCAGGTCGTCGTTAATTATTTTGCGTACGGCGGGCCGTCCTTGAAATATCGATTCGCATCCCGCCGGCACTTCGAACGGTTTCAAGATGGCGGTGACGGACGAAGCAGGCCAGAAGACGCGGCCAAATTGGATTATCTCCGTCCCGGAATCAAGCATACCCTTTCCTCTCATTTTTCTCTAGCCGTCTCCCATCCCCTCCTTACCCAAAGATATTTACCCTGCGGCGAATTAATCTGCATAGTTTGCTTTAACAACGTTTCGATATACCTCGTTACAGGCCATGAAAAATTGCGAGTTATTCGGCTATTGCTCGCCTGGAAGTTTGCGAAATTGAATAATTCGCGGGAACTTTGAATTTTTTATGGATCGTGTCGGAGCTCCGCAAGTTGATATTGCGTTCCAGTTAACCCTTACAATTTGTTTACAAGCCTGCCGAGTTGCTTCGTTGTTAAGAATTTATCATAAAGTAAACTGCGGATTAGATTTGTTCAAACAGTCGCAAAATTGAAAGAATTTATGAACGTCTACATGTTATTTTCAGCACACTAATATTATTAACGAAACAAAAACATTTCTACGTTATTCCTGTCTTGCAATTCATGATGAACATTTTTATTTCGTAGTACTTAGGAAAGTACTATTTTCATTGCTATCAGAAAATATGATTGCGTGTATATTAGCTGCAACAGAGTGGAATTTGATGTCGGTTCGAAGGAAATTAATAACACACATATTTAGTCGATTCTGTTTGAAATCTTCATCACGAGCCTGACTCGATGTTGTAGTACAAGGGGCTTTGAGTGCGCGTGTTTGATCCTCTGAGAGAAATCAACATACGCAAAAACCGCGATACTCATCAGAATGATAAAATTCTGAGAGGTGTTCGTATCGTGCATTTCTTTATACACTTGGAGGATGTTCTCTCATAGTCGGGGTTGCAAATACAATATCTAACGAATTCGATCAGAGATGGATGACCAAAAAATATTGTTTGATCAATATAGATAAATATTATACGAGTGAATGAGTTCCAGTGCCGAGCACAATACAGTTCACTTCCCCCAGCTAATGCGTACAGGACGAATAAACGGCGTAGCCATCAGGCTAAAACCCGCGGCCCATAAAGAAGCTCTAATCGAATTATAAAGAAACGCAACACCCTTAGTATGACTTCAACGTCCTAGATCAGCCCACTTTAGTGGTTATTAACACACTGGCAACCTTTACGAACCGGTACTTAAAGCCGCGTCTCCCTCGGGACGTCGGTTTTAACACGCAGTAAAGCGTCGCCCTTCGGCCTCTGGGCGGCGATGTACACCATTTTTAAGCACACTTTCGCCGCCATAAAGACGTCGTAGAAGACAATGGATAGAAAACTGGTCGCCCCTGCCCACGCCGTGAACAGCAACATCATTTTGCACGAGTACGTGGTCGATCGTGTTCATTGCGAACACGCCGACATATCGAGATAGTATATAAATGGGGGAACGCTATTTTTACGGAGCGTGGGGAACACGTCAGAAAGACGGCTCATCAGCTCTTCCTTGACCTGTCGCAAAGCCGAACGGTCTGTCAGCCAGTGCGGTTGCATCGAGCGATCTTAATTCGCTGTCAAGCTTCAGGCTCGCGGATCGGAATTATCTGTCACGCGGAACCCACGCGAAACACGGCCGCGAGAGATAGAGAAAGAGGTAGAGAATGGAGAGGAAGAGAGAGAGAGAGAGTCGTTCAGATCGATAGCCCTCTGGCCGACGGTGCCGCTACGGATGGCTTTGTGCCAGACACGGTCGCGGTTGTTTTGTTGCAGTTTTTAACGCTGCTTTCGCGCACCACACTGCCCACGACCTTTTTCCTCAACCACCCCCACCCCTATCGTGGACCGTCCGGTCCTTTGAGCAATGTGTGCGAGCGGCCGCGACTATTTTTACGGGTCTGCCCCTGAATCGAACGGTTGACGAAGCACCTGTCGTCCTCACGAAGAAACCCGTTTTGTCAGAGCCCTTCCATTGAATTCCCCGCCATCCGAAATTCCTTCCCCGAGGGCCCCGGCCGAACCGCCGCACGATCTGCTCCGATGGACAGAAAGATATTTTCGGTGTCTCTTCCGTTGACCGATTGCCTCGCAACTTCCCCGACGCGACCGCCACCCTCTTATTTCACTGAATCGAGAAATAAACTTCGTTTACCGTATGGTGATCGGTGCTCCGGTTCGTGATAGGGGTGCAGTGCGATTGGGGATGTTATAAATGAAGGCGTGCTGCACGGTGAACAGTTTTTGTCGATAAAAAAGCTAGTACGCTATGGAATAGTGAAATAAATTTCTTTTTTATTTTTATCCTTGGGCACGCGAAATTTTCTGCGCAGTAACATGTGCTTGTTAAATTCTTCTTATTTAAATGACTGTGCTAAGTGATTACCAAATTGCAGATCTTTATGCAAAATAAAAATTTCCTACCTCGATTAAAACAAACTGGAATAAAATAGGAATTCTCTTTCTCAATAATAGTTTTGTAGAATGCTTTTATCTTTTTTTTTTACTCTTATTCCTACTCATTTTTATTCTAAATGCATAAAATCCACAGTCCAGTCGCAACTTTGTTCTAAAATGGAGATCGAAAACAGACTACATTTAAATATTGTTTTTCAAGTTAGACATAATCTCCCTTTGCACACTATACGGTGTGCATATGCTAGAACAAATAAATATAACAAAGTTGCAAAGCCAATTCATCATGATAGTATACATCATCTACCACTGCGTACGAGTTATTTCATTTTATTTTTTGTTTCATAGAATAGATCTAACAAAATAAGTACCACCCTGGATTTTACTGTTGGAAATTGTCTGCAGTAAAGTTAATCTTTCCAAACCGGATTTATTTCTTGCTGCGCAGCGTTTCCAGCGAAAAACTGGATTGAAGCATATTACGAGACTCTAGATATTGCACAAAATGAAATTTCCTCGTGTAATTCACAAAGTCTAGCAGAAGTCTCGCTTTATTATTAACTTTAATATGGAAATTTCAAAGTAGAAGTATTATTCAATTGAATTGTGCTGTATTCTTCTGAGATTCGTATTAATTTCTATGAGATAAGTGATTTTATAATATAATATATGGAAATCAGGAACATCTAATCATTATTACACGAAAGTGATGCTTTAAATGTTTTATCATTAGAGGGAATAATATTTCGAATAAAAGCGTAAAAGACAGACAACTATCCATGGAACTTGCAATTGCATTGTTTAGGGAAATGGTAACCAGCCCCATCAAAAACGCAATGGTACTTAGCTTGTTTTGGTGCGCGGCAGGGCAGCAACGAAATGATAATGAAGTAGAGTTCTACGAAAATAAAACGAACATTCCATGAATTTTCTTCCTGAATTTTACATACCTAATTTGTCTTCACGATTCCAGCCACATTTCATGGGGCAGTCGGCACAGTTTAAAAGCTCTCTTAGTCTTTTAGTCGCGTGTCACTGCGAGAGGCGAATAAATCGTGTGCCGGAACGAATTCCACGGAAGTGTCTTCGGGAAAAGAGAGAGAGAGAGCGCGCCTTTTACTCTTCATTAAATCGCGCGCTAACGCATCAGCAAATAGCAATCGGGAAAAGTAGACGGTCGAATAAAAAGAAACTAAGAGGGACGAGGGAAGAAAAATACCTGACGGTCATATCCGGAATGGATATGGAGTTCACGGATCGCGTTACCACTTATTCATATTCATTGAGCGTTTCTGCTTTACACGATCCATAAACCACCGGTGGCGGCTGTAACTGTCGCGCTATGCTGCTATATATGTGTTCTACCCGTACGGAGTGTGCGTTTAAGGGAAAATGGTCGGCGCGTGGTCAGACGCTGTCGCTGCTCACTGACGGCGGAGCTGTTTTGATAGGAACCGCTGCAAAAGTTCGTGGGCTGCGGCGCTGTAAAGCCACCTGAATAGTCTGTTGTCACCTCCGTAAATTCCGTTGTTAAGTCGCCGACAAAGCACATTCACTGTTTTCATCGGATACCTCGCAGTCCAGTTTGTTTCGGGAATACCAGTCCAGCTCTCAATGATCGTGATAGTTTCTCAGAGATCCCGCGCGCCATTTCATTGCGCTTTCTGCAACACTCTTTCTGCAATTCGGTAATAAATTCTATCCCTACTGACAATTTATTGAGATTATTACGAATCTTATTCTCCACTTTTTTGCAATACTTTAATAGAAAGAATACGATATCAAAGGGGACATCGTCAAAGCGAATATTCAATGATCTTTTTAAATCTGTCGTCTTAGTTATTGTATCTGTATAATTATTAAGACCGATTTTTTCTAGAGAAAAAGTATAATATTTGTCGGTAATATATTACTCATAATAGTTACTAAATTTACATTTGACCAGCAGATTCGCTAAGCACGTATCTTCGAACGGATGATCGCGGACACTTCGTCGAAATCGCCGGGAATGAAATCAAAAGAAACAAAGAATCCAATCACGGTTCTGCAGTGTTTCAATTACCCGCGCAAGGATCCGGGAAGCAAAATTGCCAATGAAACCCATCACAAAAGAATCGGGCAGGTATCATTCGAGCTGGTTTCAATTTTTCCAAAAAACAAACGAAGGCTCGTCATCGACAGGCGTCGGTTCCATCAAATTGCAGTTACCCGTTTCAACGTTACACCCGATTCCCTTGCCAACCGGGGAAAAAAGGTCGAAAAAAAAAATGATAAATCGCCAAAGAATCGGTGGCGTCAGTTCTACGTAAATCATCGATAGACGACCCTGTCACACGCGACAGGGTCGAAGAGGGTCGAACCGTCGTCGTTGAATATCGATCGCAATTATCCTGTAATAATACGCATGCACCGCGCGCAATTTTCCACGGGACCTCGCGTTCGATAAGGGGGTGATAAGGAGGAACGTGCACGCGTCACCTCGTTTCTAATCGGATGGAGGGCTGTACTGGTCCACGTCGATTCGACGGAAGCGGGAAGCCAGATAGCACGCCGCGAAAGCGGTCGATATCGATGTCTAAGCTAAATTGACAACAAGAAGCTTGATAACAAGAAGTATGTCAGTGCTGATTCGCAATCAATAAAAATCATAACTTTCGTTAACATTAGCTTTCCAACTATTTACTTCCGAGGCTATGTCCATGCGACATTAATTGCTTAAATTAAAATCACATTCGAAATCAACATTGAAACACACCCTATAAGGGTAGTTTTATGGAGACAGTTTCTCATCCTAGCATACAAGTAATATCAGAATTAGATTCTGCGAACCCAAAACCCCTTAGCACCGTTCTATTTATAATTAATAATTTGTAATTACTGGAGATATGAATTTTGTCTACCTTTTTGCGATTCAGGCTCAGTGTGCGTCGCGACGCCTTGTTTCTAATCGGACGAAGGGCTATGTTGGTCCACATCGGTTCGACGGAATCGGGAAGCCAGATAACATGCCGCGGAAGCGGTCGATGTCGGCGTCGACGTCGACGTCGGCTGGGGGTGGCATGGCGCGGCTAATAGTGTTTAAGGGTTGCGTGCGGCGCCGCAGGTGAATGGCGCCAGGATGTCTAAGCGCCAACGGGACGAGCGTTTCCAAGGTATGCGTCATTCTGATGGCCGCGCCGCTCGAGGAAAAAATAGTTACAAGCTTCCTTCCACGAACTTTGTTATGGCACAGATCACGATCGAGATCACTATCTCGCAGGCCCTTGTTCGCTACAGCTACACGCTCCTTGATAAATGAAACGGCTGTTCTAGACGAACGCGCCGTATCTTGGATTAACTTTGAAATTCTTTTTACTGTGAAATCGTAAAATGTTTTATTGTTCTGCTTATTGTATGTGTGGAACCTGTCCATGCAACCGGAATGTATGTGTAGAAAATCATGCAGATCTAAGTTGGAAATAAGAATTTTTTTCTTATTGTGTACTGCGTGTTGTAGTTTACCTGGGCAGGCTTTCTTGAACGTCATATTATAATTAATATTTATAAGAATTCGAAAATAACCGGTAATTAGACTGCGGTTTTTATGCATTTATAATAAAAATGGGTATGTCCAATTTAGAAAAGTTTAGAGGTCAAGAGAATTTAGAAACACCAATGTATTATTTTCAACTCACTAAAATTATTAAAGGAGGAAAGCAAATTTTCCTTGGCTCCCACTTCTTAAAATTGATGCAGAAAATTTTTATTTTGCATAAAGATCCGCAGTCTACTGATAACAGTTCCTATCAACATTTTGGCCGCGGCGTTAGTCACGGATGACACGATTTTTCTATTGAATTTGAAAATGAATATTGAATGAGAATATGTCTCCTGTTAAATGAATACTTGATGCAAATTTTACACATTCGTGTGTCCTCTATAATTCGCTTGATAAAAAGATCATTATCTCATTTTACTATTCGAGGCATTTTATTGTACAGTAGACAACGTTGATGTCGACGGTGATACTGTGTATATATGTATATCGGGTGACAAAGGGTATCCACTGAAGAGCATTTGTTTCTGCTGCTCCAAGTTCTCGCGTGTTTCCTATTTTTCTTTGATCTTTACCGCTTCGAATGGAAACAAGCAACAAGCGACGATATTTGTTGCTGGCAACAGAAACATGAAACTACCACGTCGGATACTGTGTGGACACGCTGACTCCCACGTTGGTCACATATCAGTGACACTATTCTTTGACCAGGTATAAAAATTAACTTCTATAGTGACGCATTCGAATAAACTAAATTTCGATATTTAGGTTGCACAAAGGTTAACATAATCAATATGAGAAATTTCAATTTTACCAGTTTTGGTTTCAGTAAACGATTTTGCTTCTGTGAAATTGTTTAAGGGTCATGGTTGGCAATCAACGTGTTAGAAACGATTACCATAAAATGAATGCTACTGGATATCAATTTATCTATTTTTTTTACTAGGTTATAGTGTAAGGTGAAAACTTCATTATCAAGTAACGTTTTTATGAAGGCATTTAATGCATTTATGAAGAAATTGGCTGGCGAAATATAAAACAGTACAAGATTTTAAAAACTTGAGAATATTGTAATGTTGTTTTTACAGTAAAAAAATCATTAACTGCTGCCCACAATCAATGCAGAACATTTATATTTTGCATAAAGATCCGCAGTCTACTTATTAACAACGCTAAAGAAAAACGAATACCCCCTCCACACTGTGAGGCAAAAAAATTCATGTAAAATATGGTCGAAGTACTCTAGTCCATGGCCGTTTGACCGCGTTTGATGCAGCCTGGAGTGGCCTCCGCCATTATTGTCTATCCAGTTTGTCTCAACGAAGTGGATCCGCGTAATCGCCGGCTGGTACACCTCGGGAAAGGGCGGTATAGTGAGGGCTCGCTCGCGAGGAGGAACGAAAAGGGCAATTGCCTTCGAACGGCGCTGTTCGAGGCTTGCTCGACGAAAACGAACGGAAAGAGAAGTGGCTGGGAAAAAAGCGGAAGCTCTTGTTCTCCGATTTTCCCCCTGTTATCATTGCCCGTTGATCTGTGACATCCCTCGTCGATCATTGCCGATCGAATGCGTCCTTGATTGACTGGTGCGCCTGTGACGTACGATTGTCCTCATTATTTAAATGGAACTTTTGTTTGCGCACCCTTGTCACCCATTCGAAGTATTCGTATGCTCTCGAATGACAGAGAGTTGAAATTCTCCTCGAACCCTGTTGCACGAGATTTGTTGCTCGCCGAGGTTCTTGTATTACGCCATTTTTATTGGGGTGCTAAACTATATTGACGTAATCTTCGTGGGCTAATTTTATTTAAATTTATATTAAATTTTCCTATCTATTCCGACACTAATTTTATAACAGAAGAAATTTTGAACTAATTGCTTAAAATTTCGCGGAAAAATATTATTAATCATTTAACTGGATTCGGTACTTTATGGAGAACCAGGAAAAAAATTATTTTCTCTTAAAAAGTTTTTTTTTTAAACGCTTACACGCTCCTTAGCTTTTGCCGCTATAAATTCTCCACGCCATAATCGATACTGTGCATTCTTGCGCGGCGTTCGACGGTGTTGTTCACCGTTCAGTCAACTGGCTAACGACGATATAACTGAATTTTATTTATTTATTTGTTTAGGTTTCTCAAGGTATACAGCACCGTTTGCAAGTATCCGTGGAGCTGGCAAGCTTAGGTACACGTCTGACAATAAATAACGTTAAAATGTATAGGTATGGCCTGTCGAAATTAATGGTAATCGAAAGGTGTGTCGCCGTAGAGTACAAGAGGTCTAAAATTGGATCGTTCCACACTATCCTATAAGCATTGCTCGCTTAACTTTCGCTACAAGAATTTCATCAATATTATCTATTAATACTTATCGCTTGTTTTTCCATGAAACATGTAAAACAATATAGTAAACCGATAAAATAATTATGTTTGTGAACTCGTTGTTTTTGAGACTGTGGGTTTATAGTGGCGTCCATAGGTTTACCATCAAGTCCACTAAATTGAGACTAGATTGAATGAAAGAAAAACATTGTACTTTCTATATACAGTTGTAGAAAGAAACATAATGACGAGTGAGAGGCGAAGTGTATGAAGTGAATTTGGTTGAACGAAATAAAGAAATGGGTGTGCACGAGGGAGAGTTTTGTTTGGAAAATTTGTCGTTGATTCAACATCGTTTGTGTTACATGTAATATGTTTTGTTAAATACGTGATTCGTTTACAAACATTAATAATTCCAGTCGCTGCTTGAACAGTAGTCTTCCTGCATCAGAGAATATAAAACCAGAAATCAAGAATATAAAAGAATTACAGAGTAATTGCGTATTGCACAATGTAAAACGTTAAATGAATCGCTGACAAGACTTTGCTCGATCCAATTGCTCGAAAAAGCAATCACACGCCATCAAAGATCGTTGGTCAGGACGAACGTCGACGAGGATACGTCGACGGTGTCTGGGTAAAAGACGTGCCGTCAGACACCATTACCTGGAAAAATCTTGACCTTTTCGGAAGGGGTCGACGCATTTTCGGGTCGTCGTAAAACTTAACGACCGCTTTTGAAATTGCTCCGGCCTTTTTTCCCCGTAACGAGACACGGTGCTTGATTCTTCGCACCCCATTCTCTACGGTACGCCGTGCGAGGGACATTTAAGACCGTAACTCCATTGTTATGGCGGTGGAGGGAAGCCACGGGGAGATGAAGGGGACGTCGAGGCCAGCTTCGACAGCCGTCTCGAGCGTAATCGCAAGACCGGGTTCGAATAAACGTTGAATTCCGCGAAAGGGTGACCGCGGGGGTGCCAGAATCACTTTATTTCCCGGCCCGTGGAGAACCTTATCGCGGTGGACCGTGAACGGAAAGAATGGAGCACGGTGCCACGGGCCGAAAGTATTCCGCTACTATTATCTTGGATTATGTACCGTGAAATATGACAGCTCGCGGGGAACCGCCTTCTATTCATTGCTCTCCGTGGAACCTCAATATACATGACGGCAGGGGTAGTAACGTTGCCTCCCCGGTTTGATATTTCTTCATAAAATCTGATTCATAACTTAAACCGCTTTCAATTTGTACATGAAATGTACGCAAATTAAGATTGTCGACGAGCGAAAGTAATAGAAACCTTTCAATATTTATATGGCACGTAAGACACACTGTGCCGAGTAAAAAAGACAAAAGTACAAGAACATTTTTCTATGTTAGCATCGTGATGAAACGATCATATTCAAAATTGTTTTCCAAAAAATTTGATCGCTTGCGATTTATAAGCAATTATAAAAAATTGTGTCGATCACACATGCCGACGTGGTGCTCAAATTGTTGAGAATTTCATCTCGCGACACAGTAGATTACGACAATAAAAGGGAAACGAATCTCAAAGAACGCAAGTAACAGAAGACTGTGATTTCGTAGTTCGAAGGCGTCAAAGGGGGTTAAATTACGAGTCCCAAGTCCGGGCAAATTGATTTGTATTGCGTCAGCCAGCTAAAAAATGACTGCGAACCATTTCCGGGCTCTGGGAATACTCGACTGTCTCGGCCAATCGCGTTCGGTACTTATGAGATACGTGACCCTCGCAATTGCGAATAACTGAGGAACGTGGCAGAAGAGGTTGCTCCGCGCCCATGAAAGTTAATATTCCGTGGAAAGGACTTACGTAAGGACGTCGATGGAGAAAAAACCAGGATAAAAAGAAAAAGAGAGAAGGGGTGAAATAGGGTAGAAGACAAGGAGGGAAAGAGAAAGACGATCGCCGGTGCTGGAAGACCCCTTCACCCCCTTAGACTTCACCTAGACTCGGTCGAGGAATCGATAGGGTGACTCATCGAGGGGCGGTGACGGAGTTCTCTCCCTCTCTTACACCCTGTCCTCCTTGTTCACTCATCCCACGCCCTTCTCCTTCTTCTCCTCAACCTCCTCCAGTTCCCGTGCTTCCGGTTCTAACGCCGAAAGCGTGTCCAAACTTTCAAACTCCGCTGTTCAACCTCCATTCCGGTTCTCCTCGAAGACCTCTCTTCCCGGAGAAATAACGAAATGCACTCGCGAAGAAGACCCGTCGCGCTTCCTACCCGCGGAATTTGCTGACTCGGCCCACGACTCGATTCTTTGCAACCCCTCAACGAAAAAAGGGTTGCCCCTGCTAACGATACTTTTTCGTTGTTCCGCATCCTGCAATGCGGATTTTCGAAGGGACTCTGTATGGATTTCCGATGTGAGCACTTGGAGGCTGACTTACATAATGACTATACCCCTGCTTCGGGCAAATTTGACATTGGATTCAACCCCTTACCTTACAATTTGCTTCTGGTACTCCAGATTAGGATGTAGGGTGACTGTTGAAAGTGGTCGGCCATTAAAGGCCAGTAATATACTATTTCCTAAATATTTTGCATGGGATTATATCGAATTACAAAAAGATATTAGAATACCATGCTAAAATGTCTTCATTTAACGACCACGTCTACAAACTTTTTAAAACAACTATATTTTTAAAGACCATTGCTATTTATCAAATATGCAGACATCTGCACGACCCAAACGTCTGAAATTAAACTGAAACGAATTCACTAAAAATTCCGTTTCAAACGAAGCAAAAATGTGATTAAACTTTATCAATCTTTTCGTCGGTAATTCGTAATATTAAATGAATATACATTGAGAAACGACGGTAATTAACAAAATGGTAAATTCTTGTATCACTTCGCATAGGCAGCGGCACGTTTAACTAGGGCAAGAAGATCTCGATCAAGCCAGCAGCCCCGCGCCGTGAGCTCAGCAACGCTTGAATAACTTTCCTGTGCCTTATATCCTCGTTTTTCTTTTCCTTATCCAGCGGAACTAACGCGAAAGGCAAGCTAAAAGTGTAAAGCCCGCCGTTTAACTACCTCCACCCACTTTCTTACTGATCTCCCACATTCCCCTTCCGCGAGGCTGGAGTAACAAGATTCATTCCAACAGGCCGCAGCAGCTGCAACTGCGACTGCAACTGCACTCCGGTCGGTCATACCTATAACGAGCATGCGGCAAGACGACGTCGCCAGCCAATTTGTTGCGCACAGGCGCTCCACCCTCGCGCTGAGTCATCCCTGTGGCCTCCCTTCGGAATTAACGAAATCTTTCGGACCCTTCCCGACAGCTTACGGTCCTCGATAAACTATTAATTCAATGTTACTTTTCGAATCACAGATCGAAATCATCCGCCGAACTTTTTAATTGCTTCCGTTTAACACTTACGCAGCAAAAAGTGATTATTTTATATGACTTCATAAAAATAACGAGAAAGTGTCAAAATATATAAATAATACACGCTGGGTTATTTCGAAATACAATTCTGGAATCCTTCAGAAATTCTTTAACTTCGACTGACCCATATTCCCCACTTTCCCACGTTATCCTAATCCCATAATCCTCGGCTTTAGAACCTTTAGCTCGTTCCACCCAATAATGGACACTTTATCCAATTTCTTAACTTTGAACAGTAACTCTTCCACAATCTCTCTGCAATTCGTTATTGCAAATTCTATACTCTCTACTCTTTCACTCGTCTCGAACCTATCAAGCTCCACACCTGTTATTGACATTTGAAACGAGAGCACCGTTCAATTATTCCTGTATCTATAATTTATCACTCGAAAGTCTAGACTTTACCTTATCTTTCAGTTTCGAAACGCCGTGTCTGTTATTGAATCTTGAAATGAGCTTCGGGGTTACTATTGATTCATGAAACGAGAAGTCGTTTCAATTATTCCAGTATCTCCGATTCGATCTTCTAAATTCTAGATCCTTTAGCCTTTAATTCATCCTTGGTTGTTTAAGCTTCTTCGTTCCTCGATTTTATCGATCTTTCTGAACATATATCCGCCATAAATACCGCATAATGGAACATTCAACGCATTTGTTATTCATACCCGGATCGGAGAGGAGTTTTCCGATATCCGTTATTCCTCGGATTCATTCGACATCTTTTCTTGGAATCATTAGACCGACACGGAAGCCGGCTAATGGATTATCGACAAGCGTCGTGCCACGGTTTTAAAGGGTGCTCGGAGCCTCTTCTTTTCGACGCAACTTTCCCTCTGGTTCTCGGCGACAGCGGGTAAACTTCTCGCCGAGGTTTCAGCCCGTTCCTCCGGCGTCGAACTTCCAAGTTTCAGCTGTCCCTTCGGGCTGCTTCCGGTCGAAATAACGAGATGCATTCGACGAGCCATCCCCGACGAGCGAGGAGCTAACTTTATCGACTCTTGGACACACATATAACGCAACTGGACAACGACACGAGCCAATTTTGTCGCCACCGGAGTCCCCTGCCGGTGATTCATTCCCTTGAATATTTCCCCCGAATTGGCAAACTTTCTTCCACTTCCGGGATAATTAGGAGCCGTGTTCTGTGAAACGAAATATTAGATTGCTTCCCGGTGCTGCATAAAATATCACTCCCTATATTAAAGGAGAATAAGGGGATCGCGGTCAGCGGGAAATGAGGGTCGGTTTTATTATTACAAAATGATACGTCTTAAAATTTCAATTTCTTTTTTTTCTAATTACAATGATCGTTATTTTCTGTAAAAAAAAATCTTTTTTCGAAATTTTATATGTAGACGTTTGTAGATGTTTAAATACTGTTCCATTTTTGTCGAAACATTTTTTCTTCCACCGAAAAGCAGGAAAAATTTATTTTTGCATGTAAATTACGTTGAAGTAAAGTAAACTTATTATTTTACTACGAACTATGTAGATCACGAAACTTTTTAGTGAGTAAATATTAATATAAAAATTAATTTTCATCGGAAGACACGTCGCATCGCGATAGTAGCGCACGTAAAAAATGGAATTTCTCAAAAACTGCAGAAAAGTTTTAACTTTTTTTTTTAGCGATAAAGTTAAATAAATTCTCGACATTTTACAAAAAGAAAATTGTGTGGGACGTACATTCTCAATTATAATTTACCGATAATCATGAATCCTGGAATTCTCATATTTCTAGGTTTCTGGGTCCACGACCCCAGTGTGCGACGAGTACAAACTTTGTGGAAACTCCAAAACAATGATAGAATTATTATAGCTAGAGCGATTCTCGATCGCTGCAACGTCAAAGAAAGTCGGAGGAAAGCCGATTACCTTCTTGCGCTTTACGGAAATATGACTCGAATCACGGGGTTCGATGAGCGGTAAAAGTGGCGAGGGCCGCAACAAATACCGAATTACGAGAAGGAAGTGGCGTCAAAGGAACGTGGAAACAGGTTTCATTGAGCTGATTCGATCGGCTAATGGACCCTGCTACCGACACTGGTCCCTTGTTTCCCGGAGCCACGTAAAAATCGCATCGAATTATGATCCATGACTGGGAACAAGAGTTTTAATCAACTGGTCATTTCCCCTCTTACCAGTCTTTGTCCACCAAATGAGCTCTGACAAAGCAGGAACACTATCATTCGTATAATTCTACCTATACCATACTAGAAGCTATACTCTACTTTTCTTTGCTTATCATTAGAATGCGGATTTTATGCATTTATGACAAAAATGGATGAGCACAATTTAAAGCAGTGGACATATTAAGAAGATTTAAAGACATCAACGTATTGGTTTCAGCTTAATCAGATAATTAAAAGAAGAAAAAAATTTTTATTTCGCTCTTGTATCTTGCAATCAATGCAAACATTTTTTAGCTATTATTAATACACTGCGAATTTTATGCATTTATAACAAAAATTGGTACGTAAAATTTAAAGCAGTGGACATATTTAAAAAATTTAGAAACATCAACGTATTGGTTTCAGTTCAATAAAGTAATTAAAACAAGACATTTTTTATTCTGCATAAAAATCCGCAGTCTAATTATTATGTTTCTATCGGTAGTTGAATGTAGGTTGTGGTGGAGTACTTTTGTAGAAACGAATATAAACATTATTTTGATATAATTTCATATATATTGTTAATAACTAGACTGCGGACGTTATGCATTTACGACAAGATTGGATTGAATTGTATTACTTTGGACTCAAAGTTATCAAGAATTTCCTACAATTTGAAATGAACACAGACAATTTTTACTTTGCACATAAATCTAATAATAACTAATAACTGAGGAGTATGGTACAGATATTGAAGAACCGTAATTTCTAATCGTTCGACAATCTCGCGAAGAGCAATCGCTTCCAATCGAACGAATCTAATCCACGCAGGTCGGACCGTGAAGCAGATACGCGTACAGTAAAATATTTGTCGTGAACGAGATTGGACGCGGCCTGTCCCTTTGGCCGCGAGAGCCGGCGACTTCTCGAATCCGAGAGCTTTAAAGCTTACGGTTGAATCAATACAGAGAGTAGGAACGAGATAGATAGACCGAGAAGAGATAGGAGTGTCAAGGATAAGCGAAAGGAAGGAAGGAAGGAAGAAAGGAAGGGACAAAGGAGGCCAAGGAGATTCAACTTAGACACCCGGACTCGCACATACACGCTCTTTCTTCGATCTTCTTTCTCTCTCTCTTTCTCTATTTGACCGTGTATTTTCCGGGCGTATATGTGCCAATAGCTTGTCGATAAGTGCCGTTGGCGTGGTTTCACGATTATCGGGGCAAGGCGATCTCTTGTAACAATATGACCGGCGACGGGTCGGCATGGACGCGTTCTGTCGGTTTCTGTGCAACGTGCTTCTAGCGACAGCCGTCTTATTCAGGAGCATCAGTGAGTAGACAACCACGATCACAAACAATCTGCTGGGTGTAGCTGTCTATCACGCGCAGCAATTACATTGCATCTGCTTTCTCCAGCAACTTTCAATCTCTCCCGATCGATCGACCAACAATTTGATCCGAGAACTTTTCGAGCTTCCAGCTTCGCGAAAGAATCCGGCGCGATTGATCCGCCAACAGTCTTTCTCGTCCGGCCTTTCTCCGTATTTACAGTCCCACAGGCCACCCTTATTCTCGTTCCCGTTCATTTATTTCCGTCCAGCAGCTCTATCTTGATACGTCGAGGACCGGCGGTATGACGTTTTTCGTTATCGTAAAAGTCGAGCACACCTTTCCACGAACGGCACTAGGCGGCAAGGCTATCGATCGGGCCAGGTTATTTCGCGCCGCGTTCTTGTCGCTTTTTCGTACGTAGCCTCTCTACGGCCGCTCGTAAAACGACTAAAGAGCCCCCGGTGCCGGCGCGGCGTCTCACGCTTTCCCTCCGTCGACGTTCACTACACCTATCCAAGCCTGTTATGAGTCGTGAACCTTGACCCTCTCCACTTCCTACGCGTTCTCTCCTTACGGAATATGCTCTACCCGATGCACCGTCACGACGCAACGCAACGGGACCGCATGTTGCACCGAGTAGATCCAACCCTGAAGTACAACCGCCCGTCGTCGTCGCAGGACGGACACCAAACTCCGTGGCCGGAAAGGTCTCGAACGAGTGCTCCGACGACGGTTCATGATATTTTTATGGCTATCGAGGATAAAACAGTGGGACCCCGGATATTGAATAGCGGATATTACCCGGGAACAAAGTAGTAACGCCTCGAGAAATGTTTCCTATTATTTTTGATGGGTCGGATGATGGATTGTGCAACGAGGCATATTGGAATGGATGGGGAGACTGGGGATAGTTGATGCGATTTTACATAATTAGTATGATCTATGTGAGGGTTATGAATAAGAACTATACTTTAAAAAGAAGACATTACTACACTGTTTCATACATTTTTATTTTCATGAAATTCCATATTCCCTTTGCGCATTTCTATTTTCTATAGTTGATGCGATTTCACATAATTAATATGTTCTATGTGGGGGTTATGAATAACAACTACAATTTAAAAAGAAAACATTACACTTTTTCATACATTTTTATTTTCATGAAATTCCATAATCCCTCTGCGCATTTCTATTTTCTATTTCATTAAGATAATAATGAAACAGTAGACTATGCACTATAGAGTAGAGTAGATTCACAGTTGTACGTCATTCTGCGTATTATAATAAGTAGTTAGATAAATGCGTAAAATTCCACAGCAATCGTATCGATTTAACATCTTTCTCGAACACCTGCACTTTCAAGCTAACATGCATTCAATCATAACTACACTACCGCACATAAGTGTTTAGGCACTCCTCTTTTCATGTATTATTGGTACAGAATTATGTTTACCAAAAAACATTAGAATGAAATACTTATCTAAAATGCAGTTCAATTACATAGACACCCATTATAGCGGATTAGGAATTCCCGGGAAAATTTATCAGTCGGGTAGATTGTAGGTAATGATGTTTAAAGTGCCTTGTGAAAAGATTATAGTAAAATGTGTAAACCACGGTCAGTTGTAGTTTGATATTCGCACTGTTAACATCGTGAGCGAAATATCGAATGCGAAATATCTTATTGCGAGAATGCCTCGATTGTGCGCCACGATTGTTCAATTAAGAAGAGGTCACATGGATGAAACAAAAATTTAAATTAAAGGTTTTAATTTTCCCATTTATTTAGTATGTATGTATTTGCTTTATTTCAGCCTTACAGCTAAGAAATGTGACTTGGTTTATATTAACCTAACTGTACAGACCTATCTTATTTCACGCATTCGGTCCATACATTCTCTCACTCATTCCTACACTGACCTACTCTGCTATTATCCTACTTATTACTAACCCAATTATTGCATCCTTCCCCATTCCCTAACATTTGTTTTATTAGTTTGGTATATCCTTTGGCCCATTTCTTTATTATATTTCCATAAATTTATGTGTGGATGTAGATAAAAAATAATTTCACATTTTTCCTGAGTTTTTATATGATTTATGCTTTTGAGATTGATATATGGCTGTACTTTGACACTCGTGACTTCTTCGAAGAATCGTGACAAATAATATGTGCTTAGTGTTGATTGTTTCTCAATAAGATACCTATGCTACCTATCCACAATCCAATGCTACCCAGAACACTGAGAGGCACGAGCGAAACTGCAGAAGACATGTCTTGAATTTTTCAGAGAACGGTCTGCTCTCGTTCGAGAATCCGAACTACCACTTGGACCCGGCCCGGCTGGACGACGCGTTGAATAGCAACGGGAACGGCAGCTCGTTGTACGATGAGCTCTATCAGGAATTAGTCGGCAACGGTGGTAGAAGTGGCGAGGTGACTGGCGGTGACAGAGGCGGCGAGGTGACCGGCGGCGGGGGTGGCACAAGAGTGCAGGCACGCAGAACATACGCCACGTTGGATCTAGGCAGCATGGGGGTTGACGTCACTCAAGGTCCCCTCACCCAAGATTCCGTGACGGAGGACGCGCCGGACAATTCGGACAACCATAACCTAGGGTGAGTAGCCGTCATTTCGAAGGCCGGGCATTAAACGGATCACGTTCGTCGTCAAACCGAACGACCGACGTGACCGCGGCGTTCGATTCTTCCGGCGACGGTCACCGGTAATCTTCCCGGGAAACTTTCGGCTTATGAACGCCGGGTGCATCCGGAATCGAGACGCGGGATTACTCTGTTCAGCTCGTGTTTTCACGGGATTGGGACCCTGTGTGTCCTTAGCCCGCTATACGTGGTCCGTGCGATGCCCGGAATAACGATGTACCAGGTGTCCCTGATACCGTGATGGAGTTATCAGGTTTCTCGGAAGGTTCCGTCGTCGTTTCGCGATCGATGCTTTAATGACACCACCGAAAGAAGTCTTATACGAGAGACGGTGACAAATTGTCGGGAACACGATACACGCGCACCGCGAATTAATAGTCTTCACGTGACGGATTAATGTTGCGACAAGTCGATCACACGACGATGGAACGCCACGACAAACCTAATACACAAAACGACGCTGGTCAGGGAAACACCGGGGCAGTTTGTTACGTCGGGCGCGTGCCAACCCAAGGACGGAACGACCTCGACTGATTTTCGATCGATGAAGATCGTTGCTGTCGTGTGCCGCGAGACTGCAATGGTCACTTTGAACGGATTTTGACAATGAACAGAAATTTTTGTTTTTCAAACATTTGCGAGGCGGATGCTTTTGACCATTTCATATCTACCATGGCTACGTACACTCGAATCATCATCCAGTCGTATTGTATATTCTTAATTCTACTTCTTCAAAATCGTTATTGATCTTGGAATTAAATTTTTGTACATATAATCCGCACTTTATTATTATACATTAATTGAATAAAAAATAAAATCTCTTAATTTGTAAGAAGTATAAATACCGAGTATTGGACACATTTAGTAGAAACATTTCGTAGAAAATATTAAAGTTCACCACGCCACGTGCAAGACCACGTTTCATGAAACATCCTGTAACGCAGGACGCAGTTCATAGTTATCCATGTTATCGCAGTTCATAGAATCCTTACGCATCGATTCTTATATATTGTTAATTATGTTTTCTCAAAATCAATATTGATCTTCAAATTAAATATTATATGTGATAGCGTAAAAGAGGAACCCTTCACTTTATTATTATACGAGGACTCCTGATTCCACATACACGGTTTAAGTAAAACATGTAATCTGTTAATTCGGAAAATTTCGTCGAAAATATTAAAACTTCCTGCGGCACGTGGAAGGCCACGTTTCATGAAACACCCTGTAACGCAGGACACGTTCAGAGAAGTCATAGAACAGAGCGTCGTCCCGGCCGAAATCGTCCCAAACGAGCCCCGAATAAAAAGAAGCGATATCCCGGTGTCGAACTGCGACGGCAAATCTAATATCCACCGGACGAAGATGAAAATACCCGCGATTTATATTCGTCCCCGTAACTGTCCGCCATTTTCCCGTGGATATTTTTATGCTTTTGCTTTTAAACATGAGCCGATCTTTCGGCGCCCTTCCACTACGGAATTTCTTTTATCCCCGACCAACTGAGATATTCCGTCGAGGAGACCCTCCTGAATCGCGGGGAAGCGGAATAAGCGAGAGAGATCGTCTTCGTGAAGCGAAATCGAACGATTCTCTCTCCTCTCTCCTCCTTTCGCCCCGTGCCACGATTCTGCACGTAGTAATATAAGGTCCGGCCACCTAGAGCCGTTGATAAAACTTCCGAGTCGGACCTCATTGGGATACCGCATAAAATTTCAATAAATCCGGACCCGTGAAAAGGGGCTTGGACAGAAGGAACGAATGGCCGATGCTACAAGCCAGTTCAAACTTATTTCCGGCAGTTACACGCCCCCCTCCCCCAACCCCTTACTCACGTTTTACCGTCCGCTGGTATATTTGTCCGACCGGTCGAAATTCTCGTCTTTTAGTTCCTAGACCCTCGTCGACCCCCTTTGTCTTTTGAACCTGTTATCGAGCTCCGGCGAGCTATCGAGCAGCCTTAAAGAGAATCACGACCCATTCATCTTCCGATTATGATGGAACGACGGAATGAAGTCGTCGAATAGTTGTCGCGTCGCGAGTCGTTACTTTTTTCGAACGGTGATCGATCGACTGGATTTTTCTGTGAATTCACATCTTTCGGGAGCTGGCTGATCGAAATGGCAGTAATTGTTGTCGACGATGATTACGTCGCTTTGATAACGTCAGCGTTTTTATTGTGACGTTCAACTCTCATTCATTTATTTGAGTAGAGAACATTATTCAGCAAACGTAATGAAATTTTTGAGAGAACTATATGATCGAAAAATGAATTATTTTGGTTACAAGTGACAATTATAAGTGACCGAAATATGAGTGACCCTTATAATAAATATCGACGAAGGAAATTTATTTTAATTGCACATAGCAGTTATCAATGAGGAAAATTCATTTTGATCGTTCATAACAGCGTATAATATTGTTTCGCATTCTACGGAAGCAATGATCATTGTTACAAGCTGAAAATAATTATAACAGTATATATACATTTAAAAAAATTATTTTCCTGTTTTGCACTGAGTCTACTAATTTTTGTTGTGAATGCATAAAATCGTAGTTATGAGAGTTATGGTCTCAGGTGATACAATTGCTGCGTTATAATAACGTTGTTATATCATACTAGAACTATTAAAAAAACCCTGTTAAAAGGATTTTACGTGTTTACCACGCATGCAGTGCGCGTGCATATTTAAAAAAACCATTTTGCAGTAAACGTGGAATTTCGCTGACCTCTACTGTTCATGAAAGCTGCTTTCCGCTGCGCAGAGCAGACGAAATCTGTGTTTAAAATTGTTGAAATTTTTATTTTGTCAGACGTTATTTTGTAACAGTTGTGAACACATAAATTGCATTACCTGCAATTGCAGGCAGACATTATAGAAAAAAAATTCCGAAAATTATCCATCAATTGAGTAGAGTAGGGTCGTGGGAAGAAGTAATTATATTTCTTAAACGGAACGATACTCGGACTGAGCATTCCGTTCTTAGTAAATTAAGACTTGCAGCGAGGGGGCAAACCCAATCGAACAAGAAGGAACAACTTGGATAGACGATTCGAAGCTTCTCCGAATAGTTACAGGGGCTCCGGTGCGATTGTTCAACGGACCGGAATTCCTCGACTCTCTTTCTTGTTCGCGCGTCCAGTTCCTTCGTCCTGAGGATCTTTCAGCAGCAATGTTTGGAATTGCCGACAGTCCCGTCCCGGCACGTTAATCTTGCAAACGAGATTTTCGAAAGGTCGAACCGATCCGCTTTCGTCGATTGCCACTCGCTCCAGTCCACTTTCCGTTAATATCGAAATTAGATTGCCGGAACACTCCTGTAATTAGTTTCCGCTGCCCCGGCCTCTTGTTAGTCGCTGTTAGCAAACGGCCGAAATTGTTTCGCCGGCAATGCCAAATATAAAAGCGCTTTGATGCCGGCCACTTCAGTTTCGAATTATTCCGGCTTCAAATCTATTGAGAACTTTCGCACTTTTTAGTGCTTCAAACATGTTTAATTTCCGTGTCGATCAATATGGTGGTCGAGTATCCTTTTTATACGAGTGGAAAAATGAGAGAACAAAATTCTATATGAGTGATCAACATGGTGATAACATGGTTCAAATAAATAACATGGTTAAAATAATTGTACCGAATATTTTGTTAACCCTTTTTTTCCAGTCATCAAGGTCACCTTCAGTTTTTTATAGATCGACACACTTTTTACATCCATCTTTTAGGGGATACTGAGACGAATTCGACAAGCATAATAACAAATATTTTTTCCTGAATCTGAAAAGATCAAAAAATCTTTTTGATCAAAAAAGTAATTACTTAACCGTTTAACGTAATTTTTTAATGTTTCCTTAGTTTAGATGAAGAATAAATACTTTTTGTGGTGCTTGCCGAATTCGTCTCAGTATCTCCTAAAACTTGGGCGTAGAAAAATTGTAGATTTACCTATAAAAAACTGGAGGTGATCGTTCTGGAAAAAGGGGTTAAAACCTCTAGAAGATTTATGTTATTGTACCTAAAAAAATTTCCGATTGAACCACTAACAGCTGAATAATCTAAGCTGAACAATCACGCTTCGTGGTCTATCCTGTATATTGATGAATCAACGCACTTCCCGTCGATGGTAAAGAATATTACAAAACGAAGAATGGGAACGACCAAAGACTACAATTTCTACCGTAATACAAGAAACTTGAATATTTTTATTTCGCTGAATTTGATTCGCTCGAATTTGCAGTAAGTGCAGAAGGAGCCGCGTCTACTTAAGCCGGTCCAGTAGTGTTCGGTTTAAACGGCATTCAGCGCAGCCATTAATTCATGTTTATCATGTAATTATCCACGGCAGAAATTTAACGAAGCGGAAGAGAATGGTGGCAGCGGCGTAAGAGCATCGATTGCGCGTCTCATTTGTCTCGGTCCGCGTTGAATCGAGATACGTTAATGGACACCGGTGGAGCCTCTTCCAGCAGCGGGATAATAAACTCCTCTCTTCTCGCCCGTCCCATTTCATCCGTCCTATCTTTCTGTTCTCCTCCTTGGCAATCACTTCGTCTCCGCTGCGCCGGTTTTCCCGTCAACCCTCGGCAACCGTTCTCCCGGGCGATGCCTTTTCGGCTTCGTCCTTTTTTCTCGGACCGGAAATCCGGGCGAGCATAAAAATGCAATTAAGGAAACGCCAGGCGTCTGGCAGGGTACTGCATTCCTGTCTCCTGAAAGGTGGCTTCTTCTTCCACTTCCTCGTTCTTCAATCCCATCGTCCTCTCACCCTTCGTTAACTCCTTTCACGTCTGCCTCTTCGGTACTCCCTTTGGACTTGCCCAAATTCAGTCCGCCGCCGTTCCGGCTGGTTAAATGGCCGCAGACATAGAATAGATGAAACGCTGCGCCGCGCCGCACCGCCCCGTGATGCCCAGGACTCGCGGAGCCTGGAACATTCGACAATTAACGAATGGCTGCCGCTGAAAGGATCCAATGAACGATCGGGGAAACGCGATCTTTAGCTCGAGAGAGAGACTATTTTCCCATTGTTCTATTCTGTAAATAGATTTCCGCCGCTCGATCCTCTCAATCGCAAAGTTTCCGGCTGGAATTCACTGGCGGTCCGTCTACGTCGATTGATACGTTACACGGTTCGACGTTCTACCGATTCGATGGACCTCGTGCAAAAATAATCCCCGAATTCTTTCGTTAGGTGGCTCACGGATTCAATCAGACGAATAAATCAACTCGGAACGTTCGGGAGAATAGGCTTATTTAAATGTACGGTTCATAGACTGAAATTATTAATTTATTTGTGACCTATATTTTCTTGTAAACCATCAGTCACCTCCTAACTTGATTCGTGAAGCGTTCCCCGACGATCAACTTGGGATTTACAAACGCAACACGTTCGAAACGTTTGTTCCAGATATTCGTAACTCGGTGTATGTATGTAAACTTTTTGACTAACTTTAGTATCGTGCCAGCAGTGAAATCGAGTCGAAATAATATGAAACTTACGGATGTGTGAACAGCTTTAGTGCTGTCCATTGGTCGGTAGTTCTGAAACTTTCAAAATGGCTACCACTATCGCCGCCGATAATGCACCTATTGAAATCTCACACTGTTCTATTTCCGGAATTGTTTGTACATAGTATAACGATGGAGAATAACTGGAGGTATAACTTGAGGAGAACAAACAATATTATCTTATTTGTTCTGTTGGAAAAAGTAAGTGTAATTTCAGAAGTATGTTTAGTTGTAAAAAATGCTTATCTTCAATAAAATTTTACATCGATAAAAATAAATAATTGTCGCAAAGAACCGGGCCTGAATTATGAAGTAAATGTGGAAAGTCTTGCTATCCGACATCTTGTGTTTCTTCAGAAGTCAGAAACGCAACATACGTCTACACGTTGTCGTACACATAAAATACACCTTTCTTGCTCGCAAGTATAATAACGACGACGGAAGTCGTTCTCTTATCTTGGCTACATCGCATTGAAATACTCCAGCAACATCTGACAATTTTCTGCGTTTACTTGAATACATGTATTCACGCGATTTCTCGACTGTGGTTACAGATGGACGGTTTAAACATGATTCGTGTTTCCCATAAGTTGTTTCAACCATTTTGGCATTGTTCTTTCGCGGACATAGCTGCCCACGAACAAATGTGCTTTATTACATCTGTTTAAATTCATGAAGATTGAAATCATGAATCTTCTATCCAGTGCCCGTCATAGTTAATCTTACGTGACGATAAAATACGGAGGCAAATAGAAGCTATACAAAATGTATACCAAATAAATACATAAGACCATCCGTCGATGCCAATTTCGTCCGGTAGATCTGCAAGTTAATGCGAGAAATCCAGGTTGAACCTATTAATCTCAGAAGGAAAGGAATTTGTTGCAATTGTGGCAATCATTTTTTATTTCACATAAAGATTGATATGTTCGGATAGTGGATCTATAAATTATGCAAAATAAAAATTTTAGCACCGCAGATGGTTCCGCAAGAATTAAAAGCTTATGATAATCTATCAACTGCTTTCATAATTTTAATCATTTGGAAATAATATATTGAAATCCAACCATGTTTAAATCTTACCTAGTGATTAATCTTTATGTATACAACGAGTCTTCGACATTGTATTATCGAAAGCGACTGCGTTTAATAAAAGAAGTGGCAAACAGTTCTCCGAAAACACTGGACGCTTCTATATATCATTCGAATATACCATCTGAAACGATGCCGGCAAAGAATTTACGAGAAAGCCGGGCTTGCGCGATTCATTGAGCTCGTGTTAAGCACTTAAAGCTCGGAAAGTCGTTCGCAGCACACCTCGTTTCTCAAGTAATGTTTGTTCCGATTCATTGGCCACACGATCTGAGCGAGGAGCGAAGTTTAAAGCGTTCGCGGTCCGGTTTGGACTGTCCATTACGACGGGCGTCGTGCCGTTTTCCCTGTTTTTGTTCGTTGCAGCGTCCCGTTTTCCCGGAGTCGTCGTTCATTGGCATGGTAAGGTAACGAAGCCATCAGGGGACGACAATCCGTCGTGACTGATCGAATAATCCGGCCGAGTTAGGGCGGGAAAAGCGAATTTTCCTGCAGACCGGTCCCGACCGCTTTCAACGCGGGCGCTACGTTAATTTCGTTTGCGACGATGCATCTGAAATTACACAACGTTACGTTGTTAGGCACTTGACGTGCACCGGGTGCACGCTTTGCCGGGGGGGATTGCCGCGGCACCGACATCTACCCCCGGAAAATCGATGATCTAATAAGGTACCTCATTATTCGGCGACCCGCTGCGCTGCGGCGATTCGCGTTTCAACCCTCCGAAATCTTTTCTCGGCTAATTGATCGATAACGTCTTTCCCCGAACAGAACGGACGCGAGGCTAGTTTGCTGTACAAGGGCCTGCTGCTGATTTAAATAGCTCTGTTAGAAACTGCTGATGAAAGGACCGATCGGAAAGGTCCGGGCGGCCGATCTAGCAGTTCATCAAGATTTTAGCACTATTTGAAAGTTTAAGGGTATAACAAGTAGGTCCTTGAATTCGTTTTGACATCAGCTGCAATATTATGAAGTCAAAAATATATATTGATCTTTAAAAATTAAAGGTGACCTTGACTTTTTATAGAATAAACATCTTTGAAAAATTTTTTTGTATTGACATTTGTAGACCGCTAAATGTTGATTAACTTTTGTTTTAAATATTTTTTGTCTCATTATCGGAACTGTTTGAAAAGCATGTTCAGTTTTAAAATAAACAATGATCCATAATAGTATTAATAAAATAACGATTTTTAAATGCTTGTACAATTTTTAGTAAATCTTATTCATTGAATCGTTTTTAAAGGCATGAATCATTCGTACGTACATTTTTCTATAACTAATAGTTTGTAGAAGTGTAATGTTCTAATTTTCGGAATAATCTCTACTCGATCGCATCGGCGGTTTACACTGTATTAAAGTGTAGAATCCTGAGTAATAAGGGTAACCATAGCTTGTAGACAAAACCACAAACTCTAAAACACGTTAATGATCCCACTAACGATCCTGCGGCCAGCTGAGATATTTTACTATGCGATTATAGCGGCAATGAAATTAAGAGTTTATTAGGCGATGGGAACAGGTAAATATGGAAACAGTTCTCAATACTCGATTATTTGTTCCATTGTTGCGCGTACAATGCGTTTAATACTGTTCAACATAGCGATAAATATAATGTATTGAGAGATTTTTATCTGTCTTAACGGAGTTAGGATTGTTTCATTTTAACTTATAAAGATATTTACCGCAACAAGAATAATGCATTTCCTATGTCGTGCTTTCTCTACGGTCCAAACAGAATAAATCAGAGCTCAGGAGAGTTCTGGAACTTTTTAATAAACCGTATTAGGATTTATTACACGTGGAACCTTTTTAACAAAATTCTCACATTATAACTTCCGGTGAGAACAGATAAAGAAATAGTCTTGAAAATAACAGTTTTGATTTGGACACAATTAATGAAATATTACAAAAGTTCTCGAACACTATAAGAAATACCGAATACTATTTAGTAAATAGAATTACAACAATATTGAATGATTATTCTAGTTTAATTTCGAATTGATATTCTGAAGACGTTGTTTATTTGCAACATGTACGAAGATAATTCAGAGCTTAAAGCTTGTTTGAGTTTCTCTTCGAACTGAATAGGTAGTTAGGAAGCTAAGGACGTTACCGAATACAAACACTGCATTTACGACGATATTTCATACATAGCAGCACACAAAAGACATTGTGTTGCATGGCATGTGTCTTACCTAGAGCATTTCATAAACCGCATTGCGCGACAAGATATTTCGTCACTACTGCGGGAAGGTTAAATAACATAATAATGAGTAGATGCACATTCGTAGATGCATATATTTTCATTTAATTTACACAAAAATTTTATTGAAATGTATCCAACAGTACGAGTCTACTATTAAATATTATAGCTTCACCATTGCTGAAAAATGATTGTGATGAAGTGAATGGCATTGACCATCAATTTATTACTGAAACTTGACGTTCGATGCCATTCATTTTATCACAATCATTTTTCACTAAAGCAATGGAAACAGGAAATAAATATAAGTTGTGTGAAGCGCACGAAATTCGCGCGGCATTCGGCGGCGTTAAACATAATTTTTGAAATTGACCAGACGCGCGTCCGACAGACAATAATTCCGTGGTTGACCGCGACGACCACCCGAGCACAATCTCCTCGACGTTATCAACTACCGTGGCGAGGAAAATCGCCGAGTAAAAGGAACGTCATGATAACAAGCTTTTCACCTGGAGCATCCCGCGGTACTGTAGAAAGTGGTGGGGGTGGGGACTGGTAATAAAAATTCAATTACCGCGGCAAGAATGTTTTATATCGGCGGCCACTTGAAAGTAATCGGTCCATTTGCGGGCGCTCACCGCGGGACGGCCGGTGCGATGAGATGATTGGCCAAAAGCGAGAGCAAAATGACGCATAATAACGGCGAATGGCCGTAAGTGAATACGAAGCGGCGCGGCGGCGGCTGATGGTTTCCCGGAGGGAAGACGAGGCTTCAACCCCGATGGAGATTGATGCGGATTGCATTAATCTACCTCTGCCTGGCTTGTCCTTACCATTACCACTGCGCCGTGCCGGCAACGCGACGCTACGGCTCGCCCTAGAGCCTAGCTTTTCACTGGACGAAGAATAATGCGGATATATTAAGCCCCGAGCATCCGTCGTGTGCCCGGTTCTCCCGAAAATATATAATCCAGGAGCGCGCCGGGGGTCCAGTCCAGCAGCTCTGTTCCCGGCGTACCGTGTTATCGTTCCTTCCTTCCGTTCGGTCGGATATTTCCGCGTTTCTACGGCTCGTCAGCCGCGGAATGCGATTTCCTACGGTTTCTGCGTGAACGGATGTCCTCCATGACTCGCTGAAATTTATCGACATCGCTGGTTCTTTTTCACCCGGAAGGAAACGAGAGAGAAACGGGCTGGACCGGCTCGGCTCGTTAAAGACCCACGTCGGATGCCAAAGGCAAGCAACCGTTAATTGATACCATTGCGCCTTTCATCTCGTGCTCCGATCGTTTCAGATCCTCCTCCATCCGCCGAGGCGACTCTACCATTTTTTTTTCTTTGTTCCTCGTCCGGCGGAGACGTTTCTGGAAAGTCGAATCATCTTCTTTTTTGTGATCGCGATCCTTTGAGCTATTCCTTACAGGCATCGCACACTGGGCTGTTTTTACAAGATGGGTGGAATTAAACTAATACTTCATTGAAATAGACTGGAGAGCAGACATGTCAAGGTCAAAACAAAAATGTTTTGCATTGATTGTAGCAAGCAGGAGTAAAAGAAAATTGATTTCATCCCTTTGACTTTATTGCAGTAAAAACGACATTACGATAGTATGAAATTTTTCTAATCTTTTACTATTTTATATTTCACTCAACCAATTACAGTAAACGCCCTTTTACTGTCGGGGTTCGTGGGCACGATCACTGTTCAGTGCCTACCCACTCCACTGCGCTCCTTCTCTATGTTCGGCTCTCTATCGAAGTCTTGCTCGTCTTGCAAAACACGGCTGTTGGACAGTGAAGGGGCGTTTACTGTAATATGATCAATGGAGATATGGATCTTGTCCAGCTTTTTCTGGATTCGATTCTGGCCCACTGTGTGCCGGCTTCGAGAGGCAACAGAAACATTCTCCTCGACATTCACCGATCGATCAATCGATCGTCTACTGTCGCACGGTTCTACGTAATTCGCCGCCTAACCCGCCTATCCGACACCAGTGGCCCGTCAAAGCGGAACAAGGTTAAGGATCGCGACCAGAGATTCGACAGAAGTATGAGAGATAGCGCGAAGTACCGGCCGAAGTTTGTCGCAAGTTTAGATTGAGTTCAATCTCCGAGCCACGCGATCGTTGCTCCCCTAGTTTCAGGACGGGCCTCCCTCCGACCTCCCATCTTCCGCACAGGCTTATCGTCTAATATCCTAGAGAGGGTGGAGGGACGAAATATCAAGGCATTCCGTGCTCAGACCCATCTCCTCCTATCCGTGTTCTCTCTCCTCTCGACCTGGGGTCATCTGGCGTTCCTTCTTCTCGCGCCGCTGACAAAGTGGTCGAACCACGAAATTGCAGGCAACTGCCACCCACCACCCCCCCGACACATTTTTACGCGAAGACCACGCCAGCTTCCGCAGTATCGGACACGGTGACAAAGTTTCCAGGGTAACTTGTGCAATCGCGATTTCCAGACTCCCAGACTTCCAGACTTTTGTCAAACCGAGCTTTATGACGTAACACGCGATACGGGGCGTTCGTGTCCCTTTATTTCTCGCTACTGTAGGGATGATCACCGGTGACGTATCAAGCTTCAAAAGATCTTGCCGCGTTTATCCGTCGCCGGTGTCGCGCTTCTCGACAAGATAACAGTTGTAGAGCGTGCGAACGGGGATATCCCGGCGTCGCGAGAGAGCGGCTTTTCATTTTTATTATCGGGTCGTTATTGTGCAGCGGTGTGTACGGGCCGTGATACCGGGGGCCAGGACGAGAGCGCTTTTCAACGACAGACGCATCGGCGGGGCTCTGTGGCGTCGAAACACGCGCATAATCGAGTGCCGTTGCTCACAAAGGCGGCGCCCCGGTAACGGGCATGTCCCTGTGTCCCGATAAGGTCTCTCACTCGGGGCCCCGACCCATTCAGGAAGTGTAAACCCATAAGAAACGAGGACAGCAGCCCCATTCGGGGCTGGGTGCGAATTGCGGGTCATCTTGTATAATATCGGCCCAGCCGCTGGTAAAATAGAGAGAGAGAGAGGATCGTTGTAAATTCCCTCTATCGTTCTTTCTCCCTCCATCGACAGCAGGAGTAGCCCTCTTTGACCCTTTGTCCTGTGGCATTGGCGTCGACAATGCGTCCCTGGGATATTAAGAGCCTCCCAGCTATCCGATATTATCCATATTATATTTGATGCCCGTGCTTCCGTAAGTGCCTCGTATCTTTCCTAGTTAATAAAAACATAAAGAAAGCAGGATAAAAGGGCCTTCCCAAGCGATTCACGGCGCGAGCCGCGGTAAGTCACCTGCGAACACATCCCCAGGAGCCTAGGAACCATTTTCGAGGGCTTCGAGTGGGAGGAAAAACTGTAGGGGTGGGCGAGGAGGGTGTCGGTAAGGGTGGCGGAACTCGCACCTCGCTAGGATAGGTATCTTAACGATCGTGTCTGAGGCGGGATACATTGGGCGTGAAATAAGGCGCCTTTGTTAGGGCAGCTTTTCTTCGGAGGCTGCTGCTCTTCAAGCCCTCCTCTCTATCCCCTGCAACTCGTTCTCTCAGACCCGGGCTAGCATACGCCTTCAGTTTCCTTCGTTTCCACCCCTCGCAAACCACAAACTCCGTCAGGATCACCGAAAAGGGTCCGTGCCACACTGTCTGACGCTCCCATGGTTCCGACAGGCTCGTTTCGGCGAACAAGATGGAAAAGGACCCGCGAAAACTGCCTCGGCGACAAGCCGCCTGCAACGACGTACTCGCTCGACGGTCGTGGTCGTCGAAACCGACGGGTTAACAGTTTTAGTGTTTGCCATCGGGGGACAGCGCACTCCTGCTTGCGGATCCTCGCTAAGAGGGGACCGATATTTATCGGCGACGCTGTTATCTGAATTTCCACTACACGCTTCACATGCTAATAGCGGTATTAGGCGAGCCTTTGCAGGAGACGGGCTGCAATATTCATTGTGTAATTGGCCCATTCGGCGCACTCTATGATCGCCGAGATGTGTATAGGGTTTCTGCACGATGTTATTATACGGTGCTTGACAAAATAATAAGCAGACCGCGGATTTTATGCATCAAATGGAAAACATTTAACTAATTTAACACTGAACTTATCACGATCAAATGACAGGTTTTATGTTTTACGATTATCGAAATTATAAAAATTCATTTATGGAAAATAATGGAATAAATTTCTTTATCCAAGCATCTTTTATATTGAGAATTCTGGACAATCTCAATAAACTTAGTGTCGCCATTTTTACAAACGACATTTTGCAAACGATACATGTAAAACTATGTCGAAAAAAGGGACATAGCTCCTTCACGCGTAAAAATGCTTACAATTACGTTCTCTGCACTCGTCGATATTCATTGTTGCACTCGAAACAATATCATCGTTTATTTTCTGTTCACACCATTTCAGTCTTTGCTTCCTTCGTCCAGCACTGCGAAGCCAATAAATACAAGCTCTACAAAACTGAATTTTTTTGTAACGATATTCGTTATCGTTATTGTTTGCTTTCATTTATTATTCATACATAACTGATACAGAAATGGGTATGAATTTCTCATCAACTTTATACGTAACAGCTAGATTGCAGATTTCTTCTTCGTAACTCTTAGTAATTAAAATCCTATAAAACGAACATTTCAATTATACGTAACGGACTCTTTGTTACCAAATAGAAACATTCGTTGAGATAATGAGACGCTTTTTAATTGCAGTTTTCATTAACTCCTAAAATATAAATTCGCACGAGCGTGCGAGCGCTATTTGTTACCTAACAAAAACATTCATTGGGATAATGAGATGCTATTTCATTCTGGTATTCATTGATTAACCTTTAGTTAAAAATGCGATTACGCACAAACGTACGAGCACCATTCGTCGTCAAACAAAAACATTCGGTGGAGATAATGAGGTGGTATTTCATTCTGGTTTTCAATGATTAACTCTTAATTAAAAACGTGAATACGTACAAACGTACGAGCACTATTTTTCAGTTAACAAAAACGTTCAATGAGGATAATGAGATGCTATTTCATTCTGATTTTCATTGATTAACTCTTAATTCAGAACGTGAATACTCACAACCGTACACGGTCTAATAATAATCAACAAAACGTTATACAATATCGACACTATAATAGCTGAGATAAAATTATCTCAACGTCATCTCTAATTATATAATACAAACAATTATAATTCTTATTAGTCTGATTACTCTTACATCTTTACAATTAATTACTTAGTCTATACATGGTCTAGAATGTCTCACAAATATTCCAAAAATTTTAAAAGCTCCACACCTTTAATAAGACATTTGAACAATGGAGATAGGGAGGGAATAAAATTTTTTCATTTAAAGCTTAGTTTTCTTGAAAATCCTATTCATACGTATGCTGTTACGAACCGTAACTTAGCCGTAAAAATAAAATGTTGTTCGTTAAAAGTCTTCTGTGTATTTTTTCTTGAACTCCGTAACTTTTAAATGCTGGGTAGACATTATTTATAAACACGATACGCGTTATACGATGCTCGACGAACCGTAACTTAGCCGTAACAGCATACGTACGAATAGGAAAACTGAGCTTTAAATGAAAAAATTTTATTCCATATTTTGTTCTTATTTCTTCATAAGGAACCACCTCGTGCCCGCTAGTACATGTTATTCGGCCGCACCCTTTATATAGTGGCAGTAAATAATGCGAGATACATGTTGCGCCTAACAAAACGTAAAATCGAGTGATTCAAAGGTGAGAAAGCCAACAGAAAAAGGACCAGGTGCGACCATAGGAATTCATTAACCCGCAGTCGAACTCTCTTCGCCATTCTCTTTCACTCCCGTTCGCAGTCGAACATCCGGCGCCATGCCGACCTTGAAATAAAACCCAATCGATGGCCGACGCATTACGTCGTATGCATTCCGGCTGCTCGTCACTGTATCTTCAAGCTCGTCACGTCCCGTCGTCCCCGACGTTATACGGCGTCGAAATTTATGATAGGCTGCCAGGCGTTCTCCCGTACCTATAATCCCTTTATGCCGTTACCTGCAACGCGCCTCCTTTCTCCACGATTTCGTTATTTCTCTGCCGATAGACCCCTGAAAATTTCGTCCCGTGACATTATCGTTGACGGTCGCACGTCGACGACGATCCGGTCTGAATAAAAAAGGAGCGCGCGAGCACGCGGCCAAAATAAACTCGAACGCCCCCCCAAAGATTTACAATTGATACCAGCGTATAATTCTGCCGTCGTGTTCGCCGCATTATCGCTCGAGCTCAATCTCCCCACGAATTCACATTCCGGTCCTGGTTTCCTTTTAATTTTGTCGCGCGGATACTGTCAACAGGTCTTCGGTTATTTCATTCTCGGTAAAGATCACTTTGGAGCTAAAAATTACTGGTTCATAATATTCAACTGAATTTTTCAGCAAGTACTACTTAAATATCATCTAATAAGATTAAAATGTTTCAGTTTACAAAAATGGCAAGGCTCTATTTATGTAGATTTCGTGCAGTTTTTATTATAATATGTGTGCTTGGATCAATTTCCATGTAAACTACTTCATGATTTCAATAATTGTGAAATGAAAAATATAATTTTAAGTATAAAAAGATGGTTGAATATCTCAATACTCGAACAAAGAAACACAATCTACAAATGATATTTCAATGTTTCCTTCGCTGCAAAGGATTATATAATCGACCGAATAATTTCTCTCGTTATTAGACCCGAAACGACCCATGAAATCGAGAATTCGCCCGAAGATCCCCGGTCCAATTATCACCGAAATCCGTGGCTTCCGTTCATTCGCGTCAGTTCAACAATATTAATCCTCTAAAGAGATCAAAGCCGGTCGGTGAAACCTATCTCGCCGGGAATCGCGTGTATTATTACAGCATCCTTTTGATCTCGGGCCTGTTTTCTTTCGTGAAAGAAATCGAAATCCCCGGCAAAGCCAGAGAGAGAGAGATAGACCAACATGATCGACGATGGAAGATTCACCGGCAGAACATTTCGGTTCATCAAAGGGATTGCTGTGTTTCCATTTAATGCTCTGTAACGATCCCTCGGAAAGACGGCGGCAGTGGTAGAGGTCTGTAAATAGTCGGGCGCAGAAGTAGTTCACGAATTGAGAGGAACGCGCGTGAAACTTTGTTAACGCAAACACGCGTGTTCCACATTAACCCCGGAAGTGGCCTGGGCCAGCATGGGTGGCCAAAGGACACGGGAGTGGAGGAAGTGGACCGGAAACAACGTAAACGCGAGCCGGCAAAGTGTAGTCGAAGGTAAACGACACATTGTTCTCGGGTAGCTAGACTGCCGCGAGCGGATCGAGCCAGCGCGACGGTAATGTCGAACGCTTAAATAATGCAACGAATGCATCGATAGACCGCGTGCACCATGGCTGCATTTACACCGCAGTCGCGCCGCGTTCGACCGCGTTCCCCGCCGATAAAACTTTCACGAGCACCCGTGGACCGAACTTTTATCGCCGCTTATCGATTATCTGCCATTTCTGTAATTGCATGATTCCTCTGCCGAGGACGTCTATGCCCGTCCGCTTTATCCCCGTTCAAATTGAACCCCGCCACGAAATCATTTTTTCAATTATACTCTCCTCGAAAACCGAGAACTAATTCGTCTAGACGCGAAGATCGTCGGCACACGTGCTGATTTAAGGGGGGATAAAAATACCGTTTTTTATTGTATTTTTTAGAAGCGTAGAACCTTAAAAATGACTTCCCAAAATTTTATACTGGAATTCATTGAAATGACGGAGTTATAACGATTGTATGAAAATTTTCAAGAATTTAAAACAATTTTTATTTATTTCAGATCTATAAAGGCTACTAAAATTTGCATAGACGTCCGCAGTAGGTTTCGGAGTAACAGTGTCAGTACAGAAGTTCTGTAGAAAAAAAATTTTTTTAACCACATGAGGATTTTAACTTTTGCAAGCAATAAAAACGAAACCTGTGATTCTAATTAGAGCAACGGATACATTGATAGTATCCACCAGTTTTTAACAAACACGATTAAAACTGTCTAAAGTTATCCATAGTCGTAGAGCACGCCATTCCAAATTTCCACAATAACTTTATTAATTTAACAGATTTGTGAGTTCGCATTCCGGAACGTATTTTTGATATCCTATTTGATAATAAAATGGGAAGAGACAGCGGTTTTTTCAACTTTTTCGAATAAAGTACCCCTTAATGCTCCTATATCAAATCTGGCCGACATTCTTCTCGACTGCGTTCCCATTCTGTTGTATCGGTTCCAGTTTTATGGAACGCGAAGGTAAATTTATATACGGCGTATCTCAGCGCATTGACAGCTTTTACGAGTATGATCGATACGTGAATGTAGCGCGCATGAATCGTACGATGACCCGGAAATGAAACTGATCCCTAATAGAAAATTAATATCGACAGATGAATGGAATTGTAGTAATGAGGCATGATGGATTGAGATGTTTGACACAATAACCTTTTCTATATTCGACGAAATATTACTTTACTGGATAACGTGGAAAAGGAATTTTTATAGCCTTTGAATCTATATTAAAGATTTTAATAATAAAGATTAATAAAAAACGACAGTCATTAAAAGATGTAAGAATGATGTATCATTGATTGAAATGTGACTTACAAATATTAACAATTCACTTAATTCATAACATTTTTAACATTATCACAAATAAATTTCAGCTCGACTTTTTAATATCGACCTCATTTTATGTCTACAGACATTTTTAACGTTATCAAGTTTCAGAGTAGGAGTTAACTAGGTAAAGAAATGAATACTACACTGTATGGTAATGAATGGGATCCATAGTACGCACACTAGCATAATTTGCTACATCTCCGAAGCGAATGAATCTCATTCATTTCCCTAGGCGTTAAAATTCTCTTGAAGCGTGACTTTTCATACCATTCGAAATAGTTTTTAAATGCATGTATTTAGCCGTCACGTTTTTCGAGAGTTAGTTGAAATTTAGTCTAGTGAAAGAATGTAACTACATTTCATATCATCCTCCTAATTATTTTAGGCAGTTCTAAATAATTCTGAATAAAGTATTTTACGATTTGATTAAACAAATATTTTCGATTTTGATGAAAAAAATTATTTTAAATCTTTGCATCTTCGTGAGGTTGACATTGGACTTTTGTAAACATCATTACCATTTTTTAAAGGTGCACATAACTTTTTCTACGATTAAAGAGTGAATAAAAAATAGACTAAGACAGCAGATATAAATTTAAAAATTCTTAATTATTTTAGTGTTCGTATTCAGGGACTCACGCTGATTGGGATCTGAGCACATCAGATGTAATGTCATTGTATTACATGTACGCACAGTATATTTCGAGATGTAACACTTGTTCGACAGTTCAGTGCGCGACATACACGTGTTTGTGTTCTACAATACATATTCATGAATGTGTGTTACACATACTATCTGAAAATGTGTGGATGTAAAACCAGATGCTGTACACTATGCAGCCTACAGGCGTGTGCATCGTGTAAGTTTTCCTATAGCTAGCGTATAGCTCGCATATTGTAACTTTGTTTCCGTAGCGTGCCGAGCGCGAGTTTAATCCGCGTGCAACTGTATCACGATATGCCCATGCGAAATGCAACCCGGCGCTCTTTCCTGATTTTCTATGCGAAGCATTGTAACATTATGACCACGGTGCGGTTCGCGGCCGCCGGCAGCGACGCCACCACAGATTTTCTCCTCCGGCTTTTGTTGCGTTCGATTCATATACAGTCGTCGACAGCTAGGCGTCGCAGTGTTGCGAAGTCGAAATGCATGTATATTGATTCTGCACCTACGGAGATAAATACGACGTCACGGTCCATCGGGCGTATACACTCCAACTCGCGATACGTGCTCCTCAAAACGAGCTCAGGGTCTATGCACTCCGTGCCGCGTTTTTCTTTTTTTTTCTCAACGAGATTTAATCTCTCCGGTTCCGTGCAGCCAGCGCGCAAAACGAAAAAGTAAACGGCCGAATACGACGAGCGTAAGAATCAATAACGAATGCCTCATGCTGTTACAATCCGGTGGCGTTAAGAATTTACTCGATTTGCCGAATAAAATCGTTATTTCGGAATACAAACTCGCGCCGAATAATGGACGTGCGGCACGTTCGGAATACGTTTGTTTGAACTGAGAGCAAATAAAAATGTATAATATCTAGTCTGCGGATCTGCATAAAAAGTTTCTTCATTGATTACACAGTACTGGTGGGACATAAAAATTTGTTTCCTCTTTTAATGCTGTTAGCAGGACAAAAGTAATGTATTGATACTTTTTAGCATTAATGCATACAATCCACTGTCTAATAATATCATAGGGAAATCGATAATCGAGTACACGTACTCCAAACTCTTCATAATAATGAAAAGCAAAAATGCTAATGGATTTGTGTTGCAGTTAAGAATGTGTTTGTTAAGAATTATGTTAATGAAGAGTTTAGCCTTTCCCTGAAAAGAATTCTTTTATAAGAATTTATATAAGTTTATTTGAAAAATACTCTCTAATTGCAGTTCGAAATTGGATTCAGAAATTTGAACCATGAAGTTTTACTATTTTCTAGTCGTAAGAGCCTGTCGAGGATGTCTTAAAAATTGATTCACGAGAAAATGATAGCTATTCAAAGTGAAACATAAAATCACCGTTGATTGCCATTAACGGAAGACTGTGTGTCAAAACATCATTTGTTCGTTGAAGAAGTGGCTTGATTGTTATTACCGCGATAAGCCCATGAAATTTGAACTAGCACCGTGCAGTAATTTTTAAGACATTGATTCTGAAGTTACGATGCGAAGTTTCATGTTCCATCCAGTTACCGGGGATTTTAACCGGATTAACCGGGAGCTGGCGGGAAATATTCCCGGGCAGACGAGCTCGCAGAAAATGTCAAACATTAGCAGTTCCTGAACTTTCTAACTAAACAAAACCACTTAACACATATAGAAAGGAATATGCTATTAAAAGAACGGCTCAATCTCCACCACCTTCGAAACAGCATTACCCGGTTCCGGGGAGGTAACTTCAGAAATTTTACGACGCTCAAAGTTCATTACGTTCCCCTGGTAACTGCGCAACTCCTGTCGATTTAATTTTTCCTGTTAAAACGACGTTACGGGCCACTCGCGAAACTTCCTGCATTTCTTTGACCCGGCGCACGGCGCATCTTTCGCAGCGGAGGGTCCTCAGGCTGGGAGGACTGCTCGATTCGACGCATCGTGCATTCAAGATCCTATCGTTGCTGGAATCGCTATCGTGGCAGTGAGCCACGGGAGCAGAAGAAGTGGGATCTTGAAATTTCACACGGGCGGAAGATCGCGCGGGCAAACGTAACGAGATCCAACGGGGGGAGCGCTTGCGCCGCTGAAGAATTCACGGGGAAATTCAACAAACTTCGCAAGACAGCAGCTGCAAATCCGATGTTCTTCGGTGTACGTGGTCAGGCCAAGAATACGCGTCGCATATATCGATCCCGCCTCGAACTGGCTCGTTCGTCGCGCGCCTCCGGCACGGTGGCCTTTATTTTTCAACTTTATTTTTCAACCTCCTGGATTGCGACACTTGGTGAGAAAATTATTTGTGCCAAATTTCGAAGACTTCATGTCACGAGCACAATCATTTTTGAAGAGAAAACTTCTGTAGGCGCACCGCGTGAATCGGTCTGATCCGTCACGCTCCACAGTGAAACACTGTGGGGTATAGAGTAGAGTATTGGTCTATTTTTTCCTGTAAGACTGGTTGATAATCATTTATTCGTAATTATATAAAATGGATTGTTTCTGGCCGTTCCAGTGTCACAATTTGTGGAGGTAGGACGAGAAAAATGTTTTAAAAAAATTGATGAGCCCCATAGTTAAGCGTAGCTTCCTGGCGTGTTCATGTTCACGCACGCCGCGCCGCGCCGAGGGAAAACTCTCTCGCTCGCCTGCTGAAAATTTCAATCCGCGATTTCCATTCTAACGAGAGGCCGCCGACGCCGATCGCGCCGCGCCGCCAAGAGGCTTTCAATTTCATGCAAATCGCTGGGCATCGCTGCGAGAGCCTCACAAACACACGGACCATGCCAACCGGGTTGGAAGCCAGGCTTGCCGGGAGGACGGGCAGGGGAGGTGCGGAGGGTGGTCGGTTGTTATTAAAATGCTTACACCGGCCGTGGGTCGCCGGGATATACCGGATATTGCGGATTTTTCGAGACCCGGGGACGCTCGCCATTCACGGAAATTTCTGTCTCCGAACGTTGCTCCTTTTTCCGTCTTATAAAACTAACCGGACCGTTTTCCGCTTCCCCGATAAAGGGAAACGGTCGTACGCGACTCGCCTTCGTTGTTCCCGATTTCCGCGAATTTCCCGGCCCCACGATCCCATGATTCCACCCCCCCGTTCTCCGCCAGTCGAAACTGTAAACCGGCTTGATCTCAGCCCCACCGGTTTCGCCGAGCATCGAGGGCAAGGAATTACCGTTCGAGATAGAAATGCTTTGAATTACAGAACTGCGAGAGCATTGTAAATAGTTTGGTGCAGGATTTCGACGATTTGTATAATCAGTTTGTGGGATTTGCGTGGGGAAGCGCCGGTGTACATTAATTTTAAGCTCTCTGCAGAATTGTCTAGAGAGATAGGCAACTTAGTCGTTGAACGCGATTGTTTTGTAATTTTTGGCCACTCGCTCTCGAGACTATATTCCGCACTCCGCGAAAGTGACTCTGCTCCAAAACGAAATTTTCGAGTTTTCACTCTGGAAATGTCGCCGAGATACTCCTTGACAAAGTATAAAAATCTTATCCGTTTATTTTTACAATATCATGATATTAGGGCGTTCGGAAAGTCAATTCGTTTTCTCGAGGGAACTCGAAAGCCAATTTTTAACCATTTAGAATAAGTTTTATGACATTTTAAACTCTTTTTAAACAGCTCATCATTTTTTCTTAAAGAAGCAAAAGGTGTTGGAAATGCGTATTTTGATTTTGCATATTTGATGGGATGACAAAAAAATGCTTGAATGGTTAGAAAGCACAAGAAGGCAAGAAACGTCCGAAATGTCAGCTGTCGACATACCGCGATTTTGCGATTTAAAATAAGCTTAAATAATAACTAAATTACTTACTGAAAAACAAAATTAGTTTCCGAACGACCTAATATTTTACACTTACGGGAGCAAATTCGAGGGGTGGAACGGAAATTGTATACAGGGTTGTATACCGTTGATTCTAATCTCATAATTTCGTTGTAGTAGAAGGAAGAAATTACTGGAAGTGGGGGGTTGAATTTAGTTCCGCCGTGCTGGCAATAAATACCGACCTATTTTATGCAAATTACTGGTTACAGGCGCGAAACTGACTGCCTCCCTTCAGGCCCGTATAAACGCGCTTCCGACGCCCGTTATTAAAGCGCTTATAGCGTGGCGCGGTTCCGCCAAAAAGAAGCATCCCGAGTGCCCGGGCTGAACCCGGGCATCACGGGGAGAAGGGATGGCAGTCATAACAGCCCGAAATAAGGGGGAAAAGTAGGAATTTTAAACGGACCGCCGCGAACGTCTCTCCATTTACATTCCATACATTTATAATCGCGCAGTAAATTGTGGTACAAAATATCCCGGTACTCCGCAAGTCGCGGGATTGTGCGTCAAATGCAAGGGTGGTTCGAAATATTTTTCAGCGTGTTATCAGACAGTAATCACAGCGGGAACATGGGCCGCGCCGCGTCGCTTCTCAGCCCTAGTATCTAAATATTTTAACACTGGAATTCGTCAAAAATACGGCACATTTAAAATTCCGGTTTGTTTAAGACGAGTACAAATTTACATCAGGGGGATGAAGCAGCGAAGCAAGCGGTGTCCTGATCGGTATAACCGGCTGGCGAAATGAAGCTGAAATATTCCCGGTGGCCGCGTACGATCGGCCGCATCTTCCAATCTCTCATATTCGTCGGGAATATTCACTGCAATGCGCAAAACGCTGATAAATCGCATTATCCAGAGGGCTGGTTGACGAGGGTGTACGATCTGCAACCGACAGATTATTCGGCCACATTTAAATTCCCGTTAGAACCGGTTGTTTTGCTGCGCGGCGAGTTTCGAACCTTATTTATTAAATTTGAACGGGTCGCCATCAACGCGTCAATAAGTCCGCCGGAAGGATCGTAAAGGAGAATCACGAATGCCGAAGTAAACGCCGCGTCATAGTCCGCGGCAGTAAAAAGAAATCGGACGCGTAAGTAACACGGCCGACACGCTTTCTAGCCCTCGCTCTGAATAATTCACCAACTAGCCAGAGAGTTCTGCAGGTTTTAGGGTAAACTGCATTTTTACATGGCGACGTAAAAGCAATGGGACTACGCTGACATAATGGCTAAAACCTTCGTTGTATAAACCGGATTCCCAGTTAGACTGGGTCGAATCACTGGCAAATTCTACTTGTTATAATTACGAAAATAATTCCTTTGTATTAACGGTGAATTTAATTAATAACCAGCATTAGCGTAATTCGCGGCTAAATTAATTAGCGGTGGATTAATTCTGCCCAATTCAATGAGTTCTGCAGTAATGTGGCAAATCGTCTCAGAGATTTAAAATTGTTAATTAATGACGCTTTAAACGAGATCTCTGGCTACAAAATATCTTTCAACATTGCTTCCATATTAATGGACTCAATGTAGGATAAAGCAAAACGAAAAATGTATTAAATAAAATGTATATGTAATTTATAACATCACAATACTATAAAAATTACGCGATAAATGCACGCCAATATTTTGACAATCTTCCTCAGATCCAAATTTATGGAGGAAACGCCTTATAGGAGCAGTAACCGTTTGTCCCTGCACTTTCTGCAAGTTTTTATGTTATTGCGCATGCTTTATACCGAGATACGAGAAGAAACGCACAAGCCCAAGAGGAGAATTCTGACACAGGATTAGATCCCGTCCATGTCCCCCGAACGAAGTTTCCGGTAATAAACTGGCGCGCGCTGTAAACGAAAATTAGAAGCTCGGGCGCGCAAGAACGAGGCAACTTTAAGACCGACTGCGATGGTAGATTCCGCCCTCGTCCATCGAATTACCGCCCTTCTTTCTTTTTTCGCTGTGCCGCGATAGAAAAAGAGCACCCCCGCTTGGACGGAGTTGCAACTGTAGCGTTTGGCACGAATCGGTTTTCATCGATGCACCTTAATTGCAATTGCACTCGTAGCGCTCTCGAGAGCTCTCGTCGAATTCGGCCGATAACAGGCGCATCGCGAACGCTCGCCGAACCCGTCGTAAATCGAACGATGCAGACCCGGTGATCGAAAGGCGTTCCTCTAAGAAGAAGCCGAGAGCTTCCCCGTTCAATCTTTTCCACGTCGAACACGCTGCTTGCATTTCGTATTCGTCCATCCTCTCCCCCTTTCCAACCCTTGTACATAACACCAAACTGTCCGTGTAAATTTTTCAGTTTAATCCTGGTATTGCAGGTTAAACAAGTTTTTCCCGTGAACTCTACAGCTTCCTTCGAAAGCCCCGTAACCTTTTCATAGACCCACAATCTTTTTGTAGTCTCTTTTATTGTAGTCTCTTTCAAGCAGCCCCTGCTCTGTCAATTGTCTCATTGTCCACGGTTTGTAAAAGCAACTTTGTGGTTGCAATCCATTACAGGAAACAATTTAAAATGACTCGTCCAATGACTGGTCCAGAGATCTATTACCGGCAGAACTATGTTGTAACGAGTAGAGGCAAGATTTGTTAGATAAGAGGATAGTGGTTGAAAGTGGGATATTTTGAAACTATGGACGAAATTTGAGGGAAAAGCGAACGCAGAGAGCCATGGAGAAGTTTAGAGCCAGTATATTATACTAGAGATTTCTAGTGCATGAGCTATCGTTCTCCCATAAAACGTATTTCCTGTTCAAATATACAGTCCGGTTTCCGTGGCGATGATCGAGCGGCCCGCTGGGAAAAGTTGCAGGTTGGTAAAGGGCGAGAGCAAGGACGGAGGATGCACTTGGCACGAATCGGTTTCCCTCCGGCGGCCTTAATTGCACTTGCACTCGGCTCCGGGGGCTATCGTCGAATTTGCCCGTTAATGCCGATAATGGCCACGCCGACGCTAGGCGAACTTGCGGGAACTGAATGCGCGGCGCATCTTATCGCCGCCCCTGGCACCGTGTAAACGCCGCGAGATAACGGCCGATCCGAATAATTATTTTCCGGGCTGGCGTTTAATGTCCGGCCACGGGAAGTTTCCCTCTCCTCAAGCCTCCCCCTCTTTCTCTCTCTCTCTCTCGCTCTCCGTCCCGCTCACACTCCGCGGACAGCCCTCCTGCTAAACTTTTAATTGGCGAAAGGTTCATTGTTTAATCCGAACACCATCTTGTTAATCCTCCTTTACCCACCGACGCAAACCACTGTGTTTACCAATACACGGTCAAATTGAAACGTCAAGGACGTCCGGATGTCGGAGTAATTTGCACGTGCCCACACACCGATCCCGAAGGCTCTTGTCTTTGAAGAATCGATCGAAGAAACTCATCTCGCGCGACTGCATCCACAATTCAATTATTACTAGATTGCCGATCTTTATACGAAATAAAAAATGTTTGCATTGATTGCAAGACACAGGAGCGAAATAAAAATTTCTTTCTTCTTTTAATTATCTGATTAAGCTGAAACCAATACGCTGATGTGTTTAAATCTTTTTAATATGTCCACTGCTTTAAATTGTGTGCCTATCCATTTTTGTCATAAATGCAAAAAATCAAAAAACAAAAAGCTCACGTTTTTTTCTAGTAAACTCTGTACGTAAACTCTGTACTCCACAGCTCAATTAATGCATAAACTTAAATTTTTTGAAATTGTGACATGCGACGTTTTTCCTTACAACCACAGATTTATCCGCAATCTAGCTACCACAATTCCAGAAACCTTCATATCCAAAGGTCCAGTAAAAACAATTGAAATTGTCAATCAAACCGTGGCACACCTAAAAGCAGATTTTCCCATAATCCATTCGCATTCGAAATTGCGACAATATGGTACAACCGTAGCTAATATTCCATGGAAAATCACCGTTCGCTTCAGTATTAAAAGTAACATGCCACGTCCGTCAGTGCAAACAACGATCGAAATATTCGGATCTGTTTCGAGCAGCGTTCGACAGGTTTTCCGAATGTTTCATTCGATTTCCCGTGTTTGTTTTCTTGCGCGGACGGTCCGCAGTCAAACGCAGACACTTGGTATCGATCATCGATCTGACAGTGAATGCCTGTCGCTCGGACCTGCGAACGGGATCGGAGGCAGAGTGAGATTTCATCGGAAATGTTGCGATTCCGGGCCGAAAGAAAGAAGGGTCGGGCCAATCGGCTTTGGTCACACGTTGGCATCGTTTTCCGCGCACAATGGACGGCGACGCGGTGATCCTTCCAACACGAGTGCATTTCCCCGGACACGTTATTTCGTCGACAGAAGCGTCGGTTCATTGACATTCTGCCAACGCCGTCGGATTGTACCATTGCCTGCGCCGCTGCCCCTCACAGTCCCAGTATCGACCATCGTATTGTATCGACTCAATTAACAACACCATAAATGATTCATATCGATATATTACACGAGATGGAAATTCTCCGGGGCTGAATCTCCTCCCCGCCCCGATCAAATAGATTGGCAAGAGTGTTTCAATTAATGGCGATCCTGCTACCAAGTCGTGTGGATGTCCCTTCATTTCCTACGATCTTCGTATTACTTGCATCATTTCCTCCTCGCTCCCCGATTCCTCCGGAATCGTTCTTATCGAAAAATGCTCGGTCGGCGAACCGTGAGAACGTGCTCGCGATAAATTTAATTCTTTATCTTCGGAGTTCTAACAGGCAATTTGTTGTTGCGCCGCGAACTAACCGGAGTTTCTACGATGCAAATTTGATACTCGAGATGCGTGGGTCGAGCGACATTTCCAAGATATACGGCGCAAACTTACGCAAAAGTATCCACCACGCGAGTAAACTTGTGATTTATAATATAAACGGAAGGAGGAGCCGGGATGAAGACAAATCTCGCTGTGAATATATTAATGCACGCGCGGCTCATTTATGGCGAGGCAAGCGATACCGCTGTGCGAAATCTAACGCCTCTAAAATGCATAATGTTGTCTAAATTCACGGTGCAACTGGCAGAGATTTGGCAGGTGTGCACAAATAAAGAAAAAAAGCGATAAAGAGATTAATTTAACTGTTTTAATTTTAAATGTATTTTTTTATATCGTATGATAGCTAAAAATAGAAGCATCGTAAGATGAGTCCATGTGTATTGTATTATTTTTTGTGTTTTGTAATATTTTGTGTTGTATTGTAATATTTTTTGGATCCACAGTAAATGTAGGATATTTTGTTCCCGAAGTAGAGACATCCATTAGGACATGACCGTAGTGTCTTGTAGCATTGTCGCGGCGTGTATCGGTGAAAAGCGAATGCATCGTGATTAGAGCTGTTGACGGCAGACAAATATATTCCTGATCGTCTCGTCCAACTGTTTGCGTTGATCACTTGGTTGGCGAATGTCTCGATGGGACGGGCCGGGCCGGGGTCCGGGGTAGGACAGGGTTTGGATCAATTATTGCTGGGAACTTGGTCGGGACATCGTGTACACTGGTAAGCGGTCCGTTGGAAAGCGCGTCAGGGTGCGGCCGACACGTTTCGACGGGATCTCAAGATGGAAACAGGGACGCGCCCGCGCGCCTCGCTTCGAGTTAGCATATAAATGAAATTCGCCGTGGCCCGGTGAATGCCAATGGACGACCGAGGGTTTCGGCGACGGTGCACGTGTGTGCAAGTACGCGCGCAGCCTGAAACGTTCCGCTCGAGACGCATCCAGCCTCCGAATGGTTACATCTTGCGGAATTCTTTGTTCGTGGCAACGAGCGTTCACACTCACCCTTTCGACCCCGCCGAATTAGCCAAATTTTTCTCGCTTGCGCGACGCTACCACCGTCCTTCTACTTCCTTATTACGACATGTACACCCCGCGACAATATAATAGGAACCCTCTCAATGTTTGTGTTTCTCAGAACCCAGAATATTTAGCAGGGGCGTGTGAGAACCCGAAAATGTCGAGTCGGGACGAGTTCCCGAAAAATTTTAAGATTCTCGAATATATCGGGATTATTCCCTAGAATATACGGGATTTCCCAGAATATTCTCGGGAATATTCTTCCCAAAAAAATTCTCGATCCGAGAACGGAATGTCGATGAAAACAAATGTATATTTGGAAAATAGGGTCGACGTAAACGGGGAACTGTCGGTTAAGTAGAACGGACCCCTGCGGGGGGTAGTTGTACGATCGATTAAGAAGAACAAGTTCTGAACCAGTCCCGTGTTGTGAGCGGGAATTTCGAATTCCCACGCGGGATTCTGTGGCCGTGGTCGGTAGGTTGGCCGGTTTAATCGCGGTATAATTAACGTCGTGTGATAATTAAGCTACCACAGCTGTGGGAGGGTGTCATTATAGGAGCGAGACGCGGGTGTCGCGTCTCCTTCTCCTCCCTCGGTTGTTCCTTAAGCGTGATAATTCGTCCTGACGTATGTTTCAATCCTTAGGAGGGCCACATAACGAGTGAACGTCGGTTTCGGCACGGTTCGTTAGACGTCTCGCTAATTGAGAGCTAAACTTCTGTTCTTTCGGGTGTTTACGCGTGACGCGCCGCGAGGGAATTCGTCAAAGCAACGAAACGAAGATATGGAATGCGTTAATTAATATTTACATACTGCCATTTCATTCGGCAGCTGGCGGCATCCAATTATTCCAGCATTATTCATCGCAATTCGAATGTTCATAATGTCAAGCACGCACTTAATTAAACCTGCATGAAATTATTGTTATGAAGAAAGAGGTATAACCTCGTTGTTGGGATTTGAATCTGGCACGGCTTCCGACAGGAGAAGAAAAAAAATTGTTTTTAATGTTTAATGCTTAATGTAAATTCCCAATTGTCTGGGAGGCGATATATTCTACGGTCGTTATCGACATTTTTGCGAAACGACAGTTCTAGAGAACGTTTCAACATGTAAAAGCGATGCAACGTGGTGATAAAACAAATCCGTGACAAACGTGTCTTGTTAATGTCATGGAACCGTGGACTGTATGCATCACTACCATTTAAAATGGTTGGAAAAGGTAATATTAGCAACTAATTGTTGGAATTCCTCTTTTTCTGTCGTGAAAGCTACACGATATATATTTGATTTTATTTTAACCTGGGTTATGATAATCTAGTATGTCACAATTTCGATCATGCGCCGAGAAAAACGTTTGGAAACGCATCTAGAAAAATTCACAAGAATTGAAACAAGTCATGACTAGACTGCGAATTTTTATGCAAAGCAGGAATAACATAAAAATTGATTTCATCCCTTAACGACTTTGTTGTATTATATTAACCCCTTACCTTACAATATCGTATCTGACACGTGATGAAGATTCTGAACACATTCTGATAAAAATGTATGTTAATAATTTCCTTTAAACCGAAATAAAATTCTATTTTGGTTTTGTTAATATACAGCTATTGCAGAACATATAGGCATACAATTTATATCAATATTCTCCTTTTTTAGCAAAATTACGATCTACAAAAATAGTTCTAGTCACTGAAACTGTAAAATAAATCGTAAGGGTAAAAGCAATAGTACAACATTTTTGAATCCTTTACTGTTTTATATTTCACCCACTCAATTTCCACGTAAATGCATAAAGATCAGCAGTCTAGTCATGACGCTACAAGAGTTGAGAGGTCGAGAGAGAATTTCAACTCTGGAAGTCCGAAATGAATATTTCAAGAAAAAATTAATCTCAAGTATTATATAGAGCCGCCGCGCCGGTGTCCGCTCGATCCAATTTCACAGCGCATTTATATTTGCCGTGTTGATACATTTTTTATCAACGAGCGTATTATTGCACGGACCATTGGGAGACCCGGCAGTACCGAGAGGATTCTGCGGTGGAATAAGAAACGCGAAATGAATGACGCCGGTTTATCGTGTACGACACGCGTCACGTCGTAAAGTTTTCTTCCCCGTCACTTCCTCTCCTTCGTCACCGAATCGTTCTCCTCATCTTCGCAAAGTACTCGGGGAAGATAGGTGGCGAAAAAAGTTCTCCTCCAGGCACCGTGTCGACGCGTGTTAGGTGAACGAATCCCTCCGGGGCACCGTTATGTCGCTCTTCACTCTGTCGGAGGCACCGAGCTCAATGGGGAATTCGAAGAACTCGGCCAAAAAAGGTAGCTCCATTTTTAAAAAATCAAACACTGTGCTTTCCTCACGGAACAGCCCTCAAATAAAGTACAACATCGTTACAAAATACTGCTAAACTTCTTTTTTTATTAAATATCTGTTTGTAATAATTTGACAGCCTACAATATCGTGATTTTGATATAATCGGAACCTTGAAAAATATTAGCACTAATCGTTAAAATGCGATAGAAAAATGGGTAAAAATAATTTGTCTTGGCAAACGCTCACAATAATATCCACTAAATTGTCTCACTAATTTCTTAACTTCGATTGCCTGGCCCTCCTTATGGTTTCTTGACTAGTGTTTACATATAGTAGTCTAGTGTTACTGTTGATACTCAACGTCACATAACATTATAAGTTGTTTCCTTAAAAACGAACCCCAATCAGCGATTATATTCCTCGATATTAACAAGTAAACAGAAAATGTCTCCAGACTTGTTACACGAGGAGCCATCAATTTGACTTTTTGAAACGACTTTATAATATGAACGACAACTTCAAAGACCGAAAAAGAGTCAGAAAAGTGGTGCACGAGGCGGAGAGACTGTAGCGTGGATATAATCGACAAAGGCTTCAAGACTACCGTGAATATTTTTCGCGAAAAAATCGACCTGAAAAAACTTGGCAATTTCCAGTCATAAAAGTCACTCAAACGTGTGCAACGTCATAAAGTCCTACCGGTCGACGCAGTCCGCGTTTTACTGGTGTCGCCGACGTATGCAAAATGAAATGCGGTCTCTTCGTTCCGCAACATTTCACAGCCACGTTGTTTATCGGCGTTTATTGAAACATTCTCGGCAAACTACGTAAACAAAGCGCCATCATTACAGGCACGAGAAAGGTCTGCAAGAAATACTCGAAAAAAAGATGAATAAACGGCGGGTTGCAAAAAGCTTACGACCGTGAACGGATGAGCGTTTGCGAGGTTCTCTGCAGAGGGAGCGAAAAACAAGAACCGTAAGCACACATCACGGGGATATTAGGCAATTTTGGAACGGGGGTGGTTGTAGGTACACGCTCGATTCATCGCCGGTTTACGGCAGGAAATTTCGGCTGTGAAAACAAAATTTCGGCCGTCGTTCTTTCGAAATCCGTTCCCCGTATGCATACGAAGAGTACATTGTGGTGGTTGAACGAAACTCAGGATCGAGGAAAGTCTGTGCGCAAATGGAAAATCGTAGGGCGCACGGAGATTGAATCGTAACAGTATACTCCGGAATACAAATTCCAAGAAAATTCAAGTGGCCTCTGATGGAAAAATTACTTCTGCTCAACCTGCCGTACTCGTGCCCCGATGATCCGAGATGAAACTTTCGTTGTCGTGGTTTGCAAATAATAGTGACAATAGAAATCGAAGCAAGAATCACTAAAACAATCGAGGAGAATCAATCGAGGCTTTGCACTCCGTTGTCGCCGAACTACAAAACATAAAATTTCCATTTTGTTGAAGATTTATAAACTTGAACTTGTTTTATATAATGTAACTAAGGAATAAATATTTTGTTTTATTGCAGCAACCGTATTTTTTTTATTATATATACAGGGTACGATTTTGACATCTTGATTATCTCGCTGTTGTTACTCGTAGCAAAAACTGTTTCAGTGGAGGCTTGAATGGTATCGAGTGGAGCATATTCTGACTATTTTAGTTTTTTTACTATTGTAGTTTTTTCGACATTCGTTATAAAAAGGTATGAAACTAATAATTCAGCCTCCGCTGAAACATTTTTTGCTACGAGTAACAATAGCGAGAAAATCAAGATGTCAAAATCGGGTGGGACACCCTGTATATGGAGTTGTTGATGTACTATACGAGTTACTAGACTGGAGTGCAAAGGGTTAATATTCGATTCTTGAAAAATTGTCAATGTTGTGATTTTCTGCGTTGAAGCATCTGTCACGAGAAAACGAATGGAAATATGAGAAAATGAAGTTCGACATCAATGTTTCTCTAATTTACAATATTACAAAAATGAGTTTTTGGTGATCGTCAGATCGTTTGGTCCCACGGTGAAAATATACCGGGACGGATGAGAGACTTGTTTCACGTGCTGTTGTTGTCGTAGCTGCTTGGTCGGCTCTCGATTTTCGCCCCTGGCGATGGCGATCGATTCCTCGATGCACTTGGTCGCAGGCACCGCGGTGCACCTCGCTACAAAGACCTCGGCGCACTCGTCCCAGCGACTTGCATTGCAAAGCACTTCCGGTCGAGAGGATCCTCCTCGTCGTGACTCCCTTAGGGGGGTGTACGAAAGGGTCAAAGGGTAAGAAGGGTTCGTTGGTCCTCGATCAACTCCCTATACCCCGCGCTCGCACAGGTCACTTACTATCAACCTATTCTGTCTGTATGCATTTACTTGCGGTTCCGAAGCCTCTCCCCCTTGTCACGCCCTTCGCCCCCTTTTCTGCCATCACTTTCAGTCGCCACTTTATTCTCCTACCCCCTTCCCGGGCGAAACCGTCGTGCGTCGGCCAGACGATCGACGATTACAACGCTGCCGGAAGTCATGGCGTTCTCTTTCAACGTGTTTGTTCTCCTGTCTACGTGCATGCTCGCAATCTACCTTCAACCACGCTGTGTGTGCTCGCGACAACGCGACCTTATCTTTCTCGCGTGTCTCGAACGATTATCCAATTTTTCCGTCGACGTTAAGATGCTACAGTACAGAAGATAGCCGCGTTATTTATTTGATGGCAGGGCCCGTTCCCTCGAGTTACGCGACACTTCGCGCACGCCGTTTCAGTTTAACTTGATACCAATTCACCAGCCCCGAAACTGTTTTTTAGAGTGAACATTCGATTAGCCAGAAAAGTTCCACGTTATCAATCCACTAGAGAATAAATTTCTAAACTAATTAGACTGATGAGTAGATCAAATGTAAAACGGAAACTTAAAAATATTATCTTTATAAAATTATTCAGAAAAGAAATAAATGTATATGTAGGTAACTGTAACAATTTTTATTTTTTTCTTAAAATATTATTACCACGATATAACATACCGCGGCTGATACCCTTACAATTCGAAATAAGAATTCTTTAATTTAACAAATATGTCTGTTATCATTACGGCGAATTACTTAGAAAAAACTTAGCCGTTCTAACATTTCGTGTAGAAACTCAAAATGTCCTCGAGCGCGCAAGTTACTCACGGACATCCAAGTTGCTCACTGATGTCGAAATCGAATGCGAACGGTTGCGAAGGCGTGTTGCCTACGGGCAGTTCGAGTACCGTTCAGCGTAGAATATGCAAATTGCGTACGATCACCTAGAACGTTCGTGCACCAATTTTCCCAATATCCACCGCGTGCATCCAAAGAAATTATTCAAACCATCGATCAGACGCAGTTTACTCAACGTTCCGCGAGCAGGATATTCGAAACGAAGTGTTCTCCACGGGCAATCCCTAGACGTCTGACTAGAGAAAGAATCAAGTAAACGGGAACCGCAGCCGGAAAACTGTGAATAAATATTCAAGGCTCGTCCACTTTTTGCTCGTTTTCTTCGGGAGAGGAAACCGCGTTCGAGTGGACCCTCGACAGAAGGAACGTTTCTTTTCCTTGCTCGGCAAGTCGTTCCGGGTATCCCGTGAGAATCGTAACGCTGTCTTATCCTCGACTTCATCCTGCGTCTTCGTCTCGTACGAGGTCGTTGTCCTCTTTTTATCCAACACCTGTCTCAACAAGTAAGCACCCGTGCACAAAATAAACCACATAAAACGGAAACACCGGAAATGGAGGCCGAGCACTTCCCGAAAACCACATTATCTTCGCCGGGGATCGCGGGAATACGAATGCAAATTGAATTTCGGTGATACTCCAATTTTCTGTACTCTTCGCTCTTTGCTCTTCTTAGCGACGAACGTGTCGAAGTAGGATTTGTTGATCTTTATCTATTTCTTTAATTTTCTTTTATTATTGTTAAGGTACGTATTCATCTGAGGGTTTCTCTCGAGAGTCACTCTCTCAGTACTGTCAATTTGCGTGTCCATTTGAGAGTACCGCAGAAATTCTTTCATGCGTGTAGCTCTCAGATGAATTTCGATAGTTAGGAGAATACTCGTGAACAGAATGGATGCGCCAAAGTGCTGCAATTATTGCAATGTACTTAATAAGGGAGAAGAAGTATACCAAAAAGAGAAAATGCTGGACTAAACCGTGGATAGCGCTTGCGGTCGGATCTAACTAATGAGTATACAGGATGTCTCAGCTGAAAGAGGCCGGCTACATATCTCCTTTATTTTTAATGGCACAAAAAACATTTATGGCATAATTTAAATGGTATCGAAGGAGGAATATCATAGAAGAACAATTTTGAACAGTAAGTTCAAATGTAATCCTAATATTATCACATGTGAACACGTACCTTTCGAGCTAAACAGGCGAAGACAATTTTCAAAGTTAGGGACAGTTAACATATTCAGTCGACACAAGAAAAGTTTGATAAAAGCCTGCCAACTTTTGTGCGTTCCTTTGGTCGGTTTGTACGTTCGTTGTTCCATCGTTCGCAATCAATGAAACGCGTCACGCGTCGTTATGTCGGTGAATTCGAGCGTGCTGGAACTGGAGTGAGCAGAATTTTTTAGTGGAAGATATATTAATCAATCGGTCCATGCAGCCCGATGGAAATCGAGGTCGGCAACTCGCGACACGAATATTTTTAATCCTCGCGCGGCTTAACGAACCTGCACGAAGATCGAACGGTTCGAAAACGCGTCCCGGTTCGAGACGCTAAACGATTCGGCACGTCGTCGACACCGTCATCCCGTTTTGCTGTCTCCGTCGGTTTGTCCACGTCCCGCGGACATTCCGATAACGAAATTGCAGGCGACCGATCGCCGACGGTCCGCGCTGCTTTTGAGCCCCGATTACTTCCGGTTCGGCAGTTTCATTGCCCGAGAGCTTACCGCCCCGGATTTAATTTATCATCTTCGCCGGAGCTGCACTCCGATCCCATCGGCCCTTTTCCCGTAATTTCTCTTCGCCATTATGGATCAGCGCCACATTCGTCGCCTCCGCGGAAACAGTTATCAGTTCGACGTACCTTCTTGACCCGACCCGCATCATAAATATCTCTGACTGTCGGCAGTCGTCTAAATTTGACGTAACCTTCTCCAATTCGACGGTACAAACCACTCCGACTGGAACGGATTTTATTTTTGCGACTTGTAAAAGAGGACGGCAGTGTGCCTTTTTATTGTAACTGATGGAGTCGTATTTAGTTAACACATTTAACACATTTAGGTACGCTCTGACAGATTGATCTGACCTACAAGATGAGGAAAGTCGCTTGGTCGGATAAAATTCAAGCTTCACATTTTCACGACTGCTTCGAAATGTCAATAATTGGATACAGTCTTGTTGTAATATCATTCATTCAACTTGGAACAGATTTGCATCGTTTGCCAATTATTTCCAGAGAGATTCTTATAAGATAATAGTATTTATATCTGTACAATATACTGGTAACTTCTATATCAGCGTTCACAGTTACATCAACAAGATATTATTGAATATTTCCTACCCCCTTCCCTAAAGAAGATGGAGACGCGATTACGCAAAAAATGATTAAGATAAACTGTTGGGAAGCTTGTCGTCGTGATTTCTTCGTACAAGTTGTAAATTGATAAAGTTTTTCGACCGAAAGTTACGGGCCATGATAAATTACATAAAACACGAACTTTGACACCCATCCCACTTTTGACCTTCGAGACCTGTAGAACCGTTATTGTGTGGAATCGATGTCGGACCCATAAAGTTGCTAATGTACGAAGTTCGAACTAAATCGCTCTTGGAAAATTTCATATACGGGATAATGCAATCGGGGAGGGGGTGATTCTACATGAAAACGAAGTTGAAAGCAGAAAATAAAATTTTATTATATACGATAACTGCACTGAGAAAATTGACTTCGAAAATTGGTCTGATACGTATGCTACTTGCTCGAATGTGTAAGAATCGATTGGCATACTGTTCCGTATTGTAAGAAACAGTATTGCATAAACATATACATATATATTCAGGGCTCATTTTAAAGGGGAAATTTCAAGGAATATAACCATATTTTTTTCTAAATTTAAATCACTGAGCACCATCATCGAAAGAAACGTAAAAAAAGAATTTGTTTAAATTCTTCGACATTATAAAGTTGATTGTCCAGGTTGAAAAAATTATTTTGTAATAGCCCAATCCTTCCCGAATACAACAAAAAAAATGTAGCTCAATCGGACAAGCAGTTCCTGAGATAAAAATTCGTAAGTGAGGCCCGTTTTCGCCAAAATGGGCAAAAATTGAAATTTTCGAAAGCCTGCCATTTCTAAAAAAAATTCTAAACCGGCAAAATGATGACTTAACCCCCCCCCCCCCTAATTTCACATGGCTACAACATATTTCATTTAGAACAAAATCGACGATGGTGCCTGCAAAAAGTGATCGATTTGTTATGGAATGACCCATATATAATACATATGTTAAACAATTACGGTTTAATAGAAATAACATTTGATAAATTGATTATCTAAAATGTGCTAAAGGATATTTGAGATACGCTAATTTGTACGAACATTTTTCAATCTATTTCAAAAACTGAGCGCGACAGAGGAAATTGAATTACTCTGCGTGAAAAAGCGATCGTTCGACTTACGAGCAATATTGGTAAAAGTTCGAAATAACGTATCGCTTTAACAATTTGGAGTTGATTGAAAAATATTCACGGAAATTTACACATTTTCAGCATCCAGTTCCCTTTAACCACTATTTAAACATGTTGCTGTACTAATAAAATAACATTAAAAAATATATAATATAGTCTGCCCATTACAAAGTACATTAAAAACATCTAGAAAATCGAATTCCTCGAAAGCTGAATATGAAAATTAAAAAGAAATTCCAGATTCGTATTTAGCTGACGGAGTATCTATCAGATCTCCGAAATAACAAATTCAAAAGGAAGTTCAAATATGTAGAACAGTGACACTCGTAGATCTTTAACAACTGTGATACAATAACAGTGTATCCGCGATACATTTTGTTCATTTTTTGCGAAGGTGTTCCCGGCGGAAATGTTTTCAGCCGGCGACCTCAAGAGGCGAGAGAAATTTCGGTAGTCCGTCTCGAACGCCTCCTCGAGTGCCCCTTAGAACTGTGAAACTTGCGCTGGTAGGTAAGCCGGTTCCAGAGGCGTCGATAATCTCGGCACCGGGTGATTAGAAATTCTGTCGCGAGACCGTGCCAGAAGACTCCTGGGTATTGCGCATCCTTATCGAGTTTACCACGAGTTCCCTGGCACCGCGTCGAATAATTAACCGATGCGATTGGGAATTACGAGACGCGCGGTACACAGTTTGCAAACGGGTCCCTCCCCTCTGTCGACCCCGACGGGTTTTGTGTGCAATAGTCGGCCGTGTAAACGCATCGACGACCGATCCCATCCGCAACCAGACCGCGAACGAAACTTTCCGTGGGCGCGTTCGTCGGAATGGATGACGAGTGCCACTCGCGAGCTCGACGATCAGCTGCGTGCGACCCAGTTTCCGTGCAAACGATGCCCCATCCGTGTAAACGGATCACACGTGGCCCCGCACCGCCCCGAATCCACTTCCAAAATATTGCTTTCCGAAATGCCGCGATATTTTTGATATACGCGGCGTCACATTCGAAGGACCTGTCGGCGAGCCGCAATCCGTTCGCTATAATAACCTATTCTTTAAACTAAAATCTTGGGTACAAATTTTGACATGAAAAAAGTTTCATCTTTTATAAATTTAACACTGAACCTACCGAGCCTTAGAAGTAACTGGTACATGTTCCCTTATAAAAATGACAAGATTGATTTCATTTAGACTTTGTGCGGTCCCTATTGTAATATGTGCTCTACTAAAGATATCTATACAAGTATTCATTTTCATTATTTCAATAATTATAAAATAAAAAATATGGAACCAATTGTGATAGGTTTAATGTTAATATGACGTGGAAATACATATTTGAATGCAGAAAACTAATTAAAATGCAATTTTCTCCGCAAGAGTTCTCAACACGTCGGTAACAAAATAAAAATGGCATCGGCCATGATTAAAGTCAGTGCTGAAATCATTAAACTTTGTTGGTAATAACAAATTTCACTTCTAGCCATATAATAACGAGTCGGACTCGTGACGAACACTTTAAACAAAATCTACCAATTACGAATATTTTTCATAATAATATTTATTTATTAGAGTAGAAAAATCAAATATATAAATTAGTAAATTTCTTAAAAAGAAAGGATTTCTAATTTTGGTAGGTGTAAAGAAAATCGCATAGCACGCTCTTTGAACGTAATACATCCTGAAAAATTCCGACACGTTTGAAACGCGTAAAAACGCACCCCGCACAGCGATGACTGATAATTTACGGGGCCCGGTATAATACGAACTAAACAGCGATAGAAATTAAAGAGAGTGGCCATCGATTACGGAGGCGCCAGAAATTAAGGTGAATATCACGCTGAAACGCTATTACGCACGAGTGGGAGAGGGTGGTGACGAATGAACCCATAAAACTCCACCCCGGAGCACGATACCACCATGCTGGCTCCGATAGAATCTGCAATTATGCTTACGAAACGTCCCGACTATTTTACGTTAGTTCAAGGCCCGATGGTATGGGAGAGGTGGAATCATCTGGAGTTATCCTTCTGGCTTCTTTCTTCAGCAGGGGTGTCACGCGCGGAGAAAAAATATCGGCAATAAAACGCGGTGCCTCGTTGGCCGCGGGACACATCCGCTGTACTTCGAAGCGACTACGATTTCGTATGCAATAACCTTCTCCCAGGCTGTTACCCGTTTTATTCGGGGAACGAGGTTGCCCGTGTAATCGACTCCGGGTAACGAAATAACTCTATTCCGGGCAATAATTGCGACCGCGGCGGCAAAGAAACGGCTCCGGGCCCGGTGCGGCGGGATATTATTAAAAATAAACCGCGCCGTTCCCATCGATATTTTTTGTTGCTGTGTTTGTGAGAGTGACTCTCCAACGGATATATCGTCGGCCATTTCGCAACGGGCGCAATAATGTGTAATAACGGTTCTCTTATGAAAGAATATTGAAATGGAAAGAGAGAAAGTTATGGCAGCTGAATTGATAATTCCGGGAGAGAGCCGCGCGGACTCGCGTCCTCAATCAAATAAATCCGAAACCGGTGTGAATTTGCATGTTTCATCGTCGCTTTGAAGTAGAAACGCACGGCACTGGTCAGACGTCAAGTTTCATTTAACAGGAACTGTCGGGCAGCTCGGAATGATACATTCCAGATTTTTCGTTCCACCGGTACTAATATTGTGATGATGCTTTTGTGGAAAATTATTGAATTCATTCATTTGTGGGCGTATCGCAATTTTTATTATTATTTTTAAAATGAATAAACAGCTCTGATCTCTGCTCGTATAATAAATTGTACGATTATTTGGTTGCGAAAAATGATTCGATGCAGCAAACACCTGCAGTTACCTGTTAGAATTGGTCACTTCTAAATAGTACATTTGCTGCAACGTGAATTTAATAACTTTTTTAAAATACAAAATCTTATCTCTTTAACCATTGTTCAAACATGCAATAATAATACGACGAAAATTCTACGACGGAAATCTATTAAATACGTCACATTCATTACACACATTTGTGCTATGGAGAGTTAATTTGTTCGTAGAAAAAGACCTGAGAAGCTGAATATTGAGACGATAAATAATGAGCAGATGCACAAGCTAGTTCAATATGCAACGAATCGGCTGCGGCCCAGCAATAAGCGAAGGCGATATTCAAGATTGGTCTGATAAGGGTGGTTTGTGAGATGCAATTTTACAAGCAGCGCAATAACAATTCTGCCGGCGAGTATCGGCGTGGAACGGTAGGTACCCGTTGGCATGGGGCGACTGGGTGCCCCTCTCGCGTTATTATCAGTTCGTCATCTTTGTCTCAGTCGTTGGCAACGACCCTCCGGCTCCCATCCTAGGCTGTCTTTTCAGCCATTCGACGAGACTGGATGCGGGTGGAACAACCCCTCCGTGCGGAAGCATCGGTGACGCGGCACTTCGGTCACGTGGACGAGAATGCAGCTCGTTTCAGAGAAGCGGGAATATATCTGGCATCGGGAGAATGCACTCGATAAAGCTGGGGGGCCACTGTACTCTATTGATTGGTCTGCGGCATTCTGTGTGTTGAATTCCGTTCCGTAATCTCCGTGCGACCTGCACACACGCGTACCCGTATTCAAAAGGACCGCTCCCTCACCGTTAATTTAATATATCACTCGAATATAGCCGAACAACAGAGAAAGACCCAACGGATCTGATCCGTCCCTGCATAGATCTTTCCATTTTTTCGCGTTCGGATCACAACGTTCTCTTTTTTAATGGCCCATCACTTGCCGGTTTAAACAATATTGTGCGAACGATAGAATCATTCAGCAACGGTGTTTTCTTTATTACTTCCTGCAGCAGTTTTAGAAACGGTTGAATTGTTTTACGAGTCTTTGATACTCCATCTTGAGAGTGGAATAATTCCTCATTTCACTTCTGGTCGGAATTACGCAATAATATATCTCTCTGTGGATCGTTATCCAAACTGAAATTGTCTGCATCTTTTTCATAAATGCACGAAAACCGCAGTCTAGTGATGAACTGTCCTCTTTCAACTTTGTACCAAATTAAATATTACTCCTTCTCCATTTTTCGTTAGAACTCTACCTAGAGAAAGTTGAGCAAACAGTAGAATTATTTAATGAGTGTAGTGTACAAATTAAATTTTCATTTTATTTTCTGTTCGAATCCAGCGAGGATGATGTCGTATGCACGACAGAATTATTTTATGGGTGTTTGGAATGACGTGTTCTCTATTCCTCGTACAGAGAGGAAAAGAATTTATTTATTTTTCATTAGAAAGCGGTATGAATAATGTCATATGAACGCCAGCATTTGATGGAATTTTGCGATGTCGAGGCCGAGAGCTGGGTAGCCCGTTTCACGTGCATGATTTTTATTGTTTTGTGTCGGGAAATATTTAATCTCGTTTCTCGTGAGCCAATTTCGACCGCAGGACAGGATGAATAAATAACGTGTCTGCAATATTTTTGATTATGCTGTGCTTTTCGCGGTGATTGTCGACTTTATCACCAATTAATATTTATTGTTAACGATACTATGAGCAGTGTCCAATTGGACGAGCTGTATATCGTTATTCATTTCTACGAAATTTATTTGTTGCTAGAAATATCACAGGGTCTTTAATTAGTCTGAACAGGATTCGAATGCGAACCGCCCTTTTAGAAGCTGGAAAATACGTAAAATATTATCCCTTAAAGCGCTATAAATGTGCGTCCGCTACGTTGAAGTTAAATCTTCGAAACTTTCAGAGATTAAAATGAAACATGAATTTATTTGCCACATTCTGGGCTTTATTAAGTTCCCAAAGCGGAGAAGTTTATTCAATACTTCATGGAGTACAGTAGAGTCTTATGTTAAGCAATCGACAGTTCTAAACTTCTGAGCTTTGCAAGAACTCGATGAAGCACAAGTTTTAATAATATTTTCTGCTGTTCTATTTTAGTTTTAATCCACAAAAGAACGGCTTGGAACGAGAACTAAATTCTATTTACAATTATATATTTATTTATAATACAGTTTGTCTTTCGTTTTTGTTTTTTTGTGTTTGCTTTTCTGAATAAGATTTATTTCGACGACAGTAAAAATCGAACATTTCGGTGAACGAAATTTTCGAAGGTTTTAAACGGAGCTTGCAACTAGTGAGCCGCAGGCCGCAAATTCATATCAGCCGCATCACCACAACTGGCACGTGCGATTAACCGACGGTATTGTTTCTGATTATCGGAAGATCACGAGTCACGTTCCCCGATCAACGAACCCGTCGCATTCCCGATGCCGAGTGCATTCTGCTCAGCCTGGTCCCCTGTCCGCTGATCATGGGGTAGCTATAACAGTCGGCAGTCTCGTTTCTTGAGTAAACAAGTCGTTTCCACTGTCGGCAACTTCCGCCTTATCTACTCAATTAGACAAACTGCTTGTTCGTCGGCAGACATCGTCGCGGGAGTGCCGCCGTTTCCTCATCCCTCCGCGCTTTTGTTCAGTCCCCCGTTCCCAGCCCCGCTCGCGCGCATGCAGACGAAACTTTCGAATTTACTTTTCCGACTCTCCCCGAAGGCAGCAGCAGCTTCTTCCTCCCAGCGTTTATTAAGAGGAGGGTGAAAAGTTTCGCGGAGCCGGTGCGGAAAGGGAACCCGCGAAATCGCTGCTTCCACTCCCACGATAGCGGGGGCACTCGCGCGTCCCCTAATCCTCAGATCATCCCTTCCCCTTCTCGTCGGAATTTCTTTTATTCTACTCGGGCGGTCCCAGCCAACATCCCTGTCGCGCGTCGTCGTCCTATATCTCCGCGAGTCTTTACGACCTCTTCGCTACTCTTCGATGGCTATTCGGTATCGTTATAGTGTTCCAGCGGGAACAGAGATTAATAGCCCCGATGAGTGGACTTCGTCTTGTTCCCGTGTTACGGACGTGTACTTAATAGCGCACGATCACACCGTTCGATGGTCCCTGACCGCACATTGCTCTATCGAGATCGAGCTGATGCAAAACTCGCTTGATTGAGAGAAGTGTCAGCAGCCCACTGCGTACCGGGATACGAGAAAGCTGTTTCTTCAGGAGTGTTCTTGTTGTTAACCCTCACCCGTTCCTCGTTTTCTCAATTTCCAATCTAGGTGCACGGTAGTGCACCAGCCAAGTTCTCGCCGTTACTTTTTAAACCAATGGCCATAAAAGGTGTTAGGTAGCGGCCAAGTTTGAATAATTTAGCCCTCCATGTAACTCTTTAAAAATTAAATAGCGTTCTTTTAAACTAATTTTTACAAACGCTTTTTTCAGCATTGCAAGAGGTATTTCTAAACTGGCGAACTTAGCCGTATTTTATTTGATCTCACAACTTTTTACGGCCATAAGAACTTGGCTCCTGTTTACAGGATGTTTTTGTTGGGATTTTATTCACGTCGTAAATATAGCTTGAACGAATTGAGCTTCAAAATATTTTCATGCACAATAACTTGGTGTTTCAAACAAACGAAAATGTCTTAGGCTTAATACATATACTGCTTCGTAAAATCCTTCGTTGCATAAACTAATCAAGATGTTCGTGCAAGCATTGCACTACTTACGCCTGTTTCGTAGGTGCTTCAATGGCTTCGTTCAAAGTCCTTAGTCTCCCCGACATCGATAAAATTGAATTTTCTATTGTATAGAGAAGTGTATTGGTTATGCTGCAAACTCGAGAAAATTGTGCAACTATTGTGATTTATGCAGGCATATGCATGAACAGTTTTGCTGTGGAGTGTAGCTTTAATTAGTGTTTAATTTGTAATTAGATCTGCGAAGTTCTAGGGGTATGTATAGCGACGCGTTGTAACCTTAAACAAAGTTGCGCGACTACTTGTAAAGGCCTTGGTGTCTTCGAACGACAAATTGTTTATAACATCGTCAAGGACGATTGCCGCGACTGGCTGACCCGCTGACAAGTATGTACACTAATGGTGATTAATTTACATCTGTACACTCGAGACTATACGTTTCACGTATCAGCGATTGTTTAATGGCCTTTTAAATGCCAATGATTAACAAATTTATCAATCAGAATCTGCATTATAATTTAATCATTTTCTCGGGCTTATCACCGGATCTTTCTGAAATCTTCTTGTATCATATATGCAAGTAAAACGGTATCGCGTTAAATGTGTTTCCCGAAGAAGCGAAAAGAGATTAACCGTCTTACGTCTATAAATGCCGCGAAGAACTTTCAATTTAATGTATTAGTCTTTCAAGTGTGTCAAGAGTTCAACATTTTCTAAAAATAATGAAGCTTATTAGCTTTGCATTTAAATAATGAGGTAGCTCAGTTTCAACTATTACTTCCAACATGAATTAAGTAGATTGACGATGCTACCAACGACGTTAATGTTAAATAGGTATTTATGCATGGCTAGAAATATATTTATTTTTATTCTAAAACTAGAGAGAGCGGTCGACAAAATGAAAAATTCAAATTTTCCAGAGTGGAAAGATCAATTTTAGAAAAACAAGTGAAATAAGAACAGTGAGGTCCTTTCCCAGCACAGCAGAGTCATCGAGAACATTCCCAGCAGTCTTGCCAGAATGCTAATAACCCGGAGTGGCTAGCAATTTCCGTGTAATCGAAGCTCGACAAACACGAGAGAAGGAGGAACAACTCTCTGTTCCAAATTCCTCCCGAATTCGGTTCGCTTCCGCTGTCTGAAAATCGGATTCCCTCACTTAATTCCGGCTGGAAAGAAAGCCGGCGTGACGTGACGGGGCGGAATAAACCGAATAAGAACAAGCGATAGAATAAGGAGAAGAAAGAAGTGTCTCGCAACATTTTCTAACCGGCTGAAAAATACATCGCGATCCACCTGCGGCGACCGCAAGGCGCCAGTAGTATGGGCACGCGATGGTACGGCAGGATGACGTCACGGTCCGCGGCGAGTGCCGGCGAGCGCCGGCGAGCAGACACGAAGTTGCTCGAAATGTGCCGCCTGGTTCTCGAGCAGCGCTCAGTCTGTCGTCGAGCGTCGCGTGGTCGTGACGTTCGTCGCACTCCGCACGCTCTCTTTCGCCCTTTTTTCCCTCCCCCACTCTTTGTGTGGCGCACAGATATCCGGTCCGCCGTTTTCGGACCACTTTTACAATCGCGTTATCAATCACCACCGGCACGATTATTCGCGTCGCCGCGCTCCGTGGAGCTGCGAGCCGCGGGCCTATTGATTCGCGCCGCTTGTGATCCGGTGCGACGACGACGACGACGGTACAAACAGAGGACGCAGAATCGTTCGCGCGGACTATAACGGAGCTACGTCACCCTTCGCCAGACCTGGAAACCGTTTATTCAGCGACGACGGCGGCGACGACGACGGCGGTCTCTCTGGCCGAATTAGAAGTCGGGGAGTATTGATTGCACGCTTCTAAATGAATAACAATCCCAGCGCGGTGGAGGTCGAGCTAGTGCCGCGACTACCGTTGCACGCTGATCTTCGTGGCAGCTGACTGTAAGTGGTTTCGACGGCCGTTTTAAAGTTCGTTGCCCCCCTGGATTTCCGCACCGACCTCACTCCTTATCCATCCGTCCGTCCGTCCGTCCCCTTCTCCCCCCGCTCCCTCTTTCCCCATCCATCGCCCGAACTACTTCTCTCTCCCCGAGCCCTTCTCCGCGCAACCCCACCGACACCCCGACGCCTCATGATCCACCCACCGTCCGTCAGACAGCCTTTTATCCGCGAAACGGTGCGAGTCGCCGACGTCGAAGCGTCTGGAAACGAGCGAACGCCGGCCTCCGTAATCGAACTTTAAAAGTCCTCGGAAGAAATATTGATTCCACTGGCGATGCTACTGGATCCGCTTACGCTCACTGCGTATCGCTCTGCACCCCTGCACGCTCGCTCCTCCCGTCTTCAGATATTCCTAGATCCTCGAGAGCGCACCCCCTGCTCTCGATAGCGAACTGCTGTTCGCGAAACTATTCTGCTTTGGCACGCTCGCTGTCCTCACGCCCATATTTTGAATTATTTTTCTAGATAAATAGAATGTCAATTTGCGAAATGTGAGATGATTGACCGAACAATTAAGCCTTGCCGTAGAATTTTCTTCGTGGTTACAGCGATTCGAATTTCTTTGTCTCTAATATTTTTGGTTAGAAGGTGAAGAAAATTTATATTTATTGTACGTCCACACTGTTCAATTATGTAATTGTTCAATGCCTGGGCGAATTCGCAATACTTCGCAATGTTACGTTATTTGCAATTTTTTTATTGATTCGTATATCTAACTTTTCAAACATTTATGATGCATCTGAAGATCGATTGAACCATGTGTAATGGGGTATCCATTTATTTTAAGTCCAAAGTTTGAAGATTATTATTATTATTGGAGACTTTCAATTATAGTTGTCACGTATTTTTGACATTACATTCGTTATTAGCAGAGATTCGAATAAACGTCGAAATATATTCTAATATTTTACACACAAAGTAGATAGACTCGGTTCTCATCTGTGGAAACTGAAAATTTATTTTTATCTAAAATATTATATAAAAAATTCGATTTTTTTTATCTCAATATCTTAATTAACCACAGAGAAAAAAATATAAAGTTTAGGGTGTTTATACTTTCATATTACCCTTAAATGAGGAGATAGCGACTTGAAATTTTGGGGGATTATCTTTTAACCGAAAAGCATTGTTTTGCACAGGATACTTATCCTGCTAAATCCTTTATTCAACCCAGATTATACATTTCGGGTTTAGTTGTGAAAGGAAGTCTGGTAGACATCAAAAGAGTCGGCTGTACCGTTTGAAAGCGTTCGACATGTAGCAGTGATCAATGTCTGGCAAAATACGATTCGTCTGGTTGTCGGCTAGCGGATGAGAGCGTGGAATGTCGCGATTATCAGCGGTTCTCAAACAGGCGCGTGAAAGTTTATGAAGATTCGGTCGGTCGGACGCGACGCGACGCGTTGCAGATGGTCCGGTGTTAGTTTACAACACGATCGATTCGCCGGCTCGTTAACGGGACGGTGCAATCGTCGGCAAACAACGTGTTCTACGGACGCACACGCTTCGCTAGCTGCGAGTGCGTGTCTCTCCGACGCACTGCGCGCAAATTCGCATCGACGGCGCGTGTTTTGCTGAGCATCACGTGAAATAGATCGGATAGCGGAAAATAGGCATCGGACCCGCGCCGACCTGCGACTGTTTTCACGCTGAAACGTTTTATTTCTCTCCCGCCCCTCCACCCCCACCCATCGCGCGCATCCCCGTATTTTTTTTAATTGTACGAATTTTGTTCTGTCGTATGAAACATTTTCTCGTGGCAGGGTGCTGTTTCAATGGTTCACACAGGGAAAGCAAAAATATCCACCGGAAAAACACCGCGGAAATTAAAACATTTTTCCAGGAGAGAAAATTAAAAAATTGCGAACCCTTTGTTTGCCATACGCTTTCGCCCGGGGGTCTGCAAAATATTACAATTGTAGTTAAGTGCACGGTGTTTATCGATTGGACGTCTAATAAGACGGTAATCATGGGAGCAGATCTGAGGAAATGTGCTAGTGTGTGGAAACATACAATATTTGGAAAAATTTGACTGAATTGTAGATAGAAGATTAGAGAATGGCGGACTCCATTACTATAAGACTACGGAAATGATGTTTCCATTTTATTCATTTATTATATCCTATTTTATTCGTGAACGAATACGAGTCCATAACATTCGTGTGCTATTGAGTCATCAAAGACCATCCATATTTTCTTGTTCGGTTAGAAGATATCGAAACTATCAGATCTGAAAGCGTTAATGGACAAAACACGTTCCGCGGTTTCCTACAGAGCAGTGTAGTAATGGATGAATGAAAAGAAACCGGGTCAGTCGTGAAACAAGTATCTTCCCGAGGATCTTGAAACAGTACTTAAAGGAAGAATGGGCTGCCACTCGCCAGGAGGCATTACCTTTAGAGGAATGGGAACTATGGAGTTCGCTCAACCAATTCGTCACTTCTTTAGTTATTTTTCATTTACAATCGAACTGCTCTTTTCTCTACTTTCAAACGTACATTGAAATTTATACAATAATATGAGATATCAAATCTAGTGAAACAGTACAAAAAATTACCCTATTATCCTACAATTATTAGGTACCTAGATAATTTTAATTAAATGAAGAACTCGGTTATTTTCATTTTTCTTTATATTCAAATTAATTTGTTAATAAATATACTCTTAGAAACGATTATATACAGTTTTAACGACTAACGTTTAAAAATTTAATTGTCTCGATTCTTATACTCCGGGACTAATGATTGGTTTCATTAATTTATAGCATTATCGGAAATTTTAGTTAAAAGAATGATTAGTAGGATAAACATTATCCTAGCCATATCGCGGAACAAAATATTCCACCTCCATGGAATTTATATTTGAAATTTTTTAGAACGAAATGATATTCGCACAGCTGCCCGACCAAATAAAAACAGATTCGTTCATTTATTTTTCTATTCATAGCTGAGAAGAGACTAGCTGAAAAATGCATGCGCCAGTGAAACAGCCATTCATGTATTCGTCACTGAAACAGGCCGATTTCATTGAACACCGAGCCAACGTTCACATATTCCTTGGGGATGGTGTGCGTAGAAATACGCGGTGCAGTATAGCAATAAATTCAGCGAGCCTCGGAAGCGTTCAATTTGTCTACAATTCCAGAGATCCTTTCCACGACTGGGAACAATAAATAGTGGATCGGGGAGCAGGAAGTTAAGCCGGGGGTTGCAGTTATCGATGAAAAAGTGGGGCGAGCGATCTTAAGTTAAATAACGAGTCTCGAGGATTGAAGTTGATGAACGTACAGTAGGTGTATAACTATTCTTACAGCTTTTAAAAACGAATAACAAACAATTTTTTTTTAAAGTAGAAAATGTAAAGGTTACGATTTTTAAATTTTTTATCTGTGCCTGCAATGAAAATTTAAAACATGTATTTTGTAAATTTAAATAAGTTATACATATACATGTACAAAGTTTCATCGAAATCGATCAATGTTGTTATGAAATATAATCGATTGAAAATAGCACAAATTGTAAGAACCTGCGATTTAAATGAATCGTAAATATTAGATTCGAAGATTTATACATCTTACAATTCCCATAGATTTTTTATATGTATATTTTTTATATGTATATAACTTGCTGCAATTTACAAAATACATGTTTTAAATTTTTATTATAGACACAGATAAATTTCCAAGTCATCTAAATGACTTTTAATAGTATTTAGTATAATAGTATTTTTTAACTGTATTTATTAATAGTATTTCAATAAAATTTTTTAAATCGTGACCTTTACTTTTTCCCTCGCAATTGCGACCAATAAAAATTAAGAAAAAAAATTATTTACACATAGCTAGTAAACTGATCCGGACGTCTCAAAAATACTTAATCTGTTGGGTTCAATTTTGAGAAAGTTATTCGTTTTCAAATAATATATGAATACTTTGTACTGTATCGTTAAATCAATATTTCACCTCATATTTTCATGTTATTATAAGTATTGCTTACACGTCCAAAATCGGAGACTCCATTCGTGAGTGGTTGTCAAAGTTGCGGCAAGTTTTTCCCGGAAGCAGTGCCTGGGCTGGTGAAAAGAGTCTGGTGGGAGGATTCCACGGATGGATAGAAAGGACGAAAGTGGGAGGCGCGCTAGGAGTAGACGAAGGGTTGGTCGATAAAGGCCACCCTCGCGTGGCTGCGTTATTACGTATAAAGCGGGGATTGTGCGCCCGATGACTGCACTCCGTTTTTCTCGCTGCACGCGTCGCACGCGAGCGAGCGAGCGAACGAGCGAGCGAGTAAGCAAGCAAGTAAAAGCATGCGCGACTCTCTCGCTCGAAAGCTCGATAACGACGATCGAACGATTAAGCCCCGTCCGTAATCTTGCCAGCTGATCGGCTCGAGGAAATTTCGCGCTGCGCCGGTGTTATGCGAATATCGATCCCCGAGAGCTGCCCAGAGCCCGCGATCCCCGTTGCTGATTTTCTTCTGGCGCAGTCTTCGCAGCGCCGCACCGGCTGCCTTCTTCGGAGCAGTCCGGGGCCGCACTCGGGTCGTGTTGGCTTAAGAAATTCACCCCGGTGATTCAATTGCGAAATAAGTTTGTGTTTCTTCCGCCGCACTATTTCTCCGGACTATTCCTACCCCGAATTGAGTAGAATGAGAATGGCTTCAGAACCGGTCGCTGGTAAACGTGCAACTAGCTTCGTGGCTGACTGTGGGCCACCTTTTTCCCTTCGTTCTCGATTTACATCCGCAGACTTGCGTTTTTACTAAATAGTTTCGAGCTGAAAGTTGGATGTAACAATTACTTCATCTGTTACCGATGTCCTGAAATGAACAAAATTATATTCCACAGAACTTGACAAGATCGTACCGCATAAAACCAGTGGTTAAGCGATTATATTGAATCTATAGCCTGCAATCAGACCGTAATCGGCAGCGGCCCTTCATCCCCAAGCAGGTCTCTATAAACGGTGTCTGTGAATTACACCGAGATTCCCTCGATTGGCTGGTGGCCCTCGATAGCAATCGATTGAACAGAATTTGAGAGAGCGGAACAATTGTGTCGCGAGGCAGTAATGTCACCCGTCGTTGGAACGAGCGTTTCATTAATCCGTTTTTCGAGGGCGCGGGATAGCCGGTAGATGGCAGAGAAAATTGTAGGCGGGGATCCGAAGGACACGGAGTTTTTTCAGCTGGAAACTCCATCCAGGCACACTCAGCCGTGCCACTTTGCCATTTCGCTTTGGCGACAATCGTTAATTAAAGCCCTGAACGTCCTCCAGGGTGCTTGCACTTGCACTTGGGATCGAAACCACCCGATCGCCACCCTGCGTTCTTCCTCTCCACCCCCGGACCGACGAATCTCTTCGGGAGAAAACGTTCAATGCCTCGTTAATCGCGGCTTGCCGCTGATAAAATGGATTTTATGGCGTCGTCCTGCCTCCGCGCCTCGCGAATCGAGTATAATCGCTTTGAAGGGGATCTAATAATAGAGGACGCGTGGCATTCCGCGTGCGTGCGACTAAATTTTCAACGCGTTCCGATCGCGCCTGATTTTTCCGAGTCGTTTCTGTCCCTTCATTCCGGTTCTACGTGCTAGTTCTACTGGATTTATTAATCTCCGACCTCTATTGATCACGAATGGATATTTAATGGTGGTCGAACTCCTCCAGATCTGAGATTTATGACTCGAGGAATCGGGCCACCGCAATTCTGCAGAACGAAAAAATTAACGATCGGTTCAGATTCCACACGTCGATGAGCCTCGAAGATGTAACGAATGGGCTACTGATAGTTTCTCGATATCTAGTCGAAGACGCTCTTCTGAATTTTGTTCTTGCTGTTGTGATAGCGACAAAACCTCTATTACTCGAATTAATGGGGAGACTTGGAAAATATTTTTATTTATTAGACGAATTCTGTTCAAAATTTTTAAGTAATTTCCTACTCCTTTTCATTCCGCTCGATTTATTTATTTCTTAATTCGCAATTCCGATTCAATTACATTGTGCTCTGCAATTGCAATTACAAATGCCACTGTAATTTGCTGCGATGAGAGATCTGAATTACAAATTATAATGCGATTGAATACGATGAAATTAGGTTACGTTGTAATTATAATTCATGAAATAATGCAATTGTAACACTGCCTAACTGTGATTTAGGCACATTTCAATGATTAACATCTTACAATATTCCTAACTTACAATATTCCCAGTTTCGGTGAACTTCAGAAAATTCAAGATTTAATCCGTTCTGAATAACATTACAACATGTAAAATTTCTTGTTTCACGAAATTTACCTATAAGTGTATAAAAATTCGTAAACTCCACAAAGGAATCTCGTACATCCAATTCTAGGGCATTTTTCCGCAGCCGTGGATTGTCACGAGAATTAGATTTATCAAACGATAAGAGGATTCTCAAACATTCATTTCAAGTGCGTTCTACGGTGCCTTAAATTGACAGAGGGATCCGATAAAGCAGACTTCAGATCCCATTAATTTCCAAGTTTGATTCCTCTTTCTGCTCGACGACGGTACAAAATGCCGGAATCGCAACGTGCGTTGGACAGTTTCATTTTACAGAGAGATATCGAAGCTGACGTTTTTCTACGGAGATACAACGGAAAGAAGGACTGCGGGAAGTCAACAAGTAGCTTCGCAACCTTTCATCCTCAAAGCAACCACGAGATAAAATTGCAAACCGATCGTCTCGAAAAGTAGCGATCTCCGCGCGAGCTTGAAGAAGATTTCTCTGTTGATGTTTACGAAGTGCTCTAGCGAGGCGAGCGCGACGTACGAAGGTTGTGATCATATTTCATTGCCAGGCCGCACTTGAACGTACTCGCATGTCAGCTAGGCAGAGTCTGTGATCACCGAGTGAGACAGGCTCGATACACATAGAGGAGAGGAAGAGATCGAGCCTCCGCTAAAATTAGAATCCACTTCGCCCGTTTGATCCTTCCCGTTCTTCTTCCCTTCCGCAGCCCTCGCTCTGCCTAATCATCTCTCCCTCGCTCCCTTTTGATCGTCCTCTCTTTTTCACTGTGCGCCGGTGTTGGCACGCGCACACGCTCCCAGCTTGCCGGGGAATCTGGCGACCGGGGAAAATTCACGTGCACGAGAACGCGTTCCTGAGAGCTTCAAAGAGCTGGACGCTTCGCGAAATTGTTTTCGCCACCGTATATTCTCCGTCGGGAATTTTCTGCGGAGCGCCGCTCCAATTCTTGTTGCGAGACGCGTGTGCACAACCCCGTTTCCTCTTTCCGCAAACGCGCACACGCTGCTGAATTTCTTATTTTGTACTTTTAGTTCACAAATTAGGGGGATAGACGACCAACTTAACTGCCTAAAAACGTGCTGTTTTCGAGGATTTTTTTTAAGGGTAATTATGGAGTGAAAAAATCTGGTCTTTCACAAAGATATTAACAGATCTCTTAACTTTATTCTCCATTTTTGTAAAAAGAAAATATTGAAAAACGGCAGAGTTATTCGCTGTTAGGTCAGTGGTTAGGTTAGGTTTATATTTTATTGTAGATGTTGGTTTTCAGAAATTTCTGTGTGTTACGTAAGTAGTGCTGTAGACAGTCTGAGAAAGGTATTAATAATGCGATCGAGTCAGATTCTCGTAATCTGATACAAAGAAAGCAAGCAATTGCCGATGCTCCGGAATAATTCTGTTTGCTAGTCTTGGAATCCACTTTGCTCGTCTAATCCTACTGCTTCCATTCTCCCTTTCACCGTTACCACCCCCATTTCCATTCACTCAGCGTCCCTACTCGATCTAATGTCACGCAAAAAATACCTCGAAGGAACACTGCTGTTTCACAGTCGCATCTCTGGAATTTCAACGAACCTCTCGCGAAACAACTTTAATACACCCACCGGCTCCACTAGAAATCTCACCTAAGAACGTTAGCTCCCCTAATAAGTAATGGAGTGCCTCCAATACGTGCGCTACGCAAGCAATAATTCTCTCATTACCGGCTCACCTTTGCCTTTTACAATTCTACACTTCCTTACGCTTGTAATTAAACTGCTCTACTATCCTTTTGTAAAACTCCTTGGATTTCGCTTAAAATCTTTCTCAAATTACATTTTTCGCTCCGCAGAATATCTAAATCTGTAGAGTTCGTAGCAACCTTAATCCGTGTAAGTGAATCTTTTTTCATTTTTAATAATCTTTCCTCACGGTAGAAGTAAACGTAATTTTAATATCAATGCGCCCTTGAATATTTTTGTCTCCCCCGTAAGTAGTAATTAGGATAAGGATTTTAAGAATATTCAATAAAAATGAGATGAAGCATGAATCAATAAAAACTCCTGAACAATTTAAGAATGCTATAGTAATTTTTTAGTGATTCTTTCTTACGCATGTTATTGTAATTCTTCGTTATTCTTCCCCAAACATTCGCGGATTGTTACTCAGAAACTTTCTTGAATCGCATTTCCATGTCCCAAGAAATCCAGTTCTCGAAGAAGTGATAATTCGACAAGAAACTTTCGATTGAATACGGATCTTCGATAATTTCTCTATTGAAAACACATAGTTCCCCGAACTTTTCGCGATAAACGATCCCGCGCGATTCAATCCGAAGCTGCTCAAGATTTGCTCGCTAACTAATCGGATTTGCTTTGCTTTCCACTATTGTCTAGGAAACTAGACGCCAACGATAACGTAGTTTCTTCCCGAGCGGAAAGAGTCGAACGCGCGAGAATCGATAAGTTCTCAATCATTTACGGCTGTCTTTTGTTATCAATGAAGAACAATAGAGGTTTCAAAGGCGGCGCTGATATAATTTCCCAATTAAACTAACTAGATTTCGCCTGCAAATAAACCATTACTGTCACGACGTTCAATAGTCGTTCGAAAAATTTCTAAAGTAATTGTTACTTTAACCCTTTGCAGTCGGAGCTAGTTTAACTCGAAAATTAAACATTTCTTCCTACCTATTTTATGAATATGAAATTGATATAACAACTCATGCAAAATACTTAAATATTTAGCAATTGATGAGATATCAACATATTTAATAATCTAAACAATATTTTGAATGAGCGTTCTAATAGTATAGAAATAGGATTTTAACATAGGACCTTCTATGTCACAAAGGAAATACCCCTTGAGTTCCAAGTGCAGCTACTCAGTCTCAGATATGCTGCCACAATTGCAGCCACACCCAATAATCCGGTGCACAATAACGCATAACTACAGCATACTCCACGAAACCAAAATATCCGATACTATTCTATCACAGAATGCCCAAACGCTGTGAAGAATTATAGATGTAGTCCCCAATGTTACAGCAGAGAGATGAAGCACGATACGTCCTTGCGCTGTGAAATATCCTAAAATCAATAAAGACTTCACAGATAAAATAAAAACACAAACACCTCTGTTGGATACGGTGTTCTGCCTTGCACAATCGCAATACAGACTGTGCTCAGGAAACCGAAAGTATATACGAGGTGTCTCAGAAATAATAAACAGTCGATTAGTAGTTCTACGTGCACAAAGAAGTCGAAAAGACCATTTTTTATAACTTCAAAGATGTCCTGTGTATGTTGGTGCTTCAACAAAGAAAGAAACATCAGTTTTCATCAATATTCGAGAAATATGTAATATATATTTACTCAGCACTTGCGAAACAATATAAAATAGCAATTACACAGTTTCAAAAGCCGCGACATTAGCGATGCAGGAATCATCTGCTAATAACCTTCTAATTAGAGACATACTAGGACTACATATGTACTGAACTATACAGCAATAGGGCAGAAATTACATTGGTATGAATTCCATCTCATCAAGGGATACCTGGTAATGAAGCCGCTGACATGAGAACCAAAAAGGCATTGAGCACCTGTGCAATACGTATTACATCAATACCATATCAGAACTTGAAAGAAAATTATAATCACCCACATCAAACAAATATGGAACCACAATATACATTACTAGACTGTGGATCTTTACGCATTTATAGCGAAATTGAGTAGATGAAATTCAAAATTGTTGAAAAATTTTTTAAATTGAAAATGTCTATATATAAATTAAAATCATTAACGGAGGAAATAAAATACAATGTAGTTTCTATTTCTTGCAATCGATGCATAAATTGCATAAAGATTCGCAGTCTATTTGTAGTAAAAATGAGAATAACATCATTAGAATTTTAAAACACTGTTGTTCTTATAAAAACACAATTTTTATTTTGCATACAGATCCACAGTCTAGTAACAATTGTTAAAATCCAGTAACCATTTTTCTTTCTTCGTCAAACTCTTAACTATCGCAACGAAAAAGAAAGTTTTAACAAACCGAGTCCCTCCGATGAAGTAACAGTTCCATCATTTTTCCAACGACTTCGCGTTCAGACGTCAGATTTGATCTTCTCCAGCAACAGCCAGACCCCTGAGTGATTACCTGCGCTCTCCGTTTTCTTGTCTAGCCGCGAGGATGTTTTCTGCGGTGCAATTTCTGTCTCTGTTTGTTGAGAAACCCATTAGCGGTAATACCTCGACAGCAGACAGAAAGAAAGCAAAAGCGGAGTCGGTCGATCGATCTGTCGAAACTCAAACTGGATGATATACAACCGGCGCGGGAAACCTCGTTAAACGGAGACAATCCGGTGAAGTTGTTTCGTTAATTGGACAGCCCGGCCGAAACACCGCCGCGTTAATCCGTCGAATCAATTATAACACATTATTCTGCGCACACATACAGAGTCGCCGGGGCGAATTCATCAGAACAGCTCCGTATTTCTGCACGGAGCTAAGCCTCGTTAGCAGGTCTAACACGATCGACGCGGCGGATCATCGCGTCTCGTTTCGCGAATCCCAGATCCGAATCATACCGATCCACACGTGTGTCAGACATTTTTCACGAGCTAACGAGAAGAACTTCATCCTTCTTTGGTTCTGAGCTAGAGAGGTCACTCGAGTAGAAACTGATCCTCCTTTATTCATTAATAAATAAATTCAGATGTTCTGTTTTTTGTGACTAACCCACTCTTCAATTCTTTTCATCTTTTCACTGTTTAAAATCGTAACTATTCAATTTTGTTACACAAGTATAAAATCCACAGTCTACTGATCACGCAATGCGTTCATCCGCCATCAGTCCTGTGGCAGTTCCGTTTACTATCGAGCATGGCTAGGCCAGGACTCTGTGGCGCCAACACGTGTGTTGAGAGAATCAGCGTTTGACGGTGGAAGGTAAGAATCGCTTAAGGCCCCCGACTTTATAGCCTGCGTAACGGCCCTGGCGACGATTTTGCCCAGGTCACTCGGCCCGCCTCGAACACCTCCGCTTTCCATTAACATCCGGAAAGCGTAGGGTGTCCTAATGGTAATAGAGGCTCTCGCCAAGCCAGATAACAGCAGGCGTGGCTGTCCTCGGTTAAGGAGTCTCTTCGCAGGACATTCGCCGAATCGTTCTGTCCCCCGGGCGAGAGGTCTCGCGCTGCTCGCCAACGACGCCGCCACGACCCGCATCACAATAACCGAGTTATGTTAAACCGAGCTTAATCACGACGATGCTCACGAACAGTTAATTATTGAGCCGATGCGCAAGCAATCTTGTTTTTGTGCGCCGCTAATGAGCACAGTCCCACTCGGCGCAAGAAATCAATTCTCTTGGCGGGACTGTGCCCTCGCGGGACACGGGCCGTTTCGCCATAAGTGACCACATTTTGTGCACATCAGATCACTAGAAGTTAGAACAGTAGAACTCTCGGTGTCGTTTAATCTTATGTAGCCAACCAGAATGTACAGATTATCAAAAATAATTTGTATTTAATATTAGCGAGCAAAGAATGGACATTCAGAAAAATTTTGTAATATTTTTCGAGGAACATTAAGTTGTTAAAAGAATCTACGCAAGGGTTAAACTTAAGCTATGAGGCTCCAATGGTTAATGTGAATTCTTTGTAAAATTGTAACTCGAAGAATATTTTAAATATCAGCATGGCACCAATGGTGTCTTATTTAAAAGTTGTCCCTTAAAGTGAGAATATTACGCTATCGAAAACTGTGTAGCACTTTGACACATGCTCGATAATTAGCGTTCATGACTTTTCGTTACGATTTGGATTGTTTCTGACGCGATAAATGATCTTTTGCATCGTGTTGACTTTTAGCAACTAGGACGGGTTCGCGTTCGATGAAGCACGATCGTTTAGCAGACATTAATCACCGTCGGCTTTGACGGTAATGAAACGATTAGCGCGGCCGGAGATTCTACCCAAGTCATCTCCTTTTCATTACCTCGGTAAAGACAAATTTTCATTAGCATCATCGGAGGAGATAGTTGTTCATCCTTCCGTTTAGCATGCCGCATCATGTCTGTAGATACGGATTATGACTATAGCGGTAGACGCAGTTCCGTTTCTGGCTTACTTATTCAAAATTGCTTATTCCTCATGCTAAATATCAAATATTTAAATCTCCTTAGATGAAAATATTCCATCATACTCGTACCGAATAGTTAAATCTGAACAGATAAAAATATTATTGCGTTATTTTCACGTTATATAAACTACAATTACCGAATATAGAGCATTTTTCACTCGCAAGTTACCAACAACAAGTTTCCCAATTGTGGTTAAGAGAAAATTGCAACTCAACGGATTAAATCAAGTCAATAAATTCATCCGGTGAACAAACGGCACAACCGTAAATTGTTTTAAACGAATTCAACTACTAGAAACAATGTAAACGATCTCAATAAAATTCCACTCCAAATTGTAGTTTCCTCAAATTAAACATTCACCCGGTCATTCTACGTTCCGCCGAGCGGTTCGGTGAGAAAGTTAATGAAGTTTTTGCTAAATGCGCGATAAAAACGAAAATTACAAAAGTCTGCCGGGCTCATAGGCAAAACACACGCGGAACTTAATTTCCGTGTAAGTGGAATAGACCGGTCTTTGTCGGACGTACGACGAGACCCGGAGATTTCACTCGGGGCGAGACCACTTTCTTTTTTCCCCCGCGGAGGTCGTGGTAAAACAGAGTTCGTTACTCCATCGAAATGTTTCAAGGCGTCTGGCTCGCTAAAAATATATCCTTTTAAGACACGTAATCGACGGCTCCTTGACTTTAAAGCACCAAGTATTTTCGTCTGTCTACCGCAGACGAGCTTTTAATGGTTCGCTGGAGGCCTCCGTGGCGTTCGACCTCGCGCAGAAATCTCTGAGAGCACGTTGCCCCGCGAAATTCCGCGACGATCTCCGCCTCCGCTTCGACAGATATTTAGGTTAGCGTCTGGATCATCAAGGAGCGGAAAATTTTCACGGTCGTTGACGCGAATCTCGATGCATATCCATTGTTTTCCTCAGAGATCCGAATAAACACTTATCTCCCATTTTTTTTAAAGAAAATATCTGTTTTGTCGAATTATCGAAAATACAATTTATTATTATACATAATTATTACCTCATGTGAACATAATGAACATAAACAATAAAATCGTCGATCTGAATTACTACTTTCTTGAATTAAATTTTCTAACATTATCGAGCTGTTACTGCTTCATTAATAACAAAGATCCGAATAAACACTTATCTTCCGTTCTTTTTTAAGAAAATATCTGTTTTGTAGAATTGTTTAAAATACAATTTATTATTACACATAACTATTACCTCGTGTGAACATAGCGAACATAAACAATAAAATCGTCGATTTGAATTACTGCTTTCGATCACCGTACTTCGGATTAGTTCGGATATTAAATTTTCTAACATTATCGAGCTGTTACTGCTCCATATTAATAACGACGATATTTAACAGAGATAATTCTCGATTGATTCATTTAATATACAGAAGATACGCATGTAATTCGAATTCTGTTCTCTCGAGGATCAAGAGATAATACGCGAAACGAATAAAGCAGACTGAAATAATGGAAGCAGGTTCAGTGAACAGGAATTGTTATTAAATCTACCCGGATACAGTTTCCCAGTGGAATCACGTCACGCTTCATTGAAGAAAAAGAGTTTATTTCGCGAGGATTATCAGGAGGAGAGCTGAAACCGTGCTGCCAATAATTTTAGAGCGCCGCTCGGCCCTGTCGTTACCATCGTATCGGTTCTACGGAGCGCTTAATGCGCCGATATCGAGGAACATTGGTCCCGCGGATACTACATCGTGCGTTTTTAACGATGGAAATATTTCTCGAGGCGAACAGATGGACGATCGCGTAATCTGCCGATGTAACAACGCGATAGCTTCGTAAAATTCGGGATATTACCCGGGGGCCGTCGTTGTACACGTTGTACGGTCGTTCGTGTCCGAAATATTTTCGTCGACGATAAACGAAATTCGCCGTCGCCGATCCGTTTACGAGCCGGACCGAGGCCTTGAACAAGCTGCCCGTGAACTACGAAACGCGTCGTAAACCGATCCACCGAGGTTACGCGATCGTATCGGCGATGTCGAGATACCTATTTTCCTCATGGACCTTTGGCTCGTCCTAATAGACCCCGCGACACGTATCTATTCACAAATTGGCCGACGCGGATCGATATTTTCAAAAGATTTTACCCACTGACCATTGGAAGTTGAATCAACATTAAACCCACCGAGCCTCAAAAGTAATTGATACGTGTTCCCTTATGAAAATAACAAGATTGATTTTATTCACACTTTGTGCAATACGTCTTCTATTGCAATACGTGCTCTACTATCGATATCTATATAGAATCATTTCTTATGAAATCATTTTTATTATTTCAGTAAATGTAAAGTAAAAAATCTGGAACCGGTCATCTTGACCGGTGATGCTAGATTTGGTGCTAAATACTCTTGGCAGGATCTTTTAATTCAAGGAAGCTAAAAAATTAATTTTTCATTAGTAGACAGCAAAATTTATTTGTGAAATAAAAATTGTCTGGATAAATTGCGAGAAACGGGAGTTAAATACAAAATTGTTTCTTCCCCTAATCACCTTAATAAATTGGAAATAATGTCATATATGACTGACACACGATATTTTCACCAAACCAGAAAATCAATTTTTGCTATAATCTATTAAGTGAACTAAAATTCATTAGGACCTACGAGCTACATATTACAAAAATCATTGTTACGATAAACTTTGTCTTTTCTATTTTTGTATCGTAGAATAAATTGTCTTGATTCGATGCGATTTTTATGGGCGTGGCGTGGAGCTAAATAAATTAAAAGAGATGATCAAAAACACTTAAATATTGATTACAGACGAATCAAATTTTACTTCATCTAAAAAGAAAGCCACAAAATTCACATTTGTTAGACATTGTTAAAATCTTCATCGGGAGTCTGCCTCGTTAAAATACGGCAATGGGTTAATGAGAATCCCCGTAAAACCACAAACATCGTGAACATTACAGTGAATTCAATTATCATTCCGTCGCAAGCAATTACCGCGAATGATCAAACATTTTTAAGTACGAAATCCGGTGTATAACATTCGCAAAGCCAGCTATTCGAGAAACCATAGGACACCGGTGAAATCCGCAAACAATGGCAGAGCATCGGTCTTATTACCTCGGGCAGCCAGAAAAATTCCAACAAAAGCCAGCCATCTGGCGGGGAAATAAGAATAACGGAAGAAAGATTGCAGTGGCGGCTGGCTGCGCCATCGGACGCCAGGATCCCCGACAATTTCCCAGTGAATCCATCTTGCTAGTCCGGACAGTGTTCCCGGGGTCTGAATATCCATCGACAAGGCTCGCGAGAGAGGTCAGGCCGCGGCGTTGATCCAGATGCACCGGCACGGATGCGACTCGTTCGTCCCGCGGCACGTTGAGAAATTCAGAGAGCGGCGCTGCATGGCGCGGACGTGCATGCATGCATGCACGCGTTCGTGGCCGGCCATAAATCCTGGAGATGGAATCCCCTGTCGTAACGGGCGTTCGTTTCCGCGACGCCGGGTCCTTTTTCTTTCCGGGCGTGCTCTTTTCTCTCCCGGTAATGCCGCCGCGACGTAATCGGTGATCCGATGCGGGGATGGAACGAAGGAGGCTGAGGATGAGACTGGCGAGGTTGATCAGTTCTACGCCGCTTCCAGGCTTTTCGGACAGCTCTATTTCTTCCCGGGATCCAGGACTGCACGGTGGGTCGGGAGCAGACTTGGATAGTAATCGATTATTTTCTGATCATTTTTTGTACATTATTTTATTTTACATTATTCAATCAATCGTTACTAGAATCTAGATTTTTTAGTAGACTGCGGATCAATTGTATGAAACTGATGTTAAATGAAAATATATATCCTCTTTAGATCATCTTGAAAAGTCGGAAATAATATAATAATATCCTTAGATTCTTCTAATGTGTTTTCAGTTTTGTATATGACCTATTTATTTTTAACATGTAATCGCGGAATGAATGATTAATCATGGTGCACTGATATACGTTGGATTCGTATTCAGCGACTCCGAAAACCTGTCTAATAAAATCCAGAATTTCGGCCACGTTCTGGAAGCTCATTGTGGAGCGGCCTGGCCAATAAAAAACAAGGACGAAGAGTAATGTCTCGAAAGGTACGGGACGCCCAGCTGGGCCGAGATTATCGGGCTAAACTGAAACCCGGAAAGAGGACACGCGAAAACGGACGAGACGCTGGGTGTCCCCGTTTGTTCTTCCGGTTCTTACGCTGTTTGTCCACCGAGCTTATCTCGCGGCCGAATCCTCCGGAGACAATGCTCCGGCTATTCACGCTCCGCCAAGCCATTTTCGGCGGGCGATGCAGTGCCCGGACTCGGTTAAACACTGTCCAAACGAATTTCGGTCAGTGATTACGTAAAACGAACCGGTAGTCGGGTGTTGTAGCGAGATCGATGAAGGACGAGTCGAGTGTGAGACCGATCGTGTGAGTCGACGCGACGCGAACGCGAGAATGAGCCAGACGTAGGCGGACGTGTTAACCTAGTCTTCTTTGGCGACACGAAAAGGTTCGAGGATCGATTCTTTCAGGAACGACGCGACGCTTTGTGCAACGTAATTTCTTATGCACTTTCTGCACGGTTCACCAGATTCTCCTTTTATAAACCTAGGGATTTAGTGGGTTCCGATGTGTACGGAAGAGATGATTTAAGAGTGACTCGCTTTGTTATCTTCCTATTTTAGTTGATCACACGCCAAAGAGATTGACTGCCGAATTACTTGATCGATACTTAACCCCTTGCCCTACAATATCGTGTCAGACTCGTGTTGAAGATTCTGAACAGTCTAATAAATATGTATGTTATTAATTTCCTTCAAATCGAGATGAAATTCTATTTTGGTTTCGTTAACCCTCATCCATCCCTCATTTCGCCAACTGAATCTGTTCCTCGATGTCAAATTGACACAGTAATAAAAAAAATCGATAAAATAACAAGTCAAACAGTTACTTTTCGATGTTTTTTCATTCAAATTGATGAGTTAACATTTACATCTTAGGTTTTCGCGGTTATATGTTTCGCATTAAAAAAATAAAAGTCACCAAGTTTCGGACAAATTTACCTACAAATAACAGAACAGTACAACTTATTTCGGGAAAACTGTGTCAAATTGACACGATGAGGGTTGATGTATTATTGGAGAACATGTAGGCATACAATAGATATAAATTTCCTCCTCTTTTAGGAAATTACGAACTACAAAGAAAGTTCTAATCACTGAAACCGTAAAATAAATCGTAGGGCAAGGGGATAGCATATTCTGTAAGAATATAGAATTTCAGAACGTTGCTATCTTATCTGTGGTTTACTAAAATTAATAAAAGAAGGAGCACTCCTTCTGTTTTTTACGACTGGCCTTAAAAATTTTTATTTTCCGTGAAGATTCACAGACTAGCATTTTGATGCCGCTCGAAATCGGGTCAAACTCTCAAGTTTTCTGAAGCCCCCCGAACAAAGTTGACAATCTCCCAAATTGCATTGATAGTAATAAGTAGACTGCAGGAGCCAAATAAAAATTGTATTCTTCTTTTAACCCTTGGACAACGGACGATTTCTATAGCTATATAATTGATCGTTCACAGCTCTAATTAATAATTTTTAAAAATTTACTTTCGATGATATTTCCTGTAGCAACAACAGCATTTCGTTTAATTGCCACAAATTGAGTACTTAAATGACATTTTGATGTACCAGTTCAAAATAGACCCAACCATAGCCGTAGAAGGGTTAATTATTCTACTGAAACTAATACATTGATGTTCTTAAATATTTTCAACATGTCCACTGCTTTATATTATTCATGATAAATGCATAAAATCCGCAGTCTGGTAATACGTACGCGAACAATTCAATCTAAACACCACTAATCAACAGGTCGCGTCGGTAATCACCTAGATAGTGTCGTTAAACCTCGAATAAAAAGAGAAGCACCGTAACCCTATAACACCGATACGAATGCAAACATCATTGGGTATGTCCGCATCTCACACGGGTTACATTCCCTCGAAGCCATTGTTGAGCACGTTCGATCGCATCTGCGGGTAATAAAAAGCGGTAGAGGACAAATGGATCCAGACAGCGAGAGCTCCGAATGTCCCGGCAGCCTCTGAAATTTCCATCGTGATGCAAAGCGATCGGTTTGCAACGACAGGCTACGCAGACATAAAAAACGGCGGAGGAAGGATGAGAGAAGAGGGAATGGAGAGAACGATGAAATCGATGAAATCCTTTCTGCAGCACGTACCCAACTTCTGCCGGCAGCCGTGCGCGGTTGATTCCCCTTTGATCAGGACTTTTTGGCGGGAGTTAGATTAAAATCTCGCGCGAGGAGCACAAGGGCAACGCGGCGTAAAGACAGGAGAAGGTGTTCGGGTCAGGAAGCCATGGGCAGGGGAGTTAGGGGAGTTTCCGAGTCTCGTAAAAAAAAAGCTCGTAAACCGGTACACCGGGGAAAAGCTCTCGGGAGCGACGCCGCGCCGGCCCGGGCTCACAGACTCAAAAGTTTATTAACCACCCGCTACGTGTAGAGTCCGTGACGAAAAAAATGCGCAATTTAGCGGCACCGGTAATAAAAGTTTATAGTCTGCGGCCGGGAAGAACAAATTCTTTCGTTTATTCTCTCTCTCTATCTCTCTCCCTCTCTCTCTCTACGCTTTCCACCGTACTCGGTTCCTCACGATCTGCCACGCTCGATTTTACACGACCGTCGAAGTTAAATCGCGCCCTCGGATTTCAATGGAACTTGTTCTACTTGTTCTATCCGGAGAGCTCGGACTGTGTACAGAAGTTTCTTCGCCGGAAGTCTTCATTTTCCTGGGAAAAGAAATGAAAGCAGGCCTCTGCGAGACTGCAGATGTTTATGTAATTTCCTTGAGGCTTGAAACGGAACTTCCGCGGACTCTGCCAATCAGCAGGTTACTCTCTTCGCGAATAATTTCGATGCGAAGTTGTATAAAATGCCGACGAATTTTATTGCTACGTGAAATTAAACGTGCTGCAAGAGCGTTCTGTGTGAATCGAGAAGTTTGAGGAATTGCAATCGCTTATAGAAAGTGGGAAACAGAAGCCAGATAGAAATTTGTTCCTTTCTGTAATAGTTCCCATTTGTTGAAAATAATAATTCATATTTTTTGTATTTCGATTATTCATTTTTGATATAACCTACTTTCCACTCTTCAGTGGAAAATTTTTTTTTTGGGGATCGTACAATTATATATCTATAATTAACAATCCTTGCGGTTCTTATTAATAGAAGTCAAACTTGCAGTATGACGCGGCACTACAAGAGAATCGATAAATCTTCCGTAACAGTATTACTACACGAAGGGAATCGAGGGAGAATGAGTCGTCGGTTTTACCTTCGAATATAAACTCTATTCCTTATTATTTTCTACGATTTCGAAGACTATTGGCAAGCCGATAAGCATACTTTCGAGGTAATCTATGATCACAGTGAAATCAGTTAAACAACACGTAACAAGATCTGTTATCTCCTCACGCGAGGTACGTTTATTCATCGCTATCAGCTCCAAGGACACCGTAGGTGTTGCAAATCGCACGATTGAAATATTAATTAGTCGAAGAACCATACCTTTCACAGATGTGGCAAAATTTAGTCGTTTATGATACAGTGAATCACACATGACACAGTAATAGTAGGACACTTTTAAAAGGACGATAACGTTTTCAATCTCAAATCATACGACTTGGATATTTTTTGAGAAATTAGAGCAATTAGTTTACTATAATAATAATATAGTAATATATACTTTATTTCAGCCTTACAAATACAATTCTATCTTACCTCTCACTAATTATTCGCTCATTCGCTCATTCGCTCACTCATCTCTCTCCTTCCTATTGTTTGTTGCCTCTTTCTACTATCGTAATTAGTTTACTACAAAACGTGAAAAATATTTCTGAAAAAATTGCAATTGGTCGAAAATACAGAGAAAATACTAGAAGCTGTTTACAAATTTTTTATGGAGGGGCCTATATTTAAAATTAAAAATATACATTTTGTAGATCTGCGTCAATTATGCATATTCTGAAAATTTCATCAAAATCGGTCAACGTTGCAATAACAAACGTTTGAAAATGGTGAAAATTGCAGTTTTTTTCACGGTTTTCGGCCTTCAATTGAAATAAATTTTTCAATGCAATCTCTCAATGAATATATATACTTGACACAGGTTTACAAAACGTAATTTTTAATTGTTCAATAACGGTCCACATAAAGAAGTTGTAAACAACAACTTTTATTTTTATGAATTAATTGAGAAATTAATTGAATAAAAAGAGTCCTATTAAAAATGTTCAAATATTACTGAGGTTCACTGTAGATGCGGACGGTACAGTCTCCAGCACGAAGAGCCGAATTATAGATTCGTGGGGCGCGATAAGATTAGTTGACGATGGAAAATGAGAGGGTTCGGGGCCTCGATTTGTTAAGGTTGACGGTGCCAGGACACGCTTCGGCGTTCTCACGGATGTGACTCACCTGCCGACGCGGACTTATCGAGGCGGGATCGTTTATTGGAACCTTCTGATTACGAAAGTGACGTGGATGAACGTTCTCGTTACCTTGTTCTTTGCCGCCAGAGCCTTGGGAAACTACGTTTATCGATAGTTCGCGAGCAATTGCCCGCGTTAACTTCGCCCATACGAAGGTGAAACTGTCAGTCAAGGAGATGTAAGTTTCGTGATTAGAAGATCGTTTGCGCAAGGCGCTTCGCGATGCGTGGATCATGCGATCAATGTAGAATCCTGTGTACCGGGTGTCAAAAAACGTGGTAAAAATGTTTCTCGTTATTATAGCTGACTTCCGAGGAAGTTTACTATAAAGTTGTCCGCAATTAACCTTGAGGTCGAATTTTTTAAACTGCTGTTTCACTTTCTACTTGTCACGAGGAACTTCGTTTTTCATTCTTTTGCCGGCTTTGTGCATCTGCTACGATTTCTAACCCATAATATATGTTAATGACATAATATGTATAGATGACAATGAAACTTCTGAATTATTTTTCAAGAGTTACAAGTTCAATTACGAGCCATTGTTCTCTGAAACTTTGTTATTCGTGACGAATAGAATGCAGCAATAAAATAATTTTACCTTGATAATTATACTCAAGGTCAATTTTGTGGTAACATTGTTCAACAAATCTCCATCGATTTAAATGTGCAGAAAATAGAATAAAAATATTATATCTGTTATTATATTATATTAAGGTTTAACGTCGCATCAACATCTAGGTTATTAGCGACGAACTTCTGTGGTGTTTTTAGATCTTGTGGAGGTGATTGATTTCTTTAAGGAATTCAATAGTGTTTGCTGTATGCTTTTCGGATGTGAGGGCCGTGTTCGGGTTGATTGAAAAAATATTAAATCTACTTGAATGTAATAAATTGAAGATTGCTTTCGCGTACGAGAGCATTTACATAAAAGTAACGAGTCCATGATAAATAGCGGCTCATAATATATGATAGAATGCATAAAGGGCGGAGTACGGTTGCTACACAGTTATTAGACCTAGCTTTGATATAGATGTTACGTTTAGTTCAGCATCATAGATATCTACCGCGCTTTACATGCGCGAAGTACTATGTATTAGACCCTTGCTCTTGGCGTTAGAAGCTGGAGAGGAACGCCTTTTAGTTGTTATGCCAGCGATGCAGGTAGTTGCACCGCAAAACGTAATTTACCGTCCGGAATATTGCTTTTTTCTATATCCACTATATTGCTACATTATTCAAAACACAATGCCTAGAATGAGATGTTATCCCGAGCCTCCTCTAATTTTTATGGGAGCCTACCCTACAGGTGCGTTTTTTTACGGCTATCACTCATTTCCAGGGGGTGAAAGCCACCATTACTATTGGGGCTGCAAACCATATTTGGTCCATATTGATTTTTCAGAAATAAAATACACACGGGCGAAACTTTGAAGGGTATTTTGACTCTCCGAGTATGATGGATCGCTGCTAAAAGGATGTCAAATATTTCTGTACGTTCTACATTATATATGTATTTTTCTACAAAATCAATAATTACTTTTTCGTTTAATATCAACCATGTTCATCTCGTTGTTAATAAATACAATAAAGACAGCTTTTACGTAAATTAGAATGTAACGAGGAAAAATTCGCGACAGTTTGGTCTCATTCGAGAGAATTGCAATTCACATATTCGATATAATTTCTACCGGTGGAGTCGCTTACTCGGTTGTCTCTCATTACGACGCAGCGTCACAGACATCGTTATTAGCTCGAAATGTAAATGTGATTAGACCATCCCAGCTGGATACCGTTAAGTTAATTAATTCCGTGCAAAGATGAAGAATCGTTCTCTGGGAACGGGCTCCCTTTCGAATCTAAATTCAATGCGCAGCTTGCGCCACAACCCGATATTTATAGAATTTAATCTGAAAGCAGCCCCGGTATCTTCTGCGAAACCGAGAGCGTGTTCCCGAACTCGGGAGAGTTCCTTCCATCGCCCTAAACTTAATTACCCCAGCTGACTGTGTACTGCCTTGGAACCCTCACCGAAGGGTGTAAAGGCCGGAGGGAATAACACTGTCGGTTCGACAAGATCTAACTAGCCGCCCTTCTAGTACCAGCTAGCTGGGATAATACTTGGCGCAGTGTTGTCTTCCTTGCGCGCACATAAACCGCCAACCACTAGCAGGCGGCTTCAGGTTGGTCGACTGTTCCGTGTAGTTCCCTTGTTGATATTTATCACGCGGAATTTATACATTTATCACAGCGAACAATGGATCGACTTCAAAACGCTAAAAACATCTCCAGAATTTCAAAATACTCTTATATTATTTTCAATATAATGTAAAAAAAATTTGATTCGTCGCTATCGGATAAATATTCAATCAAATCAGAATTTAGTCCAATAAGAGCAAGAACGAAAAGAATGCCTTCGGATAATTATTTCAGATAAATGTTTATTCAGGACAATTTCTACAATCCTGCCCACATGTACAGTAATTCCAGACCTCGCCCAACATGCCCCGCCTAACCCGGATACAGCTCCTAGATCGGGAGAGGTAAAACAGTCTAAAAGTCATCCGGGCAAAAATTAACCGACAGAAATAAAGCACGTGGTTCATGACGAACAGGCGGTGTATAGAAAGAAGAGAGAGGGAGAGAGGAGCATCCCGAGAACAAAAGAAAGGAAGTGGACGCGCTTGGCTAATCGGTTTTTCCTTTTGCTGGGAGGCCGCGAGAGCTATGGGGACGGCCGCGCGATAAGACGCGCTTGCTACGGAGCTGCGGCTAAACGACAGCAGTCTCGACCATCTAAACCGTGAGTGGTAGGGGTCGTTCGAAATGGAACGACGGTCGGGGCTGGCGAGGTGTAGAACGAGGGTGCAGGAGGGTGAGGAGGATAGGGTGTCAGGGGTGAAATGGACGAGGGACGCCGTGGGACGCAGAGGGTTTGCTGGCAGTGTGTATTGATCGAGCTAGGGAGAGGAGCACCCCCGACTCTACTATACTTCGTACGAACGCCCACGTACGCGGTGTTTCGCTCGTATACGACTCTTTCTTCTTATATCGCTTTTTTCCATTTCCACTCGCCCCTGTCTACCCCCTGCTACCCCCCCGGGTTGTCGGCGTGCCCCGCACACCCACACACACACACATCTGCGCAACGGACCTCGACGCTTCTTTTCCACCTGCGAATATCACCTAGAACCGCTACAAATTACGCGCCCACGCGACCACCCCTGCCCTGCTGTACCGGCTGTAATTCTCTCGCTCGTATTTTCGCGTCTTCGAGAGTGGAATTGATGACCGAGATTTCTCGATCTCACGGATTCTGGGTCGATCGGTCGCGGGAACAATCATTGCTTACTGCAGAGGTGACTCTACAGCGTGAACTAGTGAGGAGGGGAGAAACGACGTGAAATACTGGGTTACTCTTTTTTCGTTTTCCTCGAATGATGGGGTGTCGGTTTTTGCAGCTTGCTTAGTGCTCCCGGATTGGCCGGATCTGTGACCGGGGTATTCTGTAAATAGGTTTATGTAGATTTCTCGGTCGTGTTGTTGGTTGGGATATTTTTCATGTAATCTTTGTTTGCTTGCGGCCTGTGACAATAAGAGCTTGTATACACAGGCGACTGGGGGTTGTCAATGCTTTTAGTAGGATATTGTATTTCGACTAAATGATCGACGCGTGGTTATTTGGGTTTGTGATCGTTTGAAGAGCTTTGGTACTCAACTGCGGGATGTTAAGTATGAAGGTGTTGGTATGATTCACTATTAACTGTAGGCAATCATAATATAGTTGAACTCTTTTTATTTAACAGCGAAAACGTTTTACTATTCAATTTACTAATTGAGACATTCGATGTAGCATCTGATACCGCGAAATTCAAATGTTCCACTCGCCATTTTTACTCATTTTCCTCATACATGTAGTTGTTAAAATATATCTCGACAGCCCATCAATATTTATGATTGCAGATATAAAAAAATTTGTGAAATATTTCTTAACAGTGCGTTAACACTAAACCTACCATTGCCAGTCAAATGACCGAGTTTATTAAATTTAATAAATTTTTTTATCCAAGCCATTATAATAAAAATTGCAAAAAATCTAAATAAATAGAGCCTTGTCATTTTTGTAAGCTAAAAACATTTTAATAGCTTTTAGTGCTCGGTAGGTTCAGTGTTAAAATCACTTCTTTATCACTTTTATCACTTATTTAATTTTTCTTATGAATAATAAATAGACTGCGGATTTGTATGTTGAATGAAATTTTTCGAAACAGAAATGAAAATGAATATTTCCCCCATTTATTTGCATAAGTTGGTGATTAAATTCTTCTACTGTCCTCCCGGTTTTGTATGTTATGATACCACAATGAACTTAATACCATGAGTATTTCCGAGCGCGAAATGGTCAGAGAAACTGTTGCGCGAACGCAATATACATATACAGCGCGGATCATTGTACAGAAATCTAATTTCGCAAGCCAGCATAAAAAGTGTGGATTAAACTCTACCGTTCACGAGAGAATAGAAGCTCTATTAGATTAGAAGTGGGGTATCAAATTTGTAGTTTGGCTCTAACGCGTTTATGATGTAATATATGGAAATAGCTTTCGCTGGCGTGTTTAAGGAGGGTGTTAAAAGTTTGTGGAGTCGTAAAACGATTTTGATTATGAGTTCGGATTGATTGTATGAAAACTGACTTTCAAAGACGACGTAACAATGGCGAAACACTAGTGAAATTGCTCGAGCACAACAGATTATAGTAAATACTTTCACAGTTTCACTGTGAACTATATTATACTACCGTTAACTGATACACTCATATCATAAATTATTAAATATTATTAAAAGCCAGTATAATACGCACCATATTCGCCATTTTAATAGGTGCAAAGTGCATAACTTTTCATACTAATGATTTTATCACTAATCTTTCCTGGGTGTTACCAGAATATTTTGTGATACTAATTAATACTTAGCTTTTTTAACCGGTTTAGCAAAAAAATGAATAGCACTGTATATTTCCAAAATGGAATATTTGCGAATATTCTAATAATAATAATTAACCCTTTGCACTCCATCGTCGCCGATAATGCGTCATTACTATGACAAATTACGAAACATAAAATATTCATTTTATTGAAGATTTACAAACTTGAACTTGTTTTATATAACGTAGCTAAGGAATAAATATTTTGTTTTAATGCTGGCGTTGATGTACTATATGAGTCAGTAGGCTGGAATGCAAAGGGTTAATAATGGAATAAATCTAATTAAATTTCATAACTAAAAATAGTGCATTATTGAGTGCAGATAATTTATGCTATCGAATATATTTTTGCAAATATCTCTGGGATGAGTATTACAGATATTCACCTAAAATAGCAGGCTTTGACAAATCCTTGTTACTAATTCTATCAGCGGGCATCCTCGTACTCGGCGTAGCGTTCTAATTACTTAATTATATTGATTCTAGTATCTCTCGTCACTCAGTTTAGTACATATCGACGTCTCAAAGCCTAATACAACCAGGAACTACATACACATACCGTCAGATTACCGCATCTCGAATCTAATTCTCCGAATGGCAATTCAGATTGTCAGTACATTTTGTTTCTCCAGTCCCGAGCCGTAAATGGACATTCAGTCCGACGGTAAGTTCCTCAATTCCGAATCAAACGGTCCAATTAGCTTCCCCTATTATTTCGATTGTATCGTATTGTCAGCAGACTCCTCCCCAAGCTCGGTATCGGAAGCGTTATCTTTCGAGTCGTGCTTCCCTCGGCAACAGCGCCGATCAATGACCCCTAGCATCCTCCTTACACATCAGCTTACGCGTTCTTCTTATTCCTTTCCTCGAAAAAATACCGAATAGTCAAAATGATAGTCTAAATTATTAGCATTAAAATTCAAAAGAATCGTAGCGAATGAAATATTGCTCAAAATAAAAATATTCCAAATCAAGTATAAATAGCAGAAGTTAAATAAAAAGATATATCTTCTGTTAATAATTTTAATATACTGTTCATCCTTATTCGGGGTTTCCATTCAATGGATTATAATATAGCATAGATAATAAAAATAGTAATAGTAAAATAAAAATAGTGTTAAAAATACTATTCGAAATAAAAATATTCTAAATCAATTATATGTAGCAAAAGTTAAATGAAAATGTATATCTTCTACTAATAACTTTAATTTATTGTTCACCCTTGTTCGAGGTCCCCATTCAATAGATTTAAATGGATTTGAAATAAAAATAGTTTGCAGCGGTCACAAGATACAAAAACCAAATAGCAATTTAATTCCCCGTTTAATAATTTGAATAGGTCGGAAGTAATATATCGATGCTCGATTCTTTAAATCCTTCCGCAATATTTTCTTGATCACTTATTCCGGCATGTATCTGATATTCGTTGCAGCTTGTACAGTGTTTTTTAAACAACTCTTTGCAAATAATAGCTCTCGTGGCATTTTCATGAAAGTTCGAGCCACCTTCCACCCACAGGCAGATTATTTTCGCTTGGGATTCCGTGGAAAAGATCGACGATACTGCTCGTTAATTTCCATCGATATCCGGGCAGGGGGTCGCGACCAGAAATTGCGAAATTGCGTAGACCATAATCATGGTTTGCGGTAGACAGAGAACTTGCCGGTGTAATTTACGGTTCTGCCAGGTGCGTCAGAAGTTGCTCACCTTACGACCTAATTGGATTTAATTACACCACGACTGAAAGTTACGGCGGCGGCGTGCGTCCGTACATATATCGGGTGGATTTCAATTACGAGCTGCCGACACCCGATTTCAGTTGCCGCGATCTCGAGCTTATTACCGTCTGGCGGCTACTGCTTATAATTTCCCTCTCGTTCCGTCGTGTTCGGGTTCAGACGTTCCCTAGAAAGGTAGCCGTCGCGTCGAGTCGACTCGGCCGCGATGAACCGTATGCAAATTCTCACCTGTCTCCCTGTTCTACGTCGACACTCCCGTGCCGTTTGGGGCGAGTCGCCCGAGCCAGACGCAAACAGAGCAAATAGCTCGGTTAATCGATCAGCAAGCCAATCGGGTTTTCTCGCTTTGATCGTCCCGTAAGCTCGATTCCAAAATTCACCGGCTATCGAAACAGGACTTCGACGCAGAGAATGATATGCGTTCGGCACTCTGAAAAGAAACCCGACGGTTTAATCCTTGACTGGGCGCGCCTATAAACTTACACCAATGATTATAACAGCTGTCCATCCACTCCAGCTACTTCATGCTCGTCACATGCAAATAATAAGAGAACAGTAAGTAGAGTGGACAGCTATTGTAGCTGTCACAGTACCTCAGCTTCGCGCTGTGTCTACATTACATGTTGCCATTAGTATTGTAATAATCCTGCGCGTGGCATCTATTCAAGCCCCACGTATTGTTGAAGAAATTGCTGTGTTCGAGCTTTGTAAATGAAACTGTATCGAAGTTGCTTTTCGTTTAAAAGAAGAAACTTGATCAAATAAAAAAGTCAGTTTCTCAAAATCAGTTGAATATTTCAAATAAAAAGTTGAGTACACAATTTCTCATGAAACTTGTGTCGCTATAATGAGACAAACAATCCTTTCTATCGCGTACAACGTAACGACATATCAGAAGCACAAAGTAAATGAGCCAAGTAATATTAAAATGGAAAAGTGAGTTCCGCTTCGCGGAACAGGAGAACCAAATGCGCTTCGAAAACACGAGTAATAATGGCGGGGTGAACAGTAATTGCGGCCGTGGGCAAATACGTTTCGGTTCCTTTCATAAACCATACTGAACAAACAGCGGCGCAGGCAAAGCATAGCGCGTCCACAAAGAAGAAAGCCGGAGGCGCGGACCAAAATCATTCGATCAATCAAAAGTTTCCCCTTTGAAACCAATGGCGATAACGTTCTGGCAACGATAGCAGCATCCGGTTCCACGAATTCGACGAGTAACCGGGCCGAAAGTACAAGTTTCCGACGCCTGTGAAACAACCGGCGCGGCACGGCCGGAACAGAACCGCCGCGGGAACAATTCCCGGGAAAGGGAAAGAAACTAAATATTGACACTCGTGGTCGGCAGAATGTTCTCAGTTGGGCCCTTGAACCCCGCGAGCTGTGTTTCCACGACTCGCATACCGTGGCCCCACCGCTCGAGAACATAATAAGAGACTCGGGAGCTGAATCTAAACGCGCGAAACCGCGCAAGTTGCGCCAACTTCGCGAGAGGATTGCGGGGCCGGTACGCGCGGAATCTTGGAGCGATTTCCGCGAGCGTGGGTAAGCGGGGGTGGTGGATCCAGGTGCAATCGGACAAAGGAACATTCGACCCAGCCGGAAGTTGTCGCATCGGGAATAATCGATGGCGGAATTCCAGCGACGGTATTCCGAACCGATCGATTCGCGGCTGCGGTTCGACCGCATTTATGCGCGACGCCATTCCCCTCTCTGCCTCGCAACCCGCGACTACTGGCGAATTTCCAAGCTGCTACTCGTGCCTCCGCTAACCCACATATTTGCTGAAAACGGTGTTATTAAACTGCGGCCGCCGGACCGCGCGAAACCTCGCGCTCTTCTTCTCCGACTCGACGTTCCCCTCTTTTCCTCGCGCTTTCCCCTTGTCTCACTAAGAACTTGCTTCACTTATTCGTCTCGCGTTCCCGCCGCTTTCTTCGCGTGGCTTTGCCGTCGCCACGAGCGAAAGAAGCCTTTCGCCAGTAAATGAAAACACCAGATTACGCCGACACCACCCGGCGAAGCTTTAATCGCGATGATGTAATGTAGCTACTGCGGCATAAAAAGGTGTTTCAACCGGTCTCGCTGGAATTGTTACTACTGTTGGCGATCGAAGTGTTAGAACCAGTTGCGTAAGTTGGCGAATGTGCAGCGAAACTCGATTTTTATATGAAAATACAGATACGCTGGATTCTTGTCATTTTCATTCACAGTGTGAACTGTTGATGTTTATAAGCTGTCAATGCATATTTATTCCATAATTTTTTAACGTCAGTTACCTCACTCGTGAACCAACGAAATTTATCCTTAATAACGTACTCTAGTCATTTTGTTTGAAATTATTGTGTAAAAGAAGATTTTTAAGCCTCCATTTGTACAGCACAATTTTTGAAAAGTCTATTATTGGGCTTCCGGTAAAGTGTTAACAGCTTACATCTTAGAAACCGTGTTTGAAGGATAAACTCTATGTTGTAAAGAATTCAATCGCCACCAAGTAGTCGCTAATACAGTAAATGCTCAAATGCTGTCCAATAGCCGTGTTCTGCACGGAGAGTGTTCGCATAGAGACACCCTTTTTGATTTATAACCGCGTCGAGCGAGACTTCAATAGAGAGCCGAACATAGAGATGGACAGAATGAAATACGCCGACGTCAATCATCGCCGCCCTTCGGAACGGCGCGGCGTTGGCAGGCAGTGGAGTGGGTAGGAACTGGACAGCGTTTGCGTAGACGATCCCGGATAGTATTTGAGAAATTACTGTAACCTGAGACGCTCGTGCGACTCTAATAAACTCAGGAGAAGAGGAAGTGTTCTTCAGTTGTTGTGCTGGAAGGGTCGGCTCGCGGACTTCGCGTTTGTTTTTCTATCGCATCCTCGTTCGCGTTTGCCTTTCGGGACGTTAGTAGAATCGAAGAAGCTCTGCGGAACGGCCGTCTATTTTGAGTCGGATTTTTCGATCGAAGAGTGTATTGCTCATCCTACATTCTGCTCCTCAGACCTCTGGATGCTGTCATGTGCCTTTCATGTGCTCCCGAATTGTATGAAAGGGAAAGGTATTTTGTCGTATTTTGCCAAAATTTGTTTATATCGATAATGTACGTCACTGCCGGTTGAGCAACGCAAAGCGAACCTGAAAACGATTACCGATTCTGAAAGGATAATTTACGCGATATATCGTACCACAATTTTCATCCTGTACACACAGATACATTTCGAGGGGTTGACGGTCATTGTGATATATCGTGATCCCACCGTCTCAGAAATTTAATATCGTCGAAGAGCCTGACAGTCCTCCGGTCATCTTAAAATATGGTTCCGCTCGAGGGAAAAGAAGGATACGTGTCACCAGGGTCTGTGACGACTGGGTAAAGGATCGCGTTTCAACCTGTCAGAAGCAATCGGAAATTCTCCGAATAATCCATCTCCTTCCTCTCACATACTTGATACGAGAAATGATGAGGTGTCGGTATATAGTAGGGGCAGGCCGCGGCTCTATAGAGGTCACCAGAGTCCATCAGAGTTCTTGAAAGGCTGGCCAGGATAGAGGGTGGTTAAAGATTGGGACCCTTCGACGATTGATACGGTCCGTCGAGGCCTTGCTATGGCTGACTGAATATACTGAGATATTTCTGGCAGAGCGTGAGTGGTCGAAAGAATTTGAGAAAGATCTCTGCAAAACGAAGATTATTAAATCTAATTAAAAGAGAACAAACTAGTGCGGTCTTCAGAAATTCCTCATCAGATTACACATCAGGATCTAAAAATTTCCGAGGAAGCTTAACTTTTTAACCTCTTCTCGCAGCTCCATTTAAGTTCGTAGAGGGGAACTTCAAAGAAAAAGCTGCTTATGTCAATTTATGATAAACCATAACTCCATCCAGCTTGACACACCTTCGTCGCTGCTCGGGGCTAAGTAAATCAGCAAAAGCCTCGGAATGCAAGCTGATTAACACTCGAAGTCTAAACCGTTGAATTCGAGTTTCCATCGTAATTTTATGCAATGAGTGCTGCGCATTTAAGACGCTTTCAAGTCCGCCCCGCGGTAACTATATGCCGGATTTAAACTATATCCAGCGAGGCCAAGTTAGAGGAATGTCTTCGCGGAGCCGGGAGCAGAAATCAGATTTGCGATGCTACTTTTCCCGAACAGGAAATTTAAATTCTGTTCGACGAGGCTGAACGAGGGCCTCGATGAATCCACGGAGGAGTACTTGCTGCCAGTAATGTTATAAACAGGCTAGAGAGTTTATCGGCAATCGAAAGTTTGTCGGCCTTTGAAGGAATCGTTTGAAGGTTGGGCCGAGCGTCGCTCAGGAGAGGCGAGCCGACGTTAGTCAGCAAACCGCTCGGCTAATCCCTTAATTACTTCGACATGGTTAGCGACCCTGTACTAACCACGTCGGTGCCTGGCTCCGTTCCCCGATCGTTAATTAAAATGGCACTTCCTTGCAGCCGCGTAATTTCTGCGGCGCTGCGTGCAACGCCCGTGACGGTCAGTTAAGTTTGTCTTTAAGCGTTCTACTTGGTCGGCGGAAAATTTCTAATGACGGTATCGTTTTCACTGGTAACCCGTTTCGGGGCTGTTACCCGCGTCTCATCGATCACTCTGTTTCATTCTCGAAACGATGAAAGTGGCGAACTTGATGTCGGAATAGCGTGGAACCGGGTAAGTTCGTGCCTTACAGATCATTCATAGAATTGACTACCTTAGGGGCGACATGCTATCGTAAGCTTCTTTAACACTAGAACTACCATACGAGTCAAAATGACTTGCTCCTGATTTGCTCTCTTAGAAATATTAAAATTATGTTTTTAATAAAAAATATTAAACTGTGTTTTTCCGAGAAATTTTTTTAGTGAGCTTCTCTATTGAAGTACATATTTAAACAAAACTGGTACGAAAACTAAATAAATGCAATTTTGGCATTATTATAAGGCAATGTTATTATGTTTTAGTATTAATAAGTAAAATTAAATTAAGCATTGACATTTTATAAAATCCGCTGATTCTACACTTAATTCAGCGTTCTGATATTGCAAATCGAAGTAGCCGTCCGATTGAAAGCAACGTCACATCCGGGTAACTTGCGCAACCAGAAACGGAACTGTCAGATGCAATCACGGTTTTGTAATGCAAGTCCCCGGAACCGTGAAGTCATTCCCGGGAGATCTTAGGAATCCAAAGATTTCCCAAGTTTTCTGCAAAGAGTTTCCCCGAAGTTCCCGACTCGCATTACAATCCACGAAGATCGCGCGCGGATCTCTTCGTTGATTTCTAGAGCCGCCGCGCCGCGACACTTTCCGCAAAATCGTCCAATTAAAAAAGTTCCAAGTTCGCTGGGACGCTCTCTGGAGCTTGAAATTAACAGACGGGCGAATCTCGCGTGTTCGCCGACGTGTCGTTTTCACGGAATTCCTCGAAATCGTAGAACTTTGAACGACAGCTTTTGGCGGAGATTGAGTTTTTTGGATCGGGGGAATGGAAGAATACAGCGAGCACCGATTCCGGGGAAATAACATCGATTCCCAGGATTTCTTCCGGGAAAACTTTCACCGTATTTTCGAGAATGTCTCCGGGGGATTGAATTCTTCTGCTGACGATATCTCGTGTTACAATATTTTTCAATTTCTAGGAACGGGCTCGTTTCCTTTAACTTTCTCGGAGCAATACATCGAATCGAACAGTTATACCTTCTCCGCGCATTATTTTCATTTCGAAATTGTTTCTCGGAGAAAATGGAAAAATATTTTCTCGGTGAACAATAGGCTTGTTAGTGAAACGGTATGAAAGAAATTCAGTGAATAAACTTCGAGGCCGCTAAAAATAATCAGGAAATTCGATACGTAGATATAAATGTCGGGCGCACGGCGATCGAGCATAAATCGAGGTTTAATTATGCAAAACGCAGCCGGTGGACAGTTATCCGTTCGGATCATAATTACCCCAGATTCATGACTTTGTAATAGAGGCATCAATATGATAATGTAAATACTGGCATAGCTAACGGTACGACAGGGCCGATATGGCACAAATACTATCGACAACATCTGTCCCGCGCTTTCGGCGTTCCAAACTGCATCGGAATACAAAAAGAACACATTTCTGCGTACTCGATTCCTTGTTTTGCTCCCGCAAAAGATAGCGTATGGTCATTTAATTACGTCTTCGTTGCATCAACATTTTAAAGCATGTTCTGATTTCGAATTGTGTGAAGTTATTCTACACACATTCTTAGCAAGACCATCTAAACCTATGATAAAGAATATTCAATACTTTATGTAATTTTTTGAAGGGTGTACCTGTTGAAGAGCTCGAAATATTGCAAAAAAGTGTGAAACTAATTCAATGACAAAACTCTTTCCAATTACTTCTTTTTGAAACCTTTACAGCAGTGGTTCTTAACCGGTGTTCCGCGAGCATTTTGCAAGTGTTCCGCGAAATATATTAAATATATTGAATAATATATTTATTTCTACACGGAATGTTTTTGTTTGTTTCCTGGATCATTAATTTTAATGTTCCGCAAATTTTACATATAATCAAAAGTGTTCTCTGACTTCAAAAACTAAAATGTTTTACAGAGACACATTACTGTATTCTACAAAATAAGTATTCCCTCCCCAATCTTGGCTATTTTCACCCTCCGAGCATGAAAACGGTCACCTACGATGAAACCCTAATTCAATGACAAAACTCTTTCCAATTATTTTTTTATGAAACCTTTACAGAGACACATTATGTATTCTACAAAATAAGTATTCCCTCCCCAATCTTGGCTATTTTCACCCCCCGAGCATGAAAACGGTCACCTACGATGAAACACGTATAGAATATTTTTCGAACTGTGTGGCGTCCCTTGCAAGCAAACGGGGACTGTCTTTTGGTGACGAGTCCCTTGACTAGACCAGACAAGACGGACAAAACGTTTCGACGGGGACGCACAGTAATCACCGTGTTCATCGTCGATCGATTCCCTTTTGTAATGCACTCGGCAACGTGCTGATTCAGGTACGGCAGCGAGGGTGTAGCGGAATCCGCTCTGGTCGACGACACCCTCAACGGAAATCTTCGATCATCGTCGTCGGGGTCTTCCTCTTCGATTCTGCCTCCCCTTCAGTCGGGAACCGCGGACTCGGTTGGCGCTGCGAATCTGTCCGGGTCGAGAAAGTACGTACGATAGAGTCATTTGGTTGCCTCCCTCCTTCTAGATTACTGCACACCGTTTATCGAACAGTTGTCGCTTCACTGTTTTGTTGTTGTTGTTGTTGTTGTTACCGTTGTCGCCTCCGTCGCCGTCGACGACACTGCTACCTCTGTATTATCGTAACTGAGCTGCATCGCGTTATCGCCGCGAACTAATTCACCAAACAACGCGACAAGCGGTCTCATCTAAAATCATGAGCTTTTGTAGGTAATCATTCCTCCTGCTTCGTAGGGAACTCCGAGTTCTTGTTGTTGTTGTTGTTGCTTATCTTTGTTCCCCATCTCCCATCCACGCTGCGGCGCTGATAACTTGCGGCTACAGAGGCGCGTTGCATGCGCCTGTTGCGAACGTTTTTTGCGTCCCCTATGAGCGAGAATTTACCCGCGTGTCGTCGCCCATTGTTGTCGACCTAATTGACGGGTCTTCCTACTTTCAGTTGATGAAAAATTAATAACTCCGTTCATCTCACGTTCTCTTCAAACTTAACCGGCTTGTAAGTAACAGTACAGCAGAACCGAACGATGTAAATTGGTGAATTATCGAGAGGACTCTTTTTAATAGATCATTCAGTAGTACACTATAAATTTTATGAAGTTTGAATAGATAGTCTTGTCATTAGTACAAAGTAATTTGCTATTAATAAAACACTAAAATATTTTTTGATGAACTTCTTTATTGGAGCACGTAGTACACTAAAAATTTTATAAAGTTTGAGTAGATAGTCTTGTCATTAGTACAAAGCAATTCATTAATAATAAATCGCTAATAGATAAAAATGATCAGATTCATTAAAAATTCTTAAGAGATTGATAGCGAGTTACGCTGTTAGTACAGTTCGGAAGTTAAAGTGAAGGCCCACATGAATTAACGGAAACGAACACGATCCCCATTTCTTCCGACTCGGAAGATTACGTTTCCCCCGGGAGAGTGAGAATGCATTCGTTCCGCGGAAGAGATAAAGTAAAAATTTCTCCCGTAAACCAGACTACTTCTGCGCGGCGCGGCGGTCGCATTAGAAAGTAAAAACTTATAGTAACTTTTCCTGCATTTCACGCGTCGATCCTGCAGCCTTGCTAAAATGTAGGCGCGTTTGAATTGACGCGCGCTCGGGAGAGTAGACTTTGTTCCGGTGCGCGAGACACGACGATGGAAATCAAACTCCCTGGAAAGTAGAATCGCAGATGGAAATGTTCCGCCCGTCGCTTTTACCATTTCCATGTAGAACTTTTCCCCCGTACGTAGATTTCCGTAGACCATGCATTTTACCTCTCATTTTGAACGTGGTAGAACGTAGAAACGAGAAATTCGAACGTTGAAAAAAACCTGAATGGATGTAGAACATTAGATTGTCAGTTGTTACTCGAATATTCGTAAAAATCGTTCTCGTGCACAACATTCCAAACTGAAGATTTCATTTCACTCGTTACGCACCATAATTGCACTGTAGTTACAATTATACTGCGGATCGTTATGCAAAATAAAAATATTTTACAAAAGATCCATTTTACAATAGACTTTTTATATGTTTCACTGTTTTATATTTCCTCATAATTGCTTAAAAATCCGCAGTCTGGTTATAATACACCCAACCCATTTTGAAAATCTAATTTTCGAGAGAAGAAAAGATTTTGTGCGAATGTGAACGTTTATGTCACCGTACTCCTTTACCCATAGTTATCATCGAATGAAGAGGTCTCATGCATTTTCGTATGGTCGATGCAAAACGTAATACGTTCGCTAAAATGATAGCCAGACACTACAGTTTCAACAGATTCGGCGAAGCTAACAATGCAGCTCTCTCTCAGCATAACGCACAGCATGATCTTCTCTAGAGATTGATAGCAAGTTCAGCATCGAACAGTTACGGGGTTGTCGTTAACTCAATCTTCGTGCTGTTTAACAAGGGCTGATTCCATTACCGTACTCTGCGGTTCCATTCTCTGTTTCCATAGTGAAACGGCGAACATGCATGCACAAACACCGCGGCAGTAAGCAGTATCGATGATGCAGGATCAGAAGCGAATGCGATTCGTCTCTGTCGAAGCTGGCCGTCTCGCGATCGATAAAACTTTACGAGCCGTCTGATGGCCAATTACACGGAGACCGATTTGTCATACTGGACGCGTCGTCGTCGGCCGATGATAAGTAAATGTTAACGACGAGACGCGATCCATCCTGCACGATCTCGAACCTGTCGTTCCGACCGCGACTAACCGTTGTTACCCTTCTTGACAACTATTCTACTTAATTAGAGACTGCGCGGAGATTTATCGGCGAGTTGTTTGTCCCTATAGCAAATCCCTGTTGCTTCCATGTTTCTCTTTCTCTCTTTCTTTCTCTTTCTCTCTCTCTTGCACCCCCCGCTTTTGCAACGCGATTACGCACGAAGTTTCGAATCCGCTTGCGCGTGCGATGAGAGCAATCGTCGGCGTAACGAGGGAAAACCATTCGGGGTTACAAAATGGTAATTCGGCGGCGTTGGTATTGCAGTTATTGCGAGAAACCCGACAACGAAACGACAGAGATGGGCGGCGTTCCGCACGTCGAGGGCGCTTTGAACAGCGAATTGTACGCGGTCCCCGTGAAACGAAGACAGCCCAAGGATCAAAAGAACAACGTCATTCAGCAGAACAATGAGCAGGAGAAACCCTCCGAGGTGGACAACACTGATTCCGAGGACAAAGATGAGAACCTGCCGCCTGGATGGCAGAAACACGAGGGTGGGTATCCACACCATTATCGTTACTAACCAGTGGATCTTAGAAACTAGTTCTCACGATTTTTCTCGATTAGATCTTCTTTGTCTTTTATAATTTCTTAGAAAAAAGAAAAAGGAAGTTGATAGTTATTGTATGCCTATGTAACAACAAAATTGAAATTTGTTTGGACTCTTCAAAGAAATTAGTAACTCACATATTTAGTAGATTTTGTTCGAAAGCTTAAACAGTAGAACTACCCAACCCGTCAAAATAAAGGATTTCAGACTCTTTGTTTTACAGTTATTCATACATTTATTTATTCGCATGTATTTTGTGAACAGAGAAGTGCAATATCTCTGTCAACGTGATCTTGTTATTTTTAAAAACTGATTCGATCTAGTCACTCGGTTGTTCTACTGTTAAAGCACTTCTAGCTAAACCTCATCTGAGGAAACCAGAAATTTTTAGCTTTTTGTTATATAATCCTGTAGATTTTAACCAGAAAGTGCCGAAAATCCAAATTTAATCTTAGGAATCTACTGGTTCAAAAGTTATGCGTGTTTAAAGTTCAGAGATTTTCACCGTTTTTGGCAGGTAAGACGATAAAGTAGAGCGCATAACTTTTGAACCAGTGGATTCCTAAGATTAGATTTTGATTTTCAGTATTTTCTCGTCGAAATCTACAGGATTATATAAAAAGTGGTTTAAAATTCCTGGTTTCCTCAGGTGAAGTTCAGCCGCACTAATACTTTAACCAGAAAACGTTTCGAGCGAGCAACCGACTACAAATTACAATATCAAGTGCATTAATTGAGATACTGCATCATATTCATTGTAATATATGCATAAATATGGATTATTCATTCCAATAATTATAAAATAAGGAATTTAATCGGACATGTAGGATGAGCCAGTCGACTCGACGGCCTCAGATTACGCGTAATCCTTTCTAGAGTGAAAGGTGTTCGATACGCGGGAATCGAAGACCTTCGCAACTAAGAAAGTGAAACATAAAGAGCTTAATTATTCTAGCGGACGTGTTCTGTTTACCTTGGTACTTTATTGCTCTTATAATTGATGTAGCGATAGTTTCAAACATTCTGCATTATAAATGTAATAGTTACGAGCGACGGCAGTCCCACTGTATAGTCGTGCCTCTCGGGACATGTAACGCAATTACAAAGATCAATGGACACAATCCAGGGATCGCTCTGTTAGCTGCTGGTGTCAGTTAACTCCATGTTATGATGAAGATGCTAACGCGATTATAGTCATCAAGGCATATTCTACATAATACCACTCTGAACTTCATTTAAACCGTCCGGTCTAAACGGTGCTTTTAACACTCTTATTTAGTACGCTTGCATCTTTTCAACGATGTATTATACTCATCGTCCATATCTTTGTAATAAAAGTTTTTTAATTTCATATTGAAAATATTTGATGTAGTTCAAACATTTCTTGAGGTATACATTTTTGTATTCTGTTATCAATTTCACTTTTCATTCGAAGAAAATGTATAATACACATTGTTGCTAATTTAAATCGAATATTAAGTATCAAATATCCAAGCAATAAAGTGAAATGTAACACTGATGTCAGTATGGAGATGAACACGCAACGAGCATGTGTGTGGGAGTAAATGTGCTACGTCAAGTCTGGTAATTTAACTTGTATCAAAATCAATAAGCTTTGCGTAAATATAGCAGAAGTGGTCAACAAGGGAATGTTGACACATTGCGAGGCTAATAAACGATCGGATTTCCTTTCAGATGAAAATGGTCCTTATTATTGGCACGTCAAAAGTGGCAACATACAAAGAGAGCCACCAGAAGTGCCACTGAACGCCAAGAGGGAGTCCCGGAAGAATCTCATCAAGGACAACGACAGCGTGAGTAAAATAATAATCACAACAGCATGATTTATGATAGATTATTTCTACTAGAGCTGAACACTCAATTTTATTCGATTATTTCGACAGATAAACAATTTCCATACTTCAAGCGGTATGGTGAACACAGTGACCCGCAGCAACACGAGTTCATGTTTGTGCCAAGAGCTCGAGACTAAAAGAAAAGAATTGCTTCTCAAGTAAGCATTTCTCCAGCAGCTTTGTGTACATACAACAGAGACCGAAAGCTTTATGGCTTCTGAAAATTTTCAAAAAATGGTAGAATGTAAAATTCCACAGAATTTAGTACGATTTTTATTTATTTCAGAACTGCAAAGACTACTACCATTGAGAATAAGAATTTACATGATTCCACTTTCTTAAGATTTGTCTACAAAAATTGAGAATTGCATAGACATCCGTAGTCTAGATACAGGCACATCGAAAAATGGTCTGAATAGAGAAAAAGATTCTAAATGATTTTCATGATTTTCTTGACTTCCAGGCGAAGGAGTTACCCGGCAAGAGCAGATTCCGAGGGCAAAGACAAGCCGATCAGATTCGCCGTGCGTTCTCTAGGATGGACGGAGATCGCCGAAGAGGATCTGACACCCGAAAGAAGCAGCAAGGCTGTCAATAAATGCATCGTGGACCTGTCCCTCGGTAGAAACGATCTTCTCGACGTGGTTGGTCGATGGGGCGATGTTAGTATTACCTAAACCCTGTGTTACATCGACATAAACGAGCCGCTCGTTCGTCAAATCGATTAGCTCCACAAAATAAAGAATAAATTCTTCTTATACTTTTCTTATCTCGGTGATACAAAGTTAATCGATCAAGTTGTTTGGTACTAAAATGTCAAAAAACTGGAGAAGTTAACTGATTTGCGAACGACTTAAATGTCAAGGCAAATGCCTGAACATATTAAAATTATTTTAGGGCAAAGATCTATTCATGGACCTGGACGAGGGCGCTTTGAAGCTGATAGACCCAGAAAATCTGACCGTGCTCAACACTCAGCCAATTCACACAGTGAGGGTGTGGGGTGTTGGCAGAGACCACTGCCGGTAAGTGGTTCTCCAATTTCGAAAAATACTTGACGCAGTGAATTGAGCAGTCTTAATAACGTGACCCTAATTCTTTCCATGTCTTCGTGGACGGCCACCGCAGTGAAAGGTAATTTCATTCATCAAACATTTCGTAGAACGATATCTGATCTTTGACCGCGAGGTATTAAACTGTCGAATGAAATTGCTCTTCAGGGACTTCGCTTACGTGGCAAGAGACCGATCGACCCGGAAGCACATGTGTCACGTGTTCCGCTGCGACATACAGGCGCGCACGATTGCCAACACGCTACGCGATATCTGCAAGAAGATCATGATCGAGCGGTCGCAACATCAGAACCTCGCGAAGCCCGTCGACATCAACGGACGAACGAGCCTGGCCACGAGACCCACCAATCTACCCACAGAGCATCGACGTTTCCATAGAAATGGCCAAGCACTAGTCAGTAAGTAATCAATGACGCCGTAATTACTGAATACTCATTAGGTGATTAGGTGGTCCCGACGGACCAGACCGCAATCGAACATACACGTTTGTTGCCAGCGTAATTCATTTGTAACGATTCGGTGATTCTACAGGGTGTTCCAAAAATGTCGTTCTTCCTTGAAAGGGATTGAAGTAACAACGCCTAGTTGAAATAATGCTCGACGTTTGGAAATTAACAATTTAAAATATATCTTCGAAATTAACCATGTACAAGGTTTCGGTTCGAGATGGTTAGTTTAGTTGTGATCGGTGTGAGTGGATTTCGAGTTGTAGTTTTCTGTAAAACTGTATAAACTAGAAATGTATGTCAAGCAGAAAACCATTGACGAGTTCACGTATGGGGAGATTCATTGAATCTTCCCTTTCAAGGAAGTACAACATTTTTGGGACATCCTGTATTTGCAAAACACAATTTAAGAAAAGAAAGATTTCCTGGCTAACACAATATTTCCTAAGTTCCTCGATAATAATACATTAGAAATGTATGTCAGGCAGAAAACCATTGATCTATTGAAAATTGATATTTTTCTAGCACAATCCTTTCCGACGCCGATGGAGGAGCCGAAGAAAGTACTGCAAGCGCAATATCTGGGATCCATAAGGGTTTCTCAGGCCACAGGCATGAAGGTTCTGAACGACGCGATAGATCAAACTGTAACCATGACTCCTCTCAACGAGTGGCGAAACGTCAAAGTAGCTGTCGCGCCTAGCATGATTTCTATTCTTTCACCGAACGTAAGTCAGCCAGGAGACTGCACGAATTCAAAGTAGCAATTCTAGATTCTGTATTAATATCCACTGTTTGTTTTGCTGACTTAGGACGAGAGTATCACCGAGTGTCGAGTACGCTACTTGTCATTCCTCGGCATCGGCCGGAACGTGAAACAGTGCGCTTTCATAATGCACACCGCGCAAAATCTCTTCTTCGCACACGTCTTCAATTGCGAGCCCAGCAGCGGGGCCCTCTGCAAAACCATCGAAGCCGCTTGCAAGGTAATTTATAATACACTTGCTCTCGTTAACCCTTGGAAGATTAAACCCCAAAACTCAACAATCAGTTCCGAATAGTATTATGTAGATGATTGCATAAGTTCGTGCTCGATTTTTATAGCTGTCGCAAACTGCACTGCACAGCGGAGTGTAAAAGAAAAAAATTATATAGTCACCATTCTTTTCTACAATTAGAATTTTTTTCTACAATTTTTCTACAATTAAATTCAATTAACCATTGAATTTTATTTTCAAATCGTGCACGAACTTACGTAATCATCTAATAGCTATTATCACGATGACTATTTAATTATTTATTATTTAATGTATTATTTACTATTTAATTATTAAGATTGTCTTAGACGATTGCGTAAATATTTAGAAAAATTCCCAGTCTACTTCTGATTAGCACAAGAACCAGCACCTTGGTGTTTCCAGGGTTGAAGTAGTCGAGATATTTGTTGTCCGAACCGTATAGTAAAACAAGATATTTTCTGTATGCAGCTGAGGTACCAGAAATGCTTAGACGCACATCCGTTGGGCTTTAAACACGCCACCAAACTGAACAATCCGAAGGAGAGAAGACTGGGCACCACCCTGCAGTCCCTGGTTGGCTCTCTGACTGGACGTAGAAATAAGCAGGGTGAGTCCTGAGACGAGGCTCTCTCGCTGCAGGTAAATGATCACGCTCAACCGCCAAAGTATACAAATCGGCAGCACGAAGAGAACTATCTGAATACATTCTCGTGTCCTACGTATTGCGAATGAAAGACGCCTAGTGAACTCTGTGGAGTCAAAGTGAAACCTTTCATGCATACCTGTCTCCATTTCAAACCACACAGTTTTCACTTCTTTTACTATCTGAAAGCACTAAATGATAAACTAGTACACGTATGAAAATGAACCGTCTAACGAGACTCGCTTTGTAGATCGCATAATCTGAAGAGCCCAGAATAGTAACCCTACAATGGTATCCTGGGGTCTGCCACGACCCCAACAAAATTTCTGTACTGTATGATAATTTCAAATATCAAGTTTCTTGAATTTCCCCAGAACATTTGGATTATCTAATCTGAAATTAAGCACTTGAAGGTGTGTACGAGAAAATGTTTACAAAATTTCAGAAAGGCTCCAATATGATACTTCGTAGTCTGAGTGTAGCAATCAAGGATTAAAGGGTTAGACTACTTTTCTTTTGATTTTATATTAATGGTCATAACACTGGGGCTAACTTCTTCTCTCATTCTAGAGACTTTGATCCATTATTTACATGAGAAGAAAGATGTTAAAAATTTTGGTAATTGTACAGCAGTCCAACCCCTTAATTCACGGGGTAGTTCAGTAGCTCTAAATCACTGCTTGATCGCACGCTATGATCATCAACAATTAACGGATTCGTTTCGCGTCTTTCATTCGCGATGCTCTCCTCCCGTAGTGCAAAGGGTGAACAAAATGTTAGTAGATAAATCCACTGGTTGCGCAGGAACTGTGGCCGCTGCCTGCTGAGCGAGAGGTGATCAGACACAGACATCTGCAGTCTCCCCTGACCTTGAAATACTTTAGCGAATCGCCGCCGAGCGCGTCACCGAGGTCACTCCTTTCGCCCTCTCCGGACAGCATATACTACTAATACTACATATACTAATTACCACAGCTATAGTGGACTACGCTTACGTGTGTCGATATGATGTTATGTATGTTAAACGCAGTGTCCGACAAAAATGAAAAGAATTAAAAAATAATGATGTCGAGATGACGGCGACCGGCGCCGTGGATCGATTGGGCCACGGTCGTTGGTGTGCTGGACTCTCTTCGGGGTCGGGAGCGTCTCCTGATGGGGGGGCGCTCGTGTGCTCGTTCCACCCTTGGTAGTCACTGAGAATCGAAGAATAATAAAAACGAAGGAGATCCACTGTGGCCGGGTGTGGAACTCGCTGATCGCGCCGCGAGGAACGCGGCCGATCAAACAAGCGGAGAGTCTATCTCCGCGAGGAAAAGGGACAAGCTAGTCGAGAGACCGAGTAATCTGTATATACGGGGTGGTAACTATCGCGCTAAATTTAGTAAATTTGCTGGATTCAAGGGGGAAGTCCAGAAGGAGTGAACGGGGAACGGTGTGCGAGTGTTACGGAATGACTGAACAGTAGCGTTCTAGCGTAACCACATCGATGTTGATTTACCGAAAGAGGAAGAGGACGAAGAAATAAAAGAAGAAGGTAAAAGATACAGAAGAAGATGAAATCGGAAGCTATAGAGAGCTTAAATGTATAACTTAAACACGTGTATTCGCGGGTGTACAGATTAGAGAAGCGAGACGAGGACGACCAGGCTACACGAACATCACACACCTGACACGTACCGCGATGGACACGTGTAGGGACACCCACGCGATTGAACACGCGAACAGGCACACATACACGCGTAACACACGTCTCACGTACACGCGAAACAGACAGGTAATAGGGAGTTTATTTTTTATGGCGAAACAATATAGAAGAGCTTGCAACTTGCGGAAGGAAGGCGATATGACGAGACGTAAGCGCGACCGTCCTTCGAATCCACGGAGAGGAAGAGGCTACCTAGAGCGATCTTGCCACGCCATTAGCGCGTTATTATCGTACACGCACAATCTCTGTGCGATGAACACTGACACAAATGCAAAATCGAGCAACCATACGAACCCGTCGTTTCACGGTGTAACGAGCTGCTGTTATCGTAAACGTCGGATGATCATTATAACGCTATCTACACCAGTGTCGCCAGATCGAGAAAATCGAGGGGAATACAAGTATCCTCTCTCTGATGACCAGAGCAATATGTGACACGTTGCGCGACTGCGCGACCAGTCTACGGTCTTAGTGGGGGACGCTGGAGTGTGCTCGTGGTAGTGAAATGGGATAGTGGAAGGGGAAAAGGAGGAGAGGGAATGTTTTTCGTTTGGATTGCATCTGGCGACACTGGACTACACCCGTCAACGCCGGAAAGCCGCAGCGTCGTCAATTATTCACGATTATCGAGACCCGCGATATACTAACACCGCCGGCCCTCGTCCACAGAGCTTATTTCATTCACGATAGCGCACGTAAACGTACCCCGAAGCCTCGACACTCGCACGTGCACAGCAGCGATCGCGATTCACAGACAGCTTCGAACACGTTCCAGAGTTAGAGAGTTCGCGGACTCATCGGAGAGTTCCCGTCGAAACGGAAACACGACTATTCGGAATGGAATCGACGACCAGTGCCGACACGCCTAATATCAATCAATAGCTTAAGAACCGTGAATCAACACCGTGCGCCGTTTTCCCTTCAATTGGTTTTCTACCGGTTAGACTCTAGACACTTTTTCCACGCTGAACTCTAGCAGAACTCTATGTACAGATGAACGAAGCCACTTCGTCCGAGCCCCGATTATTTTCGTACCGACGACAACCGACGATACACCGAACCCGTGTGCTCTTCCGGCTCCAGCGACGAGACAACGTCCACTTTCATCAACTCCTGGAAAACGAAGGGAAAACGTTCTCGAATCACAGAGATGGGCACGACTTCTTGTGGTAGCATTATTTGCAGGTTACCTGGAAGTTCATTAGATCATTTCTGCTGAGTGAGATGAACCCTCTAAGTTTGAAGTTGAGTTTAATTTGTTATTCTCTTAACTGGAGTTAAAAGAATCACTAGGCGCGAAAGCGATAAAATATTCTTACAGCCTCTTGTATCCGAATTAAACCGAGTGCCACATTAGTCACGAATGGGTAACAATTTTTGGCTAGGTTCAAAAATTCGTCTTTATCGTGACACATTAGAATAAACCGAGTTTGATTAGGATTTTTAGAATGCAAAATTTAGAATGCACTCTGACTTTGTTGGAAGACGAAAGTGTAAGAATAAAAGATTTCATTTTCCTGTTATCAGACAGTCTTAATCTGTTGTTCATCAATATTTTGATACGCACTAGAATAAAGTAAACCAATGAAGGGAATCGAAATCAAGAGACTCAGAAACATTTTTCCTTGTCCGAATGAAATTGTTACTGCTAAAGATTTTCGCGTTGGAATTTCTAGAAAATCTCTTCCACGAGATGATTGAGAACACGAGATGTTCTAATTACTGTAGCTACGAAGAAAATTATGCGACCAGGGATTAAGGGTACACAATAATTTCGATACAGTTTCTAATTCTTCTAAATCCTGCTTTACCAATGAACGATCATTGCCCATCTCTGCTTCTGCACTCAGCGAAGGTTCCCCGTGGGTGAACGGTCTGTGATGCTCGCGGCAAATCCTCCCGTGCCGACCGAGGACGGTCACGTCGTGGGATCCGTCGTCATTGCGAAAGATACAAAGTTGAGCGGGACCCAGAACGAAGAGAGAAAAATATTTCTATGTAGCGTTTAAATAGGAATGTGGTGGCGAGAGAATAGGCGAGCTTGAGCGGAGAGAGAACGAGCGTGTGTGCGAGAGGGAAGTTTGTATGCGTGGGGTTTGGCTGGTTGGTTGGAGGGTTGCAAGAGCAATTGTATCTAGACGAGGAGGATGCGTAACGAAAGATAGAGGCGGCGATAGATGGATCATTATTTGTACATAAAATACACGTAGCGAGGATCACCCGCCTTTTACGAGAACGAAACGAGTACGACGTTAGGAGAGAGAAACAAAGAGAAAGGATCGCCTCGTCCCATGGCTGAGAGTGTTGCCTTGGAAGGGAAGATCCCTCGGGAGTACCGGCTATGCGATGGTGGTACCCATTGGACTTTTCCTTTCGACCTGCCGCCGCTTCGGATTTCCTATCACCTGTATCTTTTTGCGTTCCTTCCGTTCCGATCTGGTCAGTCTCAACCCTTAACGCGGAGAGCGGGCTCGACGAGCCCCGAACAAATAAATAATAATCATTGATCGAAACGTCGCGCGTACGAGGCCTCCCGTGCGCACCCACGTTCCGGAATCAGGTGAATCCAGTTTTACAGAGAAACACCGGGGCGACGTTTCTCCTGCTGCATTGATATATCGTTGATACGACTCTCCTTGCTTTGATATACAGAATATATATACATATACACAAATCGATATATATATATATGTATATCAGTTGTTAAATTTATATTAATGTTAGAAGGTCGATCGAGTAATCGGGGGTGGCATGCGACAGCCTCGACGAGCGCGGAGATTAACGCCGGTGGTGTGTGGATGTAAATATATTAATATACACAATGTGTAGAGAGGAAAAGAAAAGAAACGGAGTGCGAGGACTATTAGAACGTGGTGAATCGTGGAGTTCGAGGGATGTTAAAGGACACAACGTTGCATCGGTCGTCGGAGCGACAATGTGCGTAACACCATGAATACCCACAACACGTGAAACAGAACGAGGACGCTGAAGAGAGAGCAAACGTATATATATATATATATATATATACACAGACACACACACACGTGCATACAAACAGAGATATTACACACAGACACACGATCACAAATTGGGCGTAGCTTAACTGTCTCCTTAAATAATAGGTGTTGACTTGTCGCCATGGGAGGGACACGAGAATACCGATAAAAGCGAACACTACCGAGCACTGGTGGGCGGAAAGAGGTGAAAGGAGGTGGAGGAGGGTAAAGGAGAAGGGAAGCCACTTGTAACTGACATAGAATAGAGCAAACCTAACTATATTTACTGTGACATGTAATATCCTTAACGAAAAAAAAAATGCGATCTACTGCGATAGAAGAGTTATTCTGCACAAACACGATGCTTCATTGATAATTATAGTGTCTCTCTCTCTCTCTCTCTCTTTCTCTATCTCTCACTCTCTATCTTCAGCAACAAAAAAAAGAGTAACGTATCTCTCTATACCTTTTATGGCAATTAAGAAACGATACTCGGACTCGATTGTTTCGACGACCTCTAGAAGAGGAGTGAAGAAAAAGAAGAGGAGGAGGAGGAGGAAAAAGTATAAAAAAAAAAGTTTCCGTGTCATCTCGTTCAATTATTCGGACTCGATTCGTCATCGGATCATCGCGCTGTCATCGATCATTGTTATATTCTATTGTTGTCACGATCATCGCCGGTTCGCGTGTTAATACGATGCCGAGCAAACAGGAAGATATGCACGGGGATAATTCTCGCCCAGTCTATGTAGCGTATCGATCGAAGCATTTCGCGACAAATCATTGCCATCGACTCACACGCCGATTTACGAGGATAAGAGGAGACGGAGAGGAAAAAAAAGCAGATGCTCGCGTGACGATCGCCTTTGATAGTGTCGCGCGCGGTCCACGACTAATTTCTGAAGGAAAGGAGAATGAAACGAGAGAAGATGATGATGATGATGAGAAAAACACGTTGCAGAGAAACGACGAACAAGTGCGATCGATTTTCTCGGTCGACGTCGTGTGGTTGCCGGGTGGTGGCCGACGAGATTCGATTCACGACGAACAATTTCGTTTTGTTTCATTAGAATAGAGGTGTCTTGCTTTTCTCGCGAGACGTGAAAGAAGATGATTAAATTCTAACCAGCGAGGAGACTAATATCCGAGCGACGCGTTTTCGTAGCGACGTCGTTTTTAGAGCGTACGAAAGGACAAAAAAAAACACTTTGTATGCACCCGCCCCCTCCCCCATTGTTCATGCCCATTTATATTGCGTAGTTGGACCGATCGATAATTATAACGAACGTGAGATACTATTATATATATATACGTATATATACATATTATATATATAAATATATATATAAAAGCGACAGAATGAAACTACTGTAACTACACCTGCCTCTTGTGAATAAATGCCTATTTGTTTCTTTTCAAACTCTGTGTTATTGATTACTCTGCAGTACCAAGCGAGTACCCGTTATCAGGATATACTCACGCAGGAAAACTGAGAAATATAACGTGTTTGAGAGCAAAAATCTAACAAAAATTTTAAAAAATAACCCTTCAGTTTGGATTTATTTGAATACATTCAGCAGTCAATCTGCATTAGCTCACAACGTCGATCATGCTGAAGTTAGGTTGAGTAACCGCTGAAAATTGTTGATATTACCTCTAAAATCGTGAACCAATAGCTGAAGGGATTAATAACTGGGTGTCTCTGAACAACGCATCCGTAAAACAGACTTTTATTAAATAAATAAGTTGTCACAATTGCTCAGATCAGGAATCATACAGCTATCGTACAATTGCGGCGAGACACGCAGCTCGCCGACTACTAATTTACAAAGGACGGAGTCGCACATTGGTGATCCGCATACAGCCGCTTCGTTTAACACCGTTCGTTTAATTAAAGCTAACCGTTCGGAGTCGAATGAAAATAGCTAGAGGTATGCGAAACGGGGACGCGACGGAAACGGGAACGATGTTCGGGATCGGGACGGAGTCCTGGAACTTTCGGGATTTCTGAGAATGTTCGGGTTTCCCGAAAACCGTATTCCGTATAGTATCAGAAATCCCGAAAAAATTCACGGGAAACCCAAACACCTCCGGGAATCCCGAATATTCTCGGGAAACCCGAACATTTTCGGAATCCCATCCCAAGCATCGAGTTTCGGGAATTCCCGGATCTCGCACACCTCTAAAAATAGCGTGCCGAGGAACATCGCAGCGTTCGACCGGCTTGGTCCGTCGCGGATGTTCCTCAGTGTTATTGCACGGTCATGTCGTTGCGTAAAACGGCATGAAGTCGCAGCCGAATCGACCGATCTCGTATTTTCTTATAGCCTGCACGCGCGTGAGTGGCAAGCGTCAATAGTTCTATCTAAAACACTTTTATAGATCAATTCGAAAATAAAAAATCGCGATAACGATTGCTAAAATTCAATTCGATTGATTCTTCAATGGTCAATTCTGAAGTTTATCGTAACAGCGATAAAATATATCACAATCAACGATAAAGAAATTCCGCTCCCGACACGGGACAAGATTCTTTGAAAATCGCTTATCTACAAACACGAAGCTGATGGTCGACTTTCTTAGGCCGCTCTAAGTTTAGTCCAGCGACAGAAGAACTAGGAAGTTCTTTGGTCTCTCTCTCTCTCTTTCTTTCATACTCCCTCGGAGTAATAATAAAATTGAACCCGCGAACCGTAGCAGATCCTTAGGAGAACACGCCATTAGAGATCGTTCTGGCCGCGGTAACGAACCGTGCCGCGATAGCCGAAGTGACCACACGCTCTCGAAACGATCCGCACAAACGGAAATGAAACGCGTTCACGCTTCACCGTAGCGATCGCCTAACTGGCTCGCGCTGGCCGAGTTACTGTCACTTTCTTTCCTCGATGAGCTGTTCTCGCCATAAGGAAGGAACATCGGTCGTTGTCTCAGATCCTCCATCCAGTTGCCATAAACAAGGAGCATTGAAAACTCTTGAAAAAAGAGTCCATGATCGCAGTCGCGATTCTCTTACGGCGGAAGATAGAACCTGCTTGGTTCGTCGTCGCTTAAAGATATGCGCGTGTAAAAAGGTGAAAGAAACGAACTATTCCCGATGACTATGTTTTAGAAATTGTCCGTAGAAAGTAGCGTTTCTTCGTCGGCTGGTTCGCCGCCGTAAATTCGAATCGCCAGTCTATCCCTGAATCGAGCGGTCGAATGGTCCCTGATACTCCTTGCGACGCGAGAAAGAACCTCCCTTCGAGCACAGTCTTTTCGTTTCATCGTGTGCACCGGCATCCCCTGGGTTTCACGTCCCACGAGGGTTCACTTTCGTCAAAAGAAGCCGAACATCTTCTTCGACGAGCCCGTGCTCCTCTTCTTCCTCGCCGGCGCAACGATCTCCCCGTTGTCGCCATTTCCAGTAGTGAGAGCATGCGCGACAGGCATCATCTTACTACGGACATGCTCGTCCAGGAGAGACTGCACGTCCATCTGCCACTGCTCCAGCTGCTGACTCAGTTCGATCTTCTGCTGAATAGCCTCCATCAACTGACTGTTCGCCTGCAGAACGTCTATCCTCGTTTTCGCCAGCTCAACTTCCGCCCTGTTCTTCCTAGCCACCGCCTGATCCCTCACGCTGTAAGCCTGTGCTAGGACTTCGTCCTTTGTCAGCTGCGAGTGCTCCATGTCGCCCCTAGCCCTATCACGTTCCTCCTTCACTCCGCGCAATTCCGCCTCCGACACGCTCAGCTTGCTGGTCATATCCAGCAGAGTCTCTCCGCGTCGTTTCAGCTCATCCTGCGTCTGCTTCAGTTGGTCCTTCGTGTGCTCCAACTCTTCTCGTACTCTGTGCAGCTCCACTGCCAGACCCAGCTCGCCGGGTGCACCTCTTCCAGACAGTGCCAAGTTGTACACCTCCTCGACGATGTCCAAAAGAGCGCCGGGACAGTTCGACTGAAAGAAAAAGCAGAGAAATTGAGGACTATGGACACGACGTTCACTCAATGAACTTAAATAGATTAGTATCTAAATAATTTAATGATTGCAGTAGCAAAAAATCCACATTTCTATTTTTCCCCAGACCGGCAGACTTTGATACAGACTTCTATGGTTGTCAGGAAGGACTTTCACTATCGAGATATAACCGTTTAAAGTTTTGATCATTAATGCTTTGACGTAGGACATCGGTTAAATTGCATTATCTTCTCGAGGCTTTCGAATTTGTTTTCATGACATTTTTCTGGTAAATACGTAAATCCTATACTACGAAGCTCGATTAATGCGTAAATTGAAATTTTTTGGAATTGCGATATGCGGCGTTTTTCCTTGCAACCATAGACTTAGCTTCTCAAGGGAAATATTTCCAAATGGTTAAGGACTGAAACAATAAACAAATGCAAGTGGAACCCTTTCATTGATAAACACGTCGACCAGTGTTTAGATATAAAATCTAATCTGATCGAACAGTATTCAACAGTCGATTGCGGCGGTGTCTGTATCTATGGAGGTGCTACCAATCTTATCAACACTCTAAATAGCAAAGCTGCAGAGGATTGTCCATGGCATCGGTCACGCTCGATTCGCTATCTATGATCTCCTGGCTCGGATCAACGAGCGGAGCACGTTCCTCGAGTTTTTCGTGGGCGGTCAAGTGTCCCGGTGCTTCGAAGCCGGAAACCGGAAGTTGATGGACAAAGAGGGCAGGTTCGCCGAGTCTCTTACCGAGTTCGATAGAGTCTCTTGGCCGTTGGTGGTCACCTCCTCTGCGGTGTTGATCACGAGCATGGACTCGTCGCAGTCGCTTTGCAGACCGGAATCGTCCTCCCCTCGCCTCAGATGGACGCAGAGCTCCTTCAACCGTTTCGCCGCCCTCGCCACTTCGCTGCGAAGGTCCTCCTGCTCCCCCAGCGAACTTCCGCTCTCCTCGCACTCCATTTCAGCCTGCAAAGACCTCGGCGGCTTCTGTATCGAGTCCGATCGACCTCTCCTTTCCGCCTCGATGACCGCCAACGTTGCAGCCAACTCGTCTCTGCAAACCGAATAATAAATGCGGTGAGACTCCGTCCTTTCAAACCGTCTCACTGTGGGTCAGAATCAACAGCTGCACGAAATCCACGTCTCTTTTAATCATAAATCAGCAATTGCGAGTAAAGAAAAATTAATTTTTATTGCAATGACAACAAATTTAATTTTCTAATGAAGTCAAAAATCTGAAATGGGTAATTTTGTGTTCGGTACTTCTTCATTAAAAATTTATAGAAGTGTATGTATGTTGTTTATAATGGAATATTGGTATTTTATAAAAGAGTTGATGATCTTGGAACACCGAGTTGCTGAAATAGTGTACAAGACAAGATGAACTTTGCTGGCGCAAAGCTACGGTAATGGTGTCGTTAGCCTAACCGATATTGGGCAACGATTACCATCGTTCAGCGGACAAACAATGATTGCTAGCGCAACAGGTCGAACAACGGTCTTGGCTACCGAATTTAGAACGCGATAATTCTCGATGGACTCGAGTAAACAACTGATCAGAGATTACTGAGCTATAAGAGAGCCGATCGTGGTTGAATGCCATGTGACTCGAATCCTATTCCGTTTCCCTGTTCGGCCTGATCGCCTTGCGCTAGATCGACTTTCCGAACCGATGCGTAGGTGTTGAGATCGACGACTGCGTCGAAGAGAATGTTTAGCGATTGTTGTTCGAGATCGTGAACCACGCGGTAAATACGCGTGGCGTCTGATATGTAGACATTTAAACTCCTTAACATTCCGTTCTGCATTCAATTGGTACAACGCGGATGTTTATGAATTTATTTATAACGCAGTGCTGACTAAGATAAATCTTTAAAATAGCTTTCAAGTCTGAAGATCTTACATTCGATCCAGTTAAAATTCACCCTTCCTACGAGGAACATCAAATGCTTGTTAACGGAAGTAATTTTAGTAAATGACTGACGACGTCTATCTTTTCATCAGACCACGATTAGCCTTCAGACAGTGCGGCTCTTATATCCACTTTGATCTAGGTTTTGAAAGGCTTCATCAAACCTCAAAGCTTCTAATAGCTAACGTAACTTGTCAGCTATTTATATAATAAGGTTCTAATAAGAACGACAATGCAGTTCGTAGAGATGGGTACGAAAATATCTCTAGAAAGATTGATAGGCGAGGAAGTGAATCGATTGAAGCAGTATGAAACTATAAAAATTGTGTGTATATTAATTATATATTTCAATATTATGAGAGTTGTATGTACATTATATGTTATTTTGTAATTCGATACCGTCGGGGCCCAGGGACTGACTACGGACAAAAATTCACTTACAAATCCAGACGAATAATTCCGTCTCCTATTTCTTGTGGACGGCACAGTGGTCAAAACGGGCTTGCTAGCTGGACAAAACCGAGAAATTGACAAATACTATAATAAAAAATGGTCTCACCAACTCACTCCCTACCTTCGTAGTCGTTCATCATCGTTCAACATCTCATAAAAATTAGAATTTATATTTTGACACAATTCCGCAAAAAAAGCTTGGAATTTCTTGATACGTCCGGTCGTGGCGCTCAAAGTGTTAATGAAGAGAAAGCATTCATATCGATTGCTCGCAAGCGTTCGAGCCGGGTTCGTGATCCGAGGTGATGAAATGGGAGACAGGTAAATTATCAGGGAGTAGGTGCGCGTTATCTCCGAATATTAAGAAGCTGGCGTCGAATCGCGAGAACTCACCTCTCCCGTTCGGCGAGCTGAGCCCGGTGCTCAGCCTCGTGGCCGAGCCGCTCCAAGGCCGCTGCTCTCTCTTCGGCTTCTTCGAGGGCCGCCATCGCCCTCGTCCTCTCTTCCCGTAGCTCCAAGGACCTCCTCTCTAATTCTGTTCTCTGCGCGGACACCAGCTGCACCTGGAACGCCGGCAAGCCCGACTTTAACAGACTCCCGTTTTATTCGACTCGACTTTGTTGGCCTCTAACAATCCGCTTACGAACCGCTGTTTACACTATTGGATACGGCCTCGTGTGAACACGTGTTCGGTAACCCTTTCGACGACACGTATGCGTGATTTTCGTTTGCTGGTGGAGAAAATGCGGAATGTATTGGGTTGGCAAGAAAGTAATTTCGCTATTTTAACACATTACCGACCGGTGATTATTGCATCATTTTAAAAAATCTATGGTACATGGCTAAAAACTTTTTGATGGAACCTTCAATAGCAACAGCAATTTTCATTATGAACTAACAAGCCATCCTCAATAACGTGATCTAATAGTTTCATTTAAGATTGCAATGTGAAAGAAAATTTCTATGCTTTCTTTTGATACAGCATAATTATTGAAAGTCCTATTAATAGGCTTCCGGTAAGTAAAGTGTTAAGGTGAAATAAAACCCACACCCCAAAATAACTACATGTGGAACTTTATGCTTCTGAATAATGCAAATTACGCCTTGTAAACGTAAAAATAGGAAGTTAAAAATAGAAACAGAAATAAAAATAAAAATAGAAATAAGAAATTACTTTCTTGCCAACCCAATATTTTTGAGATAGGATGGCCTGTGCAGTAAATGAAGCTGCATGTTGGTTAAAACTATCATTTGGAAATGGTCGCTTAATTCCCTGAGTATGATGCAATAAATGTCTACTTCCATCAAAAAGGTTTAAGTGAAATTTCACTTAAAAAACATATGAAAGCTGTACGAAATCCTATTAGACTTTCAATTTTACTATAAAGGGCTTTGACGAGCTACAGAAGCACATTAATGATCTGCAGTCTACTAATGAGGTTGCGCGTTACATCCATGGATTGTAGCCGTTAGGAAAAGCACTAATTATTTGAAGCCTGCTCGTAGATATAGAAGACAGTTAACATGCTCACTATCCCATGACGAGTGTAAGAATCAGGACGATATTAACTGCATAATTAGCAAGTCATGCGTAAATAAACGACCTTGTATATAATATTCTACAATTCAATCTGAGTGAACTCAATGAAAAAGGGACGCGATTGCAGACTTCGATAACCAAGAATGGAACAAAAGTTTTAGTAAAAGCGATGATGTAAGTGATAATCCTTTCAGCCTTCAGCTACGCAAGTACTCGAATACTACAAATCAAGTGTAAACGGGTGTAACGTGGATCAATTCGTTATAAAATATTTTCCTCGTGTGTCTCGTCGCTGTGCAATGAATCCGCTGACTCAGTCTCTAAAAAACGACGCGGCAACCTTTGTCGTTTCCATCGTTCCGTGACATAATCAATAACATCGACGTAACGAGCAGACGGCGTAACATGGATTCGCAGACTTGATTCATGCGTGAAGAGCATTTCCTGAAACTAGAGAACGCGTCGCGTCGCCCCTTGTAAGAAGAGAACAAAGGGCATGGAGCCGAAGGACGCCGAGTTTAAGTCGATCGCCGGGGGTCACGATGCCGTTTGCTCCACCCGAATGCTTCTCACGGTTAGGTTTCTCCCGTGTCTTCATTAAACGCGGGACCACTCGATACCCACGCGAGATCATAAATATTCAACTATTCCCAACGATGTCCGCGATGCAACGGTACATGCGACTCATAGAATCATTTCTCGACTAATCTACGATCGGACATAGAGGAACGGGGTCAACTACTGGAAACACGAATTCTTTGCAACTCGTCGAGACGATTACATGATAAGATGCGTGAGAGTATTTCGAGTACTCGCGGAATTAGAAGTATCTCAGACGCGACTCGTATCCAGTGACGATCTTCGTTTGCAAATTTTTGAAAATTAATAATTATAACAGAAATAGACCCGTACAATTTAAAGCAGTGGACATATTAAAAAGATTTAAGGACATTCAGCTTACTAAGGTAATTAGCAGAAGAAAGAATTTTTTATTTGGTTCCTGTAGCTTGTAATCGATGCTGACAATTTTTATTTTGCATAAAGATCCGCAGTCTACTAATGATATTCAGGAAAGTACCTGATATATTGGGTCATTTAACAAGTTATTTTTCTGTGTATCAGGTGAAAATTGGTATTCGTTAACGAGGAGTTGTTGATTCTTTTAATCGGAAAAACAGGACCCTTACAATATGAGAAGTTTTATAGTACTCGAATAAAACTCTGTGTCAAGAGACAAATTAACATGAGCATTATTGTATAGTAATTAAATGACGATACAGCTAGGCTACTGCGTCTATAAGGAAAAAAGGAATGATTCACAATTCTTTGAATCATTCATCAAACAGCATTCGTTCATCGCGCAGGAATATACAGGGTGGACCACGAAGCGTGATCATCTTAGATTATTCTGCTGTTAGTGGCTATCCATCCTGTATAGATATCAAATGATTTGCAACACGATGTACCCCACGAGGCCGAGTTTTGCGGAAAGTTTGAGCAACACACAGTAGACGGAAACTGTTCATTTACCTCGTCCCTGAGAACCTCCAAGCTGCTGACGTGATCCTGGAGCGTGGTACTTCGGAGGGCACACTTTTCCCTGAGCACCTTGACCTCGATGAGTAGCTGCTCTTCCTGTTTGGCGGCTTCTCTCAGCTGATCGGCCAGCCTCGTATTCTGAGCTGTGAGCTCGGTGACGAGTGTCGCTTGATCTCGTTCGGCTCGCCTGGCACGTTCATTCTGCTCCTCCAGCTGACTCCTCAACGTCTCCACATCGGCCTGCAGCTCCAACACTCTGGCTTCGCTCTCGCCCTTGACTTCCTCGAGCCTTCTGCGGAGCAGGTGCCTCTCTTGTTCTAGACTCTGTGGGAACAAACGAGAGGAATGTTAAGACTATTAGAAAATCGATGGAAGCCGATTTGACCGGCAACATGCGTGTACCCGATGCCTTCAACCTTTCAGAGGCGGCGCACTACAAAACGAAACTTGATTCACCGTAAATAGGATTACCAATAGGACTAGTGATTTTTTCATTGAAGTTTTGCCAACATATTGGCGGCATTTTTCTGATTGAAACGATATCAAACATGACACAACATATTTACTTGGTTAATTCATGTTAGATCAGTTTTCCAGCTGCGAAACTAGATTAAATCGTTCGTTCTATTTTCGATAATAGAGATGATTTGCAGATACCACTGAATACATACCGGTCTGAACCTGAACCTAAGTTAATTCCAGAAGTGTCTTGTATTTGCTCTCCAATTTCCACTAATTCTCATAATTCCAAGAATTTCCACATTCGTTTGCAACACTCCTCGCGAAATGCATGCGGCATGATTCATGGGGAGTTTCACGCGTAGAACAAGGTGCAGCTAATGTGGCTCGAGCAGCTCTTTCGTACAGCTCGATCTTTTGGAAATGATCTCATCGATCGAATGAGAAAGATACGCAGACAATTGCGAAGAGAGGTGATGAAATCCTATCGGTGTTGCTCATTTGCTTAATTAAAGACACGACCCAGCGAGCACCGTGCTTGACGTAGCCGAGCGATTCGGTGAAAAAGAGTTCCAGTCGAGCTGATTTTCAACGTTAGACTTGAACGCCGTTCGTAAAATCACTGCCGGAATAAATCGCTTGATTGCTTCCAGCCTTGGAGCGCGTTGTCCGAGCTGGGAAATCAAACGCGGGCGTCCATGGGCGGAATATCAATCGAAACAGAGGTAAACAGGATTCCGTGGATCTTTTTTTACGAAACTGCTAGCTCGTTTCTCCGCGGATGTAAGCCGACGAATTTTAAAGAGATCCGGGTGAGTCACGAGCGAAGACGGGTCTCGTCGACGATTTACAACTGACAACGGCGGGGACCCACGTGAATCCGGTGAAAGGACAACGATTTGACGATTTCGTAACCCGGCGGTGTGGTGGTGTGTGCAGGGATCGAAACAAAAGCTTCTCGCTCGGCAACTTTCATCATCGCCGAGGTTGAATCGCTTTGGGCCTCGGCCAAGCACACAAATCTTGCCTCTGACTGCGGGAAACGAGAACGAACTGGCAATTGGCTTTTTCGGGTTGGAACTCTAGTTTTATTCCAGGTCACCGGAATTCTTTCCTGTTTGCTCCACTTTTCCACATTTCAACTATTTGTGTTTAGCATAATTCGTTCACCAAAAGACGAATAATCTATGCACCTGTACGCGCGAGTTAATACATCCAGATAGAAGACGATGTATTTCCGTAATTAATTTTAATTAGAGCTCAATGTTACCCGATAGATGTAACAGTTATTCGAACGCGAGATTAAATTATCGCCGACTGTTTATAAGATTTCGCCGTACGGTTTCGTTTTAATTAATTGAGGAAGAGAAAGGAACGGAGCGGCCGATTCTCTAAATTATAACGGCGTCTGTGCGATTAAAACAACGTTCCAACAACCGTATATTGTAGTGACTTATTATGATTGGTTATCATAATGAAAAATGCACTGCCGTTATTAGATAACGATTAGATACGAAGGTTTGCGATATGTCACAATATTTTCATCATTATTTACGAGTATGTTGGTGGAATAGTTTCTGTGAGATAACTGTAAGGCAAACAACGATTTTTAGACTTTTCAACGTGATTATATAAACCTAGAGCTACTTAGGGGTGAATTCTTTGAGACTATATTGCTTTGAAGAAAATGAGAATAAACTAACACCTGAAGTTATATTTCGTAACCTCGTGCTGTCTTGTTGGCAAAGAATAGGAAATAACGAACAAATTAATGATGAATTGCATTATCTAATCAGATAGAAACAACATATCATTCTCAGTTATCGGTTTATGGGCCAGGTTGGGCTTAATAGCTGTTTCGAATAAACAGCAACATCATTCTCAGTTCCATGAATCACTTGTGCACCTGTAGTAACAATTCATTGTTATGGAATATTTAGAAACAATATCAACGAATGAATGAAATAAACTAATGTTTGATGGATACCTCCAAATAAAAATTAATTGGACAAATCGAAAACTTGGACAAATCGAGAAACGATTTTTTTGGAAAGAACTTGCAAAGAAAGGTGAGACTTTCACAGGAAGTTGTGTTTAAGTCCGCGATAAATTGCTTAATCAATGGATACGATTTGGTAACATGAATCTGGATGCATGCGCAAATGAACATGCGACTATAATGCGGGTCTGCACACACAAACAAACAATAGCGTTGTTTGATGTCGGCTCGGTTTATCGAGCTAGAAGGTAATACGGCCTTGGTCTCCCATGGTTACTCATCGACCGATTGCCGGCGAAACTAAAGGCTTATAGTTCGCTGATCCCCCAAAGTTCACTGGTGGCCAGTGGATTAAGGAATTGTCCGAAATCCGACGAATTATTATAATTGGTCGCGCGCAAAGTGACCTAGTTTGGAAGTCGGGGAATTCGAAAAACGGGGATGGAGCAGAGTTCCCAGGAAGATTGGGATGGTGTACGATTTAACACTACTGTCACCCCTTAACACGTTGACTTGACAGTCCACAAAGAAATTTAATTACTAAGTAATTTCTTTTAGATCCCACAAAATTTAATAAAATTTGGTTTATAGAAATATATTAAGACAAAAATTAATTTTAATAGATGAATACTAAATTTTGTCACCCTATATGACTGACGTGGCAGAAGCGAAATGAAGAACACACCTAATTGTTGTTCGAAACTGCATTAATCTTTCCACTTTTAATTCCAGACTTTACTAAGGTTTTGTTTATAAAAATATTCTATTGAAATTCATCGATAAAAAATTAGATTTTAATCCTACCAATTCTTTAAAAACATATGGATGACTCACGAGTTGGATGACTCGCAGCTCCTCGACGCTAAACAATAATCCAATTCGTGGAACAATCGAAGGTCGACCTGCATTTAAAGCGTATTGAATAAGAGCCGATCGTTATCGTGTTTTATCATTGAACACTTGCTCTTTATCAATTATTCGAAGAACATCTGTTCCATCAGTGAGTTTGATCAGCTTCGTACAGCTGGCGATACAATGAAGTGTTTTTTCATTACAAGTGATCAGGTAACACTACCTGTCAAATGCAAGCCCTGCTTAAAAACATTACTGAATATCAGACTGCAGATTTTATGCATTATGAAATGCTGGAGAGCACATCGATGAACGTATTTTGTGAATATACTAAAGACATATATGTGCGGTGAACAAATTTTAATCAGCAACCACATTAACTTCTTTTCTCTAACAATGCGATTCTTACTTTCACTGCAGCAATAATTTAATTGCAAATTATTTTAGTCACAATCATTGATGAGCGAATTTCGCGTATTAAAACACTTACGGCTTTGAACTAGATGGTAGTCAAAGGAGAAGAAAAGCAATAAGTGTCTTGCGATTAATGCGGACAATTCTTATTTTGCATAAAAATCCGCAGTCTAATGACTAGAAACGTTGCGATCTGAAGTGAGGAAAAGTTTTCCAGACGAATCTATATGTATGTACATAGAAACGTGAGCCGCTATGGGAAAAACGAAGTGCGCAGAGAAAGATACGGAGAAAGGTACACAGAACTGTAGACAGAGCGCAGGGAAAAGCGACGGCTTGTGTAATTCATGTGAGAGACAAGGTGCACGCTTTTCCATAAGGTAACCAGCGGTGATCCGTGAGTCACGGGTCTCCATCCCGTTCTCCGGGCACGACTGTTGCTCCGATTGTAGTGGTTTTACTGCCGATGACGCTGTGAACATAATACTCCCACGCTAAACTGCTCCAGGAAACGGTGACCGTTGCCTTTTCTGTTGGTGTGCTTAGTTTGGATGCATTCTACATCCTGCTCAAATGAATCTTGCCAGTAATAGATGGACATTATGCGGTCCGACCGGAAGGAATCATTCGAGCGACGCGTACGCTATGCTCTATTGATTCCTGCAGTTTGCATTAGCCCCGTCGGAAACTTCTAGTTTATTTTTTTTTGTGTATTTGCCTATTCTGAGAATTTTAACCTCACATTACAATTTAATTCCGAGGCTTCAGTAATTCAGTAATCGTGTAGCACAATAATAGTTATAGAAATATCGTGCATCAATTTTTACATTTAATCAGGGATCGATATGAACAGTTACATTTTGTTTTTAAGGAGATTCTGTTCGAATTTATGTCTGTCTCTCATTTAAGAAAATATACGATTCCAAGGAATTTTGATGGGAAGAAAAATTACTCACCGAAACTTCATTAAAAAGCTAATGAAGCTTTTAATGAAAAGCTTAATAAATTAAAGAGGTAATGCTTAACTTGTGATAGACATGACTTGATAGACGATAAGTATGGCCTTTCCATTATTTATAAAGCCGATTTCTGAACGTATCCATCGCGACGTTGATTCATAACGTAGAAAGTGTTATAAATACTAGCGAGTTGTCTACGAACAAAGCTGAGAACCAGCCTAGTAGAAGTTTTAATTCTTGACTGCAACAATCAAATACAACGTTTTTCTTTTTTTTTCTATTTTATGTAACAAAAAAACCTGTTCAGAGGTGTGTGCACGGTATAAATTCATACCCCGCGGTTCCACTTTTCAGGAGAGTGTAATTGCACGTTGCACTCGACAATCTCATTACAGAAATGTATACAGACGCTCGCCGAGCGATTCAATTTCTCACACACAATAAAGGTTCCCCAACCGAAGAGATTCTCGGTCGCTCTTGGAGTTTCTAAAATCACTTTTGTGTAATTTCATTGAACACTATCTTCCTCATTATCTATTTTTCCTCGTTAACACGTTTGCTATCGTACACGACGGATCTCGCATACGCGTTCAACATAGAACTGGTTCAACCGTTAATAACGTTAGAACTCTCGCAGTTCGAAAACCTAATTATTTATAAATTTGTTGAACATATGATTCGAAGAACATAAAATATCCTTCTAATTTTCCGCTATAGGTGTTAATTTATTCGAGGAATGCAACGTATCAACGTTGCAATCAAAGTGTGTCAAATTCACAATACTTGTCTCCCACTCTACTCTACTCTTCCCCTTCTACAAAACTATTCCCCCACGCTACCGTCACGAGCCGGTCACGTGACGCATTTTGTCTCTGTTAAACAATTTATTAACTCTCATCCGTCCCTCGTGTCAATTTGACACAGTTTTCCCGAAATAAGTTATACTGTTCTGTTATTTGTAGGTAAAGTCCGATACTTGGTGACTTTTATTTTCTTAATGCGACACATATAACTGCAAAAACCTAAGATGTAAATGTTAACTCATCAATTTGAATGAAAAAAACATCGAAAAGTAACTGTTTGACTTTTGATTTTTTTATCACTGTGTCAATTTGACACCGAGGAACAGATTCAGTTCGCGAAATGAGGGACGGATGAAGGCTAAAGAATTCTCAACTGTTGATCTTCGGTATTAAAAATACCATTAGAAATCTGCCGGTAAGTAAAATGTTCAGTTTAACATAGACAGTGTCTCTTAGCGATACAGCATTCAGTTAGCGTGAAAATCGAGTTTACCGCTCGGCAACAGCGATACACGTGGCGAGAGACGCGTTAATTCTTATCAAGTTCTTTCTCTCGGGGGGATTACGAAAGTCCATCGCGTTGCTAAAAGCCTGTTTCCCTTCTGCCTCCGTTTTAATGGGAAAATGGCGCACGATCCCTAGCCGCGAACAATACCGAGTTTCGATAACGATGCAGTCTACACCGGCTCGGGCTTGCATCGTTATCTGTCGTTATTAATACCGCGAGGGATGAATCACAGGTACGCGGCAATTACAACCACTCATCCTCTCAGCACACTCAAGCATCTGTTACTGCCGGTTAATCCAAGCGTTCGATTGCAAGCCACCCATACATTAACCTGGCCGATCGATGAGGATAATTGCAGACGGCTATCTAGTATTACTTTGAAAAGTGACTAGCGCGACAAGGTCCTCGTTACCGGTGAGTCACGAGTCCTGTTCGACGCTTGATCCTCGATCAGCTCCGGCTGATCTTTCTACATAGGTATCAATATTGCTTTAATGGCGATATATGGATGACGAAATAGTCCCATTAAACGATCAAAGTGATCGCCGGGATGTGGGAGAGGTCGCGGTCGAAGACGTCAGAACGATCAGAAAAGAAATGTCATTGGAAGAGGTAACAGAAATACAGTAGATGATCAATTTGCTAGTTAGCAATGAATAGAGAACAAAGATAGCTAATGGAAATCATTACACCTTTATTCGAAAGATTTTGTTCAGCTCATACATTTCTAACGGAAGATGATTAAACCGTGCTTCAAACACGGTAAAAACAACTGTACAATAAAGACGCGAAATAATAAGGTTTCGAAAGGAAAACCGTACCCGGCGAACAAAAATGATTCTAATTAAACGGCGAGCCTGCAATCCATCTTCCGACACACTTTATCGGACTCCTAATTTAATGGCTGAGCTCCTGTCGCTTTCTGCTCGAAGAGGCAGACATCCGCTCGATAGAAAGAGAAACAACCGAAACAAGGAAGCAGAATAAGCTGCGACTGGTACGAATCGCCGCGGATCTTCGATTTGGCATGCCTCGGCTCGACCACACAGCTCGAATTCCGATTCGAATCGTCCTGGTAACGCTGTTTGTTCATTATGAGCTACTCTCTCAGCGTTTAAATCTCCTGCTCGCAGAAAAAACTTGGCGAGATACTGTTCAAACGCTCGCTCTTTTTCTACGAATTCTCGTTTCAGCTGGCACAGGCTTGCGAGAGCTTTCGGCGATTTCCATTGCAAGACTGGACAAAGGTAACCCCGGTTTCGACATGAGCCAACGCGATCGCGTTTCCTTTGGTCGCAAAGCGCAACGGTTTTCGTACCGAATCTAATGTAATTATACGGTACGGTGGATAAGACCTTCCCGCAGATCTATTTCCTCTAATGAAAGATCTGCTCGATGTTTCTTCGGGCTTGGGAAATTCAGTTGTAGCTGAAGAAACTGTGTCGCGGGTGGGAGATAATGTACTTCACAAAATGCGTAGCACTCTCGGTTTTCATTGTGTATGAATTTGTTAAATATCTTCTAATTCTCAATTTACTTCCAATTCTTCATTACAAAAATTTGTTAACCTCTGTCACAACAATTGTAGAATTGTCTCCTATAATTTCCTAAGAGAAATAAGAAATTTGTATTTATCCTATATCTATATTTAATTTAATGATATTGGTTTCCGGTGTAAGGGACACCCTGTATATAGCAAACAACAATGGTATAGATGACGACACAATTAGGAAGATTACCAGGCTACAGGAAAAGAACACTAAACGTTCTTTATAACTGTGGAGAAAGGGTAATAAAGAAACTTAGGAACGTTGAAATAATTAAACGACACTCCGAGCGCCTCCTCGAACGACTTCCTAATTACTACTTCCTCATAAGAACAGTTAACGATAATTCAGTTTTTCCGATCCTTTTTTCGGGCTCTGTCGGGTATTTCGTTTCAACTTCTTCGTCGTTAAATGTACTCTAAACGTCGTTCGTTAATTACGATATTTCCTGGACTAACTTTCCCACAATTATCTGTATTCCTAATTCGCGAATAAACAACGGACTATTATCCGTTCTTCCTCGCGTGCTACAGAAACGTAAAACACGTTTAAAAAAAGAAACTTGTAGAAATGTAAAGATTCATTTTCTACGGGCAATTGCTTCGCAATAAAGATCAGGAATGCTGAGAAATTACGCAACTCGGCACATTTTTGACATATTTGCCGAAAAAGCCTCTCGGCGTTAGTCGAGTTAGGAATAGCGAAAAGAATATTTATGGGAAATGCGATTTAATTGGCATTGCACTTCGCCGGTGACGCAGCACTGCTCGGCTTTCGGTGCGCGAGCGTTGCGCTGTTCACTTTCCCTCAGAAGAAAACGGTAATACGAGGCGAACCTTCGTTGAGGAAGGAGTTGAACAAGGAGGGAAGAGAAGGCAGCTTGTAATCGGACCGCAATGGCCCGTGACGAGCCCGTCGATCGCCTTAGTAGCGCAACTCGGTCCATCCATTTATTGCACAGTTCGCTTCAAACAGAGTTCTAAGGCGTTAAACGATTCCTTTGTTTGTCAGGCCGATTGATCTCGGAGTATCCACCGACAGAGAGATCGTAGGCTTGAGCCATCAATGCAGAACGAGATCTTTTCAGATTCCCATTTACATAGAGATCCACATTTCGTTGATTACCATAAGCATCGCGAAACTCGACAAATAAAAAAATCAATTTTCTTAAATGTACATCTTGTGTTTTACAATTAATTGTAAGAATTATGAAGATGATTTTATGTTTTCTTTATTTCAAAAAATAAAAACAAAACGTACAATAAATATACAAAAATTTGTTTGGAAAGAGTTTATGAATCACTGAATATTTGTCTAGAAACATTCGTGTTTCTTATGTGAAACGTCACGGTTATGGAATGCAGCTGGCTTCGATGAATATCTTCGTGAAGGAGCAACATTTTTCGTCGGGAAAATATTTATTTTTTCGTCTCGAGGATCCTGCAAAATATCTGTTGTTCCATCGCAGAAAATTTCGCTGCGTTAATGTAGCGTGCAGCATGTAGAAAACGCAACTTACTGGCAGCGAAAATTATTCATCGAACAGAAAAATTGTCTGCCGTCACAGTCTGTGCAACTTGCTCGTGTGACCGGTTACACTTGATTGTTGCTCTGCGAGAACGGCTGTTTTTGCCGATATTTATTAATAACATTTGAAATGCAAATGTTAACGCAGGTCTCCTGATTTACAAGTTATAGGTCACGACAATCCAGGGTACATATCTAGAATTATTGAACAACCATGTATGCCGTCTTTTCAAGACTTTTATTACGTTAAAAATAATGTAGGGAAATAAGTAGGAATGTTATCATGTATGAGGACGCTACTCAGTCCGAAGGACTGCAGTAAAACGTAACTTTTAATGCGATATTAAACTACGCAGGAGTGTACCTCGTATAAGTTGAACGTCGAGCTGTTTATTGCAGTTGCGTTGCAATAGCAACTGGATAATAGCAAAGCCGGATACATCGGTGAACATTAACGCGAACGAGAGTTAGAGGGAGCCCGTGGCAATCGGCGTAAAGCGTTGTGTAATTTCTGTAGACCACTTATGCCTCGAAATATCGCTTCATCAGGAGAAAGACCAGCTAATTGGATCGGATTTCCACTCTGCGATTGCGTCTGGCACTGTTAAGTCGAACAGTTGTAAGGATCTTTTTGCTCGTGGTTCGACGAGCAGCTAAGGGAACGTGTTCGCATAAGAAGCACGTGGCCATGCGAACAGAATGGTTTCACCTATGTTAGCCGGAGAAGACGAAAGTTTGCACAACCGCGGCACCATTGACACGTGGCTGTCCCGATTACTTCATCGATATTCGATGATCCACTCTCGAAAGTACCCGGCCAGGCATTTAATTGCCTTTAGAATATGGCGAATAATGCAGTTACCAACTCCGATATCGCGTTATCGCTTACGTAAGCGGCACAGCCTAATTCGATCCCACCGGCTGGTTCACGGTGGCTGGAAAGGTGCCTGCCTCCGAACGTAGCCATTTACGTGGTCGGGTATTCAATTTGCTGTGACGAACCGTAGTAAAATCCCGCAGCTCCGAGCTCCGTATATTGCGTAATTTCGTTCGCGTGGAAATGGTGCAGCCGGAACTTGCCGGAAAGGTGAACCTAATCGGACCGCAATCGTTTTGCACCGATAAATCAACCGCTTGAAAGAGAAAACGGACTGGATACACTCGAAAATCGCGGCTGTCGATACCCTCTAGATTAATCGTCGGAAAGAGTATCGTATCTAAATATTATCGAACTCATCAAACCATAGAATTTCACTTGCTTCCTCGAAAGCGAGATTCTACTATGAGTACACTAGCAACCATTCGGGATTAGTTGTAAAACTTCAGTACTTGCACAAAAATTAAATTTGCATTGAAAATTAATTTATCAGGACTTCATTCTCATTTCGTAAGTCTTCGATGTACACGCACGATGATTCACAATACAGTGAATGCAAATGCGAAAAGTCGCTAAGCTCTGTCCAAAGAGTTGAACGTTCGTTGAAGAATCAGAACTCGCTCGAGTACACAACAAGGTGCGTCGGCATGGTAAAATCGCGGTTGCAGCTGGAAAACAAGGCGGCCATGCTCTCTATCTGCAGAATCTCCGCGAAAGTGGCCAAGTACACGATTAACAAGATTACAGGCTGATTACGGCAAACTAAAGGCGTCTGTCGCAATACCGTCAGCGACAGGTCGGCGGCTAGGCTGCCGCGCGGTTTCGCGGCGACTATTATTGTTTACAAAACTTATGTGACTCAGCCCGGCAATTAAACCTGGATTGCGTAACGAGTTCGCGGCTTCAAAACCTTTCAAAATGTATCAAGGCTGCACGAGCAACGGCTGCGCGGATATTCCATGAAGCTTTTATCTTATCGAATCGACCAGTTCGTCCGGATGACAATGCGTACACCCACCATTTCGCATGGGAAACTTTTCATAATATTATGTGCGCGATCTCAATCGAGAGATAAACTGAATTAATTAGAATCGCTCGCAAATCCGCGTATTAGTCACGGCGCAGAAAGAAAATGAAATCTCGGGTGTAGGAAGACGTGAGCCGCCATTTTCAAGCGTTTTATAATGAATTATTTGAATTATTTGAATTATTTGAATTATTTGAATTATTATTTGAATTATTTGAATTATTTGAATTATTATTTGAATTATTTGAATTATTTGAATTATTTGAATTATTTGAATTATTTGAATTAAGCAGATTAATTGAGCAGATTTTATTTCTGACAAAAATTAGTAGTTTTCAAAGCCTGAACATAACTCAAGAAATATGTTCTCCAGGATAAGCGAAAAACAGTTTGTGAATATAATTAAACATACCTCCGTCTTCATGAATAATAAGAATATTGCTCGTAACACTGATTCGAGTATATACACGTATTCGCAATAGCCAGGTCACAACTAATAATAACACGCATTTGTACATTTGTCACATAATTCTGGAAGAGTGGCGCAACTGCCCTCTACCGACCCAATTGCGAAGATAAATGAATAGGATTCCCATAAGTGCTCTGGGATTTTCAATAACTGTATTTTAACAAAAAGGAGTTCAAAAATAGTCGTTCAAATTGTAAATCCCAGAGGAAATGTTCGATTATCTTACTGCGAGTGCTATCTTGATTGCTATACAAAAACTTGTGAAGAAATCCTTAGATGTGTGTCACGTACAATTGTCTGCCAATACTTTACAAGCTGGTGGATAATAATCTTCCTCGCCGAAGGTCCTGAAAGTCGGAAAATCGGGCGCGAACTTTTGCGATCATCCAATAATTTACATTCCGTCTTTTCCATTTCCTTTTCCACGGATATCTTCGAAGCCACAGTGCGATCGATGATTTAGTGAAATAAGATTACCTTATTACCCGGCGGTCTTGCGGCGCCGAGTCGTGGGAAATAAGGAAATGGCCGCGGAGCAAACGGGAGGGATCAAATCGTGGAGAGAAAAAAATATTTCTTCTTATTTTACAATGCTCCCTTAAGCGGTAAACCACGTCTCGGGGAAACAAGCGTACCGATCTCCCGTTTCAGATTGTCATTCGACACCGTCGGGTGAGAGTACGCGCACTTTGTTCACACAACGACCATATGTACGGCTCTTATGAGAACGATGGAAAAACTCGCGGCGCACGTTCCCTGCCACGGAATTTTCCTTGGCGCAAGATCCGTCGGCACAATTGAATTAATATGTCAGCGAAGGAAAACGCGACCCACGATAATTAGGCGTGACTCGCACGCGAGACGCTTCCGGGACCCTGCCCAAGACAATTTTTGTCTCTGTGAGACCGGATAAAGGACCGACCATTTACCCTACATGGGAACAAACTGAGAATCTGAATTGAGTCATCCAGGTCATCCAGAAATTCCTTCTTTCTTACAACTGGAGGAGCTTGACTATGAAGACATTTCGGATGCGTTCTTTCTGCTACCACAAAGCGTACATTTTTAACAAACGTTGTGAAACCGTGGATCATTATGCACAATACTTTAGACATCTTTTTTAGATACACAGTAGATCCAAACAATATTTGAACATTTTTCAAATTTCGTGAAAAAAAATCGCACGACGATAAACATGGGCTGCGTACCTAGGCTGTTCACCACAGTTATCTCCAGAAGGCGGATGTTAGATAAACTGTCTGAAATATTATCAAAATAATCAGAAGCCCATCGAATCGTTGACAAAATCCATTTTTCTTGTAGAGATACAATCGAAGGAAGCGGAAAGTCGGTCGTTCGAGAAGAAAAAGCAAACAAAATGAGCAGAATGACTTAGCTGGTGTTAATCTCAAGTGAAATCGTACCGCAACTACGGAGATTCGAGTCTATCACTATTAAAACCATAAATCTAGCGTTTCCAATCGCAGATTACAGTAACCATCCGAACTATCTAGGTCGTCGATAGACTTTTTCTTTCTAACATCGACGTTCATGACGTCCATCGCCCACATATTGACCAACTTTTACGAATATATCTCGATCATCCATATTGTGCAGACATCAAAACATCGACGAGAATAAAATCGAGAAAGCGAGTGGACAAGATATATATGCGAGTCACCAGTAGTCACAGTAGCGAGAAAAAGAATTGGCCCATTCCATTCAGGCTTGCTCCTTTGTTCGCTGAATCAGACTGTTCCACATTTAACTTCTGTCCTAGCTAAAAATCATGCTCATAAATCTGTCTCGTATACTTAGAGCAGTAATAAGATTGTGAGCCGAGATGGAAAGAGATCACAAAGCAAACAAGACAAATACGAATTTTTACGGAACTAGAAAAAACTAAAATATTGTCTTCGGAATGTTACACGAGCAAAATGAACAGCGTTTAATTAGCAATTTATAACAGTTTCTAGATTAGTCTGCGAAATTACCAACTAATTTCCTTATGGTATACAGTGAAGACAGATTATGACGACTTCGTCAAGTTTTATCTCCTCTTGGAACAGCTCCAACTACTCCAATTAGCTATCAACGGACTCAAACCATCAAAAGCGGCCACCGCGCGAGCTCGTAAACGCTCAACACCGCGTGTCCAAGTTGCTTCGCAACAATTCCTGTGCTCGAGGACCTTGTTAAAACGTCACGGTATGTTGTGGACCACCGTAAACGCGTTCATCGTCGATTCAATTTCACTGGATCCTCGTGCATTCGCCGATAAATTACTCATTCGGTTGCCAGAGATGCACAACTCGAAATTGATTTTTTTCCCTCACTCATATTTTTTTACAAATGCATCAATGCATACAAAATGTTCTGCATTGATTGTGGGAAGCGGGAGTAAAATAAAAATTGATTTTTCTAATCTTCTACTGTTTTATATTTCAGCCAACCAATTTCTTCATAAATGCACAAAAATCCGCAGGCTAATAATAAAATATAACTCCGTGAGTTTACAGTGTAGCTGAATAAATGAAGATTCCAATCACACCCCGCTAATGACCGCTCATTCATTTCGCCGAGGACAAAACTCTCTGAGCGAAACGGGGCGAACGAGGACGCAAGAAACAGGTGAAACAATGGGCGACGATAACGAACGAGGTGCAACAAGATTGAAAACAAACGCCAGGACATTTCCGTGTAACGGTACCAGGCTGCTGTAACTAGCCGGTTTTCGTGACAAACCGCGCTGAACTTCTTCTGCCATCGGCGTTGTTCTTTCCGCTCTTTTAATTCCGCGCAGCTCGAGGGTGTCTCCTCGAAAGCGGTTTCGCTTCTTCTGCACCTTCGATCCGCCGAGATAGCTGCCCCGAAGAGCCTCTAACAAGGTACAGCGCCGTCTGTTTTATGATCCAAAACGAATAAACGCTTTTCGACGCCATCCTCTCGATTTACCGGCGAGCGAGAAGAACGGGGCAAAAAGCGTCGACGAGAGTTAGCCGCTAACGGTGTCCAGCTCTTCGAGAAATTTTAATCGCTACCGATCGCGTGAGATCCGCTTGTCTTCCACGAAATCTCTTCCGGGTATGGAGATGGAGCATCGGAACCAGTGGCGTGGCTCGCAACGGTCACGATTCCGCGAAGTTAATGTGTATACAGGGTGGAGCGCGTGAACAGGAATACTTAAATGTCCAGGCTGGTTACGGATGTGCGACAAATGCTGTTTCAAATGCGCTGAACTGCTCGAAGAAGTCTACAACGAACCACGAAAGTATTTCTTATCGTTGAACCACGAAAGTATTTCTAACGCTTTAACGCGTTGAACGGCGTAAAAGCAATTTATTTAGAGGAACGAAAACCGAGAAGATTCGTGCTGTTTTAATTACTTTTTCAATCGTGAAGAAGACAAGGGAATGTAGAAGGTGGAAAAAGGGACCAAAGAAAATAAAAGTTTAGAAAAAGATTCTAGAGCACAGAGGAATATTATTGCAAAATATTATTAGTAAAGGTTAAATCTAGGAAAAACTCTTCATGGACCCTCGCGAGATATACCCCGCAGTGGAAAGGATATTCGTTTCTCTTAGATCGCACAGTTCCCGTTCCTTGTATCGAATATTCACTGTATTATTAATTATTATACATTTGATGTCACATACATTTATATATTATTCTTTAACTTCCTGGCGTCACCAGGTTAAAAGATATATTTACAGTACGATTTCCACAATACTTTTATTCCAGTGGCCAAACGAAATAAAATGGAATAAAATGGAATAAAATGTAAAAGGTATGCACTGAAGTTTCATTTTTGTTTTCCATTTCGTCAAATGAAAACCATTTGGAGCACGCGAGTCTGTAACAGTTCTGTAATAGCAAGCAGACTATTCCACGAGTGAGACCTGTCAGGCTAAGCGCAGACTTGTTAGAACGCGATGTCGGGAACTCGAGTACTCTTGCGACTCGAGTTTCCTCCACACTTCTGAAAATTGCAACTCTTGAGGCCGGCTGGTGGAAAACCGGAAAACACTGGCAAGTTTCGATTACTACTCAAGCGAGCACAAGTTTGCAGATTGATTCGCATTGGCGCGATGTAATTTGTAGGTCAATGGGATGGAATTAATGGAATTGTACAGCTAAGAGGTTTGTCGATTCGCGAACGGTAAGCGGTTAATCTTGATGCAGAAGCAGGCAAACAAGCCGAGGAAAGAGGGTAGAACGCTCCTCCGAGATTCCGAGCTAACGGTTCACTTTTTCGAGAACTTCCGGTCTGTTTCGCTGTCTATCTAGACGTCAGATTGCTATATCTCTGGCATCTCCTTGTTTCTAACGCAATTAGCCCTGCTGCGACTGGGAACGATTATTGTACTCGTTTCCCTGTTCGTGGGGAATCAGGTCTGTTACATGCAGAACAGGTAGCCCAATGATATAGCGCAGCTTTCTTCTTATCTCCAACGGGATTCACTTCTTTCCGTTTAATTAATTGAAGAGATCATTAGGCCGGCTTGATAAGCTAAACACTCCGTAAGATCATTGTCAAAAAGACGTTATTCTTGGAACGTACCCCCTTCGTGAAACTAAATAACTGTGGATTCTTGCCGTTCGCATTGTTTCGTCATTGGTATCTCGAGTCGCATCTAATTGTATGTGGCGTGTGTGAATAAACTTTGTTCAAAATCTAACAGTTCCAAGGAGGAGGATGCACTGCTTCTTCGATCTGCATGCGCCGTTACGTTGCTATGTGCCAAATTAGATTAAATTGTAGACATGGGAAATATAAATTGTCATTTTTATTAGACACTACGTCCCGTTTAATGCTCGGTAGGTTTAGTACCGAAATGCCGGGAGAAATGCGGAAAGCGGGGCCCCGGTCGCTCCGCATATAGTTGTGGGAGGAAAGGGCATACGTCCTGGGTGATGGTTTTTTTAGTAGGTAGTGGGGGATCCGAACAACCGATCCCCTGAGCCCCACAGGGGTGTGCGCAAATGCATTTTATCCATCACCCGTAACAAAAAGAAAAAAAAAGGTTTAGTGCTGAAATAAACTATAAATATAATATACGCAACGTATTTGAAGGGGTGCCGTTTGCTTGAACAGCAAACAGTGGTCCCGAGTCTTCAACATCCCTTATCTTTCCTCTTTAATTACTCTGGCCGGTTCCGACACAAAAGACAATCTTGTGACGAGGGGGCCGAGGACTACTCGATCTTGAAAAGCCGCGCGGCTTGTATTTGTTTAAGCGATCGAAAAGCGTGCCCTTTGTCGAAGCGAAATTCTTTCAGGTCATTTTGGAGAAAAAAAGACAGACAGACCCCCGGGAGACCAAACACAAGCGAGCCAGCCGTGTAAATCTACCTGAGCGTACGATTGTGAAAAGCAGGCGAGTCGTTTCGAGTCGGGCGCATTCGACAAAGGAGAGCCAGTCAAGCTCTCGTAGGAAATGCGATAAATATTTAAAGGGAAAGGCGTAATGCACCGGATTCTCCCATAATCGCTTAACCGCGATCTCACGAGGCACTTTCCTATGAGCGCGTTCTGTTCTGACCACATAATAATATCTCCATGAAAGATTCGCGCCACGGCCCTCAAAAGAACCCTCTGCTCTTCAGACTCCGACGATGACTTCACGGATCCGCACTTTCTCACAGAATCATAAACGACCACATGAAACTTCTCTCGTCGAATGGAACGAATTAGATCCGACATGATCTGCAACGAATTATAGAATTTAATCTGCATGTAAACTCGCGCCGATGTTCATACTGATGCGGGTTTTTATGCGAATTAAAAATTGGCTGCATTAATTGCAAAATTGGGAGATAAGTAGGTGGCGTTCTACAACCAATAGTAAATTAATTGTGGGTTAATAAAATTATGAATTTGATTGCCATACAAGAACAAAAATGAATTACATTATTACACCTTTATTCATCGCTGTGTTCGAACCTTACCATATTTTATGAATATTAGCACCTATCAATGAAAGGCTGTCATTCACTAAGTAATGAAAGACCACAGATACCCATTAATTATTTAATGATAGGAACCAATTATTTCGTAAGAATTCTTATTGGGAAAGGATCTTTATATAATGAGGCTTACGTACTAAAAACTACTGAGTTACGATGCGAGAAATTATTTTTTTTTAATGAGAACACGGACAGCGGAAGCGGGAGGGGAGAATGTTCCATGCAAACGTCGATATTAACTGTGAAAGTAAATGTTCGTGGGCAAATGCTGGCAACGAGACGGTAGAAATGAGACGCATATATATTCTTTGAGAAGCCTTTTTAAGAGAATTCTTTAAGAGAATACATCTCTACTTATTTACAAGTTTGCTACCAGACAATTTACAAGTACCAACGATACGTTTTAGGCTAATCATTGAGATATGGCCTGCTCTAATTGCGCTGAAGCCAACAAAGCATACACTGCTCTGGAAGCCAGGAGAATAAATAAATATTTCGTTAATAACTGAAGAACCCAGCTCGTGCTGGTTCTTAGATCGTGCAGTTCTACTATGTTTTTGACTTGGGCAGCCAATTCTACGTCATCAACTCTCCTAGCACCATTTGCCCGAGCCAGAATGAAACCACTAATGATAAATAATTAACTTTTATACATGAAATAATGATCACAATTAATGTAATTGGTCATGAATAACTCAGTAATCATTAGACTGGGAATTTATGCATTTATGACGAAATTGAAAATAGCAGGAAAACAGAAACAATTTAAGAATGTCACTATATTAAAATTATTAAGGAAGAAAGACGTTATAATATATTATTTGGTTTCTATTTCTTACAATTGACACAGAATATTTTTATTCGGCATAAAGATTCGCTTTCTTTCACTTTCGGCCCACATGAACATTTTTATTTGATTTCATCATCAATTGAACAGTGTTTCTTGTAAGAGATTTCCAACGTTTGACCGGAAGAATATAAAGAGGTCGATGAAACGGAGTCACAGAGCAAGAGTGCTATAAATATTGAAGACTATTGCGTAGCATAAGATGATCGATTTCAGGGCACCGTAGCGTTACCGAGTCACAAGAAGTACAGCAATGCGGGGTTTGATTCTATACGGTTTTTGCCGGTAATTATCGCATATACGACGCATTATGGCAGGGTTAATGGCTGATCTTAATTTGTAATGGGCTGAATAGGTTCGCACTGGAGAAGCGTACAAGCGAATCGCGTAATTCGCGCGCTGCAGATTCCCAGGTCGCCGGCTGCGAGGAGCCCGTGGAATCTCGGCTTTCTAGATCTCCGCCTTGCTAGCCGTGTAAGTGCCGCTTTTTATTGCCGACACGGTACCACGATTATTGTGCTGCCGCTTTCAGACGGCCAATTATACAATAACGAGAAGCAAACGCAGAGCGGCTCGATTTCATTGCCGACTATGACCCGCTTCTTTCTTTCAACCCCTTTCGTGACCGCCGCACAGTGGGGCATTTGCCTCGAAAAGCTGGCCAAACGTCGACATTTTTATTTCGTCCAAAATGATCGACAATTTTTGTCCTCGTGTTCCTGGATATACATGCAAATAATCTACAATAATTTCAAAATAAATGATCTAAATAGGTATCTCTCCGATTTTTTACTCATGTTTAAATGTTTATAATGTGACGAAAAAAAAGTATTATCATATTTGAGAGAGTCTGCAGAATTTTTCTGAAGGATTAGTCTCTTCGTGAATCAGAAAGACTGTTTAGCTATTGTTGCCATGATAGAAACTCGGAAGTGCGTGTAGATAATCGAGAAAGTATCTAAATAAATGAAGATCTAATATTCTGTTAGGAATGGCCTAGAAAATATTGAATACCTTTATACACTTTCTTCTCTAATAACTCATTTTATACACCAGCCACTATCTTGCGTATTAGAGTTCTCACAATGTAATGAATCTGAGTTTCGAATGCACCACACTTTCTGGCACATACTCGGCAGACTTAAAAAAGCTATTGTGACTTTTCTTTTCATGCGTGCCGGTGAACTTTGACTCTCGGAAAAGCCACAATAGATTCAGCATTATACGAAGATTTCAATCTGCGGAGTTATGCATAGAATCTTGACTCTGTTCAATTTACTTCCCATAAATATGCAGCAAAGTAACAGCTCGCTGAATATTTAAGGGTGAAAAGAAATATGTTGGTAATATATTATCAATTAATTTATTAACAAAATACTTATAAAATAGCAATATAAATACTGTTTATTGTTTGCAGCTCTTAAGATTCTTTTTTTACGGCTGAAACGCACTATTCTTCATAGCTTTACCAGGGAAGGATTCCCCCGGCATTTCAGGAACGTTATTATTCATATAAATGCATACTCCGCAACGCATCGATGTCGCCGACCGAACATTGAAAGAGAAACGTGTCGTAGATAATCGGCTCGCCGATTAGAGCATTTGTTCGCAGTACCATTAACCCGGGCCATTCGTGAAGCCGTTTCCTTGCCGTCTTGGCCTTGCCTGAAGCCTGCGGTTTGAAAAGCTGCTGGGAAAAACCGCGCCGCTCGAAAATCTTCTGACCCAAACCGCATAGCACGTTCCTAGTGAAACTGAAAGTGTGGGTAGAGTAAGAGAAGTTCCTTTCGGCTAGATGAGTCAGGTCTCTGATCCTTGAGACCAGTGTTTATATTCACGAGTCCGAATTATCATAATACTTTTATATATTATTTTTATAATATCAGAACCACGATACGAAAACTTATTTCTTATTTTAATATATATTCGCAATTTATAAGCATCAATAATGGAAGAACAATAAAAATTCAGTGTAGGAAGGTTCTCATTTGCCAATTACAATTTTTATTTGGCATAAAAGTCCGCACTCCGCTCATTAATCTATGCAAGTAACTCTAACTGTTCGATCATCCACTGTAACAGCGCTAAACATATAAATTCCGAAACCTGGTAATTAGACACAGCCGGGCTCCATTACGTCGCAGTTCCGGATCGTAAAAACTGTCCCATAATTTCGGGCGAATCGATGTCGAGGAAACGACTGATTCCCGTCTCGAAATGCTTTCTACCAGGTTTACGTAACCAATTTTTAATGATACACGGCACGTGCATTACACCGGCGGATCCGCAACCCGTAAAAACACCACGGCAGGGTCTAATTAAAACATCCGGAAACGCATCGCCCTGCCCGTCCGTCGAATCAAAGCCACACACAGCAAGTGGTAGACATTACGCTTGCATCTCGTTTGCAGTTCGTGCACGCGCCTTCCATCTACACGTGTTCACACGAGAGGCCCGCGCATAATCCACGCGCGAACAGAGTATGAACCGGGGACGGTAGGAGGCGGATTGGCAGCGTGAAAGTGAAATCGTCGGGAAACGAGCGAACAAAAAAACGGAATAGAAGCCAAAAAGAAAAGCGAGCAGACGTGAAAAACAAATTAGCAGGTTTTCTCACAGATCGCGAATATACCGGGAACGCGGGTCGTCGGTTCGGCAACCATTACCTTTTGCGTATAGAAGCGGAATTGAAACAATGAAATCATTGTTTATGTGTTACGCAAAATTATTTACGCGTTCCGTAAACTTCCGCAGCCTGGGAATGGCCCGATATATTCGCAATTTATAAGCATCGATAATCAAAGAGCAATAAAAATTCAGTGTAGAAAGGTTCTCGTTTACCAATTACAATCTTTATTTCGCATAAAAGTCCGCAGTCTTTTCATTAATCCTTAGCAGTCGATATTGTTTACATTATTAAATATGTTGGTATCCAATCAATTACTACACCTTTAATATAAAATGAAAAAAATCATATACAATTATTCTAGGTCAGAAGAAATATTTAATTCTCAAGTTAAAATAGCTCCAACTGCAAAGGATTTTAGAGTCAGCGTGGTGCACTGGCGTCATCCCTGAGGGTCAATCATCTCTCAAACTAAAATACATGTAAAAGCGTGTGCTTCTTGAGATTTTTAGAAAAAATGGGTTTAATTGTGCTGCTTACTATAGATTGCACGTGCGAATAATAAAGGGAACAGCAAACATCGACGCTTATCGAGACAAACGATCGTTCAGAAGCGACGACATCTCTCGTCGACGGTTCATGACGCCGCGAATCGCGTAATCGAGTGTGAAGAATGGCCGGTGACAAGTCAATTATCGCTCAATTTGCACGGTTCTGCCTGCTCGAGGCGTTCGACGCGTTTTCACGGAATTGTCTCACGTAACCGATAATTATATCCGGATACCAAGTGGAAGACCCACTGCGAAGAAAGCACGGTCGTTTCCGGAACGAACCACGCTGCACCGTAGAAATAAAGATTGCAGAGACCCAACGCTACCGGCGATTAGTATGTACGTGCTTCTCTGCCTTTCGCGCGTGAACGACTATTTCACGGAATCCCCTTCTGCGGTGACTAAGCAAACCGAGCGATAACTGTTCGCTTTGAATATATGTTTCTAATTGATCTTCGTGAGCTCATTACTGATTACGGATCTTTATGCATTTCTGGCGTATGCAATTTTTTTTTAAATATTAGAATAAGATATTCAATAGAATTTGGTATGATTTTTATTAATTTTGTATCTACAAAGGCCATTGACACTGAAAATAAGATTCTATTTCCATAAAATTGCGGGTCTGCAATTTTTACATTCTTGAATACATTTGGTGCTTGAAGAGGGTTTTCTCATGTAAAGAAAATCAACTTTTAACTTTTTTTCCTAGAAAACCATTAGGTACATCCACTACAAAAAAATTTGTTTCCATCTTTTTATCACTATTACAACAAGTGGTCATTTACAAATAATGCATTCTCCAAAATAATCTCCACCACTTTCTACGGATTTAATTTTACTAATTTAGTCTCTGGATTCGATTCTGAACTTTGTTATCTAAGTTCAGATCTGTTGAGCAACGGAAAACATCAATTGTTTCTTTTCTTGGGAATTTCAGGAGGCCAAGGGCTCAAGTACTGTACATTGTTCGTTCCCCTAACAAGAGCTCGTACTTCTACTAACGATGTGTCTAGATCTAGTACATTACAAAAAATATTGCTAAATTGTATCTTCATGCAAATTCCGTTCTCATAAATTATTTTCTAGAAACCAGAATGAAGAAAAGATTTATTTCACAAGCAAAAAGATCGTTCTCGATACGAATAACATTATATTACCACAGTATTTATTGCTGCAAACGTTTCCCTGTATTTTACAAAATTACACAATATCGTAGCTGCATGAAAATCCGTAACTAAATCATTAGCGAGTACGAGGAGAAAACACTGGAACAAACCGATGTAATAAAAATCTGTGAATAATCTGAAGTCAGGCTGAAGGAACGCAATAATACATTCGAAATGAAACGAAAGTGTCCAACTTCCAGTCGAGAGCAACAATATCCATCCTCGACTTCTGCGAAACGACAAAATGTTTTATTCCTAGCATTAGCCTACATCTGGACGTTTCTTCGGCTGATGAAAAAAGTGAAGTGGACATCCTGTATTTGCATAATTATGATTTCAGCGCGGCACGCTCGGAAACTGCAGTTTTCTAAAAGGATTCGGCTCTATTTAGATAACTTTCGACAGATACTTTCCGCAGAAGAGACTCACGCGAGAGCTGGACGCTACATGAAATCGATACGCGAGAGCAACAACACCGGATCGGTAGGAAAGCATAAAAGCAAATCGTCTGGGCTGCGTAACGACATCAATTCTTCCGGACTCGCGTGCTCCAGAGAAATTCGTATTCTCTCTCGACGAGCTCGTGCACGGTTTGAGTAAACATCGGCGACGCGACGGTTTGCAACGGGTTCTCGAATCCCCGACGACGGACAGAAACCCACGAAAGCGTGGAAACAAGTCACTTAGGCAACCTAACGTCAAAGACAATACCCGGCACCACGCTCTGCCTAGCCGCCGTACCCGGTTCTTCGTCTCCTATCTTTCCGCGTTATGCCTGTCGCCTTATTTTTGACCTCGGCGAGAGGAATCGGCTCCGCGCGTGCTTATGTTCTCCCTTTGTCTTCGATTACAATAGTGGTCAGCCCTGGTCAGCTCCTCGGTGCTGACTCTGACCTTGGCGAATCGATTCTGATCATTTCTTTTTGCGTATCGAAGTTTTGGGTCCTCGTTTCTAGACTCTGGGTCTTCATAGGGATGTTTCAATATAGAGTAACCTGTCCAGAGAATGAACATAATTCGTGTTAAATGAAAAAAATACCATTTGTCATATCCTCCATATTGGAATTTGTACTCTTCTTTCTCTTCGCCATAGTCTGGGACATGGACGTTTAGGATCAAATCACTTGACAACAGCGATTTGCATTCTGATTATCCACTAATTTAAAAGTACTTTGAATAATACTCAGAATTTAGGATGCGCCCTTCCATAGTTTTTGTTTCTACAATAGTCCACGAAGAGAGCTGAAGTACTAATGATCATAACAGCTGTCCGTCGCACTACATGCTCTTGATATGTAGGTTACAGGAGTGTGGTGGACATCTATTGTTCCTATCGGTCTATGTCAGGTCCATTCTCTCAAAAAATAGACCGCACTTGTGCATATGAAAACAATGCACAGTGTAAAACAGAATGAAATTGCATAAGAAACAATCTCTCTACTTAGCAAGGTAATGCTCCTTCAACATCTATGTTTCTAAGGAAAGCCATCATTAGTTGTCTTGGCGGAAGGAGTGCTGATAGGATTAAGCAATCGGTACTGGTAACTTAGTTGCACCTTTAATTAACGCTTCCTACAGATTTCTTATTGAATGCACATGCTTTTGTAATCTCCAGTGGCTCTAACACGCTCCTCAACAATTGTATTGCAACGTAATGTGCCCGTGTAGGCTGTTATGTGGAGACACTCGTCTGGCTACTCCAAATGCACTATCCTAACGTATACAAAGAATAAATATCCCCATATTCCATCAAAAAGCAAAATTATTCGTAACTTAATTTTCGAAATGAAAAATTCTTAATAACTCCTTTTATCAGGCCATTATTCTAAGCACCACCACGTTCGACGAGTCCTCATCTAATTGCACGTTGTACGGAAGATAAGATATGTTTATGTCCACAAAAATTCGGATGATAACAAGCACAAGTTGTCAAGCGCGAACGAAAAATTATGAAAGACAACAATACGTCAATAGCGTTATCAGTGGTGACGCCGAAGAAACGTGTTCCTTAACACGCTACATACAGTGACTCCCACTAATATTCGGACACTCTTAAAAAGACGATAACTTTTTTAATGTTGTTACTATACGGTTTGAACTTTTTCTGGGAAGCTAGAGCAATTAGTTTGCTACAGGATGTGAAAAAATTTTAAAAGTTAAAATAATCTAAAACTTTGAAACTGCACTAAAATGTATATCGATTGTTTCTGTTTCACAATATTCCATTTACCGATACTTAGAACGCCCGATAACACGAACGCCGTTATTTTACGTTAATTTATGTTTACCTTCACCCGCTTCGCTCGCGCAACATCTAATAATTCTGGAAAGAAACTCTCCTCGTAAAACTAACCACTAAATTATTTACCTACCACCAGAGGACCTCTAGCTCGTGGTAAGTATAGAAAATTCAGGCGGTCGGGTTCGAACGTCTACGTATTTTAGTTTTCACATGGAGAAGAGAAGGTTCTCCAACGGATTTACATGTGACCGATAGCCAAGTAGCTGGGCGCTATTATGAATCCCTCGGAAGTCTTCGAATCTATTAATACGTTCGATACAGCTGCCTTAATACGAGCTTTCAATGTAATGAAACAGCACATATCGTTCCGCGTGGGAACTCTATAAGCAAACCACGCCTTTCCGATTAATCTAATAAAACCTTTCCTTTACGCAATGGTGTTCGCTGTCGCGTCGGTGTCCAGCATCGATTATTCGCGCGCTTCTCTTTCGAACGTCGCCGGTTTCAATTAATCGCGAGCCACAAACAACAGTTATCCAAAATATTTTTACGGAAATAATCAGTATCTGTCTATCATTAAAGTTGGGGGTATTAATCAAAAAATGTGTAGAAAATTTTTCGTAGAGTTACACAATTAATTATTAGATTACGTTATGAGGGCGAGTTGTTGGTTTATAATTGAAGTTTTTCTCTTGAAGGATACAGTAAAGCCTTGATCTAAGAAAATCCGCATTCTATTGTACTTCAAACAATTATAGAAAATAAATAAATCAACGTATTGTGTTTCCTCTCCACTCCGACGTTACTAAACAGACTACCTTCAACTTATCTCTGTTATCAGATAATTTCTCTTATCTAGCGATACGAGCGCAGATTGACGGATCTAAATTAGTGCGTCGCACGATTTGTATGATTTACGTTTGCGAAACGAAAGGTAGAACAAGAGCGACGTTAATATTCTGCAGGAAATGAGAGTCGGGTAAATGATATTGTATCTTTGAAGGAAACTTCGTAGAACGTTCCCTAATGAATTGTGTTATCGATGCCGCGTTCAAAAATTTTTTCGTGATTATGTGCACGGAAATTAATTTGTTATGAATATTTTTCCGCAAGCATAATTTGCGTGCATTTTTTGAATGCATGCATATTGATGTTTGATTGATGCAAGATTGAATGTTGATTAGAGTAAAACAGGGTTGCCGCTTGTGATACGTGGAACAACTATATAATTATGTTTATTAAGCTCGGATTGGAACCGTTAGATTTGATTCGTAATTATAAAGTGAAAGATTCAAACGATTCGTGATTAGACAGCTGATACTTATGTAAATTCGTGTTTTTCTAGAGCAATTTTATGCACACCAAAAATACCCACTTTCTCCATTATATGAAGTCGTGTAAAATAAACAAAAAATAGAATTGCGTGTAAGTGGTATGTTTGTGAACGTATTTGATAAGTGCACAAAAACATTTCGGAATTGTGTAAAAACTTCCATCAATTCTTATGAAGGTATCCTGTGATTTGCTATTACCATTGTTATAGACAAATTCTGTGAAGTCAATCGACGTTACAGTCTTTGAAAGATTATCAACGTTGCTATACAATACAGTATACAGCATTGTATTCAATCACGCGGAAATCTAATGCCGTTTTATGATATTCCAAATTATTTAACAATCAATACAGGTATGCGGCTGAGTCAGGAATTAATTCTAGATTAACTATTACCCCTATTTTCAAACAGAAAAGGTCATAACCTGTTACCCGCTCCTCAAACAAAAGAGAAGTCAAAATATGGGGGACACTGATAAGAGCTACTCCTGAAGCATATTTATGAATGAAAATTGTCTAGAAACCAAATTAATATTGTAGTAACGTTGTATTGGAAAACTAACTGGAAAATATTTGACTTTTCTGAACAACAACAAAAATCGTAGTAAAATTGTTAAAGTAGAGAAAGGAAAACAAGAGAAGTTCCGGTACACCTTGGTACCCAACCGTTCAGATGAGTCAACATTATTATCTCACGACACTAATTAACGCATTATTGATCCGGGAATACATTCAGACCATTTTAGAAAGTGATACAATTAAGATCACCGTGAGTAGAGTCATTAAATCTGAAAATTGATAAAGTGTTAATTACTTCCATTATATGCAAAATAGCGAGACATGAGCGTTATTTCCAGCAAAAATCTCCCGATCAATAATACGTTAAACCAACAAGCTGCTCGCCGTAAACGACAGATGTGCACTAAAATTATCAAGTTATCCAAAAGCCCTGAACTTTTGATAAGACGGAGTTCAAAGTACTCGCGCGAAAGGTTGGTACCCGCATAATTTCCATAACATAAAGACTAGATTATTAAGTCTTATACATATAATTATTATGTTCTCGAAAGTTCTCGTAAAGAAAAATATTCGAACGATTCCAAATATTCGGTACAGTTTTAACATTTGTATTTTTAGAGCACTAAACTACATCCTTGGGACTCCAAAGTATGGAATCACCTCCATCGATCTAGGCCAGTGGTCTTCCAACTACGTCCCACGCAACCGTTCCAGGCTTTAAAATTGAAACTCAAAATTCAACTTATGCTGTGTACTATATGTGTATCAAAATGTACAGTGAAATATTAACATATTCAATTTTTATTTCATATGATTATTAATGTACTACGCTTATAATTATCAGAAAATATTTCTCACACCAAACAATTGCTTGATTAAATCTTCTTTTATCGTTGCCTACAATTTGAAATATATATTTAGTATTGAAGTAAAATACATATTTTATTGAGGTATACATTTACATAAATTTACATACTTTTTCATAGGTTAACAGTCATGCAAAAGACTTGAATATGTTAATATATCTGTCGGCTGAAAGATTCGGATTTAGATGGAGCGAACTGTGGGTTTAAATGGACTCAACTCCTGCTGTGGGGGGTTAATCGTATAATAAAGACATCTAAAACAAATGTACGATGTTAACCGTGAGTGGACAAAGTTTGAAAACCACTGTAGGCGTCTATAGCATCGACGGAATAAATGTTGAATAAACCTGCTCACCTCTAACTTGGACGAGTACTCTTCCATGAGGGCTTCGCTCTGCTTGGTCAGTTCCTGGTTCCTCTCGAGCAGTGCTTTACCGAGCTCTGCAGCCAGAACTAAATCCTTGTCCCGTTTCTTCAAAAGTTCCACGGGATCTTCGAGGTCCTCGTGGTCCAAGGAATTCCGTCGCGCCTGTATATCGGAGATCATGTCCTCCAGAACGTAGGGCTCCGGTTGCCCTTCCTTTTTCGGCAGCATTTCGTTAGCTGCTTGTCCTCGCGTACTCGCGACTGTCACTCGAATGTTGCGTGCCCGGCGAAACCGTGACCTTTTAATATCGTTGACAATAACGACAGACACGAGACCAGGTGGCCGGCCGGTCATATATACCTCAGAAACATTTATAACATTCGACTAATTAACAACAAACGTCGCCAGTCAATACAATCGTTCTAGTTCGCGGCGGTCGGTACTCGTATCGCGATCGATTGACACTCAAAAACAAAAACATGTCTGAAACCACCTTTGTATTTTCCCGCGCAGTCCCGAAGCTGGTGCAAAATCGATTACTTTCGGCAATCGAATAGCTGGACTGGACTAGAATACCTTGTACCTGCACGGTATATGTATAACACAACAGTGACTCGAACAGTCACTGTAAAGTAGTAAAAAAAACAATGTTACGGAATAACGAAGTGATCGATAATCGACTGGTGACTCACGACGCGACGTTCACCTTCGAGCGTTGTCAATAAATCGCGCGACACGAGCAATAGTAACGAGCGAGCTGAAGTTCACTTTTTCCTCGGGCCACCACGTAACATCGGATGCCGAACAGGTTCTCCGATCGATGCTTGCGAGTCTTTCACTACCGGAAACGATCAGCTGGTGATCATACTCACCGAGACACAGTTCTCCGTTAGGAATGTCATGTTTTCTCGATCGTTTCCATAGATTGGCACACCGCGCTGTCGACCGATCGTGCACAAGATAATCGGTCGAAATATTCTCGCAACAATCTGATCGATATTCCACCGCGAATACCATGGAACTTGTCGGTGGGTTCGCGTACGAGAAACGTAGTAAACTGTTACGGGGTTAATACTATGGTTCTGCTCCGTTTCCCCGTTACCACACGCGAGCCACGAAACAGCAACTATATTCCTGCTGCTCCAATAGAAAGTCAACAATGTTACCGCGTTTCAAAACACAACGGCACGGTGTGCGAGACCCAACCTCTACCATGGTTCCCTATATATGTATATTCCAAGAAGCACAATAAAACTGACCATGCAAATCACACACGAATCTTTGTTGAGAACGTCAGTCGAATTCTTCGTTGGACACTGTACCGTTACACTGTTGTGTACACCGTTGTTGCGTCTTTCGTTTCTACGGATGTAATCTGTTTGGCAGGGACAGCGTCGTTCGAGGCATCCTGGATCGTAAACAAAGGCGAACGATGAAACTTCGAACACACTGAAGATGACGGTTTTTGTATGGATGACGGGTGACCTCTTCGAAGGACTGGCAGCGTCACTGTGAACTCACTATTGGCGAGGAAACACGCGCAGAAGTACGCGGACACGCGAGACGACTAGCTCGCCGTACCGTGGCCGGCCAGGTAGTGACTCACTAGCCGCCAGTGGAAAATAAATATTACGGAATTGTGCGCGCGGTGCTCCTCGGCCAGGTAGAGATCCTCCCACCTCTTTCCGAGGCCCCGACTGAAAGTAATTCGTTCCACTCGGTCTCGGTTCCGCCGCGAAAACGTTCACTTGCGCCGCGAAATTCGATCGAATGCAGCTATCGTAATTTTATTTTCGAGCAGCAGCCGCCGCCGTCGCGCGCTGCCCCGCTGCACTGCGCTCCGTCCCGAACAGGTTCCTCGAGTTCGTTTTAACCGCCGAATAACTTCCGGTTGCACCGTGTCCTCCTCGATCACACCGATAACACCGATACTTTTCGCCTTCTGTTAGCAGTAACTCGATTAATCGTAGAAGGACGTGTACCAGCGACTCGGGTGAACGTTGCGTGGAAGGCTAACGTTCCATGCACAAGACAATCGACCTGTCGACCTTCCCCTCCGGAGGCATACTAACCTCTCCCTCGCCCATACCCGCCACCAATCCTACCCCCACCACTTAACCCACCTGGTCGAACCGCCACCTGACTCGATCTCACGAAATCTATGGATCGTATTTAATGCAGGATCCTCCTACGTTTTACCTGTGTGTCACCGGTCGAAAATCTTTCGGTATTCTTTTGTACACTTCACTGATACTCCCATTCGATGCCAGACCATTTTCGAAACACGGAAAATTTAGGTTTCTCTCGGCACTTCTGTGCTCTGAGACTCGAGAATTTTATTCACGAGAATTCCTACTTATAAATAATAAAATATACATATATTTTAAAAAAGAATTCAGTTTCTGTTCGATAAAATAAGATTGCGATAAGAGATAACAGTTTGATAAACTAGTAATATAAAAATATATGAGCCCGTACGTTTATGAAAATATAAAGAAATATACTTTTTAGTGTGCTTTGAAAAACGAATATTTCTTCAATAATTGAACAAATTATGCAAAAGAAAAGTGTAAAATAAGTTGAACAAATTATTGCTGACATGCAAAATGTTTGGAAAGATTCTAATTGAATTTTACTAAGCAGACCATTTTCTGTGGAAAATTTAAATGGAAATTTGCACGTCTAAATGGTCACCGATATTGATACAGGTGTGATAACTGTAAACTTGAAATAGAGCCAATGGCATCGCGATTCTATATCAGTAGGCTCCTTATCATTATCGTTTTGTTCTCATCGAAAACACCTTCTACAGCGCGTTTACGAACAATAAATTCTCCGTTTTATGAACAGAGCAGATTGTCACGATTTGAATAGAACTTTGCCAGCGCAACGTTCTTCAGACTGCCCAAGTCAATCTAGGTGTTAGAAAATGCAGTTCGCGCGAGGTGACTCGGACAATTTCACTGTAATTCCGTCGTGACGAATTTATAAAACAAAGAGTTCTCATGAAAGAGAAACATTTGCCCAATCATATTGTGCTTTACAAATGACGTAGCAATAAACGAAGGAAAAGCACGTGATGAAAACATCATCCTTTGTATGACTGCTGAGCATGACACCATTCGTTGATCATCAATGTATATACATATACAATATCAGTGGTAGGTGTTGGTCATTGAGCGCTCTACTTAGCAGAGTAATTGTAGATGCGCAAAAACATTAGTTATCATTAAGCTACCTGCGCCAATTCGTGATTCTGCGAATTAAGTGCTACCAGAATAGGGATAAAATCGTTTGCAACTTGGTACATTGATATTAACACTAAACCTACCGAGCTCTAAAAGCGACTAAAATGTCTTAGTTTTACAAAAATTACAAGGCTCTATTTATTTAGATTCTGTGCAACATATATTACAATATGTGCCTGAGTAAAAAAATCTATCGAATCAATTTTCATGTAACCAACTTCATAGTTTCAATAATTGTGAAATGAAAAATATGAAACCGGTCAATTGACCGGTAGTGGTAGGTTTAGTGTTAACATTCACAAAAGTCAATATGTTACATATACCTATCGTCACTCGGTTAAGTTTGTTCACGTTTCATGATTTATATTCTGTAGAAAATCCGTTAGAATAGTTCGCGAAATCGAGATCCCCGATCACCCACAATACACTCCTGAGAGGGTGCTTGGCAACCGGAAGCACTAACAAGAACAACAGTGGCGTACGTACAGCTGGCGGAGCTATACAGGGTGGCAGATGTCTTTCTCAAATGTCGCCGTTGAACATCATCGAGGATCACGTCTGGAAAGTGTTTTCCTCTCCACCGTGGATCCTCGGGATCATCGACGTGGAAGGCGGTGCGGATACGGAGGATACGACCGGAATATCTGCAGTGATCTCTGACGCAGCGCGTTTGACTTTCTACGAATGTTAAATAAATAGTGAGTCGCAATAACCTTTGGCCCCGTAGTCAATCAATAAAAACAACCTTACACAGCAAGCTGCACTCACAATATTTTATAGTAACTAACTGTTCAATAAACCAGATTCTAAATATACCTGTGTCGTGTTCAATGCATTCCAAACATCTCTAACCCCTTGCAATTTCACGGTTACAGTGATTAGAACTTCTTTGTCGTTCATAATTTTTAGAGGAAACAAGAAGTCGATATTTATTGCATGTCTATGTATTCTCCGATGATTATATATCGACAAGAACAATGTAAATTAATAATATACATATTTAGTAGATTCCGTTCGAAATCTTCATCATTCTGCAAAGTAGTTAAATCCTTCTGTACCGTAATGGAGTATCTCACTAATTATGTATTCTTGCGTTTTTTTCAAGATTATAATTAGCGGAAGTTAGAGCATAACAATGGCGTACAGAACACAGCACACGCCGGACGAAAATGAGCTCGAGATTTTGGCTCGAACTGAACTGTCAAGGCTGAAGAGGCAGTACAGAATCATGGAGAATGACCGAGCCGCTTGTGCCGAGGACGCGAGACTGCAGCTTCGCAGTCACACGAACATGATCAATTATTTGGAGTACGAGAAGGCGGAGCTTGTGCTTCGCATTAAGACTGCGAACTCGAAAACGTTCCTGCGCGAGGATCAGGAGGCGGAGGAGAAGCTAAAATGCCTCTTAGAAATGCAGTCGAAATACAACGATATGATAAAAAACGAAAAAGAAGAAATAACGGAACTTGATAAACAGATTGGCAAGGTTTGCGAATCGCTTGGGCTTGTCTTAATCGTGATTCAACTCTGCTACGGTCTTCAATTCAGCTGTACGTGTAATATAATGTTGAAGAACAAAAACAGTACATGTTAGTAACGATTTCATATATTTTTCTTATTCCGAAAGACATTTTCGAAGAACATAGAAACCTAATTAAATCGCAGATAGACTAACTGGAAGACCGTAATAGGATTGAAAAAATGGAAATTGTTATTGAATTAAAGGACCGAAAAGTTGCAAAAGGAGTTAAGAACTTGAAATCATTTTTCTTTAGCTCACGAAAGAAGTCACAAGCTTGAAAATGAAAGTCCAATCGGACACCCAGCGGAGAAATGCTGCTGAGAAGCGACAGAGGACGATTATGATGCTAGAAAATCGCTTAGAGGTAACGATGAAGAGGTTTAACTCCATAATTGCTACAAACATGATGACACGGAACGAAATCGAATCGTCGCTGAAGGAGAGGGCACAGTTCACAACACTTTGGAAAAAATCGATCGGGCAATTAAACACAGGGAAGCAAATAATCAACGATTTAATCGAGCAGTCCACTATCGCGTTTAATCAGAGGGACGACGAGTTGAACACTATTCAAGCTCTTCGAGAAAGGTATGCGCAAAACAACAATAAACCATTTTTATTATCGTCGTTCGGTTCCCGTGACGAATTTCGCGACATTCCTTGCGAAAGCTGGAAAAGATTGGATCATTGCAACCATAATTCTGAGAGTCGCATTAACGACCGAAAGTTCCTCGTACTTCGCGCACAATGACTTATCCGCCGTCGAATTAGAAACTCGGAACTGAGAGCAACGATCCGGGATCAATGGCGCGTGGTCACATCCGGTAATCTCGGCTTTCGATCAATTAGTTTATAGTTTTGTTGGATAAGTCATTGACCAATCACACTTTCGTTGCTTCCGGTAAACTATATGTATACCGAAGTTCCGTTTATTTCTAGGGGAATGAGAGACCTGAAGACCCACGTGTCCGAGATGTGTGAACTTCGGAGAACGATGGACAATGAAATGAAACTGCAGGTGTTCCTCGGTGTAAAGGGGCAGCACCGTGAAATGACAGATTTAAATGCGAAACGTGCAGCTGAGATGAAGGCGAAGACGCAAGAGAAGCAAACCTTGATTGCACATTACAAGCAGATTTTGCAAACGATCAAAGAATTCACTGGTGCTTAAGCTCGTCCAATTACATCGAATCTCTATAACAGTAGACGATTTTTATGTGAAATTATTTTAATCTTTTAGGTCAACAGGAGATCGATAAGCTGACCGCACACTTTATCAAGCAAGAAGAAGAAAATTTTGCTCTCTTCAGCTACGTGAACGAATTAAACGACGAGTTGGAGGGTCTGCAGTCAAGGATGGTTCAGCTGACAGCGACGACAAAACAGGAAAGTGTTTTGAACGAACACCGAAGCAGAGAGCAGACCGAGACATTGGAGAAGCTCAAGAAGGAACTTGAAGAGCAGACGGCTCTCGCCGACGAAGCTGAGGAAAAAGTGAATCAGGTGATACCCCCAGTAATCCTATCGAACATTGAAAACCTAGAACGTCGAACACCACGATTAAGTGGATAGTTTGCTCGCGAATCATTTACCTTTTTTTACACGAATGCGTGCGCGTTGACTGTTTCAGTGCGACGACATACTAGAGAAACTATTGAAAGGAATAGATTCCCTGTTCAAAGCGATACGGTGCGACAACTCGCCAATTTTGGAATTATTAGGCGACAATGAACAAATAACGATAAGTAACATCATGCTATACCTGGGAATCGTTGAGAAACGTATCACACAAATGTTCCACAAGGTTTATTGGGTGGACAGAGCTACCAAATCTCAACAGCTCCGACTCGATGAAGACAAACGTCCTCGATTGAGAGTCCCCGCCATTAAGCAGATTGCTCCCACTCAACCTTGCGCCCTGTAAGTCCTTGATTCCACCATTGTTATCCTTCCTTGCTCCTACATTTCTATTCTTTCTTCCTTCTCCATTCATACATCATATAGTTCGAGAAATTTGTTTCACGATTCATTTCATTTCTCCTTGGAACGTTCTTTAACCTTCTGTCTTCTACTGAATATAACCCATGATTAAATGGCACAGATGCGTTGAAAAGGAAGAATTACAAATTGTATCTGAAGGCATGGAGCAACCATTAACGCGCGACGAAGCCATTCAAAAGTTGAAGCAAAGGCTCGAAGAAGACTATTCTGACTTGCTGCATAACATATCTGGTTGTCACTTACCGGCAGCTAGAAAAATCATACAAAAAAGATACCAATGATGTAACGAAAGAATATGTCCTCTGGTTGGATGCAGGATCATTCCGATTTGCGAAAAGTGTTTTCATTTCCTCTCTAACTGCCCCCGAACTACGACACTAACAATAAAACCGATTTCATCGCGGATTCTCATAGACAATAGTAGATCTTTAATATTATTACATTTTCTACCAGATACGAAAGTGTAACCCATCTGCAACCTATCTTTTACTTTACTCTTAAAACTGTAGAATTGTATTTGTTAAGATTTATTTTATTTGCGAGAGAAATATATATTTATTTACAAACAGTTCACATGTTTCAAAAATGAGTGTCCTGCTTTGCTGCTCGTTTCTTCGCGACCTTGATTATTCGTTTCAATTCTAAAATGGTGCGTTTGATGTGTTCGAGCTGCTGCTCCGTGTCATCCTTGCTCACGGTGATGGGAACACCCTTTCTCTTACAGGTTCGCTGGTACAAATTCCAGCAACTCGTTTTTACCTGCGTGTGCTTCAAATTCTTCTCCGCGGCGCTTGCCTTTATCCTCGATACGATATTCTCCCATTTCAGGGCTTTCGCTTCCGCTTTATCACGTCCTGCGTGTAGCTGTGCCAACTTATTGTTCAATGCCATAAACTTCTGCGTCCTTGTCTCCGTCATATAATACTGCAATCAAACAAAAATTGATCTCACCGTGCAACGAAACGAGCAATAAACTTCATGGAATTTTTTAATCAGACAGAAAAGCGTATACTATTTCCGTTCCCGTCTCCTCCAACATTTGAAGATTTTTGTCTTGATGCACGGACAATATCGACCTCGCTTCGATCAAAGTTTCGTAACGATTAAAGACCTCGGAGATCGAAAGAAACTCTCCAGTCTCGTTGATTACTCTTTCTAAATAACTTTGATATTTCTTATAGTCTTGCACGTATTTCTGCATCTTCTCTCGAATGTTTTTTATGCGTTCTAACTTATTAGTTAAATCTTCGATCTGAAAAATATATCTTTCGTCAGCCGAAAAGAGATTAATCTTCTTCTTTGGGAAAAATCATTGAAAATTAAATATCTTGTCAATCGTTTACTTCTTCGCGCCGAACCGCTTGACGCTCTTGTTCTTCTTTGATTTTGGTTTCCGCGCGTTCCCGCTTCTCCTGATTCTCTCGAACGAATCGATTGAATTTTATGAATGACTCGCGAAGGATTAATTCATCCTGTCTCATCTCCTTCCACTGCTCGTCCATTATTACTCGCTTTTCCTCTTGCTCGACCCATTTCGCCCGTAATTTCTTATTTACTTTTGCTAAGTCACATCGTGCTCTCACCACTTCCGACGCAGGGAAATTCCTTGGTTTATCCCATTCTGGATACTTTCTAACATCAAATTTTGAAAACATGCATCTTGTTCGTCAATAAAGGAAACGTAATAAACGAGAAAGAAAAAAATCTATGAATTTCTAATGTATAAAATTCTATAATCGTTTTTCTACCTCTACCTGCAACACTGCTGAAAATAAAAGAATACTCAAGACAAATTTGAAGCTTGGCGTATATCGATTATAAGAATTAATTCCATTTTTTTTAACATTACTTAATATTACATTCCTCTTGTTTGGACAAAAAATATTCTGTGACAGCTTTTTGCGTATCTGTTGTAAGAACAGCACGTTCCACAAAGATCTTCGTCTCTCCCTCTGTCAACGGCATATTTATGTCGGCACTTTATGAAAATGAATTCTTCCCCAAGTAATGCGTAATTAATTTTTAGTAGAACCCAACGCACTGTTTATGCGTGAGTGATCTATTGATTAAACAATTCGAAATTCAGGCTTGCTTTCTTACCATTGAAAATTCCCCAAATCTGATGGAAACGCTAGAGATTTCAAAATTCGTAACTGTATGTTTTAGGACAATTGAATGGGCGGTGATAATTCGCCGCGCATGCGCGAAAAAAATCCGTCCCATATCTCAACTGGCTGGGGATAGGGATAGGTAAATACATCTAGGAAAATTGTATCTAAAATAATTAATAATATTTTATTTATTTTACATTTTTACAAGAAGGCAATAACAGCAATAGGAAAATTCAGTATACGCTATAAGAAAAAAGGAAATAAATATACAGTTTTTCCAATATCAATTGCATATAATTTTTCGGAATTATCAGTGTACTTCTTGTCCTAGAAGTGAAAGTTGTTTAAGCAACTGTTTCGCATTAATAAATGTTGTTGAACCATATGTGATGCGTTTATTAACACCTGCTCCACTTTTCTGTTTGACATAATCCACTAGATTTTGATACTCTATATAATTACCGCCGCCGACAATGAAAACGATTACATCTTGGAATGTTGGCCGATTCTTTGGCATTTGTTCTGTGTGTTTCAACTGCTTCGGGTCGAGATAACAATAATCATCTGTTTGAGAAGACTGTCTAGATTCCATTAATTCATCGACTATTTTTGTTACAGGCAAATTGTGCTTCTTAACAACTAAATTCTTTACTCCCTCCATTACAAAAGATGATCCCTGATTCATGAGCTTGGAGAACATACTAACTGTTTTGGTTCCACCACCTTCGTAGCTATTTTGAATCTCGGCTATTCTAGTGTAGCTTCTCAATCTTTTAATATAAAGTAAGGGACTTAATTCACATCCAGCAGCAGATAATGCTGCCTCTAGCTTGTTATAGTCAGCATCAGAAACATTTGTACAAATATAATATATAATAACAAGACGTAACTTGTCCTCTGGTGTACCGCAATCTGGATCGCTTATTGTATCGTACACACTTCTATCTAATGTTTGCTTGCTCATTATTTTCTCTTCCAACTCAAAGAATGTGTCCAGTCGTCTAGATTTTATGGAATTTAAAATACCAGTTGCAATTGACGTATGCATGTCTATCAATCGTTTCATTTCTAAGAGTTGCGGTAGAGAATTTACAGCATTTGTCAAACGAGTTGTATTGTTGGAAACCATCGATACTGCTACTTCACTGTCATTATCAATACCCATAGAAGATTTAAGCTTTTTTACATCTTCTTCAAAACCACGATATTGTTCTAACTCTTCCTGTATAGCTTCAGCCACTCTTGGAAATGGACTACCCTTGTGTTGACACCAAAATCTGTCTTTATTGTCTAATTCATATGCTCTAGTCTTTGAACGTGTCCCGCCTGCAGGAGATCTTCCCACGTTTTCTTCAACTACAAGTCTATTTAATGCCATCTCCAATACGTCATGCGCCAACGCTTGGTATGTCCATGTATGATGCAACGGTGTAGCCATATCGACATTACGATCTAAGATTATAAGAAGCGGTCTCTGGAAACTATAGTGACCAGTTGTTTCGCTTTCGAATAAATTATTCCTTGTGTCCCAGACATTCTCCCTCAACTTTTTGTCTATCATTTTGGCCACCATTTCCGCAGCGTTTCCCCTTGGACATCGTATGATTGGAACAGTTCCCAATGTAACAAAAACAGAAAATAGACAGTCAACTACAATTCCCATCACGGATTCCATTTCAGTGTCTTTCACCTCTCCTCTATTAATTGCATGGTACGATATAATATCGCTATTTTGATGCCTAAGAATAAACAGATCGTCCTCCAATGATATAAAATTTAAATATTGATCAAAGACTTTGTGAATACTTGATACCACACCGCCGAGTAACGCCGCTGCTGCGAGATCTTCCATTTTTTGCCGAGATATTGGCGATATAAAATTTAAATGATATATATCGTATAAACCATTTTGTAAATCATGGCCAATTCTATCAAGATTTTCATCTGATGGTGCGCAAAAGTAAATTGCTGGTACCTCAGGGATAGAATCTCTGTCGGAGTGCAACTGCATATGGAGCGTGATGCCAAGCTCCCTAAGTTCCTTCACAGAGATCAACGGTGAAATAATATCCTGTCCAAGACGGTCATAAATTAAAACCTTCCACGTTGGTACAGCTTCTTCCGATTTTTGTTCGGGTTGATTTAAATTTAACATTTGTTTTAAGGCAGTTATTTGCCTGTCACGTAGGCTCATCATAATTAACTCGTTTGCCTAGGCCTTGTCAAATATATTTCTTTTTTGCTGTCGTGAATGTTTTGATTTTTATCGATATAAAAAGTTTTAAGAAATGTTATATGTATAATTCCACGGTTACATACAACAGCAGTACTACGTGGAGAACACCATAACCCACAATACGTCAACATTCGACTTTTAACTATGAATTATAAAAACGTACCCACGAAGCATAAGACACTGAACGTCATATTCGCAGGGTTACTAGACGACGTGTACGTGTATTCCCCGCTAAACTCTTCCCCCACTACCACTAAATATGGCTTGGTTCTCCTCTAGCGACTCTCTGCTAGCCAACCGCTATCACGTATTCTCCTCATGCCGAGAGTCGTTAAAGCACTGATCTATACAGGATGTCCCAAAAATGTTGTACTTACATGAAATATGTGATTTCTGAGGTCTTTTTTCTTTGCGAAAATGTTCTCCACGGACTCGTTTCCAGGATTGCAAGGATGCGGGATGCGCCTTCTCCTTTCTCGATAATGCAAAGATGAGGTTTTTCAGTAGTCGAAAGGGCTAGATAAAAGATCAATTTAGGCCGCAATCATTCTCAGAAGTCCTATTTTTATGTTTACGAGGCGTAATTTGCATTTACGCCTTGTAAACATAAAAATAGGACTTTTGAGGGCGACTGTAACCTAGGTTGATCTTTTATCTAGCGCTTTTGACTACTGAAAAACCCAATCTTTGCATTATTGAGAAATGATCAATCCTGGAAAAGAGTCCCCGGAGTTATTAACTAAAAACAGGGACCAATCAGAGCGCAGCTACAGTGGACAGTTTCCGGTTCGGTGACAGATCCCACTTTGCGTGGCTTTCGCATTGGCCGAGCCGAAATTCGTTCGCTGTAGCTCGTGCTCCGATTGGTCCGTGTTCTCGTTAATAACTCCACAGAGAACATTTCCGCAAAGGAAAAAGTGACTTCAAACAACCTCAAGAATCACCCATTTCAATGAAGTACAACATTTTTGGGTCACCCTGTATAGATCAGTGCGTTAGAGGGGAATCTGATGGTGGAGAGGGAAGCGTACAGACTTTCTTTGAACGCTGGCTGTATGCAATATAGACCACATCAATATGTACACTATAACCTGTAGCCGATGAAGTCACGTAAAATCTCTAGGTTTTCACTATCAAGTTCATACAATATGAAACTCTATATTTCGTATATCATAAAAGTGTATATGCTTTTATATTGATATATAATGGCAACACCGAACTTTTTCAATTAAAAATGATACTGTATATGTTATGCGACAAGCTACGTGCTCAGAACGAATTTAAGTTTTTATGGTACTTATTGGTAACATTGACCGGCAGCAAAATGGCGACCTCGTTTTACTGGAAAAGTAAAATTCAAGAAAAGCTCGATGTTAATATCAGGCTATCGTATGTGACATGTAAATAATAATCGAAATTTTGTTTATTTAATATTGAAGGAACCACTTCGATCATTGTTAAACACACTACTTTGAATATTCGATGAGTTTTCGGTGATACGTTTCTGACAGCGTGTTCGCAATGGCCGATGACTCTACTCCGCTGCCTAAAAGGCGTCAATTGGTAAACAAACTAAACATAATCTTGCTGTTTAACACATGTTGCTTCATTTTTTTGTGATGTTTATCGAAATTATTCTGTAAACGTGACAGTTTTCGTAAATATTATTTGTAGCGAGAAAGGACGAGAAAGTTGTATACAGATGACTGGGCCATTGGCGACGAGGAAATCGAGGGTCGCAGGACCTTTCAACTCGATGAAAAGATTGAATGTGAAAGATACAACCTTGGTAATTTTTCTGGACTGTTCCGTGAGATGAATGGTTCGGAATTAACTCTAGCATATCTGCAAAAACATGGTCTTAGCATACCGTTACTCTTCAGAGACAAATCTGGACTGGGATTACGAGTACCCAGTTCAAATTTTTCTGTCAATGATGTCAGAACATGTGTTGGTATGTTTCGTGTACAATTATGTAAAAAATGAATAGACAGTATTCGTGTATATTAAAATGTGTTATGTACATTTATCAGGTTCGAAAAGAGTATTAGACGTGATGGATGTCAACACTCAAAAAAACGAAGATATGACAATGAAAGAGTGGCAGAAGTATTACGAAGATGCCAACAAGGAACGTTTATTAAATGTCATCTCTTTAGAATTTAGCCATACTAAGTTAGAGAATTATGTACAATCGCCGGCGTTAGTACGACAAGTCGATTGGGTAGACGTTGTCTGGCCAAGGCATTTAAAAGAAGCTCAAGTGGAATCGACAAATTTGTTGGAAGACATGATGTATCCAAAAGTGCAAAAGTATTGTTTAATGTCTGTGAAAGGTTGTTATACAGACTTTCATGTTGATTTTGGTGGAACTAGTGTCTGGTATCATATCTTACAAGGTGGAAAAATATTTTGGCTTATTCCTCCCACGGAAAAGAACTTAGTTCTTTACCAAGAGTGGGTATTGAGTGGCAAACAATCAGATGTATTCTTTGGGGATATGGTGGACAGATGTGGTAGAATAAGTTTAACCGCTGGTATGACATTATTTATCCCGACTGGGTGGATTCACGCTGTCTATACACCTCAAGATTCATTAGTTTTTGGTGGCAACTTTTTACACAGTTTTGGTATCGAAAAACAATTGAAAGTTGCACAAGTAGAAGAACATACAAAAGTTCCACAAAAATTCAGATATCCATTTTTCACTGAAATGTTATGGTATGATTAAAACTGCTTATATCATGATAGACTCTTAAAGCACCGTGTATATTAATTTCTATTTATTTATTATAGGTATGTCTTGGAACGATATGTACATGTACTGTTAGGCAGAGGTCACTTGGATATTTCTGAATCGCATCGTCAACATGCAATTCCACAACCCCATCAACATATTCATTTAACACCGTTTGAATTACATGGTTTAAAAGCAATAGTTATGTATTTACATTCGCTACCTTCGACTAAGAAGAATGTGCCTGATCTGATCCGCGATCCTGTTGCCTTAATTCATGATGTACGATGTTTAGTAGAACAGCACAGGCATGATAATCCAGAAGCAGCTGTAACAGGAAATCCAGTGTTACCACCTCCACCACCGTTAACAATTGCAGAAAGGGTAAGTAAAAGTAATGTGTACATTAAAAGTGTCTATTGCTTTTTCAATATTCACAAATATCTTGTTGCATTACGTAACAGGAGCGCTTGAGAGTAACTAAGAAAAGTTTTGCAAAGATTCAGAGGCATCACTCACAGGAAAAGTCTGAAAGAGCTTTCCCGCGACGAAGACGTACTAGGTGTAAAAAGTGTGAAGCGTGTACGAGGACTGATTGTGGGGAGTGCATGTATTGTCAGGACATGGTGAAGTTTGGTGGAAGTGGTCGTGCTAAGCAAACATGCTTAATGAGACAATGTCTGAGGCCTATGCTCCCAGTTACAGCAGCTTGTAAAGTTTGTAGATTAGATGGTTGGGGACAGCAACCTGCACCTTTAACAGGTATATACTTTTCATTATTCGATTTTGTTCGATTAAAATAATGAATTGAAGTAATTTTGATTCTCAATATTTAATACAGGAAAACAAACGCCAACAGCATCGTCAAGTTTAGTAGAATGTTCAATATGCTTTGATATTGTTCATCCAGAATGCATAGGAATGGACCAGCAAAGTATAATTGTCAGCGAAGATTTACCAAACAGCTGGGAATGTCCGTCGTGTTGTGAAAGCGGTCGAAATCTTGACTGCAGGCCACGCCAACCTAAGGCTCGTGCTCGAAAAGTGTCTGTATCTAGTGCTGCTTCGTCAGCACCGACGACAGATTCTGAACGTGCTACTACACCAAGTAAACGTTCAAGACCCGATCCCAGCGATGTAAGTCCCCACATGGAATCTGACATGGTCTAAGAATACGAAATATACATGGTTTCTATACAAAAAATTCCAGGCATGGAATGACAGAGAACCGGCTGAGGGTGAACAGCGAACAGCTTTGCGTACACAATTAGCAGTACAATTAACAGGTTCAAGTAGTAAGTCAATGAAGAGGCCCCATGTGGTTGTTAGACCTGTTCCGCTTCCGCCTGTTCAAAGACCAGGGCCCGATTTTAATGGACAATCTTTAGCGTATGACAAGACAGCATTACTTGCGATTTTTAGATTTTTAAATACAAAGGATCTAGCGAATTGTGCCTTGGTTTGCCGTACATGGGCCAGATATAGCATAGATCCTAGTTTGTGGAGAAAATTGGACATGTCACATTCTCATCTAACAGCTTTACATTTAACTGGTATTATACGCCGCCAACCGGAACATCTGTCCCTTGACTGGACAAGTGTCACTAAGAGACAATTAGCATGGCTGCTAAGTAGATTACCGCAACTGAGAACGTTATCTGTACAAGGATGTACATGGGCTGGGCTTTGTGCTTTAAGAACTTGTACATGTCCGCCGCTCGTTACCTTAAATTTGGGTCATGTATCTGGATTGAATGACTCGAGTTTGAGAGAAGTTCTCAGTCCACCTACAGATTCGAGACCTGGTTTAATTGATAAGACATCGAGATTGAAACATCTTAAAAATTTATCTTTGGCTGGGTGTGATATCACTGATGTAGCTTTGAGGTATATTGTTCAACACTTACCTTACGTCGAAACGTTAGATCTGTCGTCTTGTGGCAGAGTTACTGACGCTGGCGTAGCACAGTTAGCGACTCCGCCAGCGCAATCAGTATCAAATCTAGCGTCGCTTAACTTGTCGAACTGTAGATTACTCACAGAAGCAACATTAGATCACTTAACAAGATGTAAAGTGCTTAAACGTTTGGATCTCAGACACACGACTCAAGTTTCGACACAATCTGTAATTAAGTTCGCTGCGAAAAGTATTCATAATCTGCATGTAACAGATGTTAAGTTAGTGGAAGAGAAGAAAATTAAGACAGAAGTTAAGGTTGAAGTTAAGACAGAAGCTACATGAAAGACTATATTTGTTTTGCTACATAGAAAACGAAAACTAGAATGTTGGCTGGCAATAATTTATTAATCAACATTCATCAGCACCTTCTATCTTCATAACACAAAATGATGGACCTGACTAGCATAGGACTACTATTACGTTCAGTTTCTCTATCACTATCGTGCAGTCTAATTAGAAGCTACATGTGTAAATAATTTGAAATAACTAAGGAATGTTTTATTTGATTTACTTTTATTCATGTAGACGTTGTCTTCCTTTATGCCTGAATAGTTTGTGCGTATACTCAAATAGCTTCACAACTACAGGATATTAAAATAAGTAATGCGAATACTAAACGATACTGGTTACAAAAAATAATATTAATTTCATTCAGAATGTGTTGGAACCTGAAGATTTCTAGCTTTTTTAACTGCTGAAATTAAAAACAAATCAATGTAAATGGACATTGATTTACATTGATTATGTAACGAAAGTTACAATCATTACTCGCTTAACATTCAGTATTCTACTAAATCGAAATGAGATGTTCTCATCGATATAGAATATTTGACTGTCGCTCTCGAAAGGGTGAGCGGACAGTATTTGTTTACAATTCTATGTGGATGCAAAAAATAGTACGACTGCGACTAATACGAAAACAAACGTTTATGCCTGTACTCTCGTGACGAATACTCGGCAGATTATCATATCGACGCTACTAATCGCCGATACTTACATAAATAAAAACAGAAAGAAAGAGGTATATTTATTTGTATGTCTGTTTGAATGAATTTCGAATGCAAAGGTCACTATGTGACATGAAAGTCACAAAACTAGAACAACTTACTGACCATAAAAACTCATACTATAGAGAAACGAACGCGCGCAATGAAACATATTCATCTATACCATTTTATAATATTAGATAGGCGATTAGTATTACGTTGAAAAGGAAACATGTACATTACACGAATATTTTAATTTTTGACCTAGATGTTGTATTGAACTTAAATGTTTTTATGTAATCAAATGTACATACAACTCAATTTTTTATAATTTTTATTTAATTTTCAGTTTTACTTTTTGTTGTACGTGTTAAGCCCGTAATTCGAGAGTGATAATAATGATACAGAGCAATAAGAATTTAAATACTTACATTTTGACACTATTGCTGCTTTACGAATTTGATCTCTACGATCAAAGTGCTACGTGCATTCGTCAAAAATAACTTCTTAAAAATGTGTCACCAGAAAAAAGGTATGAACTGTTTGCACTAAAAGTTCTGCTTATTTTTTCATCTTACGATTAGCTCCAAGTGCAATGTTGTCATCACACTTGTTGACAAGAAACCGTTCAAATGCGAATACATTTTTATAATTCAAATAATGCTTAAAAATACTTAAGGTACGGCTAATGTTCTAAAACTACAATACCATTGTATGGAATATGTAACCTACAGAGAACTATAGCAATATTCTGATTTTCAAATATAATTTTGAATTTTAAAAACATTGACATCATCTCTACCTGTTCGTTTACTAACTATCGCTTATTCTGTGATTATTTTTCTATTGTCAACGATTATATTACTAGAATAATAATGAAGATCAAGAATTGTCTTATCACACACGATTATAAAAAGAGAGAAGTCTGTAGATTTACTGAATAAAACAACCAAACATGTAAATATATTTATGTATAAGTCAATAAGTCGATCAAATGTTTACTTTACGACGCCAATGCATTCGAAGAGTATGCTAGGGATTTTGTCTTACGTCATATGTGTATGTACCAGTGTGTGCGTCTTTTGAAACTGATTGTAGGCTTCCTTTTTGTAGTTAGTAAAGTATATGATAAGCACATTTATGTCCTCATCTATTCTAAATAAAAAAGAAGTTGTCGTTAAACGAAAATAAAGTTTTTAAATTTTAGAAAACCTGCTCGTCGTATTTCAGGTATACACATAAGCATGTGAGTGTTGCTGATTTTTGTTTGTCATAACCTATCAACGAGTTTTATCGTCGACTAACGATTATCTTTATTATAAAATATCTTACAACGTGATAACAAAAACAGTAAGAGCAGTTTCGATATTTCAATATAAATAACTGCGTATTTTGTTTGCGAAATACATTGAGCCATACGAAGTACAGAAAATTCGCATATCGTCTTCTGTCTTTTGTTTTGATCGATTGGTGCTTATAAATGTTTCTCTTTTGATTCGTTACGTTTCTAATACATTTTCCATAGATACTAAAGAAAACAAATTATATTTCGTTTGTCAATCGATAGTAGAAAGTGCTTTCATAATCTGCGGATAAATTCGAGAGAACATTCGATTTGAGTGTAGGGTTTCCTGTGAAAAATATTTTGGTGAGTGCGTATATTAGTTTTCGTTGTCTGATTTTTTCAGGCAGAAAATTTTCTATATTTTCATATGTAATACTTATATATGTATGTATACAATTGTTCATAGTAAGTTTCCACTGTTCCTTAAATTAAACTTAACCTAATTCCGCCAAGACAGAGTCTAGATCTTCTTGTAAGGAGAGACTTTGTTCTCGTTGTTTTGCTAAATCATCTTTAAGTCTATCAACTTGTGCTTTGAGTAAATAATTACCCTTCTTTAATGCAGCTAAGCGCCCTTCGTGCTTTTTAGCTTGTTTCTGTAAAAATATTCGTGTTAGAAATATCAATACTTATTGTTAGCGTGTTTCAAAACGGTATTTTAGTTTCGATACGATATAACATTTTACAGTTACCTGCAACGAATCTCTTTGACCTTCGGGCGTGTCATCTTCATCTTCTGACTCGGACTCTTCGTCTTCCTCGGATTCCTCTGATTCAGATTCTTCTTCAGACTCTGTTTCCTCCTCCTCCTCTTCTTCTTCTTCATCTTTTTCATCATCTGTTTCTGACATTAACTTTGCCATTTTGTCAACTTCTTTTTGAAGGTGCTTGAATTTCTTATTCTCTTCTTTCAACAGCTTATGCTGCTGTTTGATCTGATCTTTCAATGCGTGTCGCTCTTTTCTTGCATTGCCAGCTTTGTCCCTGTTTAAACAAAACATTATTTTTCGTCGCATTTACATACCCTTGCGTTAACACTTGCAAGTGTTACCGCCATAATACTTACTTGGAATTTCTGATTTTTGTTGTCAGAAGCTTAATCTCTCTCTGCAATCTTTTTTCAGCTGCGGCCTTTGGATCTTCGTCTTCCTCTTCTTCTTCCGAGCTCTCATCTTCCTCTTCTTCACTCTCACTTGGCTCTTTCTTATCTATGCTCTTCTGAGAAGCAATTTTTGCTACATCTTTTGCACTTGGACAACCGGCCAGAGCCATTCCTGAAACATTGTACCATGCTGCGTCGTCGCTATCGTCTGCTAGATCTATTACTGGCTCAGCGTCAAGCTCTAGCTCTGATCCCAAAAGCGTAAAATAAAAGAGCAATATTAGAATAAGCGAAAGCGATTCAGTAGAATTAATGGAACGGTACAAACATTAGGTAATATTACATTCGAAGTTGTTTTCGTGTTCATTAATTGCATTGTTAATAAATTAGTAGCTGCTGCTAGCCAAAGTATATGTTACAATAAGTGAGTCACAGTTAAAGGTATGGATAAGTGATACCGATTGTTCAGTGCCAACAAATTTAAATCATCAGTACCAGCTTTCATGCGCCTCTCCAAAGCAGCGTACATTCTCTTCATCTCCTCTAACTCGTTTTTCATCTTATCCCTTTCCTCAGCGACAGTGATATATTCCTTTTCGAACCTGTCAGCATCTTTTCTGGCCTGCTGAGCTTCGCGTTTCAAGGATTCCGTGAGTTTCTCGTCCTGCTTCCTGTGTTCTTGCACGTTCTTCGTAGACTTTTCTCTGTCGACCTCAGATTCGAGATTCAAGATCCTTGCCTGGGAATGATGCGAACGGCAAAATTAGTAGACACATAGATGCGTCTTCGAGCATCTCTGTATCAAAGATTAGCTTACTTGCAATCTCTTGTTCTCCCTTTCCAAAGCCTCTTTGTTCCTAAGCTCGAACGCGAGCATTTGCTTCGTGCTCTGCAAGTCGTCTCTGACAGCGTCGATGTCATCCATATCGTCTGAGACAGAGTCGTCCGTAGGCTCGTCAGCCTTTTGCATTTGCTCCTCTATCGTCAGTTGCCTCCTGAATTTTCTCAGTCCCTCCAGTACCGGCCTCGATCGGTCGTTCGTCTTCACGCTCTTCAGCTTCACACCCTCCTGAATCTGCTTCAGCAATTCGTTATGCATGTTCGACTTTTCGGATTCGAACACAAATTGTGTCTTCCCTAATCAGAAACACCGAGTCAGTACAACAGACACCGAATAACATACTCAAATCAGAGGAAGACGATGTCTGAACGAATCTGTTCGCGATGATCGTATCAATTTGAAGCATCGTTCTGGACAACGGGAATGCATCCAGAGATTCATTTAGGATAATAGGAAAAGGTGGTGAAACCCACAGAACATGAAAACATCAGTTAATTTAACGATAATAATATTATTCAACAAAACGAAAGGGCTCCTGTGCAGGAGAACGGGGACAATAACGACTAGGTTGTATTACAAACGTAGCCCAGGGACAAAAGCTGATTGAACCGTTTTATTAACAGTTTAATTAATAACAACCCTCCGAGTCGCCGCTTACATGGGCGGGTGGAGTGGTGTTCAAAAGGGTGTTTGCCGGGGTAACAGCACAAGGGGGTGGGGGGTCTAGCCGTGACTAATGAACGAACACGGTGAAATCGGTTCCTCCTAGGAAAATCGACCAAGAGGGATCTGAGTAGGATCGAAGTTCGATTGACGATCACCTGCTGGATCAGCCATGACCTTGTTCACCCTCTCGATCAGGGGCGCGCTCCTGTCGTTGCACTTGACATGTCTCAATCGCTTTCCGCTCTCCACCTCCTTCATCATGCACGCCCAGTCAGGACGTTTCCGTGGCCTCGACTTCAACATCTCCAGTTTCTCTTGCTGCGACTCGCTGAGCGGTGGAAGGTCCTTTAGGACTATTCTGCTGGGAGGCGGTGGCGGTGGTCGCGGCGGCGGCGGTGGCGGGATCGCTGCCCTCGAAGAGCTCTTCGACAGCGTCGGTGCGCCTATTTATAAGGAAATCTTATTTTTACCGTGACAAACTGTGCCGTGAACATTTCGTGCCGCATGTCTGATAGCATAGTATCTTTCCCGAGGGGAAGGGGGACGATAAGTTACTGGAACCACTTGGAAACAGTTGATCGTCTCGCAAACTCCATCACAATTTCATATCCGTTGAAAAGAAATTTCTACTTTCGAATTGTGTCGAATTGTACTCCCGATGTGTGCGAAGACTTCTGTTTTATACGCATAGACAATTTTGTGCCCGACAGAAGGATCTCGTAAATTGTGGCCGAGCCTCTATTATTGAAATTTTGTGGCACAGGTCTACAGTTGTGTTTCGATCGGAATAAATGTGAAGCAAAGTGGGCGATTTAGAATGTCGATTGTAAGTAGCGAAAATTGATGTAGAGATTGCAGTTGATTGAAATGTAATTAGAGCTAATTGTAATTGTTTGATCGACAGTGTTTCCAAGGTTTTGAATACGATCTCATTGTTTCTCCTTTCTAGGGTGAATCTGGAGAACACGTGAAAACAAGACTGAGGGAAAGGGAAATCTATGTAGTGCTGTTACCTGTGGTGCTCTCACTCTTGGAAAGAGGTATAGTGTCACCACGAGATCGAGACTTCTCGATTCGAACCTGTCGTTCGAGCTGTGGCCTCGAATTTGGCTCTTGCCGTCCATTCTCGCGTAGCTTCGGCGCCGGTTTGCTTGTCGTGTTCTTCTCACTTTTCGGCTGTGACGGGATTATTGTGATTTTGCTCTGTTTACGGGGCTGAGGTTCCGCCGCAGGCTTTGCTTCCGGTTTCGGCACACTCTGGAAACCCAAAACAATCAAGCTGACGCATTGCATACTTTTGCTTAAACATAATATTTTGCGATGCTCGCTACAATATTTCATATTTTACTGATCGTTTACACTTTACGTGAAGTGTCCAGATTCTCTTTTTTTTGGAAATTTGAAAACAACACTCAATATCAGTAGTTTGCTTTATTTTATTTAGCTTACTAAAATGAGCAATATTGGAAATGTTATTTATTGTGTTCGTTTAGTAGTTGCTGCTTGCTTTGTTGAAACTATCGACGCCGATGGATCTAGATATTCTATTCTTCTGTACCAGCAACATTTACACGCCAGTTGTTAGTCATCGCGTACTTAATTTGTCGAACACAACCGGCCCATTGTTCACGGCCGAACGCTTGCTTCCGTCTTCTATCTCCGATCAACCCATTACTCGCAAGTCTCGACGATTTAGAACAAAAGGAAAGCTTCCGGTAAAACGTGAGAGGCAGTTGTGTCGAAAAAAAATAGAAGAAAATGCGCCCACCCCCATTCACCGCTCTTCTATCCTAAAGAAAGAAAGTCTCGAAAATTCTCTTGGCAAGTATCGCAGTTTGTTCGGTCGTCTTTAAATAATCCGAATCGCGTTTCCTGCTCTATCGTTTCTACGCTAGAGGATTCAATCCGTGATCTCGATCGTGATGTTTCCCCTGGAAAAGAATCTCTCGTTTATCGCATCTACCAGTTCAGCATTGTATGAATGAGAATTGCGACGAGCCGAGTCCATCGACAGCGGTCAATGAAAGAAAAGATCCATTCATAGTAAAATTCCGGAAATTTCCCTAACTGATCGAGACATTTGCGCGAAAGCGTGATATAAACTCGTTAAGAAACTGGCGGAAGACGTAGCTGGCAAGACATTTGAAATAGAAACGCGTGTTCTTTAAATAATCGTGACCCAGAGGCTTATACGCGAGAACCCGTGGGGCTAGCCTTCTCTCCGATCTCTCTCGTATCGTGAAAGGGAATTGATTAGACTCTTTGATGCACGGAATTCGCGTATGAATCACCGTCAATTCCAATTCATAACATTCAAACATTTCCCTCGTCAAACTCTCGCTACGTCACTTCATTCCGATGGTTCAAATTAATCCCGTAATTAAAAATCTGCATTTTTACCTTTATTCGAATCAAGAAGACGATGACTAGTCTTATGATAATAACATTTAGCATTTGCGGATATGTGAATCCGCGAATATGTGGGAAATGAATAAATCGATATTTTTGGATTTCTCATGAATCACGCGGATGTTGGAAAACTTTCAACCGTGGTCTCCACGGTACAGTGATTTCGGTGAACGTTGCATATCATCGCCGAAACCGGATCGGACTTATCGATGATCTAAGTAGCCACGACAGTTGTAAACAATAGTATGACGTTAATGTCTACGGCTTGGCCACGTGTCATCACGAAACAACGGGCATCCACGTTTTTCGCGTTTTCTCTTGATGGATCGGGGATCCGTTCACCTTCAACGATCTTGCGTGGCTCGACGCCAAATTATTGGAAATATGCGTTCTGGGATTCGTATCCGATGATAAAAAATAGCTCAGATAAACAAAGTAATCGAATTTTTATGAATTCATCTTCGAAAAGATTGTATTCCAAGTAAACGAGCCGTAATTATAAACAGAGTGGATAATACAGTGGATTATGTTTCTTCACGATCTAGTACATTATAATATTTTTGTTAAATGATTGGGTGCAAACGGTTGCGATGCACCACCCTTGTAAATTTTCATCCGTCAAAATGTTTATAACGCAAACTTGCCACTTGACACCCACGCGGACTATTAATAGTCCAAATCCGGTGACTTTGAAACCTAATATCTGAATGGAAAAAGAGTGCAGAAGACGGTGGCGATCCTCCGGCCGTTCATGTTTCTAGTAGAATGAGCGGATGCTAGGTCAGACAATACCGTTTTAATGTCTATATAGGTCTAGAATTGCCTAATACCAAAATAATGAACCTTGCATCTTCTTTGCTAGACCAAGAATGGCATAAACAGGTTTATTACGTTTTCAGGGGAATCTGAACTGTAGCTGATTTGTAGTTAGAACGAGATAGAGATTATAGAGAGAACGATAGGAAAATTGAGACTCACTTTGAGGGTGACTTGCGCGAAGGGTGGTGGTTCGTCGGCTTTGGTTTTCGAGTCTCTCCTGTTGTTGAGGGTCCAGGGTGCAGTCGGCATGGGCAGAGGGTTGGGACCATCCTTGACCCAGGGCGGTCTGAAGGTGGTCCTTTGCGGTGGTTGACCACCGGCGCCGGGCATTCTTCTTTAGTCTGTCACAGGGTTTTTCCGGTCACGTTCGCCTTTCGTTCTCGATCGGTCCACCTGACGGCACTCAGAGTTTCAGCTCTCGAGGATCGCGAGAGCTGCGGTGGGCGTCGAGGATCCTCTGTAGGACGTGTACGATGCGCCACTGACGGACTCCTGGACGTCGGGGACGGCAAGGTGGGGATCGTGGTTTTACGTGGGAGAATTACGACCCACTTATCTCGAGACGTGTTTCGCGATCGGGGAAATCTTCCGGATCTTTCTCGCGGTTCACTGATCCCGTCATACGCAAGCAACAATTTACCGGTGAATCAAAGGGCGGATAGAGGTTATCGGTGGCTCGCGAACGTTTGCCGATCGCCAGCAGAAAATCTCGGAGAGCGCAGCGGCTGAGAATTTTTGGGAGTCTGGGAAAGATTGAGACCTGGACCACACATCAGGGCCACGACTGCACCTCCCTAACCGCGCGATATTTTCGTCGACGTGACGTCACCGAAAGACGCAAGCTCGAAATAGAAGACAGTCCTCTTCTTCTAGGATGCTTTCGGTGACTCTCTTGGTTGAAACGCCTCTTCTCTTGATCCTACCACGTACCCCACGTCTGTTTACGATGCACCGGGTGCCGATCGACACGAAGGTCGATCGATCTTCAGGGTCGTCGACTGAAGATCGATTCTGCGAATCTCTTCGGTCTACTACCGCCTTCGCAGCCAGTACTTGGTCTCTCTTTCGAAGATGTATACAGGAATGTTGTCGTCAGTAATACAACGATGATTTCGAGGAAGTACAATTTGTAAATTATGGGCACTATAAATTTGAAGAGAAGATTGACGAGCCGTCGACTAGAGATTATAAAAAGACGTACTAGTACGTCAATGCTGTCCGGCTATTTCATTCGGAGACGTAATATTACGTTAGCGGCGAAGAATGTCTTAGCATCTTGATACTCTCGATCAGAAGAAACTTTGTCAAGTTGCTCTTTCTTTCAATGTATAAATTAATATGTTTCAAATACAAAGAATTTTTCCTTTTGAATAATCAAAATTGTCCACATCAATTGAAAGGCATAGGAGTCGCTTAGAAATTCGTTTCTTTCTTCAACAATTTGAAAAGATTGAAATTTCGTATCGTTTAATCTTTCTGCTGTCTTCAATCTCTCCTACCAATTTTTCTTATAACTCCATCAAATCCACAGTATAGTAATCAGCATTCGCAAAGTTATTAGCTTTAATACGATTCATGCATTTTCCCGAGACCAACGAGGCTTGTTCTGTTAAAGGGTAGGACGATATCGCGAGAAGCAGTACCAATTGGCCGCGCAGAAACACAACGAGGCGTACCAGAAGTACAACTATTATCAGCAGACCGCGAGATACTTCGAACGAGAGTGTAGAATCGCCAGACACTACGACTCGTGGAATTACAAGCCCGTAGATCCGAAAGGTGAACTCGAGAAAGCGAGGAAAACCGAGCGACTTTTATCCAGAAGAAATAAATTGAGACGTTTGTTCAAAGAGGAGGACGAAACGTACAAAAGAGAGCTGGAAGAACGGAAGAGGTTGCAATCGAGACCCGATGAGCATTCGTTGGAAGCCTTGGCGCAAAAGTTGAAAGAGAAACGAGCGGAACAGAGTCTCTATTTGCCTAGAACCTGTCGAAGATACCAGTCTTACTTTGTTTGCCCCACAAATTCGTCCGGTTCCCGTTGCAGCACTCTGAGAGACACGAATCTCGGGTATACTCGCGTCTGCAGAGATTCGACGAACTTCGTTCAGATCGGTGACAATTCTTATCGCAGGAATAATAAAATGAGCGAGAACGAGAGTAAAAGTTCCAAAGTTGACAACTCTCCCATATATCCTAATCGAAAATTTTCAGCTCGATATTCTCATAAGACTTTGGAGAACACGAACGTGAGGAACGACGATCCGGAGGAATACGTTCCAGGCAGGAATTCTGTGACTTCCATGTCTGCAGGCCTTCCCGATGGAGGAGGCGAGGGTCTGGTAGACGTAGACAATAAAGAAAATAAATTGAATAGCTATCGGGAAGATGGCAGAGTGACCGGAAATCGTTCTCTGAATTCAACGGAGGATGGCCTAGTCACCTCGAGAGACATGCCAGATTTCCGGGAAGGTAATAATAGTCAATCAGACATTTTGGAGACAGTTCGCTCGGATAAATCTCCACTTGTGAGACCCAACGAGGACGAGGGTCAACCGGAAGAAACGTCTTCGCAAGGTTCAGCACGTCGCGAAAAAGAAAGCACAGACATATATAACAAGAAAGAGGATCAAGGCAGGGAAGATGGGAAGAGGATGGACAACCGACAATTCGAGGTCGAGAAAAGCATGCCTTGGCTGCGAATGGACCCCGGCGACAAGAACCTCTCGAAGCAGATGTTCCTCTACTTAACTCACAACGAATTAAAGACCAAGATCGAGGACCTCTCGAGGCGGGAGGTGCACGCTTGCAACAAGCAGAGCTGGGACGAGGCCCTGAGGCTTCGGGACATGAGGAACAGGCTGGAATTGATTCGCGAAAAACAGCTTTACAATATTGATAATTTAGACTTGGATGAAGAGGTGAGGAAGATGGCATTGCTTAATATTAGGAAGAGGGAAGAGGAACTGGCCGAGCGCGAGAGTGTCTGCAGCGACTCGACGATGTACAGGTAAACTGGAACGAATGATGCTTCAATAATATCTTGATTCGTGTGAAAGAGATGTGTGCCCTTTGAAGGCCCATACACGTTCATACACGATGTAAGTAACATTTCGGTCCCGAAGTATTCACATATATCAAGATATTATTGTACTAAGTTGTTGCACTTGAAATTTGTCTTTCAGTTTTGGCAGTCAGGGATACGAAACGCTAGAGCATTCGAGAACAACTTGATCTATAATTTTCGTTAGAATTAAATATGTCTATCAGTAGGATCAATCATTTCGTGTGCAGCACTCGAATAATTTAAACTATTGCAAATAACATTGATCTGATCGCTTACCAGCATTCACCAGTGAAGTATCTTACTTCCTTTCTGAGAACATTCTGCCACGTTCGATCATGTCAGCATCGGGATCTACTGTATAAAAATATTTAGATCGTGATATAATATTAAATATGACTCAATTAAATCGATAGATATCAGTCGTCAGCTATGTTGTTGGTTCTTTTCGATGTCGAACCAGCGATTTGATTTGTTGCAATTGTGGCACGTGACCGTGAGCGATGGTAAGGGTCTAGGACGACGAATGGCACCTCCTGCTTCTCAAATTAGTCGAAGTCCGTTGATGTTGCAACCGTATACCATGAGTCATTCACGCCTCACGATACACGCTACTCGCTACGCGCATTTCGTAAATGCTTGCCAAGACGTTCGTCATTCTATACGCCCTACATTCGTTCCTTGACTGATCTCAAGTCGGATGACGATCCGCAATCGGATCAGCCTTCGATGTATTCGCGAAAATTGATCTTTCATTATAATTTGTCTTACAAGTTCGATTACGTTTATAGCGTTTATAGCGTTTGCCTAAAGAGCGAAGAGATAGAGAGCAAGTTCAGCTCAATACGATTTATGTTGATGGCAAACAACATGCTGATTACTTTAATTGATTAATCATCGGTTAGACCCTCCGATCCTGTAAAATTTGGGAGCTCGTCAAGTTTCGTGTAGTCATATCCACATCTGTGCGATTTATAGATAAGTGTAACAGGTCAGGGTTCGAGGGAGAAAACTCTATTACCGAATTATATTATTCTTTATCCTTAGATATGTTTCTTCGGTATGAAAGTGGTTCCAATAATTTATTTATAATGTTTGTAGTCAGGACGCGAAGGACATGTGGAAGAAGTGGGTGCACGAAGACGATAGGTCCATGATCAAGGACGCTCGGATGCAGCGAGAGACGATGATGAACAATCTCGAGAAGGAATGGCAGGATCTTGCTATCCGTGACAAGGACAGGATCAGTCGAACCTATCAAAACGTAATGATGGACTCGGCTCTGCAAGAGGAACACAAACTGTCCGCGGCCATCAACCAGTCTCGAATGAAATCCTATCCAAGTTCCTTGAAATAAGCAGTGGACTAGTATTGAAAAATTTACGATGCTTGTTTACACTGTGCCAAGCTAAATAGCAATTTGTATTTGAACGTTTGAACAACACTTTGGCCAGCAGTAGTTCCTATTGTTGCGTGCATTCCAAGCAAATTTGTCGATACGTGGTAGCCGCAACGAAATATAAACGGAAAGTCACGTTGAGGCAAATAATACGATCCAATCAAAATAGGCACTACATCCTAGACCACTTAATCGAATGTGATACAGATGCCGTTCCAGATTAATTCATACAATTAACTATTGTCATGTTTTAAGCGTATGATTAAGAGATTGTGTGCCAGAGACAAGCATGCTGGATGCATGCTATGTTCGTATTCGACTGAATTTATTGGATACTTTGTTATTCTAGTCGTTTCCATATCAACTATCGTACTATTTTAATGCTATTACTTTCATTTTCATGTTCCCAAACTTTATTTAATTAACGTCACGAGTATTTTTTAATGAGACTACTTTTAGTTGTATTACCGATTTCAGAAATAAATTATTCGTGTTTAATGTGCAGTTTTCATTGACTCCCCAAAAATTTGTCTATTCAGATCTTTGGTAATCTGATTTGGTTTCTTCTTTCCCATTTTACTATTGCTTCCCAGTAGTTAATTAATATATTCGAAACTCCCGGCAGTTGTTCCCAGCCGATAACATGCAACAGTTTCTTTACAGTCTTCTAGATGGCGCAACAGGGTTGACAATAGATTGGCGGTAAATGGCGCGTGGTCACGGTATTTCAAAATATATGTTTCCCGATAAATATTGAGGCTATTCAATTCAAACTAATAACACTGTCAATAAAAAAATTGGAAGTTACCAGATTATAAATTACATTTTCGAAAATTATTTGATCAAACATTACAATTCGTAAGAACCAATGCAATGCAATGAATGACCTTGAATGACCTTCAAAGATCAACATATTATAAATCAATGAAACGAACTGGAGTCTTGGAATGGAATCCACGCATACCAAAATAAAAGCACATGGAAACATTTTTTAAAAATGAACTCTATTTAGGGAAATAATTGCACTCGAATCTTCAAATGGGAGACCCTGTGCAAGGCGCAACATTTAACAATGAACGTGCTAATTGGAACATAAACTGAATGTTAATTTATTATCACTGATCGTTAACTTAAGATGTATCGGTTTCCCAAATACCGAAAGCTTGCGATGTTAACGTGAATCCGTGAAATAGATCAGAATAGATCTGCTTGTTTCACACATGAGTAGTCAGAAGTCTGGAGGACAAATCGAGGGTAGCGAACGTTGGCAGTATATTATTGTTCCCATTCGGAACTGTTAATTAAGGGGTTCGCCGTTTGTGCGCGTCGGGTCGCGAAAGAATTTTCCAAGGAATCCGCAGAGGGGTAGGCTAGGTGGTCGCCATTAATCCTCAGGCATACCGGGTGACAACGACCAAATTAGTCGGGCGATCCGTCAAAAAGAGCATTTCCGTAGTAGACGTGCATTATATTCGCCACATGCTACTCCGCGCGCAGTCGCGTCATCCAGTCACCCTCCACGTATAACTACATGTATGCATGTGCACACAGCGTGATTTTAAGCGCTAGCGTGTAAATATCAGTTCTTTTTTATCTGCTGCACAAACATTTAACAAAAAGTTTCCAGTTAAATAAACGTTGTAGACCTGCTCACAAAGGTTTCATGGTTTTGCTGATTTTACGACACCGTGCTCGGCTTGTTCTGTAATTATTCGAGAAATTAACACTGGGGATGATTTCTCGTGAAATAGACTCTTCAGCTTTTAGCAAAGAAGATTAACTAATCCTTTGCGAATGAAAGCTGGCCCTGTGGAAGTTAAAAAATGATTATTCTCAATCATTATGTTGGCAACTGAATAAGTAGAATGCGGATTTTATGCATTTATGACGAACCTGAGCAGGTGAAAATGTTCGGCGATTTTAGTAATACGATTATATTTTTCGTAATTTGGTGACGTCGTTAAGAGAAGAAATGTAAATGTCTATTTTGACCCGGAATATAAAAATCGTCACTGACGATCGAATTGAACGAATGGCTACTACGTTAGAAACAATGGAAGAACGAATGTTCCATAAGAAGTGCCTTGAAAAATAAATTTTTAGAAATTCATAAATAAAGTTATGAAAAGGAATTGTACATGCAAGAACATCTAGAACATCTCGAACTACTGTCGGCTGATTTGTAGAGCAAAAGTCCGTAGCACACGCAACTGCAGAAGCCGGTGTCCCCGGTGTATCCCTAACGATCCGACAAGGAGGAGCCGAATCGTATATTTCAGTGGGCCATCGATCTCGGAATTTCGTGTTAACATTTAAATCACACCCACTCGGTACATCCGGGCCGTGGAACGGAGACAGTGCCCGAGAGCAGTCGTGGGAGGAAGAGGAAGAGAAATATAGTTTGTAATATGTGTATCGTGCGTGCGATGGCCCGTGAAAGCTGACTGGCTGCTCGACACCCAGGAGAAGAGGGATGCAGCCACGCCAGCTATGTTAATTAAACGCGTTTCTAGCCCCCGCATAGGAAATCAGAGAAAAAAGGAGACGAGCGGTGCTCGAGCAGGAATGGGGCAACGTGAAAGAGGGTGCCGGCTAATAACACGTCCCGTACGACGAACGCACGCCACACGCCCGTCTTCTTCTTCTTCTTCTTCGTCCTCGCTTCATCCTCTCTTTCTCCTCTCCCTCTTCACCGAGTCCACCACCGTGCTCCTCCCTCCACCATTTCTTCTTCTCCCGGCGCAATTCTTTTTTGCCCTCGACCCCTCACTTGTCTTCTCGACGCTGGAAGAATGTCGTAAGAGTTCGAGCGAACTGTCTTCTGGATTTCTGGATAGACATCGGTCACCTTTTTCGCCGTCCGCACGCTCCTCCGGAAAACTTTCCGGACCCAGAAATCGGAGGAAATGATTAGCAGGACTTAGAAGGGAAATTGGAAAATTGTTTGTCCGATTCTTATATCTCCGTGGAATCCACTGTACCGAAGCTTCCAAGGAATTTTGTGTTCTTCGGGGCTTCCAGGTTGCTTCCAGTTTCATCAATTCTGCTTGAAATTCTGTATACAATTCTTTTTATTACGGAGCCATGTAATATGATAGTCATTTAGAAAATGTTTATAGAATTGTTTTACTTGCTGTGATAGGTAAGATGGACTATAGTAAAGTACACATTTGTAACAAATCTTGTTTGTCAGCAACAACGTACGACAAATTTCAAACAAACATAAGGGTAGTTTTTATAAAATTCCGTAAATTTTCTAATGAAAACTGTGTACGATAAGTAAGACATGCTTAATAAAATCAGCGGAAAAAATGAATTTGTAACTATTCACAAAATTTGTAACCTTGGTGTTTCTCAGTAAGAACGTGCAACATAAGGGTTGTTTTTATAAAATCGAATTTCGTAAATATTGTAATAAAAACGTTGATAGGTAAAATATACTATAATGAAATCAGTGGAAAAAATGACTTTGTAACAATCCACAAAATTTGTACCAACTTTGCTGTTCATCAGCAAGAACGTACAACTTTGAAACAAACATAAGGGTAGTTTTCCCAAAATCTCGTAATAAAAACTGCGTCGATTGTGCTAAATATTCGAGAAAGAAGTGGCGACGAGCTCGTGACGGAAAATTTCACTCTCCGTCGGCGGATCGTGTGCTCGCGGAGATTTCTGTAGCACCGGTAATTATGAAGACCACTTTACGCGGAAATTACGCGCGTTCCGGCTTGACGCTGCCACAAAAAACGTGGCCCGGGAAAAAAAGCCGTGTAAAAAAAAAGAGAGGAATGGATGCTTTAAAGGACCGGACTGAAGTTACTTGCCGACAAATTAGCCGGGGCTACGGCGGGTGCGCGTCGCGTTTGAGGGGCAGGACTGTGTTTCATGGAAACGCGCGCCGAACCACGTGGCTGCTTACGAAGGGAGCCAATGGAGACGGCATATGTCTGACAAGCGCTTAATCATCGGGGAAAATTCTCTGTCGCCGCGCGCCGCGCCGGGCAGATTAGCCGCGTTCGAATCTAACGCGATGCGTTTCACACCCCCGTTTTCAACGCTTCCGGGGTTCTGATACCGTTCGTTTCGGACCCATGATTCTCCCCGTCCGTCGCGTCGTAGTCGTTTCAAACCTCCCATCGAACATTTCCGAGAAACCGGACGACGAACACGGCTCGCAATCAAGCATAAACTCACGAAACAGAATTAAAATGCAAATTACACGGGGCAGAGCGGATCGGGGCGAATGTTTAAAAGGAAATTTCGTATACCAGTAATTTCGATAATTTTTAAGCCCAACTTACTGGTCCGGGGTAACGAGTTCAAGACTCGAAACGGGTCCTGTACAACGTCGACCATCATTGATACATCAACTTAATTCTTTCTTATTGCCGGTGTAAGATCGGTTCGCCGGGTGGAGGGGGGCTAAATTGATTAAATTATTCTCGATGAAACCGAAGTAAACATCGGTATTATGTAAATTCTTGTGTGTCTCGTGTTTCTGCACAGTGAGAGTTCATTATACGCTCTATGAAGCTCCGGGGAAATGCGAGCGGGTGCGGTGAGTCGTGATTATTGTGCGCGCGGTATTAAATAACCGTTAAATAAAATAATGTATTATAATTAGTATTTTACGGTGTCACAGTGGCAGGAAATTTTAATCGCGTTATCGGCCCGATAATTGAATGCGCCCGACGAATCCGACGAAATTAATAGAAAACAAAGCGAAAACCGCGCGGCAGGCTCTGCCCCGGGTACCTCGCAATACCGATTTCGACGCTTGATTCCGGAAGAAACGCGATATGGGATTTCCTTCGTTTTCCGGCTTTTTTTCGTTCACGCAACGTGACCGACCAAGCAGTTTCGTTCGGAAGTTGCCCGAATCGTTGCCCGAGACCGAAGCAAGACGATAAATCTTCGTAGGGAAACTTCGCGTGCGCCGAGCCCGCCGAAAATTTATTCCCTTCGTTATCGCGAAGTTTCGCGTCGGCCTTGAACGTTGATCGTGCATCCCCTTCGCAATAGTGTGTAAGCAAAAACAAGAACAGAAACATCGTCAAGTTTTTCGTAGTCTTCGCGCGGACTTAAGCATTGCAAAAATCTTATAAGTTATGCAATTTTGCAGTTTACGGCAGTAAGGTTGCCGGCAACTTTTCGTGACTCCTACGTATTATTCATCGTAGCTTGCATGCATTTTTCTGAGTGAATTTTATATTAAATCGGAAACATCTTTACCACTTTCTGAAATATTTGAAGTTTTTATTAGGCTGGAGGGAATTTATAAAAATACATGTTCAATATTATTCCGAAAAGATGTTTTTGATTTACAAGCAAAATTACCTGCTTATTTCAAATACGATAGAACTTTTCCTCCAACCTAATATATTCTTATTAATTATCTGGTTCTTTCCCTATTGTCAATACGAAACATTGTTAAGTGACATTTCCTTGTACAATCTTTATTGTATCTTTCGGAACGTTTACCGTCCTGTTTCAAAACCTTTGTCATTGTAGAAGAAATCCATTATCGATATCTTCGTTTCTTCATTTCCACTATCCTGTGTCAATATATTATTGACCGGTCACGAGTACATTCGTGGTCGCACATTCACCAACTTGTGCAATTATGAAAGTACAAAATTGTGTAAATTGTCAGTGCAAGATTGATTACTGTTGAATAGTATTGGATTTTTATGCAATTATAAAAATATTCGTTGACACGTATCACTTTTTGCTCAATCTCTTCAAGGATGCTACGGCATACGTGTTAAATCAATTGTAGTTCCACATTCAATTTTAATATCCTTATATTGCATATTAGCTGTTTAGTTTCTAATTGTTTTCATTGATTTTCATTTTATTTTATTCTGATCTATCTAAACTGAATAACATAGAAGTTGGCAGTTAACATCTTCGTTGACAATATGTTAACTTTTTAAATTACGTCAAGTATCATTATTAGACTGCGGATCTTTATGCATTTATGGCTTATGAAAATGTTCATAAAAAGCTAGCATATAAAATTCGATAGAATTTTGTACAATTTTAATTTGTTTTGGATCTACAAAGGCTGATCCCATTAAAAATAAGATTTTATTTCATTACACTTTCTTAAAATTTGTCTTGAAAAATTGATTTCCAATTGTTTAAAATTGGAAAATGCATAAACATTAATAAACATCTAATCATTATCAATGTCAGATGTTCCTGCTGAGAAATAGCAAAAAATTGCTGGAGTTTTTTATTTCCTGAGGTAATTATAAATTTATTTACGCTGGGTCGTAAAATACGTGTTAAAACTATGAAGTGCGCTGTTATTGAAGGTCTTAGAAAATTTTAGATATCGAGTCCTAGATTTCTTAGTATCTGTAGCGGTCTCGTAGATCCGATTCTAGATTTCAAAAATCATGAGAGGGCACGAATATCGACGAACTTAAAGTCGGGCGTGTTGCCGAGTTCGTTTGAATTCGTTGATTTCTCGACGGAAAAGAACAGTCCGTTGGTTCCGAGCGATTAAAACAGATTAGCGCTTCGATCTCTTGTTCGGCGGACCTAAAACAAGGATAAAGAGAGGGAGGAAGGCGGAAAGAGAAGCGGAGAAACGGAGAAAAGCAAAAAGTCACGATATTTTCTCTCCGTTGCTGGCTGAAAACAATTTTCTCACGATGTTCATGCCGAGATAATTAAAGCGTGTCTTTGAGGACGGAACGGAACGGAATGGAAATGCACGCAACGTGATTTTCGCGAAACAGTTTGTGGTCGGGCACGGTCGGTGCGCTCTTTTAAACTCAAATGAGCCGGGAACTTGTTCTTTTTTTCAGTCCGTTCGTTATTATTTAGAAAATTGTTGGCCGGCCATGTTGCTCGCGGCGGAGATTGTGATTATTTTACGGCCGACGAGTTTTGGATATTATTCCATGACATTTCAAACGAAGGCCATCTCGTTCATACCCTCCTACCAGAAAACAGCTTTTTCGTCGATTTTTGTCTTTGTTGTATATTTTTTCTCCTCATTTTGTCCACGGTCCTCGGGAAAAATAATGGCTAATGGACGAAAGAAAATCCGGTATTTTCGAGCGGAGATCATAATTACAGCTTGCGAGCATAAGGGACATTAATTGTAGGCCGTGGATTATGATTAATTACCGCGTCGATAATGATTCATTGTCGCATCTAACGATACTTCACCGGTAACATCTTCCTCGGCGACGCGCTGTGTAATTACGGGTGAAGGACGGTTAGCCGTGTTTTTGAAACTCTTTTTCAATTTTCAGATAAAGGCCCGGCCGCCGGTCACCGATGCAACGCGACGCGCCGGCTGAGTTATTTCGCCAGCCAAAAGGCGCGTTCGATTAAACCGCGCGTGCCGGTTACATAATTTTGTAATAACATAAATCGGAAAGTGGTTGTATCTGGAACGAGCGATCGTAGATTCGAATGTAATCCCCGAAGGTGGACGGAGATTAATTAAAATAGACAAAGGACTAAACGGTGCCTAGCATATCCAGCATTCCGCCATTTTATTTCGTCCCTCTATATTCAGTTCTTTCGATAACAAGCTTATAAAAAAATGTCGTAATGAGAATTTTATGTGAGACGGTTGTACCAGATATACTCGATATTTGGTCACATAAATTATCATATTATTACTAGGCTCATAATATTTACATAAATTCACGGCTTCGGGGATTACTTTGCGGAAATGCAAACTAAAAAATACTGACTTTATCGCTCGCATTGTTCAACATTTTAACAATAAAATGGAAGGTCTGTTAAAGGTCTTGTTATGTTGAAATTTAAACGAAGTGTATAATTATCAAGTTTTTAGCATTTTTGCTTACATCGATTGCATTTAGTGCCCAGTAATTCTAGTGTTAAAGAACCAGCGGATTAAATTGATATGGATGAACCCACTTGCAAACTAGCGTTCGAGGTTTTTCGTCCTGTTTTCAGGATTGATATTAACCATTGAAAGGAACGAAACAGTTTTCACGCAACAATTACCCCGCGTTACACGTATCGCAATGCGAATTCACGGAATCAGGAACCCAATGAGTGAACACAATACAACATTGATCGAATTAAACCAAATGCATTCTATATTTTGCACGGTGGTCGCAGTAATAAAGGAAATCGAATTTCGTCGAACATCAGTACCTCCAAAACCCGTCCATAAAAATGTAAATCCGCGGACGCGGCAATCAAATGAAGAGTTCTAAAATTATTAGGTCCAGGCTGCGTCTATATTCGAGCGCCGCTGTTTCCTCCGGCGGGTTCCATCAATTCCGAAAATTTCTACCTATATTTCATCTGCATATATAGAGCACGAAGAGAAAGGTAGCGCAAGTGTGGTGAAAGGTAGCAAAGTGCACACAAACAGCAGCGGCGGAACTATCTCCGTGCGGTCAGCCAGTACGTGTTCCACCCCAATACGTAGCGAAAACCGCGGCGCATGCAATCTCATCAACAGAAAATCGTCGAAAAAGTCGGGTGCGACAGGAGCTCGCAGCGTTCGAGAGAACGCCAGAACGAACGATCCAACGAACGAACGAACGAGCGAGCTAGCAAGCGAGTGAGCTGGCGACCACCGTGGCTCAAAAGAAAATATATTTATAAAATTCATAGCAGACGTCTGCCTCGGTTAATCGGTTTCCCGAGGACGTTGATCAATTTCGCCTAGAGAGAGGAGCAATGCGCCCTCCGAAACCTCCCTATTCCACCTTCACCCTCTTCATCACCGCCTCTGTCCTCCCCCTAACTGGCCCACCCCTTCTCTCCTTCTCTCCCTGGTGGCTACGACTCCCATCTCGCGTCTATCTCTTCGTCCCTCCTTTTTCGAGTTGCCAAAAAAAAAATACCCCTTCGGGCAGAACTAACTCTCTCTCTTTCTCTGGCAGCTTCCGTCGTTCCGAGATGCTCGCTACGCTCCCGCCTCCGCTTCGGCCCCGATCCTCTGCGTCAACGCCGCCACTTCCAACCTTTTCTCTCGGCTCAGCCTTTTCTGTCGAAGACACGCGAGGAGAACGAGCGAGCAGGCGAGCTAGTAAACAAGCGAGCTAGCTAGCGAGCGAATGAGCGATTCCATGCTCGTGTGCAAAACTACGAGGAGCTGTTACAACTACTCTCTCTCTCTCTCTCTCCTCTTCTCTTACCTCTGTGCACACGGGGAGCAATATCGGCTCGCGTGTATGCACACATGTCACTCGGTGAAACGAAGACGGTGCCGCAGCTACGTAGACCTCTTTCTCGCTTGCTCTGCTCGCATCACGACGCGGCGGTAACGCTAGACCGTAAATACGGATGCAGCGGACAGAACCGCGCACGTACGCGTACACAAGTTTCTCTTTTGCCTCCCTCTCCTCCCTTCTTCTCTATCTCCCGCGAGCCTGTTATGTAGAAAAATAAGTACACGGAGCCACCTAGGCACCCAGTGCGATGAACAGAGGGAGAAAACAGAGAAAAAGGGACACGGCCGCGAAGGGAACGCGAAAGAATGAGACACGAACGCGAGTCCTGCACTCTCGGCCCGTTCACCACCGTTCTCCTTCTCTCTCTCCCTCTCTCTCTCTCTTTCGTTCTGTTTCTCCGTTTTTCTCATTCCCTTTCCCTCACTTATTTTCCGTGTGTCCTTTGCCGTCAGACGTGTACGTGTGCGTGTCGCTCTCCGCGTGTATACCTACGTGTTTCATGTTAGTGGCTCCGTACGCTCGTCTTCGTCGCCCAGCTCGCACCTCTGTCTGCGTGCACGTACATTAGGTACCTGCACGTATATATAGGTACCTATCTATAGGTACCAAATGGTAAATGAGAGGGTAGACGCGAGGTCCGGACGCCTGCAGCTAGCGGCGACCCAAAGCTTCGTCTACCGCGGGGCTGTATGTGCCACCGCACATACCGGGTGATCCTGAAACCCGCACATTTTTTTACATCCCGATCGTGCGGTCGCATCGTGAAAAAGAACCGCAATCATTCGCGAACCGATCCGAACGCCGGACACGCGTTAAATTCGCTGGTAAAACGAAATCGAGAACGTCTGGAAAATTAGGAGGATTGATTTTTCACGATACTTCTTTCCGAACGAGATGGACTGGTTGCCGCGAAGGTTGCAGGCTTCCGTTTCCACGGGACCAGACTGTTCGAACGATCAAAATTTCCAGAGACTACCACGCAGTTTAAATGTGGGACATTGTGACATTTCAAATTGCCTTCAAAGCGCAGCCCGGAAACCTCCGGGTGGTTCCGCGCGACAGCGGCCGCGCTGCGTTTCTTCCAAACGAGATTTCGAATGAAATTTCGCGTCCGACTGGCTCGTGAAAACGTAATTTTTTTTGCGAAACAGCGTATCCGCCGCTGGAAATTCGCTTTAGAAGCTCAAATAGGGGCCGGAAAAATATTTCCAGGCCGAATTTGTAAAGCCGTTAAAATTGATAGTTTATCGCTGGACGTTGAAACATTTTTCAAGGGGATGGAAAGCACGGCTGGGGTAGGGAGAACAGGGAGAAAGAGAGAGGGATAGAGTGTTGCAAAATGTTGTAAAGTCGTTTCGGTGTACATCGCGGTCACAGATGAAAAATTTTCTGTATCGCGGACTATTATCGTTGCTTTAACCGTATTCACTCGCCGCGCTTTTTCAATCGCGCCGCCGGCTGTTGAGTGCATTTTGTTCGCAAATCGAAATCGAACGACGGCGGCGAAGGGATGGGGGGCCGAGGGGGTAGAGGGCGGCTGGAAAAATTGCTACGGTTGCACGAAATTTCATATTTTCCCGCCGTACGATTGGCGATAATTCAGAAGCAGACCGAGAGGCGCATCGCGTGATAACGCGGACGCGATAACTCGACGAAAATGGAGTAGGAGGAGCATTTCAAAAAAGTCATCTACTGGGTGGATGAAAATTATCTCTAAATTGGATTGTGCTGCTGAGACAAATAAATATCGCCACTTGTGTGCGTTCGCATGGAAAATTAAACGCTGGAGGACTGGTCCGAATAACTTGCGCCCGATTTCTTTTCAGAATTATTAAAAGCATAAATATTTTAACAAACCCGTTCGTTCAAGTACATATTATAATAAAAATTTAATATCTATGCATTCATGAGAATTGTTGCAATTTAAAATGCTAGAAACATTATTTAGAAATATCAACATATTATTTTGAACTTATTCAGATCATTAAAGACAGAAAGAAACTTAAACATGGCTACTGTTTTAATGTTAACGCATAAAGATCCGCTAATCATATACCAATGTACCAATAAACATCAGTGTGTTAAACAACATCGATACTATTCATACCACACAAGAAAATAAAATGATCACCTGGTCGCATACTCCGCCATGTAAATTGTAAAAAGTGTTTTTATTTTGTTCGAAGCCTGATGAAACTTTTAACAGAATAAAACGTCTGTTTTCGCTCTAGTGAACTACTGGAATGAAATGTAAGTTTATTTTCTTCCATAATGCGTTTTGCAGGCTTAAAATAATATAACAGTATGCTTAAATTGTTCCAATGTTTTTACTGTTTTAAATTACACCTATCCTTTTATATCATAAATGCATAAAATCCGCTGTCTAGTCATAAATCATGTTTGCACAAACGTCTGCAGTTTGCCAGTGAAATCACAAAGAACTTTCGGCGTGAAAGATCTCGCGAGTCGATGTATCGAACGTTTCAAGTTCGTCGAACCGATTTGCGGGCCACGTCGAACGTCGATAATTCGTTCGCGATATTTGCGAAGTCGTACATTCCGCGCGAAGCCCCAGAAAACCTTTGGCGGAACTGGCGTTGTCGCCATTCTTCACGCACGTGCCAGTCATGCAGGGTTTTCTCGCAGCAAACCGAGGAGACGAAGTCGAAGTTGGATTAATCTGGTCGACCGATCTTCGCGTAGCAGGATCGCTTTAATGATTCGAATCGATCGGGATTTCCTTTCGCCCTTTCTCTCATTGATAATTATTATTTTGTTTAACGCAAAGGAGGAAAATGATAGACATCAGATCTCTTCTGTGTTATGTGCAAGATTTCTTGTTTCTTTGGAATACATCATTTTTTAGGGGAAAATCTATTTATAAGAATATTCCTTACTTAACAGTTTCAATTTCAAGCTGTTACGAGTTTGTGCTTCCATTCAATTTTCATTTTTAATTAAAGCCTGCGGTATACCTTTCATTCCCGATATTTTGTTTGAATTTAAAAAGACATTTCCTCATTTGTTCAAGCGCGGTAGAAAACCATATTGTCATAATTCTTGAAAAATTATTTGTATCGCATATGCATGAGAAATGAGATTCTGCTTGAGCTTGGTACGCAAAGATTTGTACAAACACATTTTGGAAAATTGTAATTAAAATGTATCGGACGAAGATAAGTAACCTATGGTGAAATCTATTTACCGGCGAACAATATAGCTGACTTCTGGATATGGTTAGCCTTTAGATATGTGATGTATAAAGAAAAGGAAAATAGTAAGTCCTTATCTCTGGAATCTCATAATTCCCTCTCTCATCTTATAACTAGATTGCGGATTTTATGCATTTTAATGACAAAAATGAATACATCAAATGAGAAATACTATGTGTACTATTTTCAACTCATTAAAATTATTTAAAAAATAAATCAATGTCTATGTAGTTTCTGTATCTTGCAATTAGTGCAGACAGTTTTTATTTCGCATAAAAATCCGCAGTCTACTTATAACGCATGATAACAATTCTGTGATTGCAAGGATTAATGCCAGAATTTAAACAAAGTAATTAGACGTGAAAAGTACATTTGCCATTTTCAGGAGAAACAGGGTACCGGAAAAGTTTGTTAACCGCGCTAAAAGTATAACAAAGTTAAAATCAATAGTTAAAAAAGGTCAGAGTTTGAACGGGAATGTGCCTCCGGGTGCCAGCTAGCAGAATAAGACCGTTTCAATTAGCCAGTAGAATCTTCTTGTGCAGCCGCAACCGCATCGACGAACAATTAAATGCTTGCACAATACCCGCTGGATCCTTTTCCTTTTATTATGAGTCAGACACGCGCGTATCGCGGTGACGACATTCCGAGTCATCCAACGCGATGTATCGAGTCCTTCGCATCTGATCCGACCACCGCAACGTCAGGACGCCGCAAATCCTTTTCTCTTTCCCCAAGCCGAGAACTCGACGGTGATTAGTAGAAACTCATCGCCGACCTGGCCGCGCGTGCACCTCGATTTTGCATTCTCGGTTATTCCCGCGATGCTGACTTCACCCTTCGGCGTTCCAGAATTCGAAACAATTATCTCGAACGACGAACTACGGGCTTGCCTCCGCTAGGCAAGGTAACAACCACCACGTTTCATTTACACGCCGCAATTCGAATCGCGAACTTCTATTGCCGAACCTTCCCTTATTATTCACTTTCGTACGTAACTCCGACCACTTTTTATCGAGTACGAACATTGTTGTACCTATAAAACTTCTTTGGAACATACAGAGAAAGAGTACATGAAGCTTGGAGTTGCATCATTCTTCTTTTAAAACTATTATACGAAATACATATAGTGATACGAATTTGTATAGCAGATTAAAAATGTTCAAATTAATCGGAAGTGTGTTCTAGTACTTTCTTCTTCCTGTATTTCTAATGTCATTAGTAGACTGCGGATGTTTATGCATTTTCCAATTTTTGTAGACAAATTTTAAGAAAGTGGAATGGAATAAAATCCTATTTTTGATGGGTACAGCCTTTGTAGATCTGAAAGAAATAAAAATTGTACAAAATTGTATCGAATTTTATATTCCAGCCTTTTTTAAAAATTTTCATAAGCCATAAATGCATAAAGATCCGCAGTCTAGTTATTAGAAATAAAAATTTTCTTCACCGATTTGTAAGGAACAGAAACCAAATAGAAATCTCTTCCATCCTTTAAAAATTGTATAGGTTTGAAAATAATGTATCTACATCCTTGAATTCTTGCAATGTCTTCATTGTTTTAAATTTCACCCTCTTATTTTTTCTATGAAGGTATAAAACCCGTGATATATTAATGTAATTATTTAGAAAATAATTGTACTTTAAACTTTAGCAGATGTATGCTTTTGAAGGTTTGTTTCTTCTCATGATTTAGGAATATTGTATTAACTTTTACAAACTTGCGAGTTACGATCTTGCTTAGAGAAGAAGAAACATTAAAATGTCTAAAAAAAAGATATTAATACTAAATTAAATAATTGAGTGTATTTTTTTGTCGAAGGAAGAGACATAAAAATTGCGGGGACAATAGGTACGCAGGCGAAAATGACTCCCGTTTACAGAATTACAACGGGCGCGGAGGCTCGTTAGCATTTTTATATAGAGCTCCAATTTATTAGCGGGTCCGGCAGCCAGAATTCCGCTCGCGTAAATTAGAAAATGCATTAAAAATTTATGGCCATCCCATGGCGCGTGGGTCTGCCCTCCCATTATTATGATACGTGATTTATGCGAAATCTAATATTCCATGGATCGCGGCTTGCGTTTCCGCCGAAGGCCACCAGCTAAACACCTGTTATCAGTGGTTCCGCACTATTCGACATTACACAGGTCCGGTGTTATCAACTACCGCTGGTAACCAGAGGCGTATGACCGCGGAATGTGGTATTTTAAATCCGAAATGGAAATACTGAGGGCCGTGGTAATTCGAAATCTCGGCCCGGAGACGGGACCGACGGCTGTCCGTCCGAAGATATTACACCGAAAAGCAGTTTATTGTTCTCCTAACCGTCGCGTTATTGTCCCGCTCGTTTCCCCCGAGTTGTTCGAGCAGACTCTCCGCGGTACAGAAAACCATGCTAAAATAGAAAAGGGAGCATCGTGCTTCCGTAAACAGAGCTCGAGAGCGGGTAACGCGCGGTTTCCCCCGCGACCCTATAAATAAAAATCCAGCTCGTGCATTATAGATCCGCGTAAATAATCGTCTAGCCGATTACTCTACCATCGAAGAAACCAATTAACCAAACTCCTATTTTCCCCAATTCGTTCGTCGCGCTCGCTCGCAAATCGATCAGGCTGACCTCGCCACAGAGGATCCACGGAAACCGAGGATCACACGACAGAGTTCACATTTTTTCCGCCGTAACAACTACCATCAAATTGCCTTTCAACTTTCTACTTTATAATTAGTGAAATTACAAAAATGCTTTTGTAGGAAATTGCCGAACGAGTGCATTTATTCAGACACGTATATGACGTGAATTGGTGAACCACCTTTCGAGTTTTATAAGAAATTTTATGACGAACTAGAATCATGTCAAATTTGATGAATTTCTTTTGTATACAACTGGTATTTCGTTAAAAAATATTGTGCTGCTTGATCCGAGCTCACAAAATAACCACATCCAAACAACGTTAATCGTGGCCACGATTGAAAGTTATATACTGTAACAAACATATCAGAATTTATCGAACAACAAGGCTGATTACACAAAAATTACATTGAATTATTTCGAAACGCCAGATAAACTCTCTGTATATTATTGGAAATATTGGAGTTTATATTGGCCTAAAATTGCAGTAAATAATATTGGGTAAAACGAAATAGATATGATAAAATACAATAGATTATTGAGACTGCGCAGTCACATTTATAGGGAATCTATTCAACAAACTTATTTCTTTGGACATGTGTTCTAACGAAAATCGTTAAAAAGTGTGACCAGAAACGATTAAAAACCTATTTTGAAAAGATTGTATTCTACACAATATTTTCTGCAGCAGTGAATATACAAGAAACTGTTTAAAAAGACTGTACACATATACAATCTTTTAAAGAATTATTTGATCACGCTATACAGGGAGCTGCACTACTAATTTTTAATGATTCTTAGATCCAGTATAAAAAATGCAGAAACCAACCCCCTCTGGGTCCGAAAGCAACAAACACGGTACCGATAAGCAACAATATCTCCAAAGGAGACCGAGCGCATCTGTAAAACTGGGAAACGTCTGATCGCCGACAAGCGAAAAACAGTTAATCCCCTAAGTCATCTAAAATCGAGGGTTCCGAGCGGGAACACCCCCTTAATGGCACGGATCGGTGATCGGCACGCGGTTCTCTGGTAGTCACCCGGTATAGACCGACCCGTGTTCCCGTCCACGAACACAGCCACGCCAGGCCGCGGACTATATCGGTGTAAGAACGGTCGGTCGATGGGATGAGAGAGAGAGAATCGTCGTCCGGACCTCGCGTCTACCCACCGAGTTGATAGGTTGTTCGAGCGAGAGAGGAAGAACGAGCGAAGGATCGAGCGAGACGAAGGGTGGCTCGCGATAGAGGGAGAAAGACGAGCGTGGATGCCGCGAGGGTGAGCGAGATGATCGCAGAGGGCGAGAGACCGGCGAGCGGAGCCGGGCCCATCAGGAGAGACTGGGAGAGAGTGAGTGGAGCGAGATAGGCGGTCAAGCAACGAGATAGAATTAGAAAGAGACGGAGGGATCTTCGCCTCACCGGTGATTCGAGGATTGGAAAGAGAGGGTGTTAGCGGCGAAGGAAAAAGGTGGACGCGGGAGAGAGACGCCGAGGAAACAGCGTCGGAGTAAGAGTAGTATCTCTCTCTTGCGCGCGAGGGAGAGAGGCCGCGAGAAAGAGTGGCAGTCGAGCGTGTGTGTCGGCCCGTGCGTGTGTAGGTGCATCATATACACCTGCACGTGTATATGCAAGAAAGGCAGGAGGTGGAGCGAATAAGAGAGAACCGTGTTTCGTTTCGTTCGGCTCCGGCTTTACCTCGGCTTTCGCTCGGCACGAAACCCAACGAAGGGTGGAGAGAGGATGAGGTGGTGTGTACGGCCGCTCGAGGAAAGAGAAGAAAACGAACGGAGGGATGGGCCACGTAGAAATCGTCCTACCGTACCCTGCTACTACCTGCGATCCTGCAGTGAATCCGCCTTCCAGGATCCCTTCCTTCCTTCCTTCCTTCCTTCCTGACGCGCTTCTTCCTTCTTCGCCACGAACAATCTACTTCTCCTTCTTCTCTCCTTCTTCGTCGTCTCTATCCCTCTCACCTTTTCTTCCTGTTTCTCGCGGTTTATTCATCGCGTTCGCGACGGACTTTCGCGTCTTTATATCGGGCCGGCCTGCCGAGCCGGGCCGGACCCTTGCGCGTCCTTCTACCCCGCTTCTTCTCTCCATTTTCCTCCGCCGCGCGTTCGTTGCTGAAACTTTCAAATTCCCCGAACAGAATTTGAATAGCCCTGCTTCGGAAAATTCAATTCACCTTCGCGGGAAGATTCTTCCGCGGAAGTTTCGCGGCCGGCGCTCGCGCCGCAGCTGCCACACCACCCACCCCTTCCCCACCGCTCTTTCGTTTCTCTTTCGCTCCCGTTCCTTTTTTCGCGCCTCCGTCCTCCAGTTCCGCAGCTTCAAAGCTTTTAAATTCCACCCGTGGAACTGGGATATCCGTTCTTTCGAGATTGAATTCGCGTTCCCCGGGCTTCCTGCCTCATCTCCTTCCCGTTTTTAGCTGGCTTTGCGTCGCTTTTTCGCCGCTTCCTTCGCATCCCCCGCCCTTTAAAATCTCGTTCGCTGCGATTCACCCCTCCACCGCGCACCCCGTCGAATTCTTCGCCGAGGAAACAACGCCTAAGATCCACCCCCAAGAATAATCCCGCCAGACGACCCTGCACAGTCGAAGTGCTCGATAAGGTCGACCAAAAATGAAAAATCTCCGCGGGAACTCTAAAGCGAAGCTTGCGATGAGAACTAATTCTGTTATTGTAATAGTAATATTTTATTTATTTGATTTCAACCTTACTATGTAAAGTTGTCTGAATTTGTGAAATTTCAAAACAAAAATGCAACTTTCTCGCTCCGTTTTGTGTGGAAACAGTCTAGGCTGCCGGAAAATCGTTTAAGAAACCAAGACAAGAAGGATATATATCTTTTTAACGAATGATTTGGATAAGGGATTTTTGTTTTGCACGACAATGCGGCGCGGCGGCGAGAAATGGTTGCGGCATGGCAGCCGGTGAACGATTTTCCGTTCGAGGGAACGTGTATTTTCTTCCCGATTTCAAGCGACCCTGTCCCTTCCCTCGGCTTCATTCGTATGCCCGGCCGGTGCCAAGCTGTCGTTTTTATCGATACTCTAATCTCGTCCGTCACGATATCGAGGACAACGCGATTCGAACGCGCGCGAACTTTATTACGGCCTCCTTTTTTGGCCGCGCGCTGCGGTTGATTCTACTTGCACCTGGCTCGGAATTTTACTCGCTGTCAGACATTCCGCATCCACTTAAATCCCAACGATCTGCTCGCGGCGATCTTTTTTATCTTTATCATCGTTCGACCCGCACGCTTCGCCTCCGGTTTCTTTGATTACGAGAAGCCTCTATTTTCTCGTGATTATCTTCCGCGAAGTTTGGTTCTTATATAATAGCCAGATAAAAAGCGCCCGTAAAAACGTGATGGAACGAAGTTAAGAAGTGCGAATCAAAGGTCACGGGATAGTATCAAGTCACGTTCGAACGTTGTTAGTGCGAGAATTGCGAAGTACTTAGTGGTTGAAATAATATCGCAATTGAAGTAGCGACTACTAAAAGACCACCGCTACTACTATCTTATTTTTATAAACCGTCATTCTGAAGTTCACTTTTTGCTCTTACTGCCGCGAAGTCCTTCGATTATTATCCGTGGTGGAAGTGACAGTATCTTTGGTAACTTTCAATGGCACTGTAAATTACTTCCTCGAAAACTCTGAGTTCGGAACTCAGTTAAATTCAAAAAGAAAATAATGTATGAAGTGTCTTCTAAAAACTTCAATGATAAAAATACCGAAATTCGCGACTACTTAAAATGAAGTGTATAAAATACCAAAACGAAGTCTACTAAACTTATAAACATTTATTGTGTACATAATAAAAGATCGGTACATATTGTTCGTTTTATGTTCGTAATATTTTCAAAAGTCTTCGTCCGCAGAGGGTTAAATATAATCTGACACTATTAACTCATGAAATACTGAAAGCACCGTGATATAATATAAAATATTCATATGAATTGCAAGAGTACATTTATTAACAATGACATTTATGAATCACCTGTGTGTTGTCACAGGTTGAAACAAGAGAAGCGAAACAGGTCGTTCGACTTACCCGATAATTCTAGTGTTAAAACAACATTGTATAGGGAAGACAGTCAGGAAGAGCTGTTTTCTCACGGAATCTCCATCTTCGCTCCTCTTTCTCGTATTTCCTATTTTCAATTCTCGTTCATTGGGTGTCGATGTTATTCAAGAAATCCCGTGAAGGAAGTTCCCGACCAGCCAAGTCCCAGCAAACTTCTCGTTCCAGCCCTTCTCCGTCGGTTCTTCGAATTTTTTCGATCGCGCGATCCACCGGGAAGTTCGCCGGTTGTTTCTCCTCGCTGTTAATCGAACAGCAGTGTCCCCCGCTTGTCCAAACTATACAATTTAAGTTTCGAATTAGATACAAGTTCGTTAACATTAGGGGGTCGATCTCCTCTCGAGGCTATTCGGCGAACGAATTGAAACTGAATCGTGCCCCGAGGATCCGACAGCATTCGTTCTAAACGGAGTCTGTCGTCCTCTAAACGGTTGATCCGATCGAGCGCTGTTGGAAACGAGACGTCTGATCGAATCGATCTTACGTACGCCGGGCGCTGAAACCCGGATAAGGGTGGGGGAACGTTAATTGTCTTCGCTCGTTCCTTTTTTTCTCTGTTTTGTTTTGTGAACGCTACGTAGGAGGCGGCCGATGAAAAAAAAGAAAGGAACATGGAAGGCGGGGATCGACGGCTGAGAATAGTTTATACGTGGCAACCGATCGAGCGAAATCGCGTGAAATCGAATTCGTACGCACGTACGACACGCAGGAACGCGAGGAACGAACCGAACCGTCGGGACCCGGGGGAACGAGAAATAAAAACGAGCACCAGGAACGAAGCCTCGAACGATCAAAACGCCCTCGATCCTTCGGCCGATACATCGCGTCTCGTCTCGTCGTACCGATCACGCGGGCCCGAGACGCGAGATCGTCGGTTGCCACGATGACGAGGCGGCTGCCGCCGAGGAAAGCAAATAACGTCGCTCTTATCGAACTCTATAGAAACCAGCATCTCGTTCCTCCGATGATTTGTTCCTGAAAAATTCATCGCCTCTGACCTAAAAAAGTCCACGTTCGACGGGGGACCCCGCGGTATTTGTCTTTCGCCGCGATCGAACCTGTCCTCGAACCACGCGCCGAATCATTTTTGTCGCTTCTAGCCAAACAGAATAGAAATCCTGCGGCTCGTTCATTGACACGTTCGCTGCCAGTTTCTTTGCGGAGCTTCATGCATTTATGACAAAAAAGATTTGGGTATGTTCTTGTGTTATATTCGGCACGTTGAAACGATATATTAACCTAGGAAATATTTATTTGGCATAAAAATCCGCAGTCTAAGCATGAATCACAGAAACAACGTCTTTGAGTAAACTGTGAGATTGTTGAGGACATATATTTCTGACGGTGGTAATGAAGGTGTTAAAAAGGAGAACTACAGAACATTTCTTCTAGAAACTCGGAGTTTGTCTTGCATAAAACTACTCCCAGCAAGACAATAATTCATTCAGGAATCCCAAGATAATTTAAACAATCTCACGGACCCAATCCGTGCGTTGAAGGGTTAAGCTAAACTCCCGGCAGCGAGTGTTAATCCGATAGAAAAATGTACGTTCCTCGATGCAACAATGGTGCGAAGTTTACGGCATCGTTTCGAGAAATCGAAAGGTCCGTTTCCGAATGGCGACAGGGTTTGGAGGTGACGGAGGTCGCCGATGAAAATCGTAAAGCTCGTCGCGGCGAAGCATCCTCCGCGTCGTCTTTGTGGTTGTTCCTGCCGAAGCCCAGCCCCCGTGTTGCCCCCGGCACCAATTTTAAGCATTGCGTAAGACGGTCGTTCGGAAAGTTAAAGGCGGTGAGGCGATAATGATAATCGTTAGCAGCAGGTCGGACCACCGTGGCACCGAACGGTAAAACCGACGCGACGCGACCCGTGGAGGATGCCACGAGATATCGCGAATCCCTTGCGACTCGCCGCAACGACCCGATGGAATCCCGTGTTGTCCGCGCGGTTATATTCGGTATTCGCTAATTGCCGAAAAATCATCGGTATCGACGGCATCGAGTTGCGATCGTAAGATTCCACGGCTGATTTGATTAGAATTAGGAACTTGGAAAGCGTTGCCGGCTGTTTCACTCCTGCTAATTGGCCGCGGCTCGATTTTGCGACCGAGTTCGCTGGAATCGACTGCCCGGGATATTCTGAAAATTTTAATGAAGGATAAGGATGCGGTCACTGAACGCAGCTGTTACAAAAACACGACAAAACTATAAGACATATGTATGTATCCATAAGTATGAAAAAAATGGTCTGTCTAAACTTTCAGAAAAATCAAATCTAGCATTTTTAAGCATTTTTTAAGAACTCTATTTAGAATTTACATTGTACTTAGAGCTTTAAATTCTTCGTATATTGATTGAAGCATGGTTATATTACCATTAAATAAATACCTGCTCACACATATGAAGATATAGCACACATTTGCACTTCAGCATTGTGTAAGGGATAATTAAACTACTTAATTGTAACTCGAATTTCATAGTTTAAAGTTTATAAAAAAATGACTTTATCAGCTATTTCACATCACATTATTCCAAACTAAATTAATTCAATGCAATTTTTACGATATTGTCAAAAGTGAACCGTTAGGTAGTGCTTGTTATTTCAACATTATATGGAAATCATTTAGTGTTAATATTTATAATATATTAGACCACTTTCATAATTATGGGCACATATCAGGAAAGTAATGGAAAGTATTCGTAACATTTCAACATTTTAACATTGTTTTAAATTGTATTCTTTTAATTATCCTATTAAGCTGAGACTGATACATTGAGCCAAAGAAAAGTTGTATTTTTCTTTTAATTATACATTGATACATTGATGATACATTGATGTCCTTCGTAACGTGTCCGTTGTTTTAAATTGTACGTGCCGATGTTTGTCACAAATGCATAAAACCCGCAGTCTAATAACAATACATTAATTAAATCAATTTATAGCTATTACGTTCGCCTAGAGTTTTTCGGATCACTCTATACATAATAATCGGAGTGTTTTCTGCGAACAGTGATTGCTTCGGGAAGAGTGGAGGTTTACAAAGGCATGATATTTATGCAACGGATAACCGCCGCTTCCTGTTCGCGGAGGGTCGATTTCCGGTATTGCATAAAGCCGAGACGGTTGTTTGAGGCTGAAAGGCGCGGCAAGGTAATAATGTTAAATATTATCCCCTGGTCAGACCACCGTGTCGATTTGTAACGCGGCTAGAACGTTCAGGAGGAACAGGAAGAGCGAGGTGGTAGGAGGATGAAGAGTAGCATAGCTGTCTGTGGAAAAAAGGAAGAGACTCGGACTCGGAATATGTTTACCGAACTTACCTTTGATTGAAAGGAACGCGCGAGCGGCTTAATTTAAAATTTCACGAAATTATCATAAAAATCCAGGGTCACGCTCGCGATTAATTCTTTCCGCTGAGGGCGATGTTGATTTTCCGGGAGCTCCGGGAAAATATCGTCACCGGTTTTTCCATTCGGCCGGGGCAAGTATCGTTGATTTTTTAACGATACCGTGAAATACTCTCGCCCCGAGATTACACGCGAAATGTATTTCCCGGATTTTCCGCATACGGAATCGAGGAAAATTAGAAAATCGTTTCGGAAGAGGAAGAAGGCAGATCAGCGACGCACCAGGCGCGATTCTATAATGGGACTCTCCCACTATTTGGGTTTGCACTATAGTGCCTAGCAGTTTATGAACATTAGACTTTACGCAGTCGTGGCATTCGCAAGCGCATAAAAGGCAATAAGGTAAATAATTTTATTGAAATGTGAAATAGTTCTCATATTATTATTACAACAGCAAAATAGTAGTATGCTTTAATCTCTTCATATTAGTCCATAAAAATACGCAGTTCTCCGACAGCTTAAAATGTTCGCGAATTTGGAATGAAAATAAATTAAATAATATGTTTCTCGATAACGCGCGCATTTTCAGAATTTCTCAATTTCCGTATTGAATCCGGAATATGAAACTTAAATAGAAACTTATGCTGTTTCAAATAAAACATTTCAACTGATTTTTATGCAAAATAAGTTATAAGAAAAAGAAGTGAAATGAAAATTTATTTCCTCTTCCATATATCCGTTTTTGCTGCACACGCATAAAATCCGCAGTCTGATGATAACATTTCTATTAACGCTGTTTACTTTGAATCTTAACGAATTCATTCTCTAATAAGAATTAGTAAATACGCATTGAAATGCATATTATCGCGCGAACTTAATTTGTAATTTTGGTTTTACTTTTGTTACATTGAAAACTGGCTGGCATTTCTCGAAGGTCCATGACAGAGCAAGTCCAGTTGCAGGTGACACAGTGTTAAGCTCCGTGATTCCACTGTGTCCCTGTACATTATAACTCATCCCCGTTCAATTAAATTCAATCAACGACTGCGGCTCGAATGTATCTAGTCACCGTTGCTTGGCAATTTAAAATGTATCACACAGTAACAACTTCTCCGAGCTTGCACCTGAACTCCTAACGAGTTCCGACCGCGACAGGTGATCTTATTACTGCTAATTACACGCGAACGCGTTGATCGGTGAAATTGATTTGCATGTAGCACAGTCTACGTATCTCCTAGGTGAAAGATCGAAGGCCGCGAGGCACGATACTTGCTTAACATAATTTGGTGACACAACTTCGCTGCACCTAGAAAACTTCCCGGCACACGAATCGCATAGCATGGCGAAACTCAAGAGGACTTTTCTAGCTGCACCAAAATATTTGAAATTTTTGCAAGAAAACTGTCGGAGCTGTTCAAGTGGAACTTGAAAGGTTGGTAGTTGCATTGAAAAAAACACGAAAACCGTATGGCTTTGAAGCGACATGCGCCGAAAGCGATTCTTGTGTGGAAACGGGGTGTGAAAAATACGAAGAATTAATAAAATAGTGGCATGTCAAAGTACGGCAAATACTTGATCTAAGAGAGACCCTCGGGTTTCCAAATCTACTATTTCTTTTGATCTCGCCGAACGTAGCAAAGGACAGCACGTGTAAACACATCAAAACTTCCAGCATGTCTGGAACTCTCACTCTCCATCTTCTGTTTACGTTTCTTAAATCGTACACTAGACACGATTTTAACACTAAACCTACCACTGCCGATCAAATGACTGGTTTCATATGTTTCATTTTACAATTATATTGAAATTATGAAGTTGCTTACATGGAAATTGCACCAAATCTAAATAAATAGAGCCTTGTCTAATTCATAAGCTAAAACATTTTAACCGCTTTTAGTGCTCGGTAGGTTTAGTGTTAAAGGGTGCTTCATGTTTAAAAAATTCAAAATATTTTTTCTTTACATAAACAGCTCAACGAATTAGACTAGAATTTCGGAAATTAACGGAGCTACAGTCTGTTGGGAAACGTGACAAATATTTTGAGAAAGGTAGTATAAATATGAAATACATCCCGTAGTAGAGGGGGGATATTTGTTTTTCCTAGATCGTACAGTTCCCATTTTCTTAGATCAAGTATTTACTGTAGTACTTTGACTTTACAAAAAACTTGATTAACAGTTTTTAAACCATAAGTTGGAAACGACGCTGAAAAGAACTTAAATGTATATGTATACACTATACACGTGATGAATAGACAGCGGATCTTTACGCAAAATAAAAATTTTCTACCTGATTTACTGGAAAGAAATTGAAATTTATTTTCTTTCTTAATACGTTCAATAGGTCGAAAATTATATAATAGTATTTTTTAACCCTTGTGTAGTCAACCGGGTACCCATTTACTGTATTTCTTTCAACAATTTGTTAATGTTCCTCTGAAAAATATTACAAAATTTCTCTGAATGTTCATTCTTTACTCGCTAATATATTAATTTATGGTCTTATAATGAGAATTTGTGCAAACATGTTAAATACAGAAAGGTTTTAAATAATCTATAAATATTTTGGTTGACTACACAAGGGTTAATTCTTCTAATGTTTTCACTGTATCGAATTACGCTTACTCATTTTTGTAATAAATGCGTAAAATCCGGTGTGTAGTGATGAATTTTCAAATTAGTAAAAATGTAAAAAAATGTTTCGAATGAAAGCTGTAAAGTGTCGAGGGAGACGTATCCCGATGATAATTGCTTCACTTTGCTGTATTTCTTTTACATATTCTTAGCTGAATACTCTTCGAGATACTACACATAGTGTAGTAGTAACGCACATACATAACCAACAAGAGGGCACGAGGGCTCCGCTTTCTCAGTGATCGAGAAGGGGCGATAATGATCGTGGTCAATTTGTTTTCTGTATGGAACGCCTCCGGACACACCGTTGCCGTAATTATGATAATGACGTCGCCGCGCAAGGAAGGAAAGACAAACGCGAGATAGACAGAAAGGAGAGTGTGGTATTCGCTGTGCGGCGGCGGTCGTCGGATGATTTTTCACGAGATATGCCCGGTTACGAGGATGATTTTCCGGACGGGGACTTCGAGAGCGATTTCTTCGAAGGGTTACACGTAATTGAAACATCAGGGACCGCGGGCATTAATTGCGAGCTTCTGCCCGAGTGACGTTCATTAAACCAGGTAGAAATGAAATATACAACAGACACAGAACGAAGCCGTAGGACCGCATCGACACCGTCGAGATTTCATCGATCAATCAAAAAGGACGATAATGTATGTCCGTGGTATCAACGCTGCTCCCCGTCGCCACTTGTCAACATCGATGATCAATTGGGACACGGCACGGCCGCGGCGTCAGCAGGAACTTTTTCCTCCGGCGAATAATCAGCCGCGTAACGTCCAATGAAATGCAACCGGCTCGATTTCGGTCCTGCCGATCGATCCTTCGTTACATTAATTTATTCAATAATTAGAATCAATTCGCGGGCGCTGCCGCTGGCCGCGTATCGTAGGAAACCCTGTCAAACAAACCGAAACGAGGCGAAATGAGACGGGAAGGCGACGCGCGACGGGACGCGACACATGGCCGCGTTACTTCCGGATCCCGGGATTTGTTTGAACGCGCTCGCCTATGTATTTTTCCGGTGAAACCGGCCGCGGCTGGTTTACCATTTTAATTATTTCAACGATATTACAGCGGGCGCGTTAAATGATATTTAATACATACGAAGCGTGCCTGTGTGTAACCGCATAAAACGAGAGCCGGCTTTGTACCTGCCAAAAGCTTCCGAATCTGTTACGCGACACAGACGAGGGGGGCGGGGGGCTTGCGGCAGGGGAAGGGGAAAGGTTATTAATATTCCTGTACGGTTAATGCCGTATCCGAAATGCCTGGTTACAGTTTTCAATAGTTCCGTACGTGAAATAGATACGCCTGTGTAACGGCCGTTGCACGTCGCGTTTCGGCTCGCCACAAATATCCGTGATTAGTCGATAAATATCCACTCGAAGAAACGTAATTGGTTGGTACGCTTGTAAAGAAAATTCATATTCCCAACCGAAAAAAAAACAAACAATATAAACGGTGTTGTTTCTCTTATATTACGCAAGTTATCAACCCCTTGTTTACTCGGAACGATGCATCGCTCGATGCGTTCTGCACCGTTCGAAACAGAATCTGTATGAAGAAATTATGTACCGTTTATCTGAGAGAATAACTATTATTTTTATTCGCATTGGGAAATTATTTGTACTGGTCGAAACTATGTTTCGAATAGTAAAGGCGTTTGAACTTCAACCAGGCTATTAACATTAAACCTACCGATCAGAAAAAGCGACTGATGTGTATAGTATTATGAAAATAACAAGATTAAATTTATTTATATTTTGTGCGATTTTTACTACAATATATACTGGAGTCAAAACATGTATATTCAATAAATTCCCATGAAAACACGTTTACAATTTCAATAATTGTCAAATAGAAAATCTAAAATGGGTCATTTGACCCCTCGTGGTAAGTTTAGTGTTAATGGAGATGGTATGGATAATATAATTACATAATTTTTATTGATGTGTTCAAGAATTAATGCACTTAATCATGTCGTATAGACAATAACATATGTCGTACTTCTGTTTAACGCGGAATTAAACGTTCTGGTTCATATTTATCCATTCGTCAAACATTGACTTGTGTGCTCGTACAGGATTCAATATGGCGGTACGGATATTTGAATCCATATTTGATATATCGTGGCTATTCTGCGAATCGAAGTAAATACAATGATACACAGGGATAAAAATAAAACGGCAACCGAATTGCAGGTCTTAATTAGTGTGTTAATCGTTGCATCAATGTTTTCGAATTAAAAATCTGTTGGTTGACGTGAAACTGATTCATGTGCTAGTGGAATTAAAATAATTCAAATAAAAGAATAAAAGAGCTAATATTTCCATTGGAGATTCTGGAATTTGTACGCACGATAACGAAATATGTTTAGAAGAATTTCAAGATAGAAGAAATATGGAATTGTGTGAAATATCTTTAAATAATCATCGTCATAGGCAGCAGCCCTAACTGCGATAGTTGTTCCTACAACTTTCTCGTGTTCCATTTAAAACATCCTTGCGTAAAAATCGATTTCGAGCTCCGAACGAAATAAAAACCGAAAGGGACAAAAAGGGTCGTCAAACGGCGCGGGGGTGTGACACAGTAGCGAAAGTGTCAAAGTTCCCGGAGTCTCTAACAGATTTCGACGACACTGGCAACAAGTGTACCGAACGTTATTTAATTCGTCCGAAAACCCGGCGTACGCGGTGCCACGTGAAATATCGTTTTGTAACCGCCATAGGTCCGGCGCGGCGCACGGAACGCGGAGAGGGCGTTAATGATCGTGACCAATTTGTTTTCTGCACGAAACGCTTTCCCGCGGCGACTCCGCCGGCCCCGACGCAAATTTTTGTTTCTCCCGTTGCGACGCATTGTTCCGGGTTCGCGATCCCTCCGGCCGGGCCTCCTGCGCAACCGGCTAACGTCGCGCAAACGCAAACAACGAACACGCCTCGCGTTCCTGATGCATTATTAACCGTCCCTGCCCCTCCATGCCCGATTACCAATTCCAGATGTATCCTAATCATTCCCTGATTCGTGAACGCCAATTTTTCCTATTTTAGAAAGTAACTTCTGTGTTAATTAGCAAATTTTAGAGTCGAGGCCATCTCAAGGTCGTGCTATTCAACATGAATGAATGCACAATAATGTCTGCTATAACATACAACAATAACAAAAGATATGTGTATACACGTAAAAAACACGAGTGACCTCGATAAAAAAATTTATAAAAAAAGATTGTTCCAGCAGATTCATCTTTTGAAAGGTTGAAATCGTTTTAAGCGAAACAGTCTAATAAACCTAGTATGATTAACCTGCAGGTTATAATAGTATTTATTCCTTAAAACACTTAAAACACTTCATAACTAGACAACGGATCTTTATGCAAAATACAATTTTTTAATGTGAATTCCAACAAATTACACTGAAATAGAAATTTATTTTAAATCTAATGTTTTCACTGTTCTAAATTACACCTATTAATTTTTGCCTATTTTTGTCTATTCATAATATTTAATAAGTTATATCTACTAAATTAGGTTTAAAAAAGGTTTGGATGTTTCGTGGAGATTAAATTAATTTATTAGAAATTGGAGGAACTCTGGGAAGATTGAGGTATATGTAAAATTTGTTATCATAATGATTATAATTATTACACTTCTTTATTTCTACAAAATCCATCTAATTTCAAGTATCAGCGGATGTCAATGAAACGTTGAAAGCACTTGCGCTTTGTATAAAATGTTTGAAATTCGGTACAATCTAGGTCATAGTGACTGACATTATTAAATTATGGCAGCATCGTTTGCTCCGCGTCAAATCCTTATTTATAGCGAAATGCGAGCTTTCAGTTCTGCTGATTTAATTAACTATCAATCATTTTGATTATGACTTTTTTACATCAGCTCTCGCGCATGTGAAATACACAGGCATTTTTAAACGAGAAAAATCGAATGCAGTTTCTACCGTTTTTCTTAAATGCTGACACTGGAACTTCGCGCGACGACGCCGATTTTCAGGTAGTTCCTATAAAAATATTATCAATAAAAATTTAGACAGTTATCGGACCTTAAACGAAACTGTTTTTTTTTGCTGAACACTCTAAGAACCAAGAAATCATCGCGTTTGTAGAGTTATTCAATTTTTGTAGTTCAACATGTTCGCTGCCGGTGTCAAACATGCGTGACGAGCTCGATTTTATATTTCACGCACAGAAAAACAAATTAATTCTCGGCGCGTCGTTATTTACAACGCACACTATGATATCCAGTGAACTGACAACTTTTCCGTGACAGTATACTTTATATTCCGCGTTGTTTAAAAATGGCAGTTGATCAAATGTTATAATTGTAAGGTCTATTGTTAAAAAGAAGACCGTTAGAATATGTTAATATTATTTTCCTAATAAAAGGGAATTTGAGTTGACGAGAAAAATCGACGAATGGAAAATGTCCAAAAATTTTGTACGAATACCATCTGTGATATATTTCAAATTTATTAAGTGTTGTATACTTATCTTTTAAAACTGAATAAAATTTCACAAGTTCTTTCTTTCATTTTGCTCCAAAAATATTTGGGGTCCAACTACCCCCCTGCACACGGTTAACATTAGAATAGCAGTACACAGAGAGGAGATTAAATAAAGATAATTGCAGTAAAAAGTCCGTTGCAATACGACTGCATTTCCACTTCTCCTGGCAAGGCAAGACACGATCGTTCCCTTCTATTCTCCAGATGTTTTTCCAAGCGAACTTGGTGGCTACCCGAAAAAGGATATCCTGCACTCGAGATCGCTTCCCTTGCTCGTTACGAACGCCTGGACTGGATAATGCCAAGCATTCGCGAATAAATCTCGATATTTCTTCGCGTATTTTGCGCGCCCTCGTTCGCTCGTCGCTCCCATTTTCTGTGCCACGATCGTTACGAGGTCGCTACAACCGCGAGGTTCTCGCTCTGAAATACGTTCCCGGTGATTTATTGTCTGTTTATGGTATTGCGATAAGTATATTTGACACGTTTATCGATTCCTGATGCAGCTCCTGTGGCTCGCTAACCGCATCAACTTTTTTATATTTAGCGAGATCCCTTTGATACGTTTTTCAAAAGCTGCTCCCGAGCCACTCAGATCCGACAATATATTGCTTTCCTCGTACATAAACAGATTCTTTGATGTTTCGCGCTAGAATCGACAGCTTTGTATCTACAGTTACTCGAATTAATATTCGGACGATCTAAAAAAGACGATAACTTTTTTAATAGTCTACCATACGGTTTGAACTTTTTTGGGAATTAGAGCAATTAGTTTACTACAGGATGTCGGAAGAAATTTTTTCAAAAATTGCAATTGATCGGAATTGTAGAAAAAACACTAAAAGTTGCATTTTAGAACTTTTTTATGTGGGCCTATATTGAAAATTTTTAAAATACGATTTGCAGATCTATTTTTTCTACAATTCCGGTTTTGTATCTACGTCAGACATTGAGTTACTAAAAAATCATAAAATTTCATTAGAAAATGAAGAACAAGATTTTAGAAATGAGAAAAACGAAAACAGTAAAATTTTTTAAATACATAAGAATTTGTTGCTCGGCGATTAAGAGAACGATCGCGACACATAGCAAACTTTCTCTGGTATCGAAACACAAACGAAAAACAAAGTCGGCCTTCAAATCTTTTTCTTTCGCTCCTTATTCTTTGTCTTTATACGCGGCAGCTGTTGCTACATTAATATTATCTTCGTATGCAACATTTTCGCAGTCCGGTTGCTAGAATAAAATTTGCTATCGTAAAGAAGTAAGTTCATTAGTGTTTAAAATTCGAAAAAGACTGTCGCGGCACAGAGTTGCTCGCGTGTTTTCGCGTGGTCGTTGCTTTCCATCCTTGTATGTTTGCGATAAAGAAAGGACATTTATGTAACTAATATCCGTGGAAAGAGATAGCCGAACGATCTCGTTCGCTGTACAACTATTTCGTCCAGATTCTGCTACACGTGGACAGAAGCTGCTACGAATTCCGGATGCGTTTCAGAACGAGCGAGGAGACACACCTAACAGTCGTTCTGATTCTAATCTAGAGAACCATCGTGAACCACTCGTCTTATTCGGCCACATTGAATGCTATCCTGGTTTGGTGATCACGTGGGCTGGATTTATGTGTGTTACCTTAGGCATGGGTTTCACCGTGTCGATGAATTATGACGCGCCGTTCAACTACCAAATTGCCATCGCCGACGATTTAAGGCAACCTAAAGCGTATTCACGTGTCCTCGGTATGCAAACATCGATATAAACACAATTAAATAAACTTGAAGATCTTATTAAAATGGATATCAATTACTGCCATATTTGGGACCCAGGGCGATACAACTGTATTAACACTATAGGACCTGTATAAAGGATTGCAGGTAGACCACGGATTTTTATGCAAAATAAAAAAGAACAAATTCATTGTCAATTTAATTTCGATTAATTCTCTCTATCATTTAATTCTATCAAAATTGATGAATTGCATTGTCATTTAATTTCTATAATGTATGAGTGAAAAAACTGTAAACAATATGTATTAGAAGAATCTAAACATGTTATTTTATTATTCTCGACTTATTAACATTGAAAGATGAATTGCATATTGTCATTTAATTTCTAAAATGTACGAGTGGAAAATTATCAATATATTATTAGAAGAATCTAACCACGTTATTTTATTATTCTCAATTTATTAAAATTGAAAGATGAATTGCATTGTCAATTTTAATAAGCCAAAAATAATGTAACATTCTTAATTCAGTATTAACATTCAGTATTGCATTCAATGTACATGTATGCATCATTCCTGACTACAGGTGGCTCTTTTCAATCACAGTTATGTACATATGTATATTACAGTAGTGACTCTGTAGGAACCACTAAATCAATTGGTACAAACGGAGACCCACTGTCCCCAAAAAAGGCCCACAGCCTTTAACCACGGTTGGTCAGAGGAAGAGCAAACATCGCGTGCAGAAGCAGCGTGAAAAATGTGCGCATCTGTGGACATCGGATCGGACTAGGAAGTGGTCGTGGCGAGTGGCCGTGGGGCACCCTGGGACACTGTAATCCGCGCTTCCTGAACGAATCTCTGGCTACCATTCATTCCAGAGCCGAGCGATTCCTCCTCCGCGGCGGGTAATGGCACCGAAATTATATCCTTTCAAACGGCGAGGCTGTCCGCGTCGGCCACCCAGTATAATTTCGCGGAGCGACGACTACGACGACGACGAATCGTCACTTCGCATTCCATTGAGCCGGGACGAGCGGGACGAGTCGGTACCGCGCAATAGATACCGTTGATGCGTGGCAGCCAGGAAAACGCGCGGCCGTTTCGCGGGCTTCGCCAGAAAGGGAGAAATGTTTCGTTATCTTAATGAATCCGTGTGAAACGGAACGTGGTCGTCCGTGGCCGGTAGCGCTCGAAGCAATCTCAGGAACGCGGGGCTTGCGCGAGCCGCCTCGCGTCGCCCGATAAGATTACCGTTCTTTATTGGCGCCATCGCCGGATTCGATTTAATTAATTTAACATTAAGCGGCGACAGCGCAGATAAACTTCCACCGGTAGAGATGCGCACGGTGTTCTCTCTCGGCGTACCCGAGATCTCCGGAGCTCCGCGGGCGAGCCCGCTCCAGCGGTTAAAGGATTATCGAGTCGTTCCAATCGTTTCGTGTAAATAATTTCTCATTACGCTTATAGTCCGCCGGCGTAAAGATAAAACCTGATAAACGCGCGCCACTTTGTTTCTTATCGGAACGCTTCGAGGAAGTAACACTTGTAAAATATATTACAAAGCTGTTCGCGCGTATATTGAAAGATACAACTGGCAGATAAGGGGGCACGTTCGTTCACACCGATGCAGCTTTTTCCCATCGTACGGAAAAATCGACTCGATCGCGATCGCCGGCCTGTAATCGACTCGTTTGAGTGACGGGCCCGGGCTCGGCCCCGACGCGGCTCGGCCCAATTCGCGGTTTTATTGCGTGCGTTCTATGTGTACTGTTTTCTGCGTCTGCGAGCAACACGTTGCCGCGAGAACCTACCGAGTCTCCATCTGATATCCAGTATCGTATTTATACACAACTATAATAATAATATAATCCGAGCACTCGCGGTTGTCTAATGCGATTCCTGGAAACCTCTTCTCGTTTTCTTCGTCCGACGCAGCTGCGTTGAATCGACGATTGCGAATCTTGTTTTTTTGGGAAACGACGGTCGGATTATGTTGAGAAATAAAATGTGTGTCATATTCCTACCCTCTCGTCTATCAGTTGTGTTCAGTGCTTGATAGTTCTAATTTGCGAATTATTTTTCAATTTTCTTGCCAACAACTCCCTACTATTTTAAGCGTTTCATTTGAAATTCACCTCAAAGCACTGTTTCTTGATTGCTATTTATTTTAAATAATTTTGTCTATTAATTATATTAAATATTATTCAAACTTTGTTGTAATTTATATAATATTTTTATTTACATTTCTCTTTTTCCGATGCCGAGTCACACTCGACAAAGGAGCGCAAAGCGTTAACCACTTGCCTTATAATATCGTGTCTGACACGTGATGAAGATTCGGAACACATTCCGATAAAACTGTATGTTAATAATTTCCTTTAAACCGAAATAAAATTCTGTCTTGGTTTTGTTAATATACAGCCATTGGAGAACATATAGACATACAATTTATATCAATATTCTCCTTTTCTAGGAAATTACGATCTACCAAAAAAGTTCTAGTCATTGAAACCGTAAAATAAATCGTATGGCAAGGGGTTAATGTGGTCGAAACTCGATGTCACCCACTAATTTCAATTCAAAAATTGAACGTTTCGCTTCCAAGTACTTTCTGGAGCCACTGTAAATCCTCTCCGATCACGTTGGCGAAAACACGCGTTTTCCGTACCGGAACTGCACTGGCGATGCTCGGCAAATTTCATAGCAGCGGCTCTCGGCGCGCTGCTCTATCTCGCGCAAAATACATCGACGGCTGACTTTCAACGATATTATTCTCCCGGCTCATTTATTACGTTATCAAGTCCCGAAGGGGAGTAGACGCGATCGCGAAAGGCCGACGGGTTCGAGAAAAAGAAAGAGAGAGAGAGAGAGGAAGAAAGAAAAAGAAAAGGAGAGAAAGAGGTACACAGAGAGCGGGACAGAAGGAGGCTTGGCTCTGGCCGGGCACGTTGTTACGTCCGCGGGTCACCGGCGACGTACTACGATAAAAAGTTGGTTTTCGTTCCTTTCTCCCTCTCGACGATTTGCCTCGAGTCAAAAGTTACGAACGGGCTGACGGACAGGTGACGCAGACGGATGCCGCTCATTTGTCTCGCTTCGAGATGAGCGACGAGAAGAACCACGCCGTGGAGGAGGGAGAGGGAGAGGAAAGGTGTATACGGTTCGCGGTCCGTACGAAAGGGATGAAGATAGACGGCGCTCGGAGCGAGGAACCTGGACCGAGAAGGACGGAGGATTTTTCGGGCAAAGAGGACTCCCCGTCGCGTTCGACTTCCCGCTGGCACCGGTCAATTTGCTGCTCCTTTTTTCTCCCTCTTTTTCTTTCATTACGCCAAACTCTCGACCGCGGGACTCTTCTCTCTTTCTTTCCCCACCGCCCCATCTTTTTTCGGCGCTTCTCTCTCCTCCATCTCGCTCTGTTTCCCTCGGTTCTATCTCTCGTAGTTACACCCCGCGACAGAATGATAGCGCACCGCTGCTGCTGTCTTCAGTTCCTCGAAGAGCATCGGGTCATCGCGTCTTTATTACAGAAAATGTTGCAATCAGATTCTTGTTGTTTCAGGCTTTGGAAAATTCTGGAAAATTTTTACAGTACAAATGAAAATTCCTACAAGCTGCGGGCGAAGGATTAATTCTGATATTATCGTATGCGTACGTATCTCTCTATTTGGACCGTGTTATTTCAAGATCGTTTAAAAAAAGTCCGTGTGAAATAGGAGAACATCATGAATAAAATACAATGTAACGTGTCTTTCTTGCAAAAAATCCGTCGAAATTAACCGGAACACCTAATAGTTTTCGAGAAATGAAAGATCTCGTAGCTCTCCGTCCCCACTTCGTTACAACACGTTCGATTTTCCCAGGATTTTTTCCGAGCGCGCGGAAACACGCGGTACAATCCCCGACCACGTGTAGCATAGTGATTGCAACCGACGGACCCGCGGTGGCTAGAAATGAATTCCTCTCGCAGTGTTCCAGATCCCTCGCGAGATGATTGAGTTTCGTCGATGATAGAGCGCGCGCCACTCCGCACCGGCCCAGCCCGGCCCGATCGTCCTTCGCCTCGATTTTCCCGTGGGGGATATTCCCCGTGCCCTTCCGAGTCGATTGGAAATAAATTTGTTCGACGCGAAACGCGCAGAAACTCTTCGTCGAGCGCTCAATCTCGCGCCAGAAGAAAAGCAGCAACGCGTCGCTCGTGCACCACGGATGAAAAAGAATCGTAGCGACGCGTGGAACGAGATCGTAACTGGCCGATAAGCTATGAAACTTCTGCCGCTTTAAAAAAAATCCCGTCGACCATAATGCCGTTAATCCCGGGCGCGGGAAGAGCAAGCTTCTCTTGCAGTTTCTCCCGTTTCCATCCCCGCCGTTGCGACCCCGCTGCGAGTCATTTCTTCCGCCCTTGAATTTTCTTTTCTTCCGCGTCGAGCGACACGCTCGAACTTCATCCTCATTATTACAATACGCCGGAAGGAACGGCTCTTTTTATTATCGCCACCTTTTCAAAGGATTCCTCAATAGCGTCCCGCCGATAACACCCCGGCACCATTCGCCTGGCGCCGGAAGTTTCTTTTCCACCGGTCTCACGCTGAGAACGGAAATCTCGCGGAATTCCAAGATGGAAAAATCGTTCCTTCGACATTCGCGAGACTGCTGCTACTCGACTTGCTACGGTCCGTTCTTCGGGAGATGACGCGACGCATGAAATACGATCGTTGTCACAATAGCTGGCCATCCCTGTGTCGTAAGTTTAGGTTGTTGCATATGAAATACCCTATTTTAATTTAGTCTAACTTTACTAGTAAATCAATTTTATTCCAATGACTAACGATTCCAAAAACCGTCCAATATAAAATATTCTATAATATATGTCTTTCAATAATGATACCGAATGTTTGTAATAATTCACTCAAGAGAGGGGCATAAAACTATAACAGAATTATTGCTGTCACTTTTTGAATATATGATTAATTTCGAACAGAGCCATTGGACATCAAAATAATTTTATCTTAAATTTTGAGATGAAAATGCAATCATGGCATTCGGATACTGAATTTGCGTGTCAATCACTGTGTTACTTGTTCGGCTAAGCAATTTGCCATAGCTATGAATTGCTTCTTATTGTTCGTACAAAAATGTTCTATTTACGCAAGTTTGGCAAGCAATATTGTACAACGTGAATGTGTATTTCTCTAGAGAAAAGCGTCAAAGGTTTTTGAGTGGTCTTATTATATGGCGAGTGTAACCGGACATTTTAATTATATCCACGCTTTGTACAAGTTTATTGCAAAAATTACGAATACAGAGAATGCTGCGTTCGACATATACAAAGAGTGAACCTGGAAGCCGTGTTCCCTTTGTCCTTTGGGTACAACATGGAAGAACGAAACGAAAATATGGAATATTGAACGTGCGGCTGTGTTTATTATGTTTACAATCGGAAGGTACGACACTGGTCAGCAAGATACGTATAATCTTTTGACTTTTCATTGCTTCAATTTGCGCCACTTTATTTTTCTCTCTGATAGCTTCGCAGCTTTTTTCGATCTAACATTTAGACATAAAAACTTTCGTTATAAACCTAAAGAGCTGTATCCACATTGAAGCAATGTCGAGCAACTTTCCGTCGTGATAAGAGACGATAAAAAATTGTTGCTCCAGTATGGACATAGTTTAACCCTTAGCACTCGAGTGACGCCTCTGAGGCGTCATTAAAAATTGCTGTACTATTATTCAAAATATTGTTTACATTATTAGATATGTCGGTATCCAATCAATTACTAAACATTTAAGTATTGTATGAGGTATTATATCAATTTCATATCTACCAAATTTAAAAAACCATACAGAATGGAAATACAGTGAATCCTCTACAAACGAGGCCGTACACGATAAACGCAACAAAAATATCCCCTCCACTGTGTAATCTGATCTCGGCTCGGGTATATCGGTATAAACCACTACTAACGACAAATACGACGCGGAGTCGCTTCGGCCTCGCGCGGTCTCTGTTTACACGCGCTGTCCTTTTCTACGTTCGGCTCGGCCTTTGGAGATAAAAAAATAGCTACCCTGTACGGTAGATGCGACCAAATCCCCTCGAGGCTGTCGCGTCTATACATAGAGAATTTACTGTACTCTAGGGTCAGAAGAAATGTTTGATTTTCAAGTTAAAATAGCTCCGAGTGCAAAGAATTGATAGTCAAATTGTTACTTTCGACCCCGGTTTCCCTTACGCGATACCTACACTTTGGATATCGACACAAGGGTTGCAGAACAAAGAAATTTCTGCGACCGATCTCTTTCAGAAAGATTTATCGGATAACCGTTAGTTTCGGTTCCCATTGAGGAGCACCAACAAGAATTGTTGTTCCGAAACACACATGTGGGACGTTTGTATCGATGATACGCCTTTGCCGAGCTCGCGGCGTGTATTCGCGATAAACTCCGCGCTGTTTATATCGTCGGCGCGTCTCGGTCGCGTTTATCGCGGCGGATACGGTGGAACGGTTGATCCGGGTCTTTCGGCAGCAGCGCAGCGTTTCTGCTATTACGTTTCGCCCACGTTTTGCTTTCTTTTTTCGCGCGATCAACGCGACTACTCACACGTGAAATCGCTCGCGCACCGTCCGAGCTCACCAATACCGCGGCCGCAATAAAAAAGAGCGGAGAGAGCACACCGCGTACCCCGAGGCATCGCCTCTCGCGGACGTTATTTCTGCCATTATGTTTACTCACACTTATTCTTCTCTCCGCGCGTTGGGCTCTGTTCACGTGGCCGCGCCGCGATGGAGGCGTTACGAGCAATCCCGTTTTCTCGGATACACACCGCGCCGCGCCGCGCCACGCTGCGCCACGCCGCGCCGAGCCGCGCCAAGACCCGCGCGACCAGGAAACTCGTCTCGATCATCTTCGGAACGGGTTCTCGATTCTCCTCGGTTCGTAAAGATCCTTTCCATCCAATATATATCTAACGCCGCGGCATCGTCCACGCAACTCTTATCGATTTCTTCGATTTCAAGCTGTTCTAGCTCTTCACCCCAACTAAATTATGCTTACCGGGAAGGTCTAGCCGTCACCGGTCGCGCGGCCACTGTTTCCCTGTGAAATACAGTGGGTGTACAAAGTATTCGTACACCTTTTAAAATAGAATAACTTTTTTATAATTGTACCAATCGACCTGATTTTTTATAATCAATTAGAAGCATTGGTTTACGAAATGATATGCGAGAAAAAGATTTTCCAAAAATTATAATTTACAAGGTTACATGCAAAAATAAAAAATGCATTTTTTAAAACTTTTTTATTTGGGGAATGAAAATTAATGCCTAATGAAAATTTAAAATATATGTTTTGTAGACCTATGTTAATTATACACATACTGAAAATAATAATTTTATTGCACCGGATCTTGCAAGTTTAGAAGCACTTTTCAAAACTATTTTAGAATTGTTAGGTTGTGGAAAACTAAGATACACCGGATATACGATATTTTCGACTGGTTTTGGTGTATTACCCCCTGAACTATTGACACGCATTTATGAAACGTCCTGCACACGAGCATTAATTATTTCTTGTAGTGTCCATAGTGGCGACAGAGGACATCCGGGAACAGAGAATTTTGGCATGTGCAGTGTATTGACGTAACATCGAAAATAAAGTCGTCGCTCGTTGGCATTTCATTAACCAGCGAAACGGATTAATGCAGTAATCTTGTGCACCCGACAGAATGGTAGCTATCAAGATCGAATCCGGTGATTTCGATGGAAATGTCGGTCATCTTTGATCGCGACCGGTGTGCCAGGTTCCCGAGAAATTGACGAATCCACGATACGCGTGCACCACCTACCCCGTCTGTGTCCTTTCTCGTCTTTCTGCCTTTTTCTCGTATTTCACGTCCTTCGGTCCGGCAGCGGTCCGAGGTCCAAGCGAAGAAGAAGAAGACCGTGTGGCGGCGGTCTCGTCTTTCTCTCTATCCATCTCTTTTTCTCGACCAGCCGGCAACCGTTCTCTCTCTCTCTCTCTCTGGTTTTCTTGCTGGCCAAAGACTTATGGATATCCATAGCAACGAAGTCAAAGCCATTAATAACTCCGGTGGGAACGCCCATCCTCATCTCGTGCCTTTTCTTTTAAAGTCGAGCGTGTGCAACAAACGCTCGTCTCACGTGAACGCGCCTCGCTCGCTCGCTCGATCGCTTGCTCGGTTGCCTGCTCGCTCGCTCGGCTGCTTGCGAGCTCCAGAAAGAGAGAAAAAGAGAAAGGGAAGCACTGGGAGCACAGAGGGGTAGGTGTTCGTTGTATGCGTACAAGAGGGACAGAGCGGGGAGGAGACGAGGAAGGGACGATGCGAGAAGACGCAAGGTAAAAGAAAAGAAGAAGAAAACGGTAAGAGAGAGAGGAGGCGCGGAACAGGTAGATACGCACCGCGGAATATATTGGAATACCTGAGAAATTTAGTGCCCCGCCACTAAATTTCACTGCCGTGACTTTGCAGGAGGCGATGCTCGCTGCAGGGCGAGAGCCACCGGGCGAAAAATCCCCTCCCCCCCTTTGTCCCCCATCCCACTATCCCCTCGTTCCTCTATCGACGGCCTTCTAGACCGCGGAGGGTCTCCGCCAACGATCTATGCGAGAGACTTGCACATTTTTTGACTAATTACATAGTTTACGGTCTACGGCCCGGTAAATGAAAGGCAACCCGATGACATAAATCATCGCCAGTTTATACGATTTTTCTGGTTTCTACTCTTAAACTCTTCCTTCCTCTCTACCCGTCTCTCGCTCTCCTCCTCCTCCTTCTTCTTCTGCTACTGCCGCGCCGCGGGAACTGGAAGTTCGCATGAACTTCTTCCTAAGAAAGATATTCATTCAGTGGCTGAAGATGTCGCGGAATTTTTCACGCCTGTGATATACATTTATGAGAGGCCGACTAAGGACAGCGGAGGATTTTATCGAATTTATTAACTGTTGCGAGCACAGGACGGGAAATCCGTGTTATGGTTCCGCGTAGACAACTTTTGAATTACCTCCGCGACTTCTTTCCGGAGGTCTGGGTTGGATTGTAAAATTGTCTGTACTAGTTGTAAGATATAGGAGCTACGTAGACGTTTATTTCTTTTCTTAATAACTTTAAACAGTATTTTTGAATTCTTTTGATGTTCTCAGTACAGCGAGTCCTCGACTTACGCGGATTCTTAGAAACGAATGAGAAAACCAATTCCGAACTGTGAAATTCGTTGTATTAATTCCCGGAATGGGAGCTTTGTCGGTACATATGTGACAGAAGCGAAGATGAGTGTTTGCTTGTGTACAGCATTCAACAATTTATGAGTGATAAATAGACTGCGGATCTTTACGCAAAATAAAAATTGCTTGCACCAATTGCAAGTGATTGGAGCCACGTAAACAGTTTATTCTCACTTTAATAATTTGAACAAGCTGAGAAAAATAGATTTGCACTCTTCATCATTGTAACCTTTCTACTGTTTTAAATTGCACTCATTTTTCTTTCATAAACATATCATAGATTCTTTATTTGAATTTTCGTTTCAAATGAGTATATACATACATATACTATGTGCAAAGTAATCCTTAACCGCTGAAACGAATTAACACTAAACCTACCATCACCGGTCAAAATGACCGGTTCCAGATTTTTTATTTTACGATTATTCATATAATAAAAATAATTTCATAAGAAATGATTGTATTCAGTTTCTTTTAAGTCTCGATAAGTTTAGTGTTAACCGCATAAGTCGAGGATATACTGTATTTCTGTAAGACTTAGTGTGATTGTTGCATTCTACTTACCATAATAATTTAAACTTAAATAATAATTTAGTTTGATAGGAATACAGTAAGGCATTAGCATGTCGTCATTATATTCACTTAATAGCGGAGAAAAATTTCCTCGGTTTTTTACTATTTAATGAGAAATCGTAGCATTAATGAAAAACCGGCTGAGACGGATAGTAATCAGCTTACGATAAATCTGTTGAATGAATGTAAGAAATGTTCATTACTCCTTATTAGTTGCCGAGAAAACATGTTATTATCTTTTAATACCAACGGGGAAAACGTAAGTAATCCGTTCGTCTATAATGGGGTTATTAATAGAACGTTGAGAAAGCTTTATTACATACGCGATTAACCAAGGAGGTTAACTTCTGGAGGGAGGCTGAAGCATCTGTGCGACCCCTAGGAATGGAAAGAATTCTCGACGATATCTCCGAGTATTGCCAAAGATATTCGGCGAGGATCTCGGAATATAGAGGGGTAAAAGGATCTTTTACGTCGACATTTTTTCGTCGATGTGCTCTCGTCACGATTTTTAGACGGCCGGGGGGAGGGGAGCCGAAGGAAAATAGGAAAACGCAGAGGGAGGAGAGAAGGAACGAAAGTTAATCAACGGCCGAAGAGTGAAAGGACAGCGTCGCGGAAACGACGAGTACGACGACTCGACGACACAGCCGACGACGGGGAACGAATTTTCATGGAAGCGTTTTCGTTCGCTTGAAATGAAAGTGGCGCGGCGGAGGCCGGAGGTGGAGAAGGAGCGTGGGCGATCGCGTTTGCACTCGATTACGCGTTCGATAGACGTTGATTATCGACAAAACACGTCGATTCGACAGCCCCTGACGATGACGAGCGGCACTATACGTGTGTTTACGTATTTCCGTGGGTGCCGACGCGTCGCGCGACTTCACGATAAATGAAGTTGCGCGCCCGACCGCCCGTACCACCGGCTATTTTAATCTCCGGTGAAATGTTGTCCAAAGAAACCTCACCTTTGCCTGTGTTTTCAGGTCGGCCCTCGGGTCAATGCGTTCTACGCCCCTCGGAAAATTCATGGAAATTTACCGTCGATGGAACCGCCGTTTCTTCTTCGTACAAGATCCGAAATCAAACGATTCATCTGGAATATTGCGAGGTATTTCACCTTTCGTTTCTGTCGATGATCACTAGACTGCGGATCTTCTTGCAAAATAAAAACGTTTCCCTTCGATTGTGAGAAGCAGCGATTATAAATGAATAAAAGTGAAAAATTGATTGAAATTAATTTCATAGTTTAAAAGCGTTTTTCATATTGAAAACAATAATGAATAATAATAATGTATACTTCATTTCACGGCTAAGAAATTGGACTTGGTTTACGTAAACCTAAGCAATACAATTCTATCTTAACCTTCCATTCATCCATTCGCTCATTCGCTCACTCATCACTAGGCAGCGGATCTTTATGCAAAATAAAAATTTTATACCTGAATTGCAACAGACTGAAATGAGGTAGAAATTTATTTTTATTTAACAGGTGGAAAATAATGTAACAGAATTTTTAAATTCTTCTAATGTTTTCACTGTTTTAAATTACACCTCATTTTTGTCATAAATGCATACTCATCACTGTCCTTCCCATTATTTGTTACCTCTTTCTACTATCAAAGTATACTAAGTATCCACATAACTCTCACATTGAAAACAAATATAACTATATTCTTAAATTTTTGTAATCTTCCATTGTTTTATATTTTGCCCAACTAATTGTTCGCTACGTTCGGACATGTTTTGCGTACACAGCAGCACAAGCAATAGATCTAAGTGCGATATTTGCCTCGCAATAACAGATGGCTTCTCGTGTTCTTGCCTCGCGTATACTAATTGTAAGAAGACACTCGAGGCAGCACGGTCGAGGTAGTTGTCGACGGAGGCTGCCTCGCAAAGATGTCTCGAATTTGCATAAATTAGTGAACAGAATTAAATAAGGGTAGGTTTTTTTCATGGACAATTCATTCCGATATGTCTTCGAGTGAGTTATACACTCTTGAAGTTCGTTCGGAAATCAGGAACAACGGTTTTTAATTTTAAAGATTCCGCCCTCTGTTTCTTCATTCTTCCATAATCTGTGAAAACAAAAAAATCTCTCTCAACGAAGATGTTGGCGAAATCCTTTCCACAGGATTTTCGGAAATCAGGAACAACGGTGTTTTAACTTTTGACTAATTGTATAAGTTGTACCACTTTCGACAACGATACAGATTGCATCCTCTGTTTCTTTATTCTCCCATAATCTGCGAAAACAAAAAATCAACGAAGAAGTTGGCTGAATCCTTTCTACAGGAAGTGCCGTCGAACCCCTTCATCGCGTTGGACCGGAGCGAAAGCCCCCCGAGGTACACCATAAAATTATTATTACGCGGTCGGCCGACATTAATCACCAATAAAACGCGTCAATCCGAAGGCAGTGACGATGACAAACGCGAACGTGGGTGCGGATGCGACGTAGGGGGTCGACAGACGGTGACGCGTATCGTTCTTTTTATGGGGTGTCAAGACGTCTTGTCGTTGCAATCGTTGCCTCGTATGGGACCTGGGCAGGTGCACAGGGGTCCCTTCCCGCCACATCCTCGCTCGTTTATCCGCTTCTTCGTTTTATACTCCTCCCGTTCCCGTTCATTCTTAAATATCGCGCATAAACTCTCCGGCGACGTTTGCGAGCACGATCGGTGACTGCGAGGTTCCGCGGTCCGTCTTGATGCTCTGAAACGAACGCGATTATAATTCCCATAAAACGACCGTGGGTCTAATTGAATTAGAACGGAAAGCGGTCGAGGACTCTCGTCCGGACGTGTCCTCGAAACGAACGCGCCAGAAGCTCAAGCAAATCTCGTCAGTCGTTGATCGTCGAAGTGCGAAGGAAACCGCGGCCATTGAGAAAATCCCGAGACTCGATTCCCAGAAGGTTCTCGCGGCGCGATCGTCTCGCTTTATCAGCGAAGGCGATTCTTCGGTTTGTCGCTGCGGGCCACGCGGTGCGGCCGCGAACCACGGAGATTTGCTCTCCGCCGACGTTGGGTGTCCACCAGGACAGAGGGATCGGTAGAAGAAGGAGGAGAAGAAGAAGAAGAGGACGAAGAGGAGGCCGCGCGAGCCAGACGCCGCCGTCTTTCTTCCTCGGGGGAACCGCGGCGTGCTGCTTTCGAGCCGCAATTCCGATTTCATTAAAAAATGGAGATGGAGCTTCCAGGTGGAGAAACGGACTGTGGAGAAACAAAGAGGGCAAGGCAGATGAGAGGGAGAGAGAGAGGAGGGAAAGATGAAACAGAGCGATCCGTAGGCAATAGAGGAGCGAAAACGCGCGACGGTGGAGAGGGTGGGTGGGAGTGAGTCCTAGGAGGCAGCGTGTGTCGTGTGGCGTGGCCTATCGTGTGTAAAGGTAGCCGGTCGTCGTCGAAAGAGCCCGCAGAAGAAGAAGAAGAGGGCTCAGAGGCCAACTGATCATCGCATGCATTTAAATTGGTTCATTAAAGCCCCACGGTCCACCCCTCCCACCCCCTCTTCTGGCCGAGTAACCCCCTCCTCGGTGGCCCGGTCGTTCCCTCGTGACGGCCAGCCTCCGACCCGCCACCGGACGACCCTATGGAAACCCGCAACACACGTTCTCCTCTTTGCGTACCCGTATCCGTACCCGTGTACCCGTACCTGTACCCGTACCCGGACCCGGGCGCAACGCGTCCACCGCACCGGCTGCAACCACCGAACTGCAGCATCCTACTTATCACGCCGACACCGGACGAGATGTTCCTCGCCGCGTACGTGTTAAATCGTCGATGCAATTACAGTCGCCCCGGCGCGGCGTCCTCTCGCACTCTTTTCCCTGGCCACTTAGATTTTCAGAACTTCTGCGCACGCCGCACCGGTGTCTAGAGATACGCCGAAATTCGTTTATCAAAATTGGCCTTGCCGAAGCCGGGCCGCAGAGAATTATAGTCATCTAGAGGTGTGCCAAAATCCCAAAATGTCGGGTCGGGACGGGTTCTCGAAAATTTCGGGATTCGGGATATTTTCGAGAACCCTACCCGTCTCACACCTTGATCATCTAGAGAAGCCTCTTTCAGTATTGCCTGATTGTAGCTTTGTGTTATATCGCTGATAGAGCAGCGTAACCGGGTTAATTCGCTCTCTCGGGAAACCCGAATCGCGATTCGGGTTAGACGGCGGTTAGAAATTCTGGGTACAGACTTATGGAAGCCGAGTTGGTGACGGTTTGTAAGTGAACCTTGCTTCTTCGTCTAGCATACTGTACTCTTACTTCTGTCATCCAATCTTCTGCGGCATCCATAACATTCCATAATTTGTGAAAAATTACAAAAATTCAATAGAATTACTACCTATCTAGATGCATTGTTCTAAAATGGTTAATTAGTGGGGTAGATTCCTTTTTCCAGGATTGCAAGAGTGCGGGATTCGCGTTCTCGTTTCTCGATAATACAAACACGAGGTTTTTCAGTAGTCAAAGACGCTAGATAAAAGATCGATCTAGGGCGCTATGAAAAGGCTCCCTGAAAAGTCCTGTTTTTTCGTTTACGTGGCGTAATTTGCGGAAGCATACAACTATGCATGTAGCTATGAAAATAGCCGAATAATACAAATTACGCCTCGTGAACGAAAAAATAGGACTTTTGAGGGAGACAGCGCCCTAGATCTATCTTTTATCTAGCGTTTTTGACTACCGAAAAACCCCATTTTTGTATTATCGAGAAATGAGAACGCGAATCCCGCACCCTTGCAATCCTGAAAACGAGTCTACCGCCTTAATTATTGTTAAAGCTGAGATTTTAGTGAAATACTTCGAACGCCAAAAGCCTCGATTCTGAAAGTTTTTCTTCTTTTCTATTGTACTTGTCTATGGTTCTTATTCGGGCTACGATTATCCCCGAGCAGGGTTGCTTTTCACATGATTTATCGGGGTTTCCGTTCGTTTTCATTGTATATTTTCGACTTGACTCGCTCGTCCATTTCTCCTCCGAAGCGGTTTCGCCGTTTCAGAATCTCTCGAAAGGATGTTCGATGCCCCGCCTGATACGTCGGCACCAGAAAAGATGTTCCGTGGTACACGGTAAATCGTCGGCGCAATTACGACCACCGCGGTCGTCCTCCGAGTACCTAATCCCACGATGTTCCTCGTAAGAAGTACAAGACAATCGTGTTCCACCATTTTGCGGACTTTCTCGCGACGCGACGCTTGCTCGCTTGCACGCTCGTACGATCAATTCGAAGGGAATCATCGATGTCACGAGAAGAAAACACGGATTTCTTAGACAATTTACCATAGACAAATTTTATAACGCTGTCGGATTAGCTTCGCGTTTCTTTTATTTCGGCAAAAATTCAATACCTCGTAGCTCTTTAACACCTCGTTTTAGAAGATCCAGACAGTCCCGTGACGTACGCTTGACATGGAATTTAATAAATACGAATACCATTCATTTCGCTTGACCCGCGAATCGGAGACGGGTTAACTCGTCATTGGCATTCGATCTCACCTTTCTCTGTCTTTTGCGATCTCTACGCGGATACATATTTGTGTTGGTGTAAACTACGTTGCGTTTATTGCGACACGAATCGCTGTTGGGTAGATCCTAGTCGTAGTGTGTCTACTACAGAAATATTAATGCTTTCAGCGCGAGGTTCGATCAATTGTTACTAGATTTACAAAGCAATTTTGCAAACAAAGCTCTTCTGTTCACAAAGCTAGTGAGTAGTTCTTTCAACAATATAAATTACAATTAAATTACAATTAATATGTTTAATAGGTTGAAAATAATATAACATTTCACTGTTTTAACTTACACCTACTCATTTTTGTCATAAATCCATAAAATCCGCTGTCTAATTATTAAAGACAATATACTATATAATATACATTTAGCAGGTATATACAATGACAACAAATAGCGAGGGGTTGAAAGTTTCTGCAGAATCTTCGTGGTACCGATTCTATTAGAGAAGTTTTTTCTGTCACGCAGCTCTCTAACGTCGGCATCAGGCCAGAACCGCGATGATCCTACAATTCTATGGCCAGATTTGTTTTCGCGTGTTTGCAATCTAGCAATCTGCGATCGAAAGGTTAACGCACCCCTGCTGCACGTCTGATTACTTACTGGAATTGTGCGTGCAGGCATCACGACCAGCACGTGCGTTTTCCACGCGTGTGCACAAGCGCGCACACGTGCGCCCCGCTGGTAAATTTTTTAGTGGCCCATTGGTTCGGCTTGATTCAAGAATCGCCAGTCGATACCTTCGATTTCGGGGGAATCCTGGCGTGCCTGATCCTATCGTTTCGCGTAATCTCGGCGTCAGTTTTAAGGGATCCTCTTTCTTAATCCTTCTGCGCCTCTTTTCAACTTTAATTGGAAATCAAATCTGCCCGTAGGGGAGTCTGTTGTGCGTTATGAATGGTCGACCTAAAGTTCGTACCAGATCCGAGGAGAATTAAACGTCTTAGTCTAATTAAACAAAGTCACAATGTACCCCTTATTAGTAGACAGCGGATTTTATGCATTTATGACAAAAATGAGTAGGTATAATTTAAAACAGTAACAAGATTAGAAGAATTTAAAAGTACTGTTATATTATTTTCAACCTGTTAATCATAATGAATAGACTGCGGATGTTTATGCAATTTTCAATTTTTCTAAACGAATCTTAAGAAAGTGAAGTAAAATAAAATCTTATTTTCCGTGATAGTAGCCTTTTTAGATCTGAAATGAATTAAAATCGTACTAAATTCTGTCATATTTTATATTCAAACATTTTTTGAAAATTCTCGGAAGCCATAATTGCATAAAGATCCGCAGTCTAATAATGAGGAAGAGAATGAATTTTTATTTCACTCCAGTTTGTTGGAATTTAGGTAGAAAATTTATATTTTGCATAAAGATCCGCTGTCTATCGACTTATATGAACATTATATGCAAGAACAACTGAAGGACTGTAAAAATATTAGCAAAGTAAAAGAGAAACTGTAAAAAAATATTAAGATGAACATTGCCTTCGTTGTTAGCTGCTTGGCGAGCCTAAACGAGGGACTACGGAATAGTGCATCATCCCTTAAATAGTGAACTGTCCGCATAAATTGGGAGTTCGGCTGTGGGAAATCTATGCCACGTCAACACACTTCGCAACCCGATCCCGGTCATCGATCGCCGAATTCGAGACTAATATACGCGAATTACGCACGACCTTGACTTGATCAGAAGGGTTATTCCGACGGAATGAACTCGGATGAAGAGGCGTACGGTTTCTTCTTTCTTGTTTCGCGGGGCCGGCGCACGATGAACGAAGAGGGAAGTCGAACACAGATATTTATCCCTATCAATCTTAAGCTGCAATATGCAATATACTGTCATAAATTACCCGGCGTGCTTCTTCGCCGCGGTCTTAATTTTCCTAACGAATTTCCTGCGCTCAATCAATTCCTTCTAACGGACTACCGATCGTGGTGTTTGATAATACGTTGTCCGCGGCGACAATAAAACATCGCTGGCAAATCATTTCTTCTCATTATCATTTTATCGATAAAATGTATGCGTTCGTAATTTTTCATTTATATTTTTTAACGAAATTATTGGTTTAAGGTCATGTATTATTATGTAGCTCAATGTGTATTGCAGTATGTAAAATATCGTTTAAAGATTATTTAATAATTGTACACGAATTTTCAATATAAGTATTATATATTTAATGTATATATCAGATGATTGCATAAGTTCGTGCCCGATTTGAAAATAAAATTCAATGACTGAATTTTAAAGAATACAGCTTTATTAATCTATTATATAGTCACCATTCTTTTCTACAATTAATTTTTTTTATGCATTCATCTAATATATAAATTATTATTCTTCTCTTTGTTGTCGTCTACTCTACTGGATATTAATATTCGTGCTTAACTTAATGCTAGAATGGGTTTTATATTCAGTAATGTTTTACACACAATAAATTGTCGTATAGTTAGATTAACATCGACGGTGTTAAAAAACGTTTTGCCAGGCTGCTCAGAATTTTGCACTACAAATCACGAGCAACGAGCACCGAGAAAGCAATAATTCTGGCTTGTGGCGTTAGGCTATCGATAACAGGCATTATTTTTAATTTTCACTGGGAACGTACGTCAAGTGGTTTTCAGCAACGAAAATGTCAACGGCCATGATACATGGTGGCTGATCCTGTTCCCGGGGACCGATCGAACGGGTCGATGCTAATTTACTCGAATTATTATGTCCGACCTTGGCCGGATCGAAGGCTCAATTCGGGTGTAATCGGTTTCGAAGGAGCACCTAGACCTTCGCCATGTGTATGTGTGTACCTGGGAGTGCGTATACAAGAAGGCCGAAGCCGAAGTTCCGTCGATCCCCATGGAATCTTAATGGGGAAGCAGCGAACGGTGCTGGAGGCTGGGACGTACAAGAACGCTCATCCTTAACCGCCTTTAACAAATTGCGCCCAGGCAATCGTTGACCGACAAGGGGATGTGTCTAAAGTCTTGTACTGTTTTTGCGCGTGGAACGAGCGCGCTCGCGAACATCGTCGTGTGCAGTCGCATCGCGATATACCAGATATATTCACTCGCTGTTGTTCCCTGCACCGTTAACAACTCGCCAACCAACCAACAAATTGTCTAATTATTACTTTTCTGATCGGTATCGTTGTCCTCCGACGTCTTGCACCGAAAGAACAATTCAGAGTGGGGTGACCTGTTCAGTGGACGGACACCTCCCGGTGAATGAATATAAATCGTATTAATCTATCGCCTTTTTCATAAGGATCGCATTGACTTTATTTACATTTACTAAAATTATAAAGATGCTTATAAGGCAACATGTACCATTACAAATGAATTTCATCATTACCGAATGAACATAATTCGTATTAATCTGTCATCTTTTTATTTTAGAATTGCTTGCTCATAAAGATCGCATTGATGTTATTTACATTTACTAACACTAAACCTACCACCACCGGTCAAATGACCGGTTCCAGATTTTTTATTTCGCAATTATTGAAATTATGAAGATGCTTTCGTGGTAAATGATTAAATAAATATATTTGCGCAGATATTACAATATATAACCGCACAAAGTTCACATAAATTTAATTTTGTTATTTTTATAAGACAACATGTACAATTACCATTAATCACAAAAATTGGACGAGGAAGATCAGAGGAATCTATTTCACAAAACGAAAACTGCAAAGTTAAGATTTATAACACAGAAACGTATATTGAAATAACAATTTTTCTTTAACCACTTTCATAGTTTTATAATTGCATCTTTTCCATCAACTTTCTGTCTTCGAATTTCTCAAATAAATTTTCCAATGACTTCTCATATTTCAATGTTTATTTTCTGGATCAATTACGAAAGTATAATAAAGCAGATTCCAGCTGGTTCTCCGAGATAGAATATTACTGCTCTCCAGTGTCCAGCATCATCTTTCGACGCAGCATAATCACAACACGCCGAGATCGAGCGGAAGAATAGAAGAATTGCATCCTCGCGTGTGTCGAGATATAAAAAGATAAAGTTCACGCGCCATCCCGTATAAATCACAGCAACTATCAGCCAGGTGTGTGTGGCACCGAAAAAGATCACCACGTTTATGTTAATACGTGAACAAAATTACGTTAGCGGTCGCTGAAGAAGCGACTGGTCCCCGATTCCCCTGATTAATGGTATCATTCGTCATCCTTACATCCAAGTAGCGATAAACATTATCGTATTACGGGAAATTCAATTTATCGCAATGCGTGGAAGGTGTTAGAAGCGATCGGACCCGTCGCAGCCGCTGCCGCACCGATCGGTAGACGACGATCACGACGATGATCGCGACGCCGATGATGAAATCTTGGCGGGGGGTAAATCTATTATCTATAGTTCGTTCGGAAATCGCACGAGAATCATGCATCACGACCCACGGCCATCATTATTGTTCCATGAAATATCTGTTTCGTAAAACGAACCGATAGGATCGGCTAGAGCAAGGTATAACGTCGATGCGGACACGATAATTGATAATAATTGACGATTTATTCATCGATTCCTCGTGTACGGACGTTAACGGGTTCGTTTCGTGTTCGCTGTCCACCTGTCTACGTGCGTCAATTTGAAAAAGCACGATTTATAACTGAACCGATCGCAATCATTTCCTTCCGAGCCGAACCAACAAACGGGTGGGAGTATTTTCTAAAAAATATAGCCGCGGCTTTGTGTGAAAATATATTATCTTATGAATAGACAGCGGATTTTATGCATTTATGGCAAAAATGAATGTGTAATTTGAAAGAGTAAATTCATTGGAGGAATTAGAAAAGTCTCTTATGTTATTTTCAGCCTATCGAACATATTAAGAAAGAAAATAAATTTCAGCTAGAAAATTTTTAGTTTGCATAAAGATCCGCTGTCTACTTGTAAATATTCTACCTGTTGTGAATATTTTAACATTGAGAACTTAATGAATCTACGACACAATATTATTAACAAAGTATGAGGCAAAAATTTTTAGTAAAGTTGTATTGTATAAACGCTACCATTTATCGAAGTTAGAAAAAAACTGAGGAATGGAGACAACAGTCTTAGAAATAATGAACGTCAACGGCCAAAAAATTCAATTTCCACCACAAGACAATCAAATAATTATAATTCGTTGATTAAAGTGGTTCTTATCAAGAAGTTTTATTTTCCGAAAATAGTGTTTGTTGAACGTTACCATTAAAAATCGGATATTTCTAACATTCCAATAGTATATATAAACCCTGTACAAGCGTGAGTGTTTCACGAAAATCATCTCCGCCTCGAGAGGATCAATCTTTGAAGTTTCCGCAACTGAAGCCAAAGTTCTTACGAATTCGTGTTAACTACGTAATGACTACCTTTCGAGCGTTACACACACACACAGTTCACCGCGATTAAATCATCCCTTGCATTTCCGTATCCCACGGGACCCGGAACGAGCCGCGGTTGCAGCGCTCCTTGATCGTGATTCCCAAAAGATTTCGGCGTGCGATGTCGTGTCGGAAAAATCGCGACGTGGCAGATAAGCTGGCATGTTCCCGTGAATGGTAAAAATGAACTTGGCGATCCTCGCGAGCCATAAATCCGAGTTGCCGACGACGGGGCGGGCCCGCCCTAACGACATGCAAACAAATAGCATCGAGCGTGTAAGGTGTCACGTCACAAAACGATCGCGCGAGACAGTGGGTGGTTATCCCGCTGATGGAAGACGGAGGGTGAGGTGGTGGATATGGGGAGGGTGTGCAAAAGTTTTGCGAAAGAGACGGCCGCGTGACCGTCGTGTGTGCAGCCGTGTGCCGTCGGGGGCTGTCCGTCACGGCAAGCCCCAGTAGTTACCGTCACGCGGTCGTCCCAGCAATCATCCACGGATCCACCACCCCCGACTCTATCGCCCTCTTCTCGTCCTCCCCATTGTAACCAACCCCCTGACTAATCCCATTCCCTTTTGAGAGTGACGGTTGCACGTATAGGTGAGCACGCGATGCACGACGTTTGCACCGAGCAGCACGTGGGAAACACGAAGTGTGTGCGGCCGTGTCCCCCCCTTCTTTCCTCCCTCCTTCCGCGCGGCTTGCTTGCGTTCTTTCTTCCCTTTCGCACTTCGAACCAGCAGCCGCCCCAGTAAGTCTTCCTCTATTTTCCGTCCTGCTCCCACCAGGCCGCATATCACCATGCTCTCCTGGCCATTCGTCTATCGGGCTGCACGCGTCTTCCTCGTCTTCGGTTCTCCTCCGTGTTCAACGCCTTCCGCGGGGGTCGAAACATCAACGATCAAGCTAACCACCCTAAAGCGAACACGGAGCCACCCCTCGCCACTAGGAGCGGCCAGAAGCGTGTAACTGCTTGTGCGAGCCGGCCAAGTGTCGGATTGGGGAGTAGCTCGGTGGTAGTGGTGGATGCATGTACGGGACAGGACGCATTCCTCGGTTTGCGTTGGGGTTGTTCTCCCCGGGCCGCAGGAATGGTCTTACGGTGTTTGTCGATGGCTCTTCGCCCTGACCCCCGTAATCGTGACGTGGAGTGCGTTCCGGGGATGTTCACCGGAAGGAAGCGCGCGATGATTGCGACCGAGAGGTGTTTCATCGGGATCGAGTGGATGTATCCTCGATGGGCCACCAATTAGAGCGGTTCCCTATCCCGGGGTACAATCGAAGATGTTCGTCGTTCGGGACGTGTTCGACGAAGAATCAGAACTCGATTTTCAACTATCTTGCCCGGGGACTCTTGCCGGGGCTCGGATCCTTAATGAAGTAGTTCGCGCCAACAAGTGGGCGCTCTCGATCCCGAAACAGAGACCCACAGTGAACCGAGCAATCGATTGACTCGCCCTCTCGATCCAGCGCGCGTATCGGCCAGAGCGACGCGTTCTCAATTATCAAGACGAAGCAGCTCCCCCCTTTATGTCCCGGAGGCTACACTTGCTGCTCGACGCTGCAACGAAAATATTAGTAAACCGGCGGAGATCGAGACGGATGGGTGGGAAAGGGAAGAAGATATTTTTGTGGGTCGATCGACGAGACTCGCAAGGGGGACAAGAGGTGCGCGAGGATGTTAAAGGAGGGCAACAGGAACGGTATGGAGAGGAAGAGGGCTTCGCGCGGGACCCCTGCTGCGCAGTTTTGTACCAGAAGAGGCCCTGCGCCCGAAAGGGGAACCCCCGTAGTGATAATTAGGGGGCCAAGCGAGTGTTTCTGGCCTTCGTGATGGTCCTTGAAGTTTCGCCGCCCTGATCTCGAAAAAACAGATCGCCAGTCATCGTGTTTCACCATCACCTTCGTACTTCTCTTCCCTCTCGAGGAGACGCTGCCCGTTGCTTTCCACCACCCCTTCGTGGCTTCCTCCCTTCTTTTTTTTTCCTCTCCCTTCGCCGTGCCGGTTCCACCCCTCTCGAACGAACATCAATTTTTCAGTGCCTCGTCCGACGCACGGCCCTCTCTCCTCTTCTAGCCTCCTCCTCCTCCTTCTTTTTCGTGGGATTTCCTAGGTCATGGCTCTGTCATCTGGTGGCCGACGCGCCGCTGCTTCTTTCTTCTGGCCGGCCAGACCCTTCCGTGCCGGTTTCCAATCCGGCACACGCCGAACAGCCCTTCCCGGCACACCCTCTCGCTCCACCATCTGTCTTCATTCGCGAGTATCGACAGTCTGCGGTAATTTTCCTCCTTCCCGGATGGCGAAGGTCTTCGCGCTCCGAGACTAACAGAGAGATCTCGTTCGGGAAGTTCGTCGAAGGGCAGGCGAAGCAGATGACGTCGTCCGTCGAAGATCGAAACTTGGCCCGAGACTTCGAGCATTTCCCAAGTTCATGGCATAATGCATTCACCGGTGACGGTTCCATGATCGATCTCTACCCTCCCAGGCTTGCAGAAGAGAGAACTTATCCAGCAGTCGAGAGAGACTCAATCGTTTACAAATCATTTAATTCGGGGGTGTAACCTCGTGGCGAGGAGCTACCCGTACAATTCCGAAGGTAAACACTCGACTCATATCGGAGGGTCGAGAATTTGGATCAAGCATCCCCTACAGCGATCAAGTATTCGAGAAGCGATTCGAGAGCAGGGGCGTAGGATTATGTATCGTTTCACGAGGAGACGGCACAGAGAAACTTGAAGGTATCTATGCCCCATTACCTGATGTCCCTACTTCGCGTTACAAGTACTTCGCAATAGAATAGCGTGACTATGTAGATCCGGAAAATTCGGGAAACGTCAATATATTCTTTCATCAGTTTGTACAAAAGTAACGAAAGGTACAAGGATTGGGATTCCTCCACTAGCGAACTCCACAAATTCGCTTCACGTCCTTCTTGTCCATTTTTGTCATCACCTCCGTGATGGCGGGCTTCGGGGTACCTTTGATGTAGCGATGCTTTGCATTTACCTTTGCCCCGACTACGCCCCACATGTAATGGTCAAAGGAATTGCAGTCGGGACTACGGGGAGGCCACGAGTCGGGAGATCAGTCATAACAGAGGTTTTCGTGAAGCCTGTTTAATTTCTTCAGGATGAATCTGAAAGTATTCTTAGTCGAGAGTTATGATTTAAAAAGAAAATGAGTCTCATATCAAGCTACTTTATTGTCTACTTGCTTTACCTACATCTTGTGGGACTTCCTGAAAAATTCCAGATGTATCTCGGCGGCCCTGGAATCCAAGTTTGGAGATCAGTCAGACAAAGGTTTTCGTAAAGCCTGTTTCATTTTTTCTCTTGCGATCAGAACGATTCTTGTGAGTTGCTTAGGGATGCATGGAACATGTTATGTATTCAATATAAGTGTTCTTAGTCGAGAGTTGTGAGGTTTTTAAAAAAATCAGTTTGATATATTAGGTTAGTTTACCGCCTACCTGCTTCATCTACATCTTATTTGTAAGTCTCTCCAAAAAATTCTCAGAGATACACCGTCACCCTTCCGTCAAGTTTTGTGACTCGTTCTCGAGAGGCAGAGCCTCCCGGAAAAATTATGATGGTTGCAGCTAAAGTTTTCAGTCGAAAGTCGAAATAAGCGAAGACAAGGTATGATAGCACCTGCCCGGCATCGGAGTAGGTGCTGTCGGGCGTCGGTCACGCAGCCAGTCTGTCTTCCGCACCCTTCGCAATAGCCGACAGACAGTTCCACTTGATTAACCCGATTCATGCGTGCAACGGGGCCGACGCAGACACCGGCGCAGAGCGGCGCAGGCCTACCTTCTACGCCCTATGATGCACGATCAAGACCACTGTTGCGCACAAATGATGTGCACTTATATATACACGGGTGCGCGACGAGGCGGTGCCGCCAAAATACAGCACGGCACCGGACCGCATTGTCCCGCACGAGTTTTACGCTCGTTTGCCGGTGACCGACCACCGACACGCACCGGGTGTTACGAAAACAAAAGGGATCCTACGGCCGTACATGATCCGCCTCTCGTTGAAATCGAGCCGTCGCACCACGCCGGATCCACGAACCTCTTCTTCCAATTTGTTTTCCCACCGGACAACCTGCTTCCCATTTCGAACACTCTGCCCCGTGTACCACGAATTATGCACTGTCTTACCGTGACGTCGGATTTCCTGAAATCCCTACGCTTCGGCCGTGTTCTCTTCAAGGAGAATCTTATCTCTCCGGCTGAATCTGTGTTCGCGAAGGAGAGCTGTTTTATCGTTGCACACCGGCGCGATGGATCAAACATCCATTCAATTATTCCGAGCTCGTTTCAACCCTCGAACGGCGGACCTGTTTCGTAACTGTATAATCGACGATACTTGCGACCGTTTACAGCTTTAATTGTTAATTTTTTTAAATCCTAATATTAGAGGCCTGAAACTTATTTTTGATTTCCTTAAGATATGCTCAATTATACAATTTAATTTCAATAGGGTACTTGCAATCTAACAAAATTAATGTAAACTAATTGCGAGTTAAACACTAAGCCATATTGTAACATAATCATATATTTATTTATTAAAGTAATAAATAAATAATAATAATAATAATCCTAACAAGACTAAAAATTCAGCTTATAAAAATGACATGGTTCTATTTATTTATAGTTTGTGCAATTTTTATAACAATATGTGCTTGGATATTTATCGAATCAATTTCCATGTAAGCAACTTCATTATTTCAATAATTGTAAAATGAAAAATATAAAATCGGTCATTTATCCTGCAGTGGTAGGTTTAATGTTATAAATACTTTACTGTTACTGTCACAAAAGTAACATGTACACAACCTTTTCGAAACAATTTTTCATCACGTACCGCAACAGAATTCTGGAATTCATTTACATGAAACATTTAAAGCACTCACGTTATTACATAGATTATTCTCGAAATAACTGGCAATCCAGTGCGAAACATAAACATACACGCAGCACATCTCTTCTGCAGCTCCGGGTCGCGAGATATCTCGTTGACGATCGTGAAAGGGTTGAAGAACATTAACACATCGCCGACAGGAGACGCAGATTTGCGTAAAGAGTCGCGGAACATGAAAGACCGGAAACGCGAATGCGCGTTTTACACCTACGTGTCATTTAACGCTCTGTGTGCACAGAAATCGCCGGGAACTGTCACTTAAATGGCGGCCCGCAACGTGTTAACCCCTTGTCTTGCGGTAAACTACTCGTGACCAGGAATTTAGATCAAGTTTAATAAATAAGCAACTGACTGGTTGTCGAATTTGCCACCAGTTTTATGGCTGGTGCCTATTAATTAAATCGGAGTGCTGGTAAAGGCCGACCATTGTATCATAATACCACATGGTGCCCTCCTGTTATACGTCTTTAGATGCATTACATGGAATATATCATCCTTTATGGCCTTGGAATAGTCGATTAATCGTAATTACTCGATATACACTCTGAAACAGTACTTGAAAACTTTAAATGTATCTTGGTAGAACGGTTTCTTTCCTCGACGAACGTAAGCTCAAAAGCCAATCACCTAAATATGTTTTATTTTATTTTTATTTACGGTTCATTTTAACGTGATCGCATTTTTTAGCAGCGAGGTCATAAGATGGTTATAACTAGACTGCGGATGTTTATGCAATTCGCAATTTTTGTAGACGAATTTTAAGAAAGTGGAATAAAATAGAATCTTATTTCTGGTCTACGCTTTTTTGAAAATTTTCAGTAAAAAGGCATATAGTTGACATTAGGATGAGAAACAATAACTTCTGAAATATACTTAAAAAATTTGGGTAAATTTTTCAAACATAGGTTAACAAGCCAAGTTTCGAATTTTCCATCCAATACAGCTGTTTCGAGAAATTTTCAAAAATTGCTCCGTAGAGCATCGAAACAGCGAGGCCACGTAAATACAATTTACGAGAGTTCATTTATAAAACAAATTGAACAGACTGCAACTAAAATTTTACTCATTTCGAACACGATCTGTTTATTCGAAACGTGGTGAGATCGCTTTATTACGAACAGCGTTCCCCTAAATGATCCTGCCGGAAAGTCGTCAACAAAGTGCATCCTTCTTTCGCGAGATCGATGGAAATCCTTACTGCCTCTTATATGCAGTGCATACCTCAGCCCGTTTCACTGCTCTGCATCACTAACTCCGCGACCGGTGTTGCATCTCAACGAGAAATTACCTCGGGACCGCGAGTGCGGAAACTGCGTCCCCTGAAACACAGAACTTATTATTTATATCGTCGAGATCACTTTTATAGTATTCGCCTCGTTAATCCCCGCGTCTAGCCCGCCCGTGTCTAAATTACTCTCCTGTCTATGCGAGCCACGATTTCTCCCTTCGAAAAGTGAAACATCCGAGTCACGGAGACGTCATTGATACATCGTTTTTCTTCCAATATGTTTTCCCATCGGGAAACCCGACTTTCTTTTACGATATCGTTTTTGTGCACTCAATAGACTGGATTTTACTGATTTTTTTTTACACCGTGAAATCGAGATCGAAGCTTTTGTGACTGCGTTCTGTCCGTTTTCTCTTTGAGAGGAATATTGCCTTCTGATTTCAATCTCTGGTTACAATACGATCCATTAAAATAACAGGCGGTCTCAATGTTAACAAATGTCGAATATGTTGTACAGACTTTATGCATTTATGACAAAAATGAGTGAAAAATGGTCCGCAATTCGAAACAGTGAAAAGATTAAATGTCTATTTTTAACATGTAAAAATGATTAAAATTTTCTTTTGCGCCCTAGATCGATCTCTTATCTAGCGTTTCTGACTACCGAAAACCCCCATTTTTATATTATCGAGAAATGAGAAAGCGAATCCCGCACCCTTGCAATCCTGGAAACGAGTCTACTGCCTTAATTAAGTTCGAGTTAGATCCAGGTGATCAAGAGCGAACAGCGACTGCAACTGGCTGTAAAAAAAGCATCGAATCCATCAGGCTAACACATCGCAGCACGAACTCTCTTTCGATTTTTTCGGTCTGAATTAGGCGGAGCGACCGGTAATTACGGCTATCGTTGAAAAACATTCTGGGAAACCGTCGAGCACGTGGTAGTGCGAAATCTCTTTCCGCTATTATGTCTTAGGTCGCGTTCGAGGTGTCATTTTCAATGAAACGATATGCATTCCTAGTTCGGTGCGGTGAAACGCTCGTTCCTCACCGGTGATTAACTCTCGCGTTAGCGTTTTCCAGTCTCTAAATAACTCTGCTGTCTCTCGTAGCTGGGGTTCCTCCCATCGAAAGCTGAGCCGCTCGAGTCACTGAGACGTCATTGGTGCATGATTGAACGCGACTGGCTCTGGATCTGTCGAAACGAACCCATTACTTCGTTCTGTGCCATTAGCTGCAGCCAGGCGCTGCCCTCGTAAACGCGAAGAACGATCGCGTCCACGGGAACGCGAACAGGCGGTGTCTGATTCGAAAGGCAACGACTAGCAGCCAGAAGACAGCAGTTCAGGATCCATCGGTGGCAACTTGTATCGAGACTTCTTCTTCTTGACTGTCACACACCGTGTTCTCTCGATCCACGTCCCTGACCCTCGCGTAGGCTAGTCGAAGCTCGAACTTTGGAAATTCGTGGGGGCGATCAGTCACCAGTCGGCGAGATAAATCTGACTCATAAGTTACCGGGGTAGCTCCCGTAGGCCAGGGGTGACCCTATCTACGGTAATGCCGAGCAAGAGAGGAAAAGAGAGGAGAAGAGCAAGAGGGCCTCGATGTAGCCCGTATCAAGATCTCTTTGCATCTCTGGCTAGGCAGGCTACGGGAAGGGGGTGGCGAGTGGGCTACGGGGGTGCTTATCTCCGCGTTATTCCCGAAGGGCGAACCCCGTCAGCCTGGGACCCAGCAGATAACGTTTCCCCGTCCCGTGCTACACCCCCGCCCCTATACTGGGTGTCGAAGTCGTCGAATCGGCTGCGCGCTTTCGCGCTGCTCCGCACAGATAAAAAGAACAACAACGGAAAAATCCGAAGTGAATCACCGTCACCGATTTTTTTCTTTTCTTGCCGCGGAGTATAATATCGAGGCCCATTCATATGTACGACGCGACGGCGGCGGGTGACCGGCGCGCGCGTCTGCCGGGAAACATCGAAACGAGGCCTCGATGGAAAGAACGATAGACGCGCCAGCGCCGTCGGCGTCAGAGCCGCCATTGTTGCGAGATTTCGACGGACCCGGTCACCGTGAAATCGGCGTACGCTCGCTGAATGTACGCTCTTCGTAGGCGAGAGCTCCGCGGATCCTCGAATGTTTGCGAGCACGGTCGGTACGGTTCGCCAAGACGCACCCAGTATAGAATGATCGAGTTTCACTTGTGTACCGGGTCTTCGGCACTGGCGGGGCCAAGATAAGCCACCCACTCCGTCTCTTTTTCTCGCGCTGCTTGCGAGAGGGGGCTGATCGTAGACGGGGGAAAGAGAGAAAGCGGAGAAAGTGTGTGCGGAGACACAGAGTCGAGTAGGGTGGCCGGTCGTTCGTGAAATAAGCTCCGCAGGGTTTTGGTGGTCGCGCTTTGGGGCGGCTTAGGGGCGCCTACACACTCGCCTGGAACGACTGACTGCCGTTACTCCCTTTCCTTCCGTCTCCCTCCCCGTCTAACTGCGCCAAAAATACACCCTGAAAGGGCCCTCGCGATCCCAGCTGCCGATGATGTTTCCACATGGGTACCCGTGAGGCTCGCGTGTTTTCGACGTTACCTCGATGATTTCGGAGATGTATCCGCGCACCGAGCCACCCCGCTTCGCCATCCCCTATTCCCTTCGCGTTCTTGCACTCCTTTCTCCGTACCCCGACGCGATAGAAGTCTCTGAGAACAGGCTCTCGCGTCTACGTCCGTTTTTGTAGCGGATGCCACACAAGCAGCAATCAAGTCTTCGATCTCGCGTCGAATTCTGAAGACTAATTTCACGCGATTTATCACCGGCGTTCTCGAAGGAACGTCTCTCCTTCCAGGTAGAAGAACGGGACGGTTTACCGAGAAAGGGCTGGTTTCTCGCGAAACGTCGATCAGTCGCGGGGAAGTATGTCAATCGACGCGGCGCGCCGGATACGCCAAGCCTGACGTTTTCTGTATCGGGCCCATCGATTATGTCCCGGTAGATTCCCGGCCGATACACACGTGCACGGTAGCACCACCTCGGGCTCCGGAGGATCACCATAAGTGGTCCTCGACGAGACATTCAGGGGCCTCCTACGCCGCGGGGGTCCACGACACAAGATATGCATCGACACCCACTCCTTCGACACCAAGTCGAATTTCCAACGGGCACCGGGATACTTGTCCCCGCGGTGGCGACAAGGTGTGGTTCCAGGGACGCAACCTGCCCGACAGAAACGGCCGACCCGCCGCAAACCACCTCGGCCTTTAAGTGGTTTCCGGCTTTTTTCGATTTATAATCGGTCAACGATTACCCGAGGTAGCGTTCTGGGGCTGGACCCCTGGCCGCCTACTGTTGAGCCTTTCGGCCCGAGGGGATGTTCGATTATTACCTCCTCCTCTGCCCTCCGCGGACCCACAGTCCGGCCGCGATCTTTATGGATCAGACATCGTCTGCTAAATTAGCACCTTTTATGAGTCAAGGACAGACGGGGCAGAAATAGAGGATACCCCGTATCCAGGAAGTCCGTTGCTGGAATCTCAGGGATTTCGTTTCTGCTGCACGCGCGCGTGTTGTGCACCGGAAACTGTCTAAAAAATATTTTTTTCGTGAATGTAGCTCCAGTAACAGCATACGTACGAATAGGATTTTCAAACTCGATTTTCTCGGAAACTAAGCTTCAAATGAAAAAATTTTACTCCATATTTTGTTCTTATTTTTTCATAAGGAATCACCTCGTGCCCGTTACATGTTATTCGACCGCACCCTGTATAATGGAATTATTCTAGGTCGGAAGAAATGTTTAATTTTCAAGTTAAAATAGCTCTAACTGCAAAGTGTTAGATGATAAAACGTAAACGATCGAAAATATAGAAAACGCAATGTTAATTCAAACGTTTAAGATGACCTGTACACGTGACGGAGCATGCCTCAATGTTTATTATTAACTCTGGCGACTGTAGCCTTTCCTTGATCGGGAAACGCGAAGATTAACCGAAAGAAATGGAAAGGAATATTGCGAAAGAACGCGATGCGTATTCAATCGAGGAGATTATTGACACACATACATTTCGCGGCGCTCTCCCCCGGACAAGACAATTCCTCCGACGTCGGCAAGGTGTGGTTTCACCGACATAACTGCCATATAAACGCCACGCGGTTCTGGCGTAAGTGGTTTCCGGCTTTTTCGGTTTATAATCGACCAGCGATTACCGAAGTAGCGTCCTGGGGCCGGTCCCTGGGTGCCTACTGTTGGACTCCTCATCCTCTTTCCCCGCGGTCAGGCCCGACGGGGGTGTACGATTAGAGGCGTAGCTTTCCTATACAGGCTCCTTCAGCGATGATCAGATACGAGCATGCCTGGACACCCACCTGATTCTTTATCTTCATTCGGGAACAGCGACACTTCCGACAGCTCGACCCTGATAAATCGGTCACGATCAGCGAGAAATATTAGGAGGGTGTGCCCCCTGAAATTTGCTATTGCTTATTGAGGACACATCGAAACACAAAGAAACGTCGTTCTAGGAAATCTTGTTAGATATCCCAGTGTTTTCTGTTACCCGATTCCGGAGAACGGGGAGAGATAAATGAGTTTTAATCAAATTCAATAGTAATTTAATTTTACCTCTTCGTTGTAGACGGTAATTTGATGCTGTAAAGTCGTTCCCAGGTCTCCGACCGGCTACGATCCGGCAACAGCTCGGCGTTACATTCGACGACATTGTTGCCGCTGGGAAGAAAAATTGGCGACCGCTTTGAAAGGCCCTGTACCGGCTTCTAACCGCATCCACCGACGGTTAGCCGTGTAGGTGTACGCTCGAATCGGAAGAGGTGGGGGGGTAAAGGTCGGGGGAGGGTGGTTTAATCACGGGGGCTATCACAATCCCTAAGTGGGCTTCCTGCCCGTTTCAGAATTATAGATAATGTCAGATAATAATAACACACCCTGTAGGGGCAGGCCCCGGAGCCCACCAGAGGCAATAAGTATAAGGTAACCCGAAGGAGAAGCAACGAAGGAGTAGGAGGGGAGGTGAGCTGGCGGTAGTGGTGGTGGTGGAGGTGGTGGTGCTGGTGGTGGTGGTATTAGTAGGAGGATAAGTATAGGCTGTGAGAAACCAAGTGGGTTGAGGTG